>CM040122.1:168047258-169247258 GCA_022559845.1 Amorphophallus konjac | reverse complement strand
GGCAATGGTGCTCTGGAGTGGAAGGATTTTCCACAGAGTTTTTCCTTCAGAATAGTCAGAACCCCGATCAGGCTCAGTCAGAGAAGGACAATGGAGAACAACCAGAAAAATCCATCCCTGGAACACAGCATGATTTGTTGAAACACTTGGACAAGATGCCTGCTCGAATCTCCATCCTTGAGCTGCTTCAGAGATCCACATCCCATCAGGCAGCCTTAATGGAATATCTTCAAAATGTCATGGTGAATGAGGACCTCCCTGTAGAGAAGATTTCAGTCGTTCTGATGCCGACAGACACACAACCGACTATCGTGTTCCACAACCACGAGCTTGCCCCCAAGGAAGCTCAAAAATATGCATTGTGTGTTTCGATAAAAATCAATGGAGTGTTCATACACCCGTGTTTGGTGGACACGTGTGCATCCATAAATGTGATCTCCATGAGCACCCTTCAGTTATGTGGAGTCGGTGAGGAACAGATAAGACCTTCCTCGATCACAGTCACAGCTTATGACAACAGCAAAAGGCCACCACAGGGAATGATTATCCTGAAGGCAGAATTAGGCCCTGCGTCAGTCCCTACAGAATTTCATGTCCTCGACATGGATCCCACATTCAAGGCTATACTGGGTCGCCCCTATATTGAAGTCATGGATGCTGTACCCCCCACCAACCACTAATGCCTAAAGTTCCCATACAATGGGAGGATTATTAAAGTGGTCAGCACACCTGTCCTTCATACAGTGGATGTTGTTAACATCTCTTTGCCATCTGTTTGGCCGTCTCATCGGCCCATATTATCACTACTGGATGTGTATGACCCGTCCCGTATTTCGCTAACACCAAAGAAGCCACCTTCAGTACTGATGTCACATCTCCCTTCCCATTCTAAAGGATGGAAGATAATGAGGAATATCGGCTATCAACAAGGCAAAGGCTTGGGCGCACAATTATAAGGAAGGCTGAAGCCGCCAAAGGAAAAAAGGTTAGGCCACAAGTTTGGCCTAGGCTTTAAAAGACCGCTCGAGGCGGATGGGAAACCCCTCACGCGGACCCTATCCTCTCACTTCAAGAAGGGGCCCGTTGTTTAGATGGGAGATTACCCGCAGGAAACACATGGAGGATCGCATGTTGTGTACTTGGCTGAAAAATGTTCAAGGGCCGGTAAGAAAGGCAAGATCAAAGATCCGGAATGCGAATGGGGCAAATGGTTTGACATACAAGATGTTTCCATTGCACTAGAAAGAATGTTCTCACCACCGCAGGTGGAAGGGCCGCCATTGATCTCTGAAATGCCAGGGAATATCACTACTGTTGCCAAAGTTTCAAACCATCCTCGTCAAGAGGACTCTGTCACCGGCAGATCTTCATTCGTCATCAACATTGCCATCGACGGCTCATTACCCGTCGTCTTCTCCATTCACTCACCTTAGCCTTCGTTGATGTCTTCCTCCTGGGCCAGACGGTTGTCTGACGATCTTCCCAGGTCCCCTTCTCTACTTACATACCTGCGCGGATTTCTCAACCCGCGCCAGGTTTTCAATCATGATCTGCTCTACGAGCCTCCCAATCCTTTAGCCATAGTCACGTTCCCCCCACCTCCGGTTTCTTTTCATTGCTTTGTCATAAAAAATGAAAATGAAAAAAAACGTCAATTTTCAAATCCCTCAACAACAAATCTTCGTTGAGGAAACCTCCTACCTCTCCCACGAGTGCGTCCCGACCTACGGACCACCCATCCAAGGTCCTATGAGTGACCTTTTCTACCCCTCCTCTGAGGGGTCTTTCCCTGTACATTTTTCACCATCCCCTTCAGCCTTTTCTCCTTCTGTAAATAATGTGAGTCAAGCTAGGGATAATAAGTCAATGGTAGTACCCAAAAGGAAATTTAAGGGTAGGCAGATCCTCCGTCGATTCCTTCTAGATTTAGCCACTAGGTGCCAAGCCCTTCTATCCATCCCTCGGTTGCTAGAAAATCCCATCCAGCTACCGGAGATAGAATGTGAGGGCAATTGTGCGATTGATGAAGGATATGAGGTTTATGAGATAACCGATGAACAATACCCTACTGGAGACGAGGATGAAGAATATGAGGACGCGGCCGGCGCATATGCTAGTGGGATGAGGAGATTCGACGAGCCGTCAGCCGCCGTAGAAGAGTCCACCAAAGAAATTAACTTGGGAACTGAGGAAGACCCTAGGATCATCCTCATAAGTGATAATTTGCCATCATCTGAAGAAGAGGCATTAATTGAAATTCTCAAAGAGTATAGGGACACGTTTGCATGGAGCTACGAGGATATGCCGGGTTTAGATTCCACCTTGGTTGAACATCGCTTAACTCTAAAACTAGGGTCCGTCTCGTTAAAACAAAGGTTAAGGCATTTCCACCCTCAGATGGCTTTAAAAATGAAAGAAGAGGTCGACAAGCTCCACAAAGCCAGGTTCATTAGAGTCGTCCTTTATCATCAATGGGTGGCGAATATTGTCCCGGTCATGAAGAAGGATGGAAAAGTCAGGATTTGCATCGACTTCCGGGATCTTAACCGCGCGTGTCCAAAGGATGATTTTCCCTTGCCTCACATTGATGTGTTAATCGATAACACGGCAGGTTATGAGACCCTCTCATTTATGGATAGATTTTCGGGATATAATCAAATTCGTTTGGCAGAAAGGGATCAGGAGAAGACGTCATTCACTACACTATAAGGAACATATTGTTACGTGGTCATGCCGTTTGGGTTAAAGAATGCTGGAGCTACTTACGAAAGAGCTATGATGGCCATATTTCATGACATGATGCATATATATCTGGAGGTGTATGTGGATGATTTATTGGTGAAATCAAAGAACCAGGGTGGAACATCCGAAAGTTTTGGCTAAGGTGTTGCAAAGATCAAGGGAGTTCCAATTGAAAATGAACCCGAAGAAGTGTGTGTTTGGCGTATCATCGGGTAAATTACTGGGTTTCATTGTGAGTAAAAGAGGGGTTGAGATAGATCCCAATAAAGCTAAGGTCATCAAGGATATACCGCCTCCCAAAAATTTGAGGGAAGTTCAAGGTTTAATTGGGAGGTTGAAATTCATCCGTCGATTTGTGTCTCAACACTCACAAAGGTGTAGACCTTTCTATAAGTTGACCAAGCCAGGAGTAGAATTCCATTGGGATTCTAAGTGTCAAAAGGCTTTTGAAGGGTTAAAGAAATACCTGGCTAATCCACCCGTTCTCATTCCACCCAAACCAGAAAAACCTCTGATCCTTTACATCTCAGTCTTGGATGACTCTGTGGGAGCCGTCCTCGCACAAGCCGATGAAGAAGGTAAGGAACGGGCCACCTATTACTTGTCCAAACTCCTCAATTCTTGTGAACAGAAGTACACAGCCATGGAGAAAACCTGTGCTGCCCTCATTTGGGTAGTGCAGAAATTGAAGTACTACTTCTTGGCTCATGAGGTCCATTTGATCGCCCGCATGAACCCTATTAAGTTCCTCCTGGAGAAATCTGTCCTTACTGATAGGCTAGCACGCTTGCAGAGTTTCCTCTCTCAGTTTGACATCACCTACATCCAGCAAAAGGTAATTAAAGGCTATGCTATAGCCGAGCATCTCGCTCATCATCCTCTCCCCAAGTTAGATCATGTCCAATCAGAGTTTCTGGATGAGGAACTAATGTCTGTCACTCAATCTGATGAGCCAATGTGGACATTATATTTTGATGGAGCTCTGAATTCCAAAGGGAAAGGCATTGGCATTGTCCTTCTGACGCCCGAAGGTGTTACCATCCCAGAGGCATTTCATCTCGCGTTCCTAGTCACCAACAACATTGCTGAATATGAGGCTCTTCTAGCTGGTCTGGAACTAGCCCATTCTTTCTATATCACCGAATTGTGAGTCATGGGTGATAGTCAACTTGTTCTCTGCCAGGTGCTTACCAAATATCGCACCCTCGATCCCAAGCTCAAGCCCTATCAAGAGCTGGTCTCCGCTTATGCCAAATTGTTCACCAAGTTGATCTTTGTCCATGTTCCTCGCGAACAGAACATTCTGACCGATGCCCTCACCTCCTTGGTGTCATCTTTCTAATTTCCTTTAGGTGCATGGTCTAAATCCATCACCATCTACAAACGCCTCGTCCTTGCTGTTCAGGACCCTTACCTCTTAAAAATCAAAGAAAGAGTCCTACGAAAGATTTAGGCAGGGAAAATTCTTGAGAAAAGGGAAGTCATGTTGGCAGAATTTGAAAAAGAATTGGCTGATGAGGAGAAACCTTGGTTCTATGAAATTGTCAAATATTGCAAAGATCAGTCTTACCCTGAAGGAGCCACCACAGAAGATAAGAAAGCCATAAGAAGGGTGGCCCAGAAATACACATTGGTTGGAGGTCTACTGTACAGGAGAAGCCTTACTGGTGTTCTATTAAGATGTCCTGATGACGATGAGGTCTGGAAAAGTGTAGAGGAAGCACACTCAGGTGTATGCGGTGGCCATGTAAATAGCCAACTGCTAGCTAAGAAGATCATTAGGCAAGGCTTTTACTGGCCCACTATGGAAGAGGATTGTGCTGTTTATGTCCGTAGGTGTGTCAAGTGTCAGCTTCACGCCGACAAGATTCATTCATCATCTTCCTCACTTCATCTAGTATCCTCCCCATGGCCTTTCTGCATGTGGGCGTTCAACATCATTGGTCCCCTAGGTGATCCTAACTCTCTCACCAAGCAGAAATTTTTTATCCTCACTACGACGGAGTACTTCACCAAATAGGCCGAAGCCAAAGCTTATGCGGAAATCAAGGCATCAACAGTCTGCAAGTTCATCATGAAGAACATCCTCACCAGGTTCGGCATCCCCAGCACAATCGTCACCGACAATGGGTCACAGTTCATTTCTCAGGACCTTCAAGACCTCTGCAAAAGGTACGCAATCACATTACATCATTCATCACCTTATTACCCACAAAGTAATGGTCAGGCGGAGGCCACCAACAAGACGTTGATCAAAATCATAAAGAAAACCTGCGAGTCTAGTAAGTTTTCAGACTGACCAGAAAAGCTTATCGAAGCTCCATGGGCCTATCGCACCTCAATCCGTACCCCCACCGGGTAGACTCCATTTGCCCTTACTTATGGGATGGAAGCGGTAGTCCCGTACGAGACTCTGATTCCCTCTCTTAGGATATAATTGGATAAGGAATTTCCCCTCGACGAACGTCGTAATTCACTCCTTGCCCAATTGGAACTCTTAGACGAGAAGCGGCTGGCCGCTGCCGAGCATGCACGTGTTTATCAAAATAGACTCGCTCGCTTTTACCAAAAGAAGGTCATTGAGAGAAAATTCAAAGTTGGCGAGATGGTCGTAAAAAGAATTTTTGTCAAACTTGGAGGGCCGCATTCTAAACTTCAACCCAATTGGGAAGGACCATATGTGGTTCAGGCTGTGTACCCCGGCAACACCTACAAGCTAGTCAATGCCGAAGGGACCGAGTTATCCCACCCTTGGAACGGGCTTTATCTTAAGAAATACTACCCTTAGATAGGTGTAACAATTGGCATGGTACAAGGACTGTCGGAGCGGGAAATTCACTCTTCGATCTTTGTAGTCTAACTCAGGGTTAACCTGCGCACACTCTCACACACCGTTTTGGGATCAAGTGAAGTGGAACTCGAGGGAAGTTTCAAAAAAAAAAGAGAAGAAAAAGAGAAAGAGTGCCTAGTTTTCATCATGTAGTCAAGTCTTTGCATCTATCCTTCATGTAGGGTAGGATGCATTAAGGCTCGGTAGGTCTCGGGTCTTGGCTCGCCGGAACCGCGGAGATTCCTATTCGGTCATGTCGGCTTACGCCCACTAAAAAAAGGCAGCATGCACACACGTAGCTATTTTTGCCAAAGGTTGATAGTATTGCTTATTGTGGGGCTATGCTCAAAGGTCTCCAGGAAAGTCGTAATCTTTGTTCTCTTCTATCTCGACCCAATGAGACAGCCAGCGCCCTTAAAACGTTGAGCATAAGGGAACCAAAATACCATACCCTGAAGGCGAGAGTAGGATTTATCTCCTCGAACTCGAGTCAGAGCACGAGAAGAGGGCAGTGTCCCCGCAGGCATACAAGAGGGATCCCTACATATCAAATCATCATGTCTCCCTCAAAAAAAAAAATCCAAAGTCAGATGAAAGCCTGGTCGTGGCCGTGCCTGATTTCAATAGGGGAGACCCCTCAAAACGAAAGCTAAATTCCACAAAGGGGCAACGTAATTCTGTTCGAGGTCTGGTCTGAAATCGCCCAAAAGGGAAAGGTCAAGTAGGTCCCGGTTAGCTCGTCGGGTTAACGATTTTACCGGTCCTCTCGGAAGGTTTATCCCACTACTCTTCCTTCTCCCCTCAAAGATGAAAACTCAATGGACATCCTGAAAGGCGCGTCCCGCTAAGGCATACAACTTCATTTTAGCAAAACACACGCATAGTTGTCTACTTCGAGAAGCAAAAGCCATCGCCACGAAGGAGCCTCGGTGTTTTTGGCTGGTCAAGACCTCTATCTACTACCTCGGTGGTTTCTTACTTTAACCTCGGGCTTAGGTCAATACAAGCGCGTCACCAATAGGTGCGACGGCGTCTGATTCCGGATCATCGTCGCGCGGTTGGCCGTTGGGGTTCCAAGGTGTTCCATCATATACCATCTAGAGTTGTGAGAAAATAGACCCGGGTCGGGCAAATCTTTTACCTCGAACACTCCTTTGGTGTATCCTTGCGGTCGGAAGCAACTGGGAGCCTAAGCATGGCATGACGGTTTTGTCATCATGTTAAGTCTTAACCGGTAGGATTATCACTTGAGGAGTCTAGGGGCCCAAATCAATCTAGATGTGCGCACAGGATACCTGGGAGGTTAGTAAGAAACCCTGTCTTCATAAGAGTCGGGTGCCATAAGAATGGTCACTAGGCAATAGTTATCTCACAAAAAAAAAAATTGTAGTGGCCCTCGAAAGATGCCGTCAGGTGAGTCCCCAAGTGGGAATTCTTTTGGAGCATGTTAACCCCGCATTACGCTACTTAAGAATGATTCAAACACCCCTGATCTCAAAAACCATGCCGGTTGTAATAAAAAAGTGTTTTTCAAAAAAAAACAAAAAAAAAAGAAAGCAAAAAAAAACACACACACAAAAAATATATCATTACAAAACAATTTTTTTTTTTTTTGCATCCGTGTGATCTCATTTGTGTGCTACATTTTTACATTCTGTTCCCATTTGCGTGCCCGTGTGTCGCATGCCCGTGTGTCGCATTCATCATCTTTACTCTTGCCTTAATTGATAAAGACTTGGCCCCTTGACCCGTTATCAAGGATAGTCGAAACAAACATTTGCTTGTTGAGCAAGGGGCCAAGTCAGAACGGAAAAACTGACTTATTTTTATTGAGCAATGTATATAAGATTGAAAAGTAGGAACGAAGGCAGGAGATAGGAAACTGAACATTCCTTCCTTTATTTCCTTCTAGAAATTATACATTAAGTTCCATCCTCTCTCTCAGAGTTACCCCTCCCTCCACTCTCTAGGCGAGGAACCCCGGAGGGTGTCGTCAAACCATGCGAGGCGGTGCCTCTACTGCTCGGTACCCCTCTTCTTGTCTCTACTCCCCGTCAATCGACAGGGGCGGCAAAAAAGCTGCTAACACGAAAGCCACGCTCTCGTGCTCTTCGATAGCGCTCTTCACCATCTCTCAGCCATTGTTCAGCGAGACCGAGGCTGGTTCGGAGCTCAAACAGTTGGGCCTCCATGGCCCTCCGCTCCTCCCTCTCAGCCAATCTGTCGACTCTCTCTCGTTCGGTGTCTCTTTCCCTTTCCGCACGTTCTCTCTCCATGTCCTCCCTTTCCAGCTGAAGGGTGATCCTCAGCTCCATGGCGTCTCGAGAAGAGTCATCATCTGGATGACGTCGTAGTTCTTCCTCCAGCTCAGCTATCCTGGCTTCCCCCTGCGCAATACGGGCAAGCGCGTCTTGCACCTCTTTCATCTACCATAACCATCATCTCAGATATGTGGAGGCGCGAATAAGTGAAATTCAATGGTGAAACTCTCACCTGTGTGGAGAGCATTCCTTCTGCCTCTGCATCTCACTGCGTAGCATGAGCTAGCTGCTCATGAAGCAAATCGAGTTCGGAAGTGGGGATCCATAAACTGGAAGAAACGCCATCCGCCCCCATTGCTGAGGAGGCCGCATCAAGCTGGGCGTGCTGCAGCACACATAAGGTGACGCTTAGGACCTAGCACTAGGAATCCTGGTCTATGATCGTGTGTATGTAGGCTTACCGAAGAACTCAAGGTGGCGCGAGTATCATGTAACTGCTGCTCCGTGCCTATCAGGCGAGCTTGCAGGTTCGCTATCATAGTGTCGCGAACATCTTGTGGCCAGGGCATAGGTCAAAATACAAAAAATAATAAAAAAAGAAGATAATAAAATAAAATAAAATGTTATTCACCTCCATGGTCCCTTCGGGATGGAGTCGCTCTGCATACATCGCCTTATAGAGGCGTAGATAATCCTCGCTGTCTTGAGCATGTGACTCCACGGGAGTGCCACCCCGTTGCCAGTCCTCGTATTGCTCAGGGAACCGCACTCTCCAATCAACGGAGGTCGCCGGCACACGCATCTTCCTCCCGACACGTGGTGTGGTAGTCATGTCCACCCATTCTTGGGCCAGCCCTAGAGTCCTCATGGCCAATCGTAGCCGAAGTGGCTCGATTTCGTTCAAACAGTGCATCCAGAGGTCGCATCCGAACCGGGCATGGCTAGTTATGACCCATGGCTGATCGGTGTCAGTCATGCCCGTATAAGGCCTCCAGACCACCTGGGTCAGGTCACACACATCTTCTTAATATAAAAATAAAAAAAGGGGAGAAAAAGATGATGATGAAATAATAATCACCATTGCCGCAGGGAACTCTTGCAACTCACGCCTTAACACCATCAGCTGGTAGGATAGAGAGGCTGGGCTCGTGATAGGTTGTCACTGCCTCGCCAGCGGCACCGCCATCGGTCGCCAATGTCGGGCTTTTCCCATTGGGAGGTAATAATAGATCCACAACTGCACCGTCATGTGTCATTAACATATCAAAAAAAAACCAAAAGGAGAGAAGTAGGATACCTGGATGAACGGCGTGAAACCACTCACTGTTATATCTTGATCTGCTCTTTCAGACAGACCCGCAAAAAGATGCGCCAACATGGCTGCTCCCCAGGCGCATCGTCCCACTTTCTTAGGGTCTACTAGGAATTCTAAGAAGCGACAATGAATGCTATCTCCTTTCCAGGCCAACAACAGTTTCCCCAACAGGAAGAACAGGAATCTCCTCAAATCCATGTTGGCTCTCTCCCAATTGCTCGCGTCTACGCAGTAGACAGCATGGCATCCTCTTTCAATCCTGTCCATGAACTCTTCCAAGGACTCATCATCACGAGAACGAACATCAGTAAGTCCCAGTGTCTCCATGCTAGGCGTCTTGGCTATGGACATGTTCTTGCGATCATCCAGGTCCACTCCTAGTAACCTCTGGGCAGCCTCTCGGTAGTTGGAGTACATAATGCTAGTCAGCGCCTCGCCATCCACTTTTAGGCCCATAATTCGGACCACATCTTCTAGGCTAGGCACCATGTGCCCCCAAGGCATCAAGAAAGCACGGCTCATTGGATCCCACCTTTCGCGCAATGCTTGGACGAGGGTAAGGTCGAGCTTGATTGGCTCGATCCGAAGAAAGACTCCAAGCCCCATCACGTCTAGCCTGGCCTTCTGAAAATCTGGGAGACCCCCGTATGCAGCCACTACCAACTCCCATGGAATGTGTGATTTCATCACACCCTGCGCATACACAAGGAGGGGTTTTGTTAGAAGGGAGGAAGAAAGAATGAGAGAAGGGGCAAAAAAGCTCACCTTACGGGTTGCGATTGGGTCCTTTCACTGAATTGCCCTTCGAGGTCTGAGAGCCTCCTGGAACTGCTACCACTGGACCTGCTTCTCTTTGAAAAGTGGGAAGATTCACCCTCCATTTTGAACCTTAGAACCCTTAGTTCTTCCGTTTCTGTGGAAACTTGTACTCTTCGAGTTGGCTACCGGTGCCCCTGGGGGACGAACGAGGGCGGTATTTATAGAAATGGGAGAAGGGCAAGTCAAGACTGCCTACATCACTGTTAACGATAACCCTCGTGATAAGGCACCTTCCTTGCAGTCCCACATGTGTCACTTCACTGCTCGCTGGGTAATTGATTGATGGTGCGATATGATAACTCACTCCCTATGCAGTCTAGGGATGCCCTGTCATGCTGTAGAGGTCGTCCAGAAAGATTGGAAGGTCGTCAAGGAGAAGGGGCTAGAGCCGTCATTATTGACTTTGGCAGCAGATTTTCGTGTGAAAGATGGTCGGAGCGAGATATGAGTCTCCATTTTCGGACGGGGTCTCGACAAGCACGTCACATGGGAATAGTGAAGAAACGTAAGGAAGAAGGAATGCACAAGAGGACAAATAAGCAGCAGGAAATCAAATCACTCCATTCATAAGTCTACATAAACATCACAATCATATAGAGGAGGCGTGTATGCTAGCTCGCCAACTCTCGCCATCACCTTCACACTCATCCCTCTAGGCGTCCCTCTCCTCTCCCCTAAGGTGAGGGTCCCTCAGGGGCCTCATGGAACTCCGTGAAGCAGTACTCGCCTCACCCCGTGATACCTGCTCCACAGCGGCGGCTCGCTGCTGCTCCCCTGGCACGGAAAAAAAGTCACCGACAGAAAGATGGCAAGACTGGCGGAGTCGCGCCCCAAACTCTCGTGCCCTCTCGTAGCGCGTCTCCATGACTCCTAACCTCTGACCCATCGCTAGAAGGGCTAGCTGGAGCTCCCTCACCTGTGCCTCCAAAGCCTTCCTCTCATCCCGATCCTACTGTCGCTCGGCCCTTATTTCCTCCCTCTCCTTCTCCCTCTCCTCTCTCTCTCTCTCTACCTCTCTCCTCGCCACCTGGAGGAGGACCCTTAACTCCAGGATGTCTGGAGACGGCCTCTCTTCATTGTGACGCCGCAGCTCTGCTATGGCTGCTGCCCAAGCATCACACTCCTCTTCAGCTCAGGTCACGCGGGCTACTGCACCGACAAGTTACTCCCGGAGGGAGGCGATCTCCAGAAAAGGAGCCTGAGAGCTGGAAGACGATCCGCCGGCCATCCCTGCCATCGCTGCCTGCAGGGCACGTTGGAGGAGATAAACAACAGCCATCGGTTAAGCCCCGGGATTTAAAAAAAAAAACAAAAAATAATATTAATAAATAAATCAGGGCCCTTCTTTCACCTCTGTCCATTTCCCGAGCTGAAGGGACCCAGCATAGCTCTCCCTACACTGCTGCAAGTAGTCGGCGCTCTCCTGCACAGGCGCACCACCTTGCTGCCCATCCTGAGCAGGGAAACGTATGCGCCAGTCGTCAAGTTTCGCCTTGCCGCGTCTCTCTCTGCCGACGCGGTGCGACTCATCCGCACTCGCCCATTCATCAGCCAAGCCCTGGATCCTTGTCATACCATGCCCATCGAACAGAAAGGGCCACATCATTAAAAGGAAAACGCGTCTCCGGTCGAAGACGCGTTCATCATTCGAGTGCAACACTCACCGAACCCTCTCATCCCCCTCCACTTGTTCGCTACAAAGCTAAAAAAATCAAAGAGGTGGTGATCAAGGAGCTTACCAGGCCATGCTCGCCCCCCTCTATGTCTTCGGGTCACTTGGGTCCCCCGAGTGCTAGAAGAGGCCCTTCCTCTTCCGTGGTTGCCTCCCCGTGCTCTTGCACGGCCCTCCTCGGGTGAGGAGTTCCTCGCCCCCCTCTCTGATGGGGCATCAAAGGTGATTTCCATACACGGGTGAAGTGTATTTGTGTGTTATGGCTTGTATGAGATTGTAATTGTGTAATTTCTTTCATTTGGGCTCCTTGTAAGGCTTATATCAAGCCAATGGGCCATTTGTAATGTAGAGTCCATGGCTAGGTTGCCATTAGTAGAGTCCATTAAGGAGCTTATGCCATATTGGGTCATTAGGATTCTAATGGGTCATTAATGCACTTAAGGCCCAAATTGGGTTACACTCCCTCATGGGCCAACTAAGTTGGAAGGGTCCAAGTCTAGCATGGGCTTGTGGATGGTTCATGGCCCTTGGCCCATGAAGGGGGGCACCCCCTCTTTTGGCTCCATTAGGCTAGGTTGTTTAGTTTTTTTTTTCTTTCCCTCCTTTCTTTGACCACATGTTGTAAAAATTAGGAATTGGCTTCCTTTAAATATGTTATTTTTGTGGTTGGTCACATCCAATCCCAGCCATCCTTTCCACCATACCTAGATCTAAGGGTGGATATTGGCTTTGGCATGTAACCTATAAAGAGTTGTAATTTCTCATTTTAGTAGAATTAATGCATGAAACATCAGAAAATTTGTGAGTCTCTTGGAGCTTGGTGCGCCCCCTTCCTCTCTCCCCCTGGTTTCCTCTTCCCCAACCCCAGATCTAGAGTGTATCCCCCTTTTATCATCCCCTCTCAACCTCCGGTGATCGTTTGTGCCGCCGCCGTTCGTGCCGCCTTCGAGCCGCCACGGGATCGTCTTCGGTTTTCTGTCCTGCTGGACAGAGGTGCAGTTCGTGAATTCCTGAAGCCAGCCACGAGCTCAGATCGATTTGAAATT
Source organism: Amorphophallus konjac (assembly GCA_022559845.1). Lineage (NCBI taxonomy): Eukaryota > Viridiplantae > Streptophyta > Magnoliopsida > Alismatales > Araceae > Amorphophallus > Amorphophallus konjac. Next base: position 169,234,573 of record CM040122.1, on the reverse strand, counting down.
TTTAGGGTTGGTTCCTATCTTCTATCCCATTCTCCACAAAAAATCCAGGTTCAAAAGCCACCGTTTCATATTTTTACCATTTCATTCAACTCTCAATCTCAGATCTGTTCTGTCACTATCTACAGTGACAGTAGCCCTGAGTTCTCCACCTTCGACTACCATTTTGATTTCTGTTAGACCTCCCAATTTAACTGGGTGTTTTATCCATCGTCCCCTACCACCACAAGTTTTCTTAAATTTTTATCATCCCTCTACCTATTTTTAAAAATTCATGTTCTACCGGAGCTACAGTACTTTCAGTCAGATCCCAGATCCGACCTTTGTCCAGTAAACAAATCACAGAAAATCATAGACACATCCAAACGTGTCCAAACCAATTTTTCTGTCTTCCCAACGCCATTTCCAACAACTTCTCTGAAGAACACAACCCCAGATTCGGACGTCTACCTCACGGTCAAAGGCAATCCACAGTGAAGTTCCCTGTAGACCTGAGTCTGCGGTTACTGTACAACAGGAGATTGAAAATTCCATAAGTCAAGATCCGAGCAGATCCAGGCCAGATCTTTGGGCCTAGGTTGAAGAACTTCAAGCTAGCTTTCCAACGGCGCCAGTCTTGTGTCGATCCGACATCGGGGCTGATCGCAGCGCCCATTCTCGACGGAGCGCGCGCCGAAATACAGAATCGGCAGATTTTCGATCGGGTTTTCTGACCGGTGCCGAACGGAGCCGCCGGGCCTCCGGCCGGCGAACCAGCGTGCCGCCATCCCAAGGAGCGACCCTCCGGGCATCCACCACTACAGAGGTGCCACCGGGTCCCACACGGCCCCTCCGGACAGCACGTGGGCCCCACCATCACTAGTTCGGGTGCTGCCGAATCAACGCGAGAAGCTGCCCATCAACCCGAATTCGGTCCTCCCAGACCCCATTGTGTAGCCCTTTACCTCCCTGCGTGGAGTGGGCAGTGGCTTGCATTTCTGTAATATTGTGTAATATTGTTCCGGGAGTATGAGTTTCGGCCGGGTCCGTCGTCCCCACGCCGAGCGCGTGGAGGTATCGTCTTCGCTCCTTACTTGGCATTTTGCTTGATTTCATATATGCTTGTTTATGCCACTGCTAGAGAGCATGATAGTTAGCTCGCTTTCTACTTATATCACCGCTGCTGCGAGAGAGAGCGTTACCGTCCCGTGACCCGATCCGGGCACGAAAGAGAGAGCCGACCACCGTAGCTCTTGCCAGTTTCTCAACCGTGCACGTCCGACGCTTCCCTCGTTAAGGGACGATCGCGAGCTTGTCGTGTCCGTGGTCCCGTCCCGCATCAATTTGGTATCAGAGCGAGTTGAGTCTAGGGTGTCCAAAAAAAAAAAAAGAGTGTCATTTACGTCTAGTCATTAGTCGGTCTAAGTCGTGTTTAGGGTCATCATTGTTTTAAAACAAACAAAAAAAAAGTGTCTTTTCGCATTTGCATCCCTTTACTCGGTATATCAAAAGGTGTTGTCCGAACGTTGGGCTATGCCTATCGGGAAGGCCGCACACTTGCGCGAGTGATCTTCGGATCGCTTATCTCCGCCACGTACCGAGTCTTGGTTGTGTCAAGGTTGTCGTCGAGTCACATTCCAACTTTGCATTACTTAGGGTCGTGTCTAGTGTTTTGTCCAAATGGCCTTGCATATCCATTCCTAGGGGACCCAACCCCATCTTGGCCACCATGGCCACATCCTGAGCCTATAGTCCAGATGAAGTGGACGCAATGTTCCAAGCCATGCTGGGAAAAGTGCAAAGGTTTAGTACAAGCCTAGATCGGTTTAGTACTAGCCTAGATCGGTATATCGGGGTAGATTGGTTATTCCTGGAACCACCCCAAGGACCCCTTCATCATGAGAAGGACATTCCTTCCTCACCCATGAGAGCTCCAATGTCATCACTCTCTATTTCCGAACTTGATTCGGAACTACCCCATTTGGAGCCACCAAGGCCCGAGCCACCCGTGTTTCTAATGGGTACATTATACATAGCCGAGCCGCTTCTTAGTTGGCTCAAGGATGGTTTGGTCTCACTCACTTACCCGTCTATGGACCCTACCCTACCTTTAGTGCCCGCCAACTCCTACCATACTACGTTCCGATCTCGTCACCATGTTGACACATTGGGTGACCTTATCCTTGGTTTAGGTTGGCAATGGCAGTTGACACATATGTTGGCCCGAGGTTTCGACCAACCCACGAGTCGTAGCTTCACCCATCCGGCCTTCGGGTCCATTACCTTCGAGTGCACCGTGGGTTGTGTCACCACGGAGGTTCTTCTACTTCTCCTGCTACCGGATGAGCCCGACTTCATGACTTTGCTTCCGAGGGAGGAGTCATATTTTCTATACACGGTCCCATCTACCATGACGGAGGAAGGTGACCACCCGCACCTTCAAGAATTTCACGATTGGGACCATGTCATGTTGGAACCCACCAAAAGGGGTCATACCTTCTTTGATCCCTTTGACCCCTTCCCTAGTGGATCCCTAGACCCTTCATATTCCCTTCACTTCTTCGGGGAAGTCCACCTTCATACCCCTTTCCTACGGGTCGGGTCCTCCATACCCACCAAGCCCGTCCACGATACACCTACACCCGGCTCTTCCACACCCGACTTTCCTAGCCCACTCAAGTCTCCTAAATCTAAAGGACCGTCCATGCATGACTGGGTCATACTTGGATGTTTAGGTGTTCCCCATACCACCCATCTCCGGTTACATAACATGCATGCATGGCACACATTCGGGTGTCTTGGTCCGCCGTCACCTATGTACGGGTCGGACTAACAATAGGTGTGTCTAGAGTCAGGCATGAGTCGGTTTCTTATTTGTGTGGTTTGATTGGTTTGTGTGTCGTTTGTTTGTCTGCATGCGTCTTGTGCAAGCTCATTGTCGTTCTCTTATGAGTAAGAGGCGAGTGGACTCACTTGATGAGTATGGGATCGGTTCCACCTCTATACCCGGATCAGTCACCTATAGGGACTCAGCGGTGATTCCTAGTGAGTCTTCGAGCTGTTTTCTTCCCTTTTGAGAGTGCCCCTTCGGAGTGACCACCTTTAGCCCATAGCAGTTCGCATATCGAGTATATATGGAATGAGCAGGTGACGATCACTTGGAGTGGAGCATACCCGCGCTACTTGGCACGATGACGGATCTGTCGGAGTACCGGAGCAGCCATACCCCTACTCGACGGGGTCGAGTTCCTCCCACCCGGGGAGAATTGATGGGGCATCAAAGGTGATTTCCATACACGGGTGAAGTGTATTTGTGTGTTATGGCTTATATGAGATTGTAATTGTGTAATTTCTTTCATTTGGGCTCCTTGTAAGGCTTATATCAAGCCAATTGGCCATTTGTAATGTAGAGTCCATGGCTAGATTGCCATTAGTAGAGTCCATTAAGGAGCTTATGCCATATTGGGTCATTAGGATTCTAATGGGTCATTAATGCACTTAAGGCCCAAATTGGGTTACACTCCCTCATGGGCCAACTAAGTTGGAAGGGTCCAAGTCTAGCATGGGCTTGTGGATGGTTCATGGCCCTTGGCCCATGAAGGGGGGCGCCCCCTCTTTTGGCTCCATTAGGCTAGCTTGTTTAGTTTTTTTTTCTTTCCTTCCTTTCTTTGACCACATGTTGTAAAAATTAGGAATTGGCTTCCTTTAAATATGTTATTTTTGTGGTTGGTCACATCCAATCCCAGCCATCCTTTCCACCATACCTAGATCTAAGGGTGGATATTGGCTTTGGCATGTAACCTATAAAGAGTTGTAATTTCTTATTTTAGTAGAATTAATGCATGAAAAATCAGAAAATTTGTGAGTCACTTGGAGCTTGGTGCGCCCCCTTCCTCTCTCCCCCTGGTTTCCTCTTCCCCAACCCCATATCTAGAGTGTATCCCCCTTTTATCATCCCCTCTCAACCTCCGGTGATCGTTTGTGCCGCCGCCGCCGCCGTTCGTGCCGCCTTCGAGCCGCCACGGGATCATCTTCGGTTTTCTATCCTGCTGGACAGAGGTGCAGTTCGTGAATTTCTGAAGCCAGCCACGAGCTCAGAACGATTTGAAATTTTGAGGGTTGGTTCCTATCTTCTATCCCATTCTCCACAAAAAAATACAAGTTCAAAAGCCACGGTTTCATATTTTTACCATTTCGTTCAACTCTCAATCTCGGATCTGTTCTGTCACTATCTACAGTGACAGTAGCCCTGAGTTCTCCACCTTCGACTACCCTTTTGATTTCTGTTAGACCTCCCAATTTAACTGGGTGTTCTGTCCATCGTCCCCTACCACCACAATGTTTCTTAAATTTTTATCATCCTTTTACCTATTTTTAAAAATTCATGTTCTACCGGAGCTACAGTACTTTCAGTCAGATCCCAGATCCGACCTTCATCCAGTAAACAAATCACAGAAAATCATAGACACATCCAAACGTGTCCAAACCAATTTTTCTATCTTCCCAACTCCATTTCCAACAACGTCTCTGAAGAACACAACCCCATATTCGGACGTCTACCTCCCGGTCAAAGGCAATCCACAGTCAAGTTCTCAGTAGGCCTGAGTCTTCGGTTACTGTACAACAGGAGATTGAAAATTTCATAAGTCAAGATCCGAGCAGATCCAGGCCAGATATTTGGGCCTAGGTTGATGAACTTCAAGCTAGCTTTCCAACGGCTCCAGTCTCGTGTCGATTTGACATCGGGGCTGATCGCAGCGCCCATTCTCGCCGGAGCGCGCGCCGAAATACAGAACCGGCAGATTTCCGATCAGGTTTTTCGACCGGTGCCGAACGGAGCCGCCGGGCCTCCGGCCGGCGAACCAGCGTGCCGCCATCGTAAGGAGCGACCCTCCAGGCATCCACCACTACAGCGGTGCCACCGGGTCCCACACGGCCCCTCCGGACAGCACGTGGGCCCCACCATCACTAGTTCGGGTGCTGCCGAATCATCGTGAGAAGCCGCCCGTCAACCCGAATTCGGTCCTCCCGGACCCCATTGTGTAGCCCTTTACCTCCCTGCGTGGAGTGGGCAGCGGCTTGCATTTCTGTAATATTGTGTAATATTGTTCCGGGAGTACGAGTTTCGGCCGGGTCCGTCGTCCCCACGCCGAGCACGTGGAGGTATCGTCTTCGCTCCTTACTTGGCATTTTGCTTGATTTCATATATGCTTGTTTATGCCACTGTTAGAGAGCATGATAGGGTAATTAGCTCACTTTCTATTTATATCACCGCTGCTGCGAGAGAGAGCGTTACCGTCCCGTGACCCGATCCGGGCACGAAAGAGAGAGCCGACCACCCTAGCTCTTGCCGGTTTCTCAACCGCGCACGTCCGACGCTTCCCTCGTTAAGGGACGATCGTGAGCTTGTCGTGTCCGTGGTCCCGTCCCGCATCACTCTCCCTTCACCACAGTTTGGCCCACCGTGCTCCATGGATCAAGAGTGCAAGAAGATGGAGCTGGGCAAGTTACTCTCCACGAGAAGAGCAGTCGTTCGCAGACAAGGTGAGGAAGAAGAAAGGCCGTTACGCGGTTCTCGGTGATTTAAATTTGAATTCAAGTTTAGAACGCGTCTTCATGCCTAGACGCCTCAGGGAGGGAGGGGAAGATGGCATACCCTCTGCATGAGGCATATTTCTCCGCTTTCGGGGTAAGATGTTGTAAGGCGTGCCACGAGAAGATAAGTAAAGGAGAGGCGTCAGGGAAGGAACGTGCACAAAAGATAGTTAAGTGACAGAAAAGAAATCAATCCATAGAACAAACTATCTATCATATACATCATAAGTGAGGATGGTGGGTGTACAAGTCACTCCCTAACTCTCACCACCACCCTCCTGGTCATCTCTCTAATCATCCCTCTCCTCTCTCCTTTGGTGCAGATCCCTAGGGGGCCTCCGCGAACTCTGAGAGATGGTGCTCCTCTCGCCCTGTGGTGCCTGGCTGGCCTCGAACGCACGGTGCCGCTCCTCGGCCGAAGAAACTAGGAAACTGCCTACAGAAAAAGAACCAGACTGTCGAAGGCGCGCCCCGCGCTCCTTCGCTCTCTGGTACCGCTCCTCGCACTCCCACAGCCTCCCCTCTGCCGTGCCGAGACTCACTCGGAGCCCCGTCATCTGGGCCTCCAAGGCCCTCCTCTCCAGCCTCTCCCTCTCCCGCTCTGCTCTCTCTCTCTCTCTGCCTCTCTCCTCGACACCTCGAGGGCGATCCGTAACTCTAGCACATCGCGAGGAAGCTCCTCAACCTCCCATCGTCATCGGTCCTCCTCTAGCTCCGCTATCCGGGCATCGCGCTCCGCCGCCCAGGCGTCACACTCCTGCTCTGCACGTACCGCACGAGCCAGTGCATCCCGAATCTCCGTCACCTGTCAAAGCCCATATTAAAGTCAGCAAAGGAAAGGGAATACGCAGAAAAGGAACCCGTGTCAAGCAAACACTCACCCAAGCCGCCTGATCACGTTCGGCCTCCTCAGCACGGGCCACCGCGCCCACCAACTGCTCCTAGAGAGAAGAGACCTCAACGGGAGGGGCTCGCGAGTTGGAGGCCGCCCCACCAGTCATCTCAGCCGCCGCCGCTCGATGGGCATGCTGAAACACAGAACAACACAGAACAATAAACGACAGTAAGAGGCTAGGCACCAGGAACCCAGGTGACACAAAAAAAAATGCATTGCATAAACACACCAGGATGTCCAGCTGCTGACGAGTAGCTGCCAACTGATGCCTAGCAACTGGGCCTGCAGATCCGTGATGATAGTGTCACGAGCATCCTGCATTCATAAGCATATATATTAATGTCACATGCATGCATTTGCACAAAAATCCGCATTTCATACTTACTCCTGCTAGCCCACCGAGGTAGAGACGTCCTGTGTACGTGTCTCGGTACCGCCGCAAGTAGTCGGTGCTATCCTGTACGTGAGACACCACCGGAACGCCACCCTGCTATAAGTCCTGGTACTGTACAGGAAAGCGCGTACGCCAGTCCATGAGCTTCGCCTTGCCCCGTGTCTTCCTCCCGACATGGCTCGACTCGTCTACCTCCACCCACTCCTAGGCAAGCCCCAAGGTCCTTATAACTAGCCTGAGCCGCAATGGCTCGATCTCGTTCAGGCAGTGGACCCACAAGTCCCGCCCAAAACGAGGTCGGCCCGCTACGACCCAAGGCTGGCCGGCATCGGCCATGCCTAGGTAGGGCCTCCATACCACCTGCATCACCATCCATGCATCATATTAGTTACCATTTTGCTAAACTAAATCATATGCAAAAAAAAAAATCATATGCATCATACCATGGCCTCAGGGTACTCGGTCAGCTCACGTCGAAGCGACGTCAGCTGGTAGCCGCGTGGCGCCGCGACCGTGACCGGCCTCCACTGCCGCGCTAGGGGCACGACCGTCCGGTTCCATTGCTTGGCCCTCCCCATCGAAAAGTAGTAATAACTCCATACCTGCATCCATCATACCTCATTAGAACAAGTAATTGCATGACTGTGATTACGGTAAAATACATAAATAAAATGTTTACCTGGAGGAAAGGCGCGAAGCCGCTGACTGTCATCTCCTTCTCTACCCCCTGAGAAAGATCAGCAATCAAGTGGGCGAGTAGAGCTGCTCCCCACGCATAATCCCCCAGTCGGTCTAGGTCCACCAAGATCCCAAGGAAACGGCAATGGATGCCATCCCCCTTCATCCCCAGCAGAAGGCGGCCCAGTAAGAAGAAGAGGAACCTCCAAAGGTCCGGTCTGCCAGCTCTCGGTCGCCCGGGTCTTGGCTGAAAGCCGCCCGAGCTACTCCCTCCAGCCATACCAGAAATTCTGCACCGCTCTCACTAACCCGATGGCGCGGGTCCTCGAATCCGAGCGCCTCCATGATGCCCACCCGGCCGACTGTCCTACTGTCTCTGTCAGTTGCGGTCGTCTCCAGCCAAAACAGCTCTAGGGCGCTCTGTCGGTAGTCGGGGTATGTGACCCCACTGACGGCCTCTCCGTCCACCCGTAGCCCGGTGATCCGAGCTACATCTTCCAGCGTCGGCACCATATGCCCCCAGGGCATCAGGAATGCTCAACTCGACGCATGCAATCGCTCCCTCAATGCCTGGATAAGGGGCAAGTCGAGTCGGAAGGGCTCGATCTGCAAGAATGCCCCGAACCCCATGGCGTCCACTCGGGCCCTCTAGAAGTCCGGCAGCCCCCGGTACGCCGCCACTACCAGGAACCAACAGATCTGGCTCCTCATCACACCCTGCAAACCATAAAAATAAGAAAATACATCAGAGCCACAAATAAAGAACAACACTATATATATTAAAAAAAAATTTTAGACGCGTCATAGGTCTTTGACGCCTCAATATATTTATATATATTATATTTAAAAATAATAATAGACGCGTCAAAGTTTTTTGACCCCTCACTTTTTTAATATTACTAATATTTTATTTCATATATATAATTAAAAGAAAAATAGACGCGTCAAAGTACTTTGACGCCTCACTTATAATATTATTAATATTATTCAGTATATATATTTTTAAAAAAAATTATTGAGGCGTCCACATCCCTAGACGCCTCAATCATTCCTTTCCCACAACCGTACAAACATCGTCTCTCGCCCTATTTTTCGCATAAAATCACAAAATAATGCAAAAAGAGAGAGTTCTAGGCGGCCTACCGGGTCATGCTCTTCCTCTCTCGCTCCACCGGGCCCCTCGGGGCCCTCCACGGTCAAGGGAAGCGCTTCCTCTTCCACGGCGGCCTCCTCCTCCACGACAGGCTCCTCCGTGTGATCCCGAGACCTCCTCGGCCGACGAGCAATCCGCTTCCGCTTCTCACCTCCCTGGCTCGATCCACCACGTTCCATGGGCTCAGATTAAAGCAGAGTCGTTTGTTGGTTGGGAAGAGAAAAGGCCGCGTAAGCGGCCTTTTAAACAAATTTTCAAATTTTGTTGATGCGTCCAGGCGCCTAGACGCGTCAACAATAAAAAAAAAGGTGGGGCGTCCAGGCACCTGGACACGCCCATATTATTAAAAAAAAATATTTGGGGCATCCAGACGCCTGGACGCACCCATATATAAAAATAAATAATATAATAAAAAATTGGAGCCTCCAGTCTCCTAGACGTGTCCATAAAAAAAAGGAGAAGAAAAAATAATAATAATAATAACAATAGTAATAATAATAGGGGGGAAGAAAACTAAAAAAAGAAATAATAATGATAATGATAATGATAAAAATAAATTAAATAATAATAATAGTGATAAAATAAAATAAATATAAAAAATAATAAAAAAATAATAAAATAATTTACACGTCAAGTACATTAGATGCGTTCAAAAAAAGGGGGGGAATAATAAAAGGTAAAGAGGGCTGAAAATTCAAAACTTCTCATTTATTTCATTAAGACAAGGGAGTAAGCTACATTAGGGGCTTTCGCGCTTTAGGCCTTAACCTTCCCAGTTCGGTTACATAAGCCCTCCACAGCTCGCATTCTTCCTCTACATGCACTAATGCCTTCCCCGGGGTGCTCGTCTTCCACGACACTTTGATGGCCTTCACCTCCTTTGCATCATCTTCCGCGCCCAACTCTCCCTTCCTTAGAGGAGCGATGCCAGGTAACGGCGGGAACAAGTGGCGGGGAAGACCGATTTGAATGCAGCACCGATGTGCGTTGTAGAGAACAAACTCAGTCGCGCCAATGAGTTGGAGTTCAGCTTCAGGGGAAGACCTCGTAAGGAGCTCGCGTGAGAGTAGACATGCTAGTGCACAAGTGAAGAAGCTTTGTGTCATAGTTCTGAAGTGGGACCTCTAGTCTTCACGTTTCCTCAGCCACGGAATGCAGTTCACTATATTACCACCAAAGCCTAACACATCGGCTATGTGGTAAAGGGGGCTTCGTTGAAAGATCTTCGAGGCAGTTGGCATCCCCTCACGGTGATAAGGACGTCACCAGCACTTTCATATGATCGAGGGTCCCGATGCTCGCCACCTATGCTACATCTTGTTCACCATTTTATCTCGAGTCATATGATGTAATTTTTATTTTCTTATCATGTACTTTTCCTTTTATTTGAGTCCAATACCTAGGTTAGGTAGCTATTTACCTAAGTCTTAAGTCATTATGTGTGTTATTGGGCCCAATTATATGGGCTAGGCCCAGGGGCGCCCCCTTCCCCTTGGTTTAGTGTTAGAAGTCCAAAAGTTAGAGACTTAAGTTAAATTGTGGGATTCCTATAAATAGGACCCCAATCCCTCATTTGTAAGCTAATGAATTATTGAGTTTAAAATCCACAAGAAGTGTGTCTCTTGCTCTCCCTCTCTCTCTCTCTCTACTTCTCTCTCTCTCTCTAAAGGGGGCGAACCCCATTCTCTCTCCTCCCCACCCCAAATTCGAAATTCACTCTCTCTCCTCCCTATTCACCTCTAATTAAGACCCCTCCCCCTTCCCCATACCTCCCATTTCAGTCCTCTCCAACCCCTAGGTGGAATCCCTTTCTCCTAGGCACCTCTCCCTCCTCCCAAGCAACCTTTCCCCTTCCCCATACAACCTTTCATTTTCCCAAGGGAGAATCCCTTCTCCCAATCAACCCTTCCTCTCCCCAACACAACCCTTCCCCTTCCCAAAGCAACATTAAACCCCATTAACCTCTCATTCAAACCAAAGGAGAGAGATCTCCCTCTCTCTCTCTATCCCAACCCAAATTCGCAGCTCCCCCTTCCTCCACCTGCTAGACCATCTTCCAGCCCCCATTCTGCCCCTCCCACACCTTAGATCACCCTATACCAGACCCCCACACAGCCCGGGGTCGCCCCCCACACACATCCACCCCATCTCCCACCCCATCTACCCCATTTTCTATATACTAGTGAGCAGCTGCAGTTCTGCAGAACCGCCCCCTGTTGCAGCGTTGCCACGACCACATCCCGGATCTTCTGAAGGCGTGGCCTATATCAACGGAAAGCTTTGCCAGTCTGCTTCGTCACCGCGTTGGTCTCGTCCTCATCCGAGGTCCGTGCTGCCCGGGAGGTCCGATCTCCCCCAACTGCGCAGAGTTCCTCATACCAAGCTCCTGAACCAGAAGAGAAGCTGTACCCCGAAGAATCGCAGCAGAATCAGGCCAAGAGCTCTTCAACAAAGTTCTTCCTCGCCCAGTCCTCATTCAGAATCAAAAAGCGGAACTGCGTTCGGCATCCGTGGGACAGAGTTACCATTTTTCTCCCTCGGCTACTCTAATCTGCGTCTCACAGTCTGCCTCAACCTGTCCTCACTATTCAGAGTCCCCCAGTCGACTCCGACCTCATTCGGCTTCCCCGTCAGTTTTTCTGCGAAGAGGACTCGTCCACGATTCCAGAAACTCTGGCGGTTCATCATTCGGAGTCCGGGAGCTGTCGGGGCAGCCTCTGCAACCTGCTGCCAAGAACCTGAAGCCGCCTTCCCCAGATTCTGTCACTCTGTTCGACTCCCCACCCGGACCAGCATCGACGTCAGAAGAATTCTAAAAAATTCTGAGGCATCCTAGCCCCAGTTACGAAGAGTTTCCCTCTGGTCTCATCATCAGAAAAATTCCGGACTGGAAGTTACGACCTCAACATTGACTGTCAGTCATTTGTCGCAGAGTGCAGGCAGATTCGACATCGGCTTCCCCTTTCGCGATTTCGGCGAATCTCCCCTCCCCGCCTGGCCGGCTTAGCGCCCCTCCCTGCGTGGAGGTAGTGTTTGCATGTAAACCTTACTTCCCCACCCCTAGTCCAACCCTCCTGTGTGAGGAGTAGTGGATGTAATTAATCTCAACAGGGTTCAAGCTTCACCGGCGCAGTGTGCGGGGAACCCACACTTCCCCGCTCGCCCATCGTCTCCGACCGGGATCGGCGTCTTCACGCCGATCAGGTGAGCTCCTGGTTGCACTTCTCTACTGGGTTACTTTGCTTGTTTAGTATAGCATCTTAGTGCCGTCGGTCGGTGAGTGAGTGCCCGATCTCAAAAATAGCACCGATTTGAGCGACCACCGCGGAGTGAGTTGAGAGTGCGACCCTACATCCCACGCCTTCGGCGTGCCGGTCAACCTTGATATTGGGCATCCCTGGCCCATTGGGGTCCATCCCTAGCTGGCCATACCCTCGGAACCTTGAGGTCCATCCTCGGACCCTCTCCGCCATCGCCGATCCACCTACGGACCCGAGTGTGCCAACGCGAGTGAGTCCGCTAGTGTGACGCTGCCAACTTATTGTGTTGCTTGCTATTCTAGGTCCGAGGGGTCGTTTCACATCAAATTGGTATCAGAGCAAGTTCACAACTTGTCTCTCTACAAGTTGGTCCTAGGGTGCACTCGCATTTTGAGTCATTATTGGGCCACCCAGTGCATCATCATGTACACTCCACATTGGTTAAGTCCCCTCAACACGGCCTCCCACAAGAGTCCGATTGACCCCCTCCTCATGGACATCATCCTAGAAGGGGACCTTAGTTTTGACGGATCCAGTCCTAATGCCTACCAAAAGTGGGAGACTACCATGGATAAACACTTTGATAGGACTAGGGTCTACGGACACGCTAGAGTCCGCAGGGCCACAGGGTGGCTTCGAGGACAAGCCAAGAAGGAGTGGGATCGCGTAGTGGGCTTAAGAAGGATTTGGAGGCAAGAACCCATAGGATCATGGGAAGAGATGAAGATTGAGCTTAGGAAGATCTACGCTCCCCGACCTTCCCACTCCTACCGTGAGAACTATAACCCGAGGAGCACTCCCACTCCTCCTTTCTCTCCCAGTCAACCCAAGACCACCCTTAAGACCCAAACTCCACCACCCAAAGGACCCTTAGATTCATTGGAAGAGATAAGGACTGAGATTAGGAAGATCTTCACTCCCCGACCTTCCTACTCCTACCTTGAGAACCATAACCCGAGGAGCACTCCCACTCCTCCTTTCTCCCCCAGTCAACCCAAGACCACCGATAGGGTCCAAACTTCACCACCCCGGGTACACCATGCCCCAACTTTCATCACCCCATCCCCAAAAGACCTTCCCATTCCCTTGGAAAGTAAGACCCCCACACCCCAAAGGGATAAGATTGTAATCGAGGAACATGAGGCCTCCCCAGATTGGGAAGAAGAATACGAGTCACAATGTCATGGGTTAGGCCAAGAAGTTCCCATCCCATGTGGAAAAAGCATCATGGCTCACTCCACCCTCACCATTCAAACCCACATAGACCCCATGTCCACCCCTCCACCTAGGCCCGTGACAGCCACCATTCCCCAACCCGAAGTTACTCACCCAATCCACCTTCCGCTTCCAACTCCTATCCTACCCAAACCTAGCCCTCCACTACTTCCACTCCCAACCCCAACCCAAGTCCGGCCTCACTCACCACCCTGGGTACACCATACACCAACCTTTATCATCCTGCCCTCAAAGGACCCACTCACCTCCTTGGTAGAGGAACCCATACCCGACCCCATAGTAGTGAACACTCCGGACCAAATCCCCGCCATGGAGACCACCCATGTCCAAAAAGAAGAAGAACCCTCACATGGTGGTCTTCGCCTTACACCACCCTCTCTAGATGGGACCGAGATCATCTTAGGAGAACCCCTTGTTAATTGGCTAAAGGAGAGCCCAATTAGAGAGATCACATCCCATGTTTTCTCCTTCCATGGAGCGAAACTTTCCCATAGTTCCCTTCTCCTCCTATCACACTACCATCCAATCCTCCTACCAAATAGAAACTTTAGGAGACCTCCTTCACGGCCTAGCATGGCAAGTGGAGCTGACTGGTATGTTGACCACGGTGATTGGCCGACCTAGGAGCCTTGACCTCCTACACCTATGTGTCGGGTCCATCTCCTCAATCTACACTGTGGGTTGCTACACTAGTGACCTACTTTTTCTCCTCCCTACACCCGATGAGCCCGATACTATCCACAAACTTGAGTTGCTTATCTCGGGTAGAACAACCAGCCCTCCATTCATGGCCGACCATTCCACCAAAAACTTTGGCCCGATCACTTTACTAGAGGAGGAGAATCCGCCATCAAGGGGTTGGGAGGACCAAAAGGACCTAGAGTTCCTCTCCTTAGGTGACCCTTACCATGACCCCTTCGATCCCTTCCCATACCCACCCACCTTACTCACCACCAACCTGTCCCTACCCCATCCAACCTTATTGGACCAAGCCCACTCCATTTTCCTTGACCCCTTTGACCCCTATGAGTGGAAACTCCCACACCAAGCCATATACATAGGAGAAACCATTTGGATGGGAATGCATGTGCCACTACATTGTGCATCATTTGGTAGGGCTAGTAAGCCTAGTCATGTCATACATGTCACGCACACTTTAAGCCCAATGCATGACTGGCTCACATTTGGATGTGCTGGTCCTCCCTCATTCATCATTGATCATCTGCATGTTAGGAGCATCTACGGGTGTCCAGGTCTCCCGGCATTCATCACCACCTTATGTGATAGGTTCTCCTACAGATACCATGGCCCTCCCACCATTGTTATGAAGACTAGGCATGATAGGGCCACTAGTGGTTGCCCCGATCCACCTAAGTTCATCAAGGTCCACATGGCATCACAACATGATAGGTCAATTTACGGTTGCCCCAGTCCACCTTTACGCACCAAGCTTTTCACACCCACACCGCATCATAGTACATGGCATACGCATACACGCAAGTAATTCGCAATGAGCGGTGAGGTTCACAAAGAGCGGATAAGAGCTCGCAAGCGCCACTTGGAATTCCAAGTAGGTGATTTGGTGATGATGGCATCGGAGTGGCTCTACCTTAGGGTCACCTCCCATTCGAGGGCACGAGGACTTGGACCTTTTCCTGTTCCTAGTGACTTTGGCAACACAGCTTATGGATTGAATTTATCAATGGGTTATGGGATATTCCCCACTTCTCACGTGGCTGACCTGGCACCCTATATGGGTACCGCGGTGGATCCTAGTGAGTGCTTTGAGCCTATACCTTCCTTTGAGAGGGACACCCCGGAGAGCTCCCACAAAATAGCCTTGAGAGCCCGACGTGTGCACACGGAGGCAATACTAGGCAAGCAGGGTTCCATCGCCAGCAAGAGGGTGCGCCTGAGCCACCTTGATAGGATGAAGGACCGTCCCCTGGTCGCAGACACACGGTTGAGTTTGGAGGTTGAGGTTCACTCTGAGCTGTTTGAGAGGACCACTTCCCCGGTGGGCCCATACTCGACGGAGTCGAGTTTTCCGCACCCCGGGGGTATGATGAGGACATCACCAGCACTTTCATATGATCGAGGGTCCCGATGCTCGCCACCTATGCTACATCTTGTTCACCATTTTATCTCGAGTCATATGATGTAATTTTTATTTTCTTATCATGTACTTTTCCTTTTATTTGAGTCCAATACCTAGGTTAGGTAGCTATTTACCTAAGTCTTAAGTCATTATGTGTGTTATTGAGCCCAATTATATGGGCTAGGCCCAGGGGCGCCCCCTTCCCCTTGGTTTAGTGTTAGAAGTCTAAAAGTTAGGGACTTAAGTTAAATTGTGGGATTCCTATAAATAGGACCCCAATCCCTCATTTGTAAGCTAGTGAATTATTGAGTTTAAAATCCACAAGAAGTGTGTCTCTTGCTCTCTCTCTCTCTCTCTCTCTCTCTCTCTCTACTCTCTCTCTCTCTAAAGGGGGCGAACCCCATTCTCTCTCCTCTCCACCCCAAATTCGAAATTCACTCTCTCTCCTCCCTATTCACCTCTAATTAAGACCCCTCCCCCTTCCCCATACCTCCCATTTAAGTCCCCTCCAACCCCTAGGTGGAATCCCTTTCTCCTAGGCACCTCTCCCTCCTCCCAAGCAACCTTTCCCCTTCCCCATACAACCTTTCATTTTCCCAAGGGAGAATCCCTTCTCCCAAGCACCCCTTCCTCTCCCCAACACAACCCTTCCCCTTCCCAAAGCAACATTAAACCCCATTAACCTCTCATTCAAACCAAAGGAGAGAGATCTCCCTCTCTCTCTCTATCCCAACCCAAATTCGCAGCTCCCCCTTCCTCCACCTGCTAGACCATCTTCCAGCCCCCATTCTGCCCCTCCCACACCTTAGATCACCCTATACCAGACCCCCACACAGCCCGGGGTCGCCCCCCACACACATCCACCCCATCTCCCACCCCATCTACCCCATTTTCTATATACTAGTGAGCAGCTGCAGTTCTGCAGAACCGCCCCCCTGTTGCAGCGTCACCCACGACCTCATCCCGGATCTTCTGAGGGCGTGGCCTACATCAACGGAAAGCTCTGCCAGTCTGCTTCGCCACCGCGTTGGTCTCGTCCTCATCCGAGGTCCGTGCTGCCCGGGAGGTCCGATCTCCCCCAACTGCGCAGAGTTCCTCATACCGAGCTCCTGAACCGGAAGAGAAGCTGTACCCCGAAGAATCGCAGAAGAATCAGGCCAAGAGCTCTTCAACAAAGTTCTTCCTCGCCCAGTCCTCGTTCAGAATCAAAAAGTGGAACTGCGTTCGGCATCTGTGGGACAGAGTTACCATTTTTCTCCCTCGGCTACTCTAATCTGCGTCTCACAGTCTGCCTCAACCTGTCCTCACTATTCAGAGTCCCCCAGTCGACTCCGACCTCATTCGGCTTTCCCGTTAGTTTTTATGCGAAGAGGACTCGTCCAAGATTCCAGCAACTCCGGTGGTTCGTCATTCGGAGTCCGGGAGCTTTCGGGGCAGCCTCTGCAACCTGCTGCCAACAACCTGAAGCTGCCTTCCCCAGATTCTGTCACTCTGTTCGACTCCCCACCCGGACCAGCATCGACGTCAGAAGAATTCTAAAAAATTCTGAGGCATCCTAGCCCCAGTTACGAAGAGTTTCCCTCTGGTCATCATCAGCAAAATTCTGGACTGGAAGTTACGACCTCAACATTGACTGTCAGTCATTTGTCGCAGAGTGCAGGCAGATTCGACATCGGCTTCCCCTTTCGCGATTTCGGCGAATCTCCACTCCCCGCCTGGCCGGCTTAGCGCCCCTCCCTGCGTGGAGGTAGTGTTTGCATGTAAACCTTACTTCCCCACCCCTAGTCCAACCCTCCTGTGTGAGGAGTAGTGGATGTAATTAATCTCAATAGGGTTCAAGCTTCATCGGCGCAGTGTGCGGGGAACCCACACTTCCCCGCTCGCCCATCGTCTCCGATCGGGATCGGCGTCTTCACGCCGATCAGGTGAGCTCCTGGTTGTACTTCTCTACTGGGTTACTTTGCTTGTTTAGTATAGCATCTTAGTGCCGTCGGTCGGTGAGTGAGTGCCCGATCTCAAAAATAGCACCGATTTGAGCGACCACCGCGGAGTGAGTTGAGAGTACGACCCTACATCCCACGCCTTCGGCGTGCCGGTCAACCTTGATATTGGGCATCCCTGGCCCATTGGGGTCCATCCCTAGCTGGCCATACCCTCGGAACCTTGAGGTCCATCCTCGGACCCTCTTCGCCATCGCCGGTCCACCTACGGACCCGAGTGTGCCAACGCGAGTGAGTCCGCTAGTGTGACGCTGCCAACTTGTTGTGTTGCTTGCTATTCTAGGTCCGAGGGGTCGTGCCACATCAGTTGGTATCAGAGCATTATCCTTAGGGTGTGTCACATCACACGGTGATCAAATTTGAAATGTAAATCAACCCAGTAATTCAAAAGAAGTGCGCAACCAAAAGGAGGCTTACCCATGCTGGAAGCAGTAAGGCCACTGTAAAGGTAAGCACGGACGGCAGGTCCCACCCTTTTGCCATTCCAAATTCCGCAGATGGTGCTTAGCTGATCTTCCTCCACTATGTTGTCGGTATGAGGGAAAAAGAGAGCACCTGCCAAATAGATTGTGAATCCCTTCATGATTTCTTCCAAACAATCATCATATGGCAATCCTCTCAGGGCATCCATGACCCATTCCGCGAGCTTTTGCAGGTTAATTCCCTTCTGAGTCTGGACGTTTCTAATGGCACCAGACGGCATAAAGCTCCTGAGGACATCCTCGGAAGTCACTTTCTCCAGCATCGGCATGATCTTTATCCTGCCATCCCTTTTGAATCTTTTCAACCCAAGCAGGAGTTCCACCTCCTCTAGAAGGATGGTCGCCGCGAAAGTGGGAAAAATGAAAGTGTGAGTCTGAGGATGCCAGATCTCCACCAGCGCACCCATAGCCACCCAGTCCATGCGAATCTTTTCGTAATGCTTGGCGTGAACCAGGAGCCCCTGAAGATGCCACCTCGAAATTATGGCCCTCATGCCGATAGAGATGTTGGAAGTTAACTTCGAAAGCCACGGTAGTTTGGAGAATTTCCTCGGGCCTAGGAAGAGAGGGTACGGCTGGAAAAGAAGAAGAAAAACAAAGGGGGAAGGAGGTGAAATAGAGGTCGTACGGGAAATTTGAAATGAATCAACTCACCATGCACGATTGGATCAGCCCACTCAGATGTCCTTCGAGGTCGGAGAGCCGCCTGAATTCGCTGCTGGGCCTGCTCCTCTTCATAGGGCGGGAAGACTCGCCTTCCATCTTGAAGAACCCAAGATTCTTCTCCTCCTCCCCTTAAGCTTCAAAGCCCTCCTTTGCACATTTGGTTGAACTAGGCAAGGGGGTACTTATAGGAAGGGAGGGGTGTATGAGCCAGAATGCGTCACATCAATGTCGAGTCGTCGTCGTTGACTTCAACAAAGGGTATTTTGTCTTGATCTCCCTTATACTATGGTGTAAGTCTGCTACTTTTAATAACGCTGATCTGTGCAGGTTTCACTAATGGACGCCACCGTCCCATCGTGTGCCACCATTCGGTAACTAGTCCCACCATGTCATGCATTGTATTATATGATATTTACGCTATTAGAACATGTCAAGGACCTTGCGACCTGAACGGATCTGGAATTTGAGTTCCCCTTCAACAAAAACAATGATAATTTCAGAGGAATTTGGGTTGTACGGATAGGCCATTATGTTGCGAAAGCAAGGGGACGATGGTTCCATTCGAAGAGTTGGTGCGTGGATAAACGGGCCCCGGCTCAGTATCAGCTCACCGGATCGGTATCCTGACCCATTCTTAACAACTTGACAATATTATCCTTGACTATTTTCTATTTTAATTTGTTTAAGTTTTCCTTTAAACCCAGCATGCATTCATGTAGGACTTTGATTCCATTGTGAAAGATCATTGAAAGTAATTCGATTGTGAAGACCACTGTGCTCCAGTTCTTACAAATATGAGATATTCCACACCGCTTCCTTGAGACGGCCCTACGCTATTCTTTCAAAAGAGACCCTTGTTTGGACTGATCCTCAAATATTCCTTTACTTTTACTCCATTTGACCTACCTTGGCCACAGCACTTCCACATTGGCTGGTAACCGCTCCCCAAAGGTGAAACCTGCAGGTTTACGACCTGAGTACTTCCACACAGAGAAGTTGGTCTCTTTTTCTACTTGTGCCTGAGCGCACATTTTCCCCTTCCTTGTTGGATTTCCGTCCAAGCAATTGTTGAATACGGAAGACCTTCTTCAAGGTCGTCTCATTGAAAACTCTGAAAACATTCCAAACCATAATGTTGAAAGCGTGTCTCATCACACCTTGGCATCAACTTTTCAGTCCATTCTCACTCCATTCCACTTCACTTCAATGCCATTCCACTACGTGTCACTCCCTTGCAAAGCAGACGCCAAGGCGGGGCAGCTGTAGACACGCTATTCCTGACATCATCTTGAGTAAATCTCATATTACCATATGACGCCCCGCAGTGGCTTTCACATTTTGAATCACTTGAGTTCTCCCCTTTCTTTCCTTTCACCTTTTGAGCGAAGAACGTGACGCTTCTTTGGGAAACGAGCAAAAGTCACCTCACTGAGGAAATCGTGCAGTACGCGGACGGCGCCGCTCCCAACCGGACGCTCCGGAAGAATCCAAACACGAATACGTCTAGCGGTTAGACGCCGATGGCTTTCTGGGGCCGATCCAATAGAATGTCTTTGAGGCGTCCAAGTACCTGGACGCCTCACTATGTCTCATTGAGGTGTCCAGCATCCTGGACGCCTCACTTGCAGGCCTATCCTTTGAGGCGCCTAGGTGCATGGACGCCTCACTTCTTAGACACACGGACGGTCGATCCGCCACTCGATTTGACGTTTTAAAAAAATCCAAAAGATAAAAACGTCTTGTCAATTAGACGCGTCCTTCTTAAGTCACAGTCACGCGTCGAAACCACGCGCTTTCTCCACTGTCTACGGCCTTCGGCGACGATTCGGTGGGCGAAGATGGGTGCGTCCAGGACCCCAGATGCCTCATAATTGAGGCGTCCAAGAGCCTGAACGCCTCAATGAATTTAGTAAAATAAAAATATATAAAAAATATTCATTGAGGCGTCCAGGGTCCTGGACGCCCCAATCAACTTTTCCTCTATAAATAGAGGACCCCCTCCCTCGAAGCTAAGGGGCTTCAGATCCTACAGAGGAAGGAGAGACTCTGCCGGATCCCATTTCTAACCCGTTGATCTTTGCAGGGGGAGGTTCTGCCGACTTCTCGGGTGTCCGCGCTCGCGAGAGGAAGGCTAGCTCCGTCCATTCTGCTTCCACGTCATCCCTGCGCTGCTGAAGCTCCGCCGGATTCCATCATCGGCATTCTCAATAAGCCATTCTCTCCCCTTTTCTTTTGTCATTTCTATCGAATGCATCATTCTGTCATCTATCATCTCCTTTCATAAAAGAGACCCACTTTTATGCACGTTTGCACGATCCCCCATTCATCATAGTATTTTCCTCCTACTCGTATCCGAGAGGGGTTTAAAAATAACACCAACCAGGTGTGTGTCTCATCATGATTTCATCATTTTTCATTACAAGGGACTAATACTACACTGCCATTTTTCTGATCCACTTGTCATCTGTCTATTTCTTCTTTTACAAGGGTAACCAAGGAAAGTCCTCTCCATCGACCGCCGAAGGGAGAGGAAGAAACAATCCGCCATCTCATGCTCTTGAGGTAGACGCGATCACTTTCTTTATTTTGGGGCCTCTGGCCCCTGGCGATCACATCATATTCTCGAGGCCGCGGAGAGTCATTTCCCGCAATGGCCGTTTAAATTTCTGTCGTTTATATTCTGTACCGTGCCTATATCTGCTCATACTCTCGAGGCCGCGGAGGGTCATTTCTCGCAATGGTTGTTTAAATTTTTGTCACTTATATTATGTATTGTTCTTATATCTGTTATATTCTCGAGGCCACGGCGAGTCATTTCCCGCAATGGCTGTTTAAATTTTGTCTCGTATATTCCGTTCCTTATATCTGCTCATATTCTCGAGGCCGCGGCGTGTCATTTCCCGCAATGGCCATTTGAATTTCCGCTATTGATATTCTATGCTGTGCTTAAATCTTCTTATATTCTCGAGGCCGCGGAGAGTCATTTCCCGCAATGGCCATTTAAATTTCTACTACTTATATCTTGTATTGCTCTCATATCTGCTCATATTCTCGAGGCCGCGGTGAGTCACTTCCCGCAATGTCCGTTTAAATCACTGTCATTTAAATTCTGCATTATTCCCATCCCCAGAGGTCGCTGAGAGTCATTTCCCGCTATGGCCATTTAATCCCCATATCTTATTACATTGCATCTGTCCCACACACCCCACCGGAGCAACCTCCCGTGGTGGTCTCTCTTCTCTTCTCTTTTAACTTTCTGTGTTGCAACAAAATGAACCCCCCGCGCTCCGCTTCGCCTCCTCCGACATTCCGCGTGTCGTCACTCACAGCGATCGCTCGGAGTCGAAGCCCTGGGAACCCTAACGGACCTCCTTGCCTTAGCATAGAAGCATGCGAGGTGCGAGGAGAACACTACGGCCATCGGCCGCACGGCCGGGTCGGATCGACCCGACCGTAAGAGATCTGCCGACTCGCCTTGGGAAAGATGGGGCAAGTGAGAGCGACGAGACCGGGAACGTCGCGATCGTCCAGAGAACAAGGAAAAAGGCCAGTACTGGCACTACACGCCACTGACATCTCCACCTGACCAGATCCTCATGGAGATCTAAGAGGAACCCTTCCTCCAGTGGCCTCCTAAGATGAAGTCAGACCCAAAAACCCAAAGCAGGCGACGGTACTGCAACTTCCACCGCAACCACGGGCACGACACGGATGACTGCATCCAGCTCAAGGATGCCATCGAGGACCTCATCCGGCGAGGACTCCTTGACAAATTCGTCGCCAAGGCTGTGGAGAAGCGGCAGTGTGAACGGACTCCCCCGCCCATCGACAACTAACTCAACGGAATGGAAATCATGATGATCTCTAGAGGGCCGGCCTTGGGAGGGGATAGCTCCAGAAGACGCCGGTGGTACGCGTCAGCAGTCAACGCAGTGAAGCAAGGCGACAGTAGCCGTCAGGAGACTATCACTCGGGAACAACTCAAGGATCCAATCGTCTTCTCTGACAAGGACCTGGAGGGTGTGACCACTCCTCACTCTGACGCTTTGGTGGTTTCGGCCACTATTAACCAATGTACCGTACGACAGATTCTAGTTGATAATGGAAGCGGCCCCGATGTTATTTCTTACGACTGCTTGATACTTATGGGTGTACATTTATCACGGATAGCACCACTGCACACACCCTTGTACGGATTTGCTGGCACAACCATCCTCCCAGAGGGCCGCATCTCATTGCCAATCACGTTTGGAACCACACCAAGAGATGTGACTTTCCTAGTGGACTTCACTATAGCCCGCTGGATGACCGGGTACAACACCTATTGGGTCCCTTGGGTGCAACTGGATCTAGAAGGGGGGAGTTGAATAGATCCTTTCAAAAGACTATGACCAATTAAACCTTAGCTTATTTGATGTGAGACAAAACCACGGGGACAGCGAAGATGCAATGAAGGGCCTCGAACCTAGATGCGCAAGCACCCTAGCGAAGGTCCGTACCTGATTTCGGCAGACTAGCTCACTCGTCGCACGACCGTTTCCCGGGATGACTCGGGGATGGTAGGTTGAGTCAGAGGACTAGACCCTTGCTGGTTTGGGTTAGGGGCAATGTTGAATGGGGATTCAACCTTTAGGCTCGGAAGTTCCCGTGGCAATGGGGCAAACCACGTGATGCGGGACGGACACGCGCCCTAGGACTCTAGCTTGCGGGCGTCCCTAGCGAGGGATGCGTGGGACCGTGCACTATTGAGAAACCGGCAATGAGTCGGGTAGTCGGCTCTTCCGTACTCGGAACGAGTCACGGGATGGGTCTCGCTCTCTCGCTCGCAGCGGCGATATAAAAATATAACGAGTTAGGAACCTATCACTCACAGCGCATATACAAATAAATACGAGTAAGCAAAGTGCCTACGAGGAGGGTGACGAGTGTAGCTCCACGCTCGGGCGTGGGGAAGACTTCCACGGCCAAGTACGGTAACTCCTGGTACAATAGTAAAAATTTAATTACAGCAGTGAATTATATTGCCCACTCCACGCAGGGAGGTAAAGGCGACAAGTGGGCCCGAGAGGACCGATCTTGGGTTGACGGGCAGCAAGCCGGAAGGGCTTCGGGCCGAAGAAGGGCTGCTGGTCCGCTCGCACTATTCCAACTCAGCTCAACTATTCAACTCAGCTCAACTCGGTTCTGGTTCGTAGGATAGCAAGCAATGGCCTCCAAAGGACGTCATCTCCTGAGATCTTCTGAAGGTGGCGCTTGGCTGGGACGATGGCAGGACGTCCCTGGTCGACTCCCTGAAGTGGCGGTTCCTGAAATTGAAATTTGATAATTTTGCAAGATTTATTTTGCTGCTGCCTCTGTTGGTCTGTTCAGAGAATAGAATTGCGCACCTCAGCGGCAAGAATTATGGCTCTCAGATCCGGAATCAGATCGAGACGTGGTTGGTGCCGTTGGAAAGAGGACTCCCATATCTACAACATATTTTTTTTTTCGTCGATCCAGAGGAGGGATTAGAAATGAGAATCTCTGGAAACTATGGGTTTTCTTGTGGATCTGGTTACAGACTATCAGGACAGAAAGGTATCTGCCGGAAGATGATTTTTGACCGGGGGGTAAGGGAATTTTCTGGGAGCTGAGAAACTTACTGGTGGAAGGGGTGGATGTTAGGAACACTTGGGAATTTTTATGGATTTTCTGAAAATTGATAAGGGAGTGGAAAAATTATGACAAGGGGACATTATCCTGTAGATCTGCCAACTAGCAGATTATAGAGGGGAAGAACAAAACTATGAGAAAAATATCAAACAAAGGCCAACTGGCACGAAATTTAAAATGGAGACTAGGGGAGATAGGGAGAACAAGCCCTCAAAGTTTGGGCTCCATCAGACAACAAGAGAAAAGGATAAAATTACGGGATTGAGGTTCTATCCTGATTTGGACAGAACTCCGGCGATGGCGGTGGCGGCGCGATGGCGGCACGAACGGCAGCGGCAGTGGTGGAGCTGAGCGTCGCACTCAGGGAGGTCGTGGTGGAGATGCGTCACACATCTGAAGGATAGCTTTCATAGCTCTAGAGAGGAGAGAGGGGCGCCCTTAGGCCATTGAGCACAAATGAATATTTTCTTCCATTAATGCTAAGTAAATCACAAAACACAAGGTATATATAGAAAGTGTAAAAAGACCTAAACTAACCTCAGATCTAAATTAGGGGAGGGGTAAAAGGGGGAGTTCACATTTAATTCCCCATGTGTTTTGACTCAATTAAAATAAAAATACAAAACCTATTAAACAAATATAAATGGGGATGGCATCTTGGACTTTAAGGGTTGGAATATTGAACTTTTTAATCCAATTGTCCCCTTGAATGGTCAAGCCATCTAGAAGCCCACCTTGGACCTTTGACCAGCCCCACATGGGACCTATGGCTCAGGTGGACCAATGGGGAAGGAGATGAGGGGCCCCCGCTGGACCTACGAGACTTTTACACAAAAACCTAAACATCCTCGAGGAATGACAAATTGGCTGATAAAGTCTTACAATTGCAAACCTACTTCCCAAGGATATAAATGCAAACTAAAAGGACATAAATACAAAAATAAAAATTAGTGCCCGGTGTAGATTCCCATCAATTCTCCCCGGGTGGGAAGAACTCGACCCCGTCGAGTAAGGGGTGCGACTGCTCAAGTAGCTCCTGCGGATCCGTCACCAAACCTGGAAGCGCGGTGTACGCTCCACTCCAAGTAATCGACACTTGCTCATCCCGTATATATTCGATATGTACTCGCTGGTAGGGAATGAGGCTAGAGGTGGACACTCTGGGGTGGGGTCACTCTCAAATGAGGGAGGCGGCTCAAAGACTCACTAGGAATCACCGATGGGTCCCTATATGTGACTAGATCCGATATGTTGAGGTAGAGCCGATCCCAAAGTCTGACAAGTCTCGCACTCGAAAGGGACTGACAACGTGAGCGTACAAAGGACCGACTCGACTCGATGTATGCACAGACACACAAGACCCTAGACAAACCAAATGTTAGTCCGACCCATACACATGCAAGGGTGGACCAGGACACCCGAACGTGTGCCATGCATGCATGTTACGTAACCGGAGATTGGTGGCATGGGGAACTCCTAGACGTCCGAGTATGACCCAGTCATGCATTGACTTCCCATGGGACTTGGGTGTGGGAGGGCTAGGAGAACCAAAATTACCTTGCCAGTGAACGGGCTTGATGGGTGTATATGGATCGGCCCGTGGGGAAGGGGTGTGAAAGTGGACTTCCCCGACAAGGTATAAGGGAAGTGGTGGGTCATGAGGCCCACTAGAGAAGGGGTCGAATGGGTCAAAGAATGTGTGACCCCTCGGTTCCTCCATTACATAGTCCCATGTTTGAAATTCATGAAGCTGATGGTCACCTCCATCCATCGTGGTAGATGGGACAGTGTATAGAAGATATGGCTCTTCCCTCGGGATAAAAGGAATGAAGTCGGGCTCGGCCGGTTACGGGAGGAGTAGAAGGACCTCCGTGGTGACATGACCCACGGTGTACACGGAGGTAATGGACCCTAAGGCGGGATGGGTGAAGCTAGGACCTGTGGGTCGGTCAAAGCCTGGGGCCAACAAGTGCGTAAATGTCAACTGCTGGTCTAACCCTTTAATAAGGTCATCTAATGTATCCACGTAGTAACTAGACCGAAAAGTGGTGTGAAATGAGTTGATTGCCACTAGAGGTAGGGTGGGTTCTATGGATGGGAAGGGAGGTGGGACCAAGCCATTCTTGAGCCAGCTAAGTAGTGGCTCGGTGATGAAAAGTGTTCCCGTTAGAAACACGGGTGGCTCGGGCTGAGGTGGCTCCGAATAAAGATGTGAGGGTGGTGGCATAGGAGCTCTCATGGGTGAGGAAGGCATGTCCTCCCGGAGGGGAAGTGGTCCTTCGGACCCTGTAGGTGGGGCCGAGTTGGGGCTATGGGCTATGGCCTCCCTAGGCTCGAGTATGGATACCTCTTGCCTCGGAGGTGGGCAAGGGGAGACCAGCGACTCAAAATAAGCGCACCTCCTATCCACCCATTCCGAAATCATTTGCACAAGTTTGGCAATGGTATGGGTTGGAGTAGGGGTATCACAGTGGACTCGCCCGTAATCAACCAGCCTAGGCTTGGGTCGGGGCTCATCTAAGCACGAGGCTCCTTGCCTCCAATTATGACCTACTTGGTTGGAAGTGAGTTGGTGGGGTCGGCTGGAGGTGTGACCCACGGGGTTGGAAGATGGGTGGGACGGGTTGGAATGGACCGGATGGGGAAGGTAGACCGTCCTAAGCTCTCTCTTCATGTCCCACCATGATTCGATGGGACATTGCCTCCTAACCTCTCTCAAGCCTTCGATGTCTCTCCACTTTTCGGCAGCCCCGTAGAGAAGCCTCTCATTGGCAAAATAGAATTGCCCGGCTTCGGAGATGGTATAACAATCAAAGTATGTGTCCATGGTGGCCTCCCACTTGAGGTACTCACCCGGGTCATTGGAGCCATAAAAATTCGGGGCTTCGGGCCTACGGAAGTGGAGAGGATGGTTGCCCAACTCAGGGGTGGACCAACGGTCATATCGCCTGGGCTACCAGGAGTCCATTGGAAATGGGGAACTATATGACGGACATGCTGACACTTGGACAAGACACTAGACACGACTATGCAAGGTTGGAATGCACTAACTAATGCACACTAAGGACCCTAGACTTAAACCAAGATCCGGTACGTGGCAGGGGTTTGACCCGAGGGTCTCCTCGACGCGAGTGTGCGGCCTTCCCGATAGGCGTAACCTAACGTTCGGGCGACACCTTTTGATATATCGAACAATGGTATGCAGATGTGACACCTAGACTTAAATGACTCTTTTTTTTGTTAAGCAATTGCTAATGACTACCCTAGACTCAACTGGCGCTCTGATACCAAATTGATGCGGGAAGGACACGCGCCTTAGGACTCTAGCTCATGGGCGTCCCTAGCGAGGGATGTGTGGGACCGTGCATGGTTGAGAAACCAGCAATGAGTCAGGTAGTTGGCTCTTCTGTACTCGGAACAAGTCACGGGACGGGTCTCGCTCTCTCGCTCGCAGCGGCGATATAAAAATATAACGAGCTAGGAACCTATCACTCGCAGCGGCATATACAAATATATACGAAATAAGCAAAACCTACGAGGAGGGTGGCGACTGTACCTCCACGCTCCGGACGTGGGGAAGACGATCCCGGCCAAGTACGGTCACTCCCGGTACAATGGTAAAAATTTAATTACAGTAGTGAATTATGTTACCCACTCCACGCAGGGAGGTAAAGGGATACAAGTGGGCCAGGGAGGACCGATCTTGGGTTGACGGGCAGGAAGCCGGAGGGGCGTTCGGACTGAACTCGACCTACTGGCCCAACTCGGTACTGTGCCGACTCAGTGCTGTGCCGACTCGATTCTGACTCGCTGGACAGCAAGCCGTGGCCTTCAAAGGAACGTCATCTTCCTGAGATCTTCTGAAGACACCGCTTGGCTGGGATGATGGCAGGACATCCTTGAACGACTTCCTGAAGTGGCGGTTCCAGAAGTTGACTTTTGATATTTTTGCACGAATTATCCACGGACTTCTCTTTCTGGCCTGCACAGAGAATAGAATTGCGCACCTCGGCGGCAAGAATTATGGCTCTCAGATCCGGAATCAGATCGAGACGTGGTTGGTGCCATTGGAAAGATGACTAACAGATCTACAACATATATTATTTTTTAGTCGATCTAGTGGAGGGATTAGAAATGAGAATCTCTGTAAACTATGGGTTTTCTTGTGGATCTGGTTATAGACTATCAGGACAGAAAGGGATCTGCCGGAAGATGATTTTTGACCGAAAAGTAAGGGAATTTTTTGGCAGCTGGAAAACTTACTGGTGGAAGGGGTGGATGTTAGGAACACTTGAGAATTTTTATGAATTTTTTGAAATTTGATAAGGGGGTGAAATTTTTTTGAAAAGGGGACACTATCCTGCAGATCTGCCAACTAGTAGATTACTGAGGGGAAGAACAAAAATATGAGAAAAATACCAAACGAACGAAACTTAAAATGGAGACTAGGGGAGATAGGGAGAACAAGCCCTCAAAGTTTGGGCTCTATCAGACAACAAGAGAAAAAGATAAAATTACGGGATTGTGGTTATATCCTGATTTGGACAGAACTCCGGCGATGGCAGTGGCGACGTGATGGTGGCACGAACGGCGGCGGCGGTAGTGGAGCTGAGCGTCGCACTCAAGAAGGTGGTGGTGGAGATGCGTCACACATCTGAAGGAGAGCCTTCATAGCTCAAGAGAGGAGAGAGGGGCGCCCTTAGGCCATTGAGCACAACTGAATATTTTCTTCCATTAATGCTAAGTAAATCATAAAATACAAGGTATATATAGAAGGTGTAAAAAGACCTAAACTAACCTCAGATCTAAATTAGGGGAGGGGTAAAAGGGGGAGTTCACATTTAATTCCCCATGTGTTTTGACTCAATTAAAATAAAAATACAAAGCCTATTAAACAAATATAAATGGGGATGGCATCTTGGACTTTAAGGGTTGGAATATTGGACTTTTTAATCCAATTGTCCCCTTGAATGGTCAAGCCATCTAGAAGCCCACCTTAGACCTTTGACCAGCCCCACATGGGACCTATGGCTTAGGTGGACTAATGGGGAAGGAGATGAGGGGCCCTCACTGGACCTACGAGACTTTTACACAAAAACCCAAACATCCTTGGGGAATGACAAATTAGCTTATAAAGCCTTACAATTGCAAACTTACTTCCCAAGGATATAAATGCAAACTAAAAGGACACAAATATAAAAATAAAAGTTAGTGCCCGGTGTAGATTCCCATCACCACGCGCATGGAGGGCGCAGGTATGCTCACACTCACTCTTCGCGATGGCCACTTAATGTGGCGGGTCGGCCGGGGCCGGGCGCTCTCTTCCTCATCGGCGGAGCTCAGAAATGATAAGGGATCACAGAAATAACTAGGAGAGATAGGGACTCACCTAGCCAGCTTAAGAAGCCGACTCCGACCAGAGACGAAGGCGAGCGGGAAACGTGCGATGCCCGCACATGCATCGGTGTCGCTTGACCTGCAAATTAAAGCTTACACCACTACGCCTCTCGTAGGAGGGTGATCGTGGGGTGGGGGACTTAAATTTTCAAACAAAGACTACCTCCAAGCAGGGAGGGGCGGTCAGCCAGCCAGACGGGGGTGGGGCAACTAGGAGCGACGAGGGACGAATGGTCGGAGGTTGAAATCTGCCCACCCAGTTCTACAGGGACAGTAGGTCAGCGAATGTGGTGCCACGAGCTCTTCTAGTCATTGTAGGTAGTGGATACGGAGCTGCCACGACCCTAGATGGCTAGGGATCACCTGGCAGGAACTTGGGGTCGCTTGGGGGTTGGCGTGGGCCGCTACGGCTTCGAGACCGGGACTGCTCCAGCGTGACCTTGTCTGTCCCAGAATTACAACAGTATAAAGAAGGGGCCGCCACGGGCTCTCCCGAACTCTGATGTGGGCGAGACTTGCGCTGACGTGGCCGTGGGCAAGGTGAGAGCTTGCTGGCAGAGCCGCCAGTCGATCAGGGGTTGGACTGAACTACAGTAGGGACGAATCCACGAATCGGTCAGGTCTGGCCAACCTGAGTCTGTCGAACAGGGTGGTGATGTCGGGGGTGTTAAGAACTCCACCGGTGGCTGATTGTGGCGGGGATGGTGCTGAAACGTCCTAGGATGGCCCGAGAGTGTGCCGATGGATTTGCAGGCCGATCAGAGACCAGCTGTGGCCGTGACAGTCCGGGGATCCAGACCCAACCGGCACAGCCTGCTTGGGCCAGAAGCACGGGTGCCTGAAGAAAATGCCGCCACGAGCTATTCCGTGCTCTAATGAAGGCGGGACCAACGCCGACGCGCTCATGGAAAAGTCCACTTTGAGCATGAGCCGATGGAGCCCCCAGAAAATGTCAAAGCAGAGCGCAGGAGATAGAAGATTGGGAGAGGGCCCGACCCAGTCTGGCGGAACTGACCTGCGCAAGCCGGGGAAAATTGCTGGAATGTGATGCTCCGGAGCCCAAATGGTTCCCTTCTTTCTGAGGTGTTCAGAGGACTTATAGACGCTTGCCTCAACCAAAAGTCATGCCAGGATCTTCACAGGTTTGACCCTGGTGGCGTCTGCAACTGGCTTCAGGTGTTCTTCAAGAGCTCGGTTGCATAGGCCAACGAGAATCAGCCTCCTGGTCAGCTCAGACGTTAGATGAAGGTGGAAAAGCCCTCATTGGAAAGCTAGCTTGGAGACGAATTGTGTTGCTGTTAGGATGTTCGCATGGATCTCAGACGAGGTAGGATCGATGCTGCAAGGTTGCGTCCTATTCTACTACAATGGTGGATAGGGTGGTGGGTGGGGATGGGAGGTGCTAATGGGGGAAGTGAGAGGGGGGAAATGGGGTGGAAAGGGGCTGGGAAGAGCCCTTGCTGATAGGGGGTCAAGGGGGGGGGTGAGCTAGGCATGTGGGAGGAGCAAATGGAGTGTTGGAGGTGGTTATAGCAATGGGTGGAAGAGGAGCTCCGATTTTGTTAGTAGGGTTGAGGGGAGATGGGGGGAAGCTTGTTTGAATTTTGGGCTCTAGTGGTTGGCCACCAATGGGGACCTAGGGACTGAGGAAGGATGTGATGGGAGAGGGTGGAAAAGTCCTCTATGGAGGCTGTGAGAGTGATGGGGTGGTTGGGGTTGTATGGGGAAGTCAAACATTGACTTGGGGAGTGGGGGAAATTTCTATGGGGATGGTGGGAGTGTTGAAAATGGGGAGGGGATTGGAGTTATTGAGGGTTAAAATGGGGGTGGGAAGGGGTCCCACTTGATGTGGATGAGGGGAGAAATGGGAGGGTGGGCTAATGTGGAGGGGAGAGGAGCGAGAGTGGGGCGTGCCCCCTCTTGAGGATGGGAGAGAGAGAGTGAGAAAAAAGAGAGAGGGATGAAGGGTGGAGAAAATCCTCTAATGGGATTTCTTCTATTCAATTCATTAAATGTTGTCCAAATGAGATGGGAGGGGTCCTATTTATAGGCTCCCCACTTTTTTGCATGACCACTTTACCCTTGACAAACTGATAAAAGACCAAGTCTATCCTATAGAGTAGACTATGGGCCCAACTAATGGACTAAGGCCCAATTAACATGGAACCTAGATAAATGACTCTCTAACCTAAGTACTTGACTTAATAAAAGTAAAATTACATAGATATGACTCCAAATTAAAAAAGAAAAGATACATAATGTGATTAGAAAAAGTTGATGAGCTCAAATTCTTGATGTCGATGATCATCCGAGCCTCGAGCGAGAGGGATTTGGGGAAGATGTCTCCATCATACCCCTAGGGTGCAAAGAACTCGACTCCGTCGAGTAGAGGTGTACTGCCATGAATGCTAATCTCTCAGTCCCAAGCTGAACTAAAGTAGGGTCTCCGATGGAGGTCGGTCCTTTCGCCCAACGAGGTAGCGCTCCCTTGCCCTATCTTGGTAAGTGTACTATGTTCATCCGGTACCATCTTATATTGCTCACGTTGGGCACTCAAGGCTGAATTTGTGGATACCTCAAGGTTCGGTTCACTCGCAAGGTGGGGATAAGGCTCAATGTCCTTGCTAGGTACCATCGTGGGGCCCGTGTGGGGCACGGGGTCTACCGCGCTGCCAATAGTGGTAACTTTATGATCCATGGGAAGATCCCACTCGCGATTGTCATTACTCCTTGAGACCTTGAAGGGTGTGCTCCCTTGGACTCTCATGGTTGAGGACACCTCCAAGAAGGGCCTCTTAATCCTCACCATCCCAGTGTCATCCTCATGGAACTCTTAGGGGAGCTCAAGGGAACTGACCTGCCTTTTCAAGCTTTTGATGACCTTACCAAAGTGCTTGCAGCGTATGAAATGCAAAGGTGGCATGGAATTGAGACAAATGATGTCTAGGGGTGGACTGGGGCAACCCAATGTGGTTCCATCATGCAAGGGTGTGGCAAATGTTCGGGGACCCGGACATACATGCATGTTCCAATCATGCACAAGTTTAATTTTATGGAAGATGATGAATGGGGAAGGGCCATTACACCCGAATATGGGCCAATCATGCATCAGACTCAAAGTACGGGTGACACCTATGGGATGGCTGTTGGCACCCAAAATGTGATCGTCGGTGATCAAGCCACAAAGACGAATGGCGCGGCCCGCTGAAGCACGGAAGCCGTTAAAGATCAACATATTGAAGACTTCTCGAGCTGCCAGAGCCTCAGGTCACCCCGTATGAACGCCAGGGACTTCACCTCAGGAGAACCAAGATGAACTCACAACCAACCGGCAGTGCGACCAAGCCTGCCCAATGAACCGGCATCGACTCCGTCGTGTCGCATACACTACACCCGTTGTCCGACCAAGGACGACGGTCTACCCAGTGGCTACCCACCTCATGAAAGGCTCTCCTGAGATGAAGGAGTCCCCTTGGCTCTTCAGAACGAAGGACCAAAAGCTCTGTCGGCAGAAGATCCCGGTCACCCGGCACGGGTACGGCTTCCTGCCAAGATGGGCCCGTTAGTGGCCGAATGATCGCCCAGCTCAGGCAGAACTATCCCTGGTGTTATCCCACCCTCTAAGGAGCTTTGCGCACAAGCCAGACCGAGCCAGTGGCACGAATCATAGAGCCGAAGGCCGTGTCAGCGGAAAACCCACATGTACAAACCAAAGTCATCTGAAGTTTCGGGAATGGACATACGTCGACCTGGGAGCTTCGACAAGACATCTCGTCGAGATTTCAAAGAGCCGTGGCGAGATAAATGTTCACGGTGACCCCCGGAACCATCCCCGGACTCATCGGCTGACTCGCGACGTGCAAAGGGTGCTAATACGGCGCACCCTAAACCGGCGCGCCCCCACCCGGCGCCCTGCTATTCCGTCGCGCAAAAGGCCACGGAGCCTTCCCCGGCGCGCCATTCTTCACGCCGAATGAGGCTTGGAGCTCAAGTATATATATAGGCGGCTGCTCAACCAGAAAAAAGGAGAGGGCAATTAAGAAAGGAAAAGGAGAAGAAAAGAGGGAGGAGGACCAGTCATCTTCGGGGGAGAAAGGGTTTTCTTTCTTGTGAAGGAAGCAGAGTCTCTCAGAGCGTTCCTCATTCACCGTCTCCCATCCTCATCTGAAGCCCTTCGGAGTGAGAGAGGAAGAAGGCGTTCCGACACTCTGTTTCTAGAACAGGTGGGTGTCCGAGTCGTCTATCTTCGGCTCCGCTTTTTGCTTTCTCTCCGACGAATGTAAGCGAGAGGGGTGAGGGATGGCGATGATATGAGCCAATCGTTCCCCCTTCCTTGCCATCTATTTTTGTTTGTTCTTCCTCTGTAAATCCCTCTGCAACTAGTGAACGACGACCGGACGGCGGTGTCGGCGTCGGATTCGTAATACATGTGTTAGCCCCCTGTTCATAGGGTGATAATGTTATGTGTGTGTGTGCTGGATGATTGAGCGCTCAACGTTGTGTCTCCTCTTTGCCATTGCTATCTCAGTCGGTGCATCCGTGTGTTTTCTCACTTGCGCGTTTGCTTCTTCCTTCTTTCCGAACTTGATTTCCTCGGCTCCGAATATGCCCTGGGCTACCACGGGCTAAAGAGATGACCCCTCCCCGGGTCCTTCACGATGACACAATGACCGGGTTCTATTCGAGGGTCCCTGTATGCTTCATGGATAGAGGCGTGCTCGTGCACGTACATCTTCCTGTTTGCTTCGTTTCAGGGTCTGATCTCCGTTTTCTTTTCTCTTGGCGTTATTCTATAGCTCAGAGAAGGTGGGGATCGCCTCCAGCACATCAGGGCCCGTCATGTGATTATTGTATTCCAGTTACTCGAGCATATGTGTGTGTGGCTAAATTACCCTGTCGCTATGCCAACCATCCCTCCCTGTGATTCCCAATCGCTGCTCCCTCCGCGAGTATGAATTTCTTTAACCCCCGAGTGTCGATGCATCTATGTATGCTCGGTGACATATCAGGTCACTGGCAACCGTATGATGTTACTCGCCCCTGTTTTCATTCCATCTGTATTCGGGATCTGCAAGCTCGTTTGATAGCATTGTTCCGATAAACCGGAGAGGGGATACATTCCCTAACATCGTATTACAAACACCACTTGGCCAATGGGAGCTCATCCATCAATGACGAGAGTTCCCATAGACCACCAGGTTAATAGTAACGGGTTAATCTCAACTGATTGAAACCCACAGTCTCCAGGAGGCTCGGTGGTGAATAAGGGATGTATGCCTCTCGTAGGCTGGTCCTCGGGGCCTCCCTTCACCACAACTGTCCCTCTCCTCTGGATATGGTGTAGGCTACAGGTTGCTCACCCTTCGTAGTCCAACCCTCAGGGTCGTCGCTTCCTTCGGCAGCTAACATATCCATCTGTTTTAACCCACGGAGCCATGGTGCCCCTTGAAGGCCAGTCCTCGGGGTATCCTGTCCGTTGGGAATTTGCTGGCTATCATCACGCAGACCGGCAGTTTAAGGGCTTACTCCATAAGTGAGCATGACCCCGTTCCTCTCCTGCAACCCTTCAGGTTCAGGGGAGACGCTGCCCAATTTTTTGGCAGGTTTTGGACATACGTTCATTTCTGTGGAGCTGGCCATAATAAAATGATCATTCTGGGCCAAGGAACCCCAGTGCTCGAGTTTGAACCTCGCACTGGCTCATGACTCTGCTCCTGAAGAGCCTCGGACTTTATTTCAACAGGCAATAAGCCCAATTGAACCTTTAAACCTTCAAAACATTTCAATAAGTTGAATGATTTCTAAATTCATAAGAAAATAAGTTAAGCCGACGCGGTCCTGATCCGGCGCGCCTTAATACGGTGCGGTACCCCCCCGCGCCGTATTAACCTTAGACTCATTTCTTCTTTCAATTCTTTGGCCCCTTCCCGGCGCGCCTTAAATCGGCGCGCCCCAAGGCCGTCGCGCCAGTTTAACGTGTAATTGGGGGGCGCCGGGTTAAGTGCTTTGCCTACGCTTGGCCGCGCCGGATTAAGCCCTATACCTACGTTTTACCGCGCCGTGGAAGCTATCTCTTGTGTGATCATGCCGTTTCGAATCTTTACGCTGTCTAATCCCTTGCTTGCCTCCGGAGAAATCCTCGGCTCCCGTGGTCGGAGTTAATAAACTCTAATTAGTAATAAACTGGATAAGAGGAGGGCCGTTCGAGTCCGAATTGTTTCGATATCATGATTTCACTACCATGTCCGTGAGTACTCTGCTTCCATTATCATGCTTGTGTTACCTTTTTTTCCCCCTTTTGGCGGGGATTAATAAATGTGATTGAGCGCTGTTCGTTTTCATAACTCTATTGCCATGCTTAGCATAGTCATGAGCATCATGCATGCATGTTTGCATAGACCCTCGGGTATATCAAACGGCGTTGACGGAAGGCCAGGTTATGCCCGATCGGAAGTCTCCGCTATGCGCGATGGTGGTCTTCGGACCTACGTCCTCCGCCCTGTACCAAGGGTCATCAATTTAATAAACCATGCCTCTCTTGCATGATAGATAGATGCATCTCACGTGATCTTGTCATGTTCATAACATCGCACCTTTTATTCCAGCCTCGACAGCCCACTATCTCGGTAATTAATCAAAGGTTTTCCCTCCTCGCGGGGGATGTAATTAACGCCATTGTCTTTATGGTATGGCGGACTGCTGGTCCCGATCGAACCTCTCTCTCGCTCGACACGAGTCAGAATGAGCGCATAATAAACTTGTCACGTACGTGACTGGCATGCCCGCACAGTCAATCAGTCAGTTAATTACCAGTTAGTTAATTGATTGATCAATACGTGAAAGAAATCCCGTCCCAAACAGTCAGGGACCTACTTAATAAAATACCCCCTGGGTTAAATAAACGATCGCAAATAGTCTGGCACGCCCGGTGGGACTAAATAAGTACCAGCAATAAGACAACAATAGACCCTGCCATCCTGATGGCACTACAAAAGTACCAGCAAGAGATAGAACTACTGAAGAAACAACTAAATGAAAAGGCCGAACATGCTATGGCGCCCGAGGAGCCGGGGGCACGAGCTGAGCCGCCACAGGAAGGTTCCGACCCCATAGGCGCTCCTTCACCGGCTGTTCTACAATCTGCAGATCAGAGCTGGGCTGCTCCCCAGCATTATTCCCAGTGGCTCCAGCCAACACGGACAATGCCCCTTTAGATGCAGTGGCAGGCTCCCCTGTTGGGGCCTTTGCCATCCAATGCTATGACTTCGGCCGCATTATCAATGCAAACCGCCCACCTCTACCCTCAACCAACAGATCCAGTTATGATGAACAAGTTGATGGTGGAGCAGATGATTGAGACAAGGCTGGAAAAGAGGGGTGGTGATGGTTACACCCCCTTCGACATATATGAAGTGCCATATCCAGCCTACCATGCTGCCAAAAGATTGCCACCTGGCATCAATAAACTCCCAAAATTTGACAAATACAACAGGCAGGGCTCCCCGAAAGAGCATGTTGCACAATATATAGCCGTCATGGGTGACTTGGCGACAGACAAGTCATACCTACTGAAGTTCTTCGGGTCTTCACTGACAGGACCTGCCTTCGAATGGTATTCCAACTTACCGGTCGGGTCTATCAAGGACTGGCATGATATGCAATAGAAATTCACTGAAAGATTCCACGTCACCGAAACGGAGGTGACCATGGCCGAGATATTGGCGACCAAACAAAAAGATGATGAGCCTGCTGCAGAATATATCAAGAGATGGGAGGATCTCAGCATGAGGTTTCGGCGTCCTCCGCATCCAGAAGACGCAATACAAATATGTAAACAAAATCTAAAGAAAGAGATTCTGGAAAAGATGATTGGAATAGAAATCGGTCTTTTGACCGATTAAGTGATATTGCCATGGAGGTTGAAGATTTCTTCACAAAATATCCCTCCATTTCTGCTGACTCAAGTTATGAAGCCAAGCAGGTTAATAAACGGCCGATACTGAAAGCAGTTCATGCTGTCAGCCTCACGGCGAAAAGGCATAAATGGGTGCACGATCCTCCTCTCAATGAACCTGCTGAATGTCCAGAGAGTCATCCTCCACAGAACAAAGCAAAGAAGCTCTATGTCTTTTCCAGGGATAGGACTCGAGCATTATTTTAGTGGGCTATCAAGTAGAATAAGATCACTCTTCCAAAGTCAAAAAGGCCTAACGACGTCAGAAGAAGAGATGATCCTCATTTCTGCCCCTACCATCAAATCTTGGGGCACCCTATTGAAGATTGCCAAATATTCAAAGACATCGCCCAAGGCTTAATAAAAAGAGGGGGGCTACAAATGGAGGAGGACAGAGTCGATCCTCCACGCCCTCATGAAGTGCCTACTCCGGGGGCATTAATTAATGTAATATCTATATGTCAGCGACTGCCTGAAGAAGTGCCAGAGGCTTGTAGCCAACACACCAATGAAGACTGTGCCCTAGCGCCTGAAGAAAAGCAGAGAAATTGGCAAGCATCGTGAATGAAGAAAAGAACAAGATCAACATCCCTTCCGACTCCAAGAGTCCATGTTAGTGGAGCCATGGGCCGGCCTGCTCCGCCCCATATAGCTCCGGCTTGGCATCAAATAGCCCCTCATGTGGCTATCAGAAGGCCAGTGGATAACATAAGGAAACAAGCCCTGGCACGGGCACATGAAGAAATCAACTCAGCCGTGGAATGGTTACAAACTGTTACAGACATGCTAGACGAGCAGGAGCAGCTCAAGAGCCAACCTATGCAGGTCAAGAAGCATGCCCTTCAAAGACACAATAAGTCTCATGGGCTGACAAAAAGAATTAAAGAAATGGCAAGGGTGTTCAATGCACCGAACGACCCACTGCGAGGGCAGATGCCAGCCATACGGGAAAAGGAAAATAAGAATACAAAAGCTAAAATAAGATATGTTGCTCTCTCTTGCAACATGCTATCAGCACCGTCCAGTGTGGCTCAAGCTGCTAATGAAGAAGATGAAGAAATTTACTTTATGCCGAAGGGAGCAAATTAGGCTAAAGCTTTTGCCTCCCACCATGCTGCCGGATCCGGGAGAATACTAAGACACCCACCAGCCAACAAGGGGACACAATACCGTGTTCCTCCTAGGCTCGAAGGCATAAAACCCAAGGAGTTCATCTCGAAGAAACCAGGCGCGTCCAGCAACAATGACGGGATGCCAGTCACCCTAGTCAAATCAGAGGCGCAAGATAGCACTCTCGGCCCCTCTTGGCAAGGCCCCGCTATGATGGCACTGCTACACCAGAAGCAGCAGAAAATTGAAATGCTGCAAAGGCAACTGAATGAAATGCATCTAAGTCCACCTATGCCGCAATCGGCAGGACATCTACATGAGGTGACACAAGGTAGTGCTAGCTCACCTGGAGCTCCGGCGCTACCAGTCATATCCCGAGTAGCACATGATCTTACAAGGGGTATCCTCCCTCAACCACTCAAACATACAGTCTCCCGGGCACATCAGGGGGCAACTAAAGCATCTCCGAAGATGGTGCTAATGAGACCGCGCATGCAGTCAAACAAGTTGAAGGTGAAACAAACAATGAATACGAAGACGGCCGAAGAGGAAGTCACCGAGGCCGAATTACAAGTAGCCAAACAAAAGGATAATGAGTCTATCATGGACTACATAAGAAGGTGGAGGAAACTCCGTGAAAGATGCAGACATCCACCAAGCTACGATGACTCTGTTCAAATCTGCAAAGAAAATTTGAGAATAGAAATTCTACGATGGGTCATCGACATTGAAGTCACGACCTTTGAACAATTGGGTGACATTGCAGCCAATGCTGAAGCAGTTCTGGCAAGGCTTTGCTCATCCTCTACGGCCTCGAGCCAGAAGAATAAACCAATCAACAAACCTCCGGCACAAGAAGAAGTTTGCGCCTCAAATTTTGAAGCCTTCGAGCAACAGAAGAAGAAGATGAAAGAGGCATCTTCCGCCGATCCAGCAAAACAAGGGCCCCCGTTAAAGGGAAAAACTGTATTCCTTTCCAAAGGACAAGACTAGGGCACTTTTTGAGTGGGCCCGTGAATACGGCAAAGTAGCTCTTCCAGAGCCAAAGAAGGCAGGCGATGCCGAAAGAAAAGATGATCCACGATTCTGTCCTTATCACCAAGTGATGGGGCATCCCATTGAGGATTGCTATGTGTTCAAGGACATTATTGAAGGCCTAATCAAGAAAGGCGAACTACGGATGGGTGAGTATAAGGTGGACCCACCGTGCCCTCATCAAATCTCTGTCCTTAAAAGAGTAGCCCCGTGTGGCGTTACCGCCTCAACCGCTCCTCACAAATCTGGCTGAAGCCGATGTCTAGCAGGCCCGCATAGCTTGAATGCGGATGCTTGCCAATAAAAGAAGAATGGCAAATGATGCAAAAAAAAAAGAGAAAAGAAAAAAAAAGGAAAGGTCCTGTTCTGGGGGTAGGCACAAAAAAAAGAAGAGAAAAAAATTCTTTTGAAGGAGGCCTGGATGGATGCATCTATCAAGGGAGATGTCACTCCCCCCCATGTCTTGGTCCGTGCCAAATAAGAAACTACCATTGTGGGGTTGGCATGGTGGAGCGAACCACTTATCCCCTCTCTGAGGGGGTGAGCACTCTCCTATGCACCCACTTTGGTCTATTTAAAAATAAATGGATGAAGAGTGACGACTCTGCACTGCGCTGTACTGTCGGTGCCATCCGAGTTGTCCGTTAAAAAATGAATGCAAAAGAGAAGAAGAATGGAAGTTATAAGGTCAGTAAGGCCTCCCCATCCTCCCCATGGGCAGAAGACTCCTTAGTGGCATTGCATGGTGAATGCCCAAGGAATAATGAAACGACGAAATCATCTGTGAAGGTAAGAGGACCCTGCAACTGCAGCTTCTAAGAATAAGTGTCAAGCGGAGGACACTTGGCGTAAGCGCCGGAGGCCTGAATCGAAGCTATTTGGAGCATCTCCTAAAGAAATCAATCACAAAAGAAGATAGCTATTGATCTGATGTATAGCTGTCACTAAATACTCCTAGGGGGATCATGTTAATCAATAAGTCCCACCGACGCGAAAGAACCTTCATTGGCCATTAGGCCTCCCGTTTCAAATATGGGTCCAAACCCTGTTGGGGAATGAAAAGAACAATCCTTACTGAGTCAGCTACACCCTCGACTCCTTACCAAGCCAGCAAATAAATGACTTTCGGCTTCTAACAGCCTATCTCAGCACCCCTGGTCCCACCAGAATTCATGATGCCTTACCGCCCTCCTATCCCGTGGAGATATTTGCCACTCGTCCCACTGGGACTAACATTCCACCCTTGATCTGGGACCTATGCTCTCAGTCAATCCATTCTCGTTGTCTCTCAGCATTCAGCCGTAGCGGTGCCATATTTATCCCACGGGACTCTCCCATCACTGCTAGTTCGGATTTCTTGCCAAATGTCGGCCCAATAAAATATTCTTTTCCTTGGCATAAGGCGCTCTGCCCTTGTCGAGCTCAATAATTCACCCATCAGTCCTGTCCGGCTATGTCCATAAAGATTTCCCTTGGCTGGAGGCGCTCTGCCCTAGCCGAGCTCGAAAATAAACTCTGTCCCATTGGGCTGGGTCCACAAAGTCTTCTCCTTGGCCTGAGGCACTCCGCCCTCGCCGAGCCCCAAAATTACCCTTTGTCCCACTGGGCAGGACTCATAAAACCCTTTTCCTTGGCCTGAGGCACTCTGCCCTCGCCAGGCCCGCCGGGCTCTTGGACATCAATCCCTAGCCCCACCGATAGAATAAATAGTCAAATTCATCAATAGTCCCACCGGACAAAATATCCCACATCACAGACGAGACTGCGTCAGGGAGCCCAACAAAAAAAACAACAAATAATAACAAAATAATAATAACAAAAAAAAGGAAACCAAAAGAAGAAAGAAATCAAAACGATGAAGAAATGAAAACAATGGTTTGAAATGAACTTAATAAGTCAGTAAGACCAACAAAATCCAACAAATGCAACAAACCCAGCAAACCCAATAAAACCAAACAAATCAATAAACTCAATGGAATCGATAAAATCCAACATATCTAATAAACTCAACAAGATAATCGACTCATCAAATCAATAAACTCAATAGATCAAATAAACACCAACAAACTTAATTAATAGATCCGATGAATTTAACAAACTCAATGAAACCAATAAGCACAGTAAACTCAATAAACTCAACAAATTCAATAAACTCAGTCAATCCAAACTAATAAACCAATAAAAGACCTCTTCACTTTGTCTTGGACCTTCTGTCTGAGCAAGGTTTGTTGATCCCGACATCTCCTTGGGTCAATGTCCATACTCTACCTTGGCTTAGACCTCACGTCTTCGCCAAGTTGGTCAATTTTGACATGGCGTCGGGTTGGCATCTTCACCTACATATTCTATCCTTGTTTCAGACCTATCGTCCGAGCAAGGCTGGTTGACTCCGACACCTCGTCGGGTTGACATCAATATTTAGCCCTGGGTCTGGGCCTCTCATACGTCTACAACCTAGTCTACCCTCACCCCAAACCTTCTATCGGGGCAGGGCCCATTGACTTCGACATTCCGTCGAGTCAACACCTATCCTACATTATACCCTTGGCCTAGGCCTCACGTCTCTGTCAAGTTCATTGGCTTCGACATGACGTCAAGTCAACACCTATCCTACATTATGCCCTTGGCTTAGACCTCATGTCTCTGTCAAGTTTGTTGGCTCCGACAGGACGTCGAGTCAACACATATCCTATATTCTTCCCTTGGCTTAGGCCTTACGCCTCTGCCAAGTTCGTTGGCCTCGACAGGACGTTGAGTCAGCATTTATATCCTATATCGTACCCTTGGCTTAGGCCTCACACCTTCGCCAAGTTTGTTGACTTTGACATGACGTCGAGTCAACACTTATCCCATATTATACCCTTGGCTTAGGCCCCACGCCTTCGCCGAGTTCGTTGACTTCGACATTCCATCGAGTCAACACCTATCCTACATGATGCTCTTGGTTTAGGCCACCCGCCTTCGCCAACTTTGTTGACTTTGACAGAACGTTAAGTCAACACCTATATTACGTTCCGCCTTTGGTTCAGGCCTCACGCCTTTTTCAAGTTGGTTGACTTTGGCAAGGCTGTCAAGCCAACAACCATATATTGTCCTGGCCCAGACCCTTCCTCTCCTCCAGGTTGGTCGTGTTCGACATGACGTCGAGATGACAACAATACTTTATTTCTGCCCTTTCCTAGACATATCGCCAAGGCAAGGTTTGTTGATTCTGACATCTCGTCGGGTTAACGTTCATATTTCACCTCTAGCGCGGACCTTTCGTCCAGTCAGTCAATAAAAAGACCCTTTCACCTTTGGTCCGGACCTTTCATCCGACCATACAACAAAAAGACCCCTTCTATCATCGGCATCATGACCTACCGTCTAGGCCGATGTATAGACCATTCGTCAGCATCATGACCTTTTGTCTAGGCTGGCACGTTAACCAACAAAAGCCGTCCGTGTCCGGCGTCATGGCTTTCTGCCTAAATCGGTAAATATTCTATCTTGGCGTCATGGCCTTCCGCCTAAGCCAAGTTGTACAGCGTCATGACTTTATGTCTAAGCCGTTAAATATTCTCGTACGGCGTCATGGCTTTTCGCCTAAGCTGGTAAACATTCTGTCTTGGCATCATGGCCTTCCGCCTAAGCCAAGTTGTACTGCGTCATGACTTTATGTCTAAGCCGTTGAATATTCTCGTCTGGCGTCATGACTTTTCGCCTAAGCTGATAAATATTCTACCTTGGCCTCATGGCCTTCCGCCTAGGCCAAGTTGTACGGCATCATGACTCTATGTCTAGGCCGTTAAATGTTCTGCCTTGGCATCATGGCCTTACGCCTAAGACAAGCTATACGGCGTCATGACTCTATGTCTAAGCCATTACATATTCCCCCTTGGCGTCATGACCTTACGTCTAAGCCAAGTCATCCGGCGTCATGACCTTTGGTCTAAGCCGACAAACCTCTTACCCTTGGCTCGGAACTATTGTCCGAACTAACGAACGAAAAGACCTCCTTTGGTTTCATACCAACCCGTGATCCCTCTAGGGATTTACCATCACATATGACACCTTCTCTCCAATGCCATGGCATCGGGCTCCCAATGCCAGAATCATTGCGGGCATGCCCATTGAGCCCTTTAGAAAGGAGAAAACAAAAAAATAGAAGAAAAAAGAAGAGAAGGAAACAAAAAAAAGAGAGTAAAGGAAGAAAAAAAGAAAAGAAAAAAAAGAAGAAGAAAGAAAAAAAAAGTAGGAAGAAGAAGAAAAAAAAGAACAGAAGGAAAAATGATAATCATGGCGTGATTTGTGTGCTTGTCTGCCTTGTTGTGCCCCCTGTGTCTTGTTGATGATGTGGTGTTTTAATGATAGCAACATGAATGGGTCATCACATTGTTTTGAATATATCTGACATATTCTGTGGAAGAATGCATGTGTATAATGCATAACTGATATACTCTGTGGAGAATGCATGAGTGTGCTGGAATGAATGAATGATTTGCATGTCTGTACATCGTGCATGCCTATACACTGCTCCCTCATATAGGAAGTATGTACATTGCATTGTCTATAGTATTTTGAAGTCTGTACATCATGTTCATTCAAGTTCACTTCATGTATGTCAGCCGTGTGCATTGGTTTCCAAGTCTATACAGCCTCTATGTGTTCTATTCGCTGTGAAGACTAAGTCCATACATTAGACCGTCTCACTTAGCGTCTTATGCATGGGCTAAGTCTCCATGTCTATACATCCGAGCGTCTCATGCAAGTCTAAGCATTACTGTTCATACATCAGTCTTAATATTCTAAGTCTGTACAGCCGTTGGCTTTGAACCTCAGAGTCTGTACATCCGAATTGCCCTTGATCTGGTCAAGTGTGTACACTCATTCACTGTAGCTTTCACATATTCAAGTCTATTCATTGGCTCATGCTTACAAGTCTGTACACTGGTTCAAAGTCTACACAGCGCCTGCCTTCATCTGAGACTTATGAAGCCTTTGTATTCATTAAGTCTATACACTGCGTTGTGCATACTTTACATTGCTTTCACCTTCAAAGCAAAGTCTATATAATGAAATGCATATACTTAGAACTAATGACTTCGTTTCATCTATCTGACAGGGACTGAAGAGGCTAATGAACCCCTTAACACAAGAGGGCTGAAGACATCCAATTTCAGCTGCTGGAACACACCAATGCGTCAACGCCTTGATCAAGTGGCGTGGACGCAGTAGTTCAAACAATCAAGAAAGAAGCTGGTGGATTACTCTGGTGCGTCAACGCATTGAT
This sequence comes from Amorphophallus konjac, assembly GCA_022559845.1. NCBI lineage: Eukaryota > Viridiplantae > Streptophyta > Magnoliopsida > Alismatales > Araceae > Amorphophallus > Amorphophallus konjac. The sequence continues at coordinate 169,189,720 of CM040122.1, read as the reverse complement.
CAAGCAGCGTCGACGCAGCAGTTGAAGAAGCATTCAGCCTCACAGGCTATTCCACTGCGTCAACGCCTCAATTAAGCAGCGTCGACGAAACAGCTAAAGAGACGAGGCTAATGGCGACTGGAATGCCTCACTGCGTCAATGCCACGGGTCGGAAGCGTCGACGCAGCAGTTAAAAAGGCTAGGCTGTTTTGTTCACTAGAACGCATCAATGCGTTAACGCCATTGCTGATAACGTCGACGCAGCACGCCCATCTGTTGAAGACTTGATCACTGGATCACAGATGCGTCAACGCAGCAGGCTGATGGAGTCAACGCAGCAGACTAGAGTTCTGCTGGTAGAATGTTCTTGAAGGCTGCGTCAACCCCTTTAAGCAAGTGGGTTAACGCCACCTGACTCTAGTTGCTGAGCGTGCTAATAAAGGGCACGTGATCCGAGGTGGCTGGCTCGTGAACCAGGATGCTGCCACGTGGTCCGAATTTTTAGGGCGAGAGCTGTGGAAGCCACACGCGCCCTGGCTGCTGCTGCTGCTGGTATATAATGAAGCCTTCGTCTTCAGATGGAGGTTGATCGAAGAAGAAGCCTGAAGAGCAGAAAGCCCTTCGATCCAGAAAAAGAGAAAAAGGAGAAAAAGAGAAGAAAAAGCAGAGTGGAGAGAAGCTGTCGATCAAGCACAAAAGAAGAAAGAAAAGAGAGAGAAGAGAAGAGCAGAGAGTGAGAGATTAGAAGAAGCAGAAGAGAAAGATGCTGTGAAGAATTAGTGAAATCGAGAGAGGAGGAGAGTAGCTGCCTGAAGATTAGTCTTCACTGGCCGTGGATCAAATCCAGGCCAGTCAGCTCTTTAAGAGCCACATTGTGCTTTACGTTTACAGCTTTCCGACTGCTGTTATCTTGTCTTTTGTTTTCTATTTTACATTTTCTTTCAAGCTGTTAGCCAGCGGTTTGCAGAGGAGGACTCCTCTGGACAGCAAGCTGTGTTGCTCAGCGGGCAGTGGAGGTTTCCACTGGACGGGTAAGCTGTAATCCCCAGCGGTTGCAGTGGTGGATTCCACTGGACGGCAAGCTGTGAGGCCCAGCGGTTGTAGGCTAAGCTGTATTGCCCAGCGGACGCAAGCTGTGTTGCGCAGCAGTAATCCACACTCGGGTTGAGTGTGGGGTGGATGTAGGTCTGCTGGACCGAACCACCTAAAAACCCCTTGTGCATTGTGGTTTGTTTTGTTCTATTGTGCTTCCGCTAGATGAATGTATAGGGGCGCTCCATGTGTTTGGCTTTTGGTTGAGAAGAAGAGTTAATTAGTCTTCTTAGAATGTTTTAATTTGTCAAGAGAGCGAAATTCTAGTTGAGCAATTCTTTGTCTAAATCAGCCTAGTTAGCATTCTAGTGATCTCACTGTGTGCTTGTTTTGCTCTGCAACTGATTATTAGCTTTTAAGCTTGTCTAGTTTGCGAACTAGTAATTCTAGTGAGCATCATATTTTAATTGGGCGAAAGATTTTTAAAGGGCTATATTCATTCACCCCCCCTCTGAATACTGCACCGAACCCAACAATTGGTATCAGAGCGGTCTCTGACTTAACAGATCTAACAATCTGCAGAGGATCCTGCTAACTATTTAGTGCATTTCAGAGTGGGTCTTTTGGAATCGTCTTGATTTACTGTCTTAGTGCATTTCTGTCTGGTGCATTTCATAAGTGTGCCTCTTGTGTTCTGTATTTAGCTTCACTGAGTTAGTACCGTGTCTTGCTTATCTGGTTTTATTGTCTAGTGTTTTGTGCTTTGAATTTGGTTGTTATCTGATTCGATGGCTAATCCTCCGATATTCAGAGGTGATAACTTTGACTCTTGGTTCGAAAACCTCCATCGGTATGTAAAGTCTACTGATCCAAAACTGTGGAAGGTAATGACTCACGGCCCATACAAACTGTCGAAGGATAAATCTAAATGGACCAAGAAGGACAAGCTGAAAGACTCTGTCAATAATAGAGCTGTAGTTTTATTAAAAGAATCAATTGACAGATCTCTAATTGAATGCATTTCATCTTGCAGGTCTGCCAAAGACATTTTGGATAAACTGAAGCTAATCAGGAATCACAGCAAGTGCTTAATGGCTGATCATAGAAATGCTGATGATGAAACTTCATCCGAGGTAAGTTCTGAATCAGAAGGATACTCTTTCGATGAATTGATAGAGATGTATGAAAACTTGTTAGAAGTTTCCAAGAAATTGAAATCTGAAAATAAAAAATTGAAAAAGAAATGTGATAGAATAAATCTGAAAGATTCATGTGAAAACTGTCCAAATATGAAAAAGTCTTATGATGCTTGCATGCTAGATGTTCAGAATCTTAAGAAACAAAATGATTCTCTAAAATTTGAAAAACAAACATGGTTGGATAAAATGTCAGAAATAGAGAATCAGTTGAATGATAAGAAAAAGGAGCATCTAAAAGGCATGCAGGAACTCACTGAAGTTAATTCTGAATTGGACAAAATGAAATTGGAGAATGAAGATCTTCAAAAGAAGAATAAAACTCTTATGGTCAGAATGAATGAAATCAATGAGGTTTCACAGTCCTCTTCTGCTAAATCAAATTGTAAAACATGCTCAGCTTTAAGAGAACGTAATGAAGATCTCTTTAGTGAGAATGAATGGCTAAATAAACAAATTGCCTCACTTAAAGATGATCACAAAAATCTGCTCGCTGAGAAAATTAAAGCAGAAGAAAGAGAAGATGAACTGATTGAAAAATTGGAGCACATGTCTGGAAGAGAGAGATGTGCTAATAATGAAATTCAGGATAAAAATCTTGAGGAAGAAAACACTGAATTAAAAGCTGAAGTTGAAAAACTAAAGTGGTTGAACACTGGCTTGTCTGAAAGACTTCTCACTATAGAAAAAGGAAAAGCTGTCTATGATGGAAATTCAGAAATTTTGAACAGTCTAGAACAAGAAATTGAGAAGTATAAAACTGCAAACCAAGTTCTAAGCGAATGTGTTAATTGCAGTGAACAGGAAATAGCCAGTTATGAACTTCACATTGCTAGCTTGGAAGATAAAATTCATAATCTGGAAAATTCAGCTATTGAGTCTGCCAAGATTAAAGGAAAAATGAAAACTGTTGGGAAGAGGAAGGATGATAATTCTGAAGGGGGAACAAATTGCTGTTCTGATGTTAAGAAAATCACTAAAAACCAGCTATATACAACTTTTGTTCAAAGCACTGATGTAGCTGGTACTTCAAGGCAATCCACAAAACAAAATGAAAATCAGAAGTCACCTTCAAAATCTGTCTTTCAGTTTAAAGCTCAGAAAATTGAAAAACAAACAAAACCTGTTGAGGATAATCAGAAATTGACAAGAAAGAGTCAAACAAAAAGGGCAAAGAATAATTCTGGTTATACTCTGAAATTTGTTAGCTCTGCTGAATCTGATGGGTCAATGCAAAATGCTCATGCTTCTTGTACTCATTCACATGCATCTGTGAATTCATCTGATAGAAACCATGCCCCTAGGAAATCTGATGCTTCATGCTATTATTGTGGTAGGTATGGTCATTTAATGAATGAGTGCTATGCCTTGAAATCTGATGACAGAATGCATGCCAGATACACCCCAAATCATCATGAGTACAAAAGAAACAAACTCAAATTCAATCAGCATATCATTTGTTTCACTTGCAACAAGCCTGGGCATAAGGCTAATGAGTGCTGGTCAGGAAATCATTGGGGTAAAAATGAATCAAGAAGAAAGCATCTTAAATGCTTTGAATGTGGTAAGCATGGGCATGCAGTCAAAGATTGCTGGCATGCTCAGGGAAATAGATTAAACTCTAAATCTGTCAAATTCCCTGCTTTCTATAATTCTGCTAGAAATAACTTGAGAGATAAAAAGAAAAACTTTGCATGTTTTGAATGTGGTAAGCTAGGCCACAAAGCTGCCAACTGTCGGCTGGCTGAGCATGGAAAGAAAAATTTTCAAGTCAATAAAAGAAATACTCATGCTCATACACATAATTTTCATACTCATATGCATGCACATGGGCATCATGTTTCTGCTAACATGAAGAATAAAAACAAAAATTATGTGGCTTCATGTTATTATTGTGGAAAAACTGGACATTCAATGTTTGAGTGTAAACTGATGGAATTTGATGACAATATTGCTAAGAAATTATTTAGAACACCTGATAGGGGTAATTCAGGACCCAAGACCTCTTGGGTCCCTGCAAGATCATATTGATTGATATGTTGCAGGTGTGCCTTGGTGGGAGAAATAAAAGGGGTTAACCAAGGCACTCAAGGATGAAAACCCCATGATAGCACAATTCAGGTCAGTTCCAAAACTCTATGCTTAAATTCCATTATCTGAAATTGTGAGCATGAAAATTGTGAGTTTCATATTGATTTGCTTGATTGATTGTTGATGATCTCTTCATGTCTAGCTGATCAGTCTGCATTCCAGACTCAGCTACTGAGTTTTACCTTGCATATATCTGATGCTCTTCTCTCACTGATTATTGCACTGAATAAATAGGCTGATAGATGCTCTGCACAATCATTTTTAGAGTCAATGCATGTGTCTGGTGTCAATGCATTGCATGCTTGATTACATACTTGGACTGAGCTTGAACGGGTCAGTTAGTGCATACAGTCAATGCATGTGTCTAGTACTTGCATACATCATTTGCATGACTGTCATTTGCCCATTGTCGTAGACTGCATGTTTTTCAATGCATAATAGGGCTGCTTTGCATCATATGATGAAAAATTTGAAATGAAAATGATGCATTTGATAAATTCTCTCTCTGATTGAACAAAGCATTTATTCTTCTTGAGCATATTCTAAAATCATGAGCAGTTCATTAATTGTATTTCATGCACTTTGTCAGGGGGAGTTTGACTAATGTTGCATATGAAGTGTAGTGGAGTTGAAAAACCTGAAAAGAAATTTAATTGCATCTAGACAGGGGGAGCACTTAGAATTGGTGTTTTGTTTGTCACATCTTGAACACCTCTTGCCTAAAAATTGATCAACTCTCATCTGATGTCATATTTCTCTCTCTTGAAAAAGGATTCTGCCTTCTATTTGTTGAGCTGTTAAAGAAGAGTTTCTTTCAACTCCCTTCATGATACTATCTGTCTATATTCCAGCCTATACTCACCTTTCACACTCTTCTCAGCTGGTGTGACTGAATTGGTTCTACTATTGATTTGTTGGTCAGCTAAACTTATTTTTCTGATCTGAGGAACTTAAGCTGCATGTCATGCAATTCAGTCTGAGAACATTGTAGAAATTTCTATCATATAGGTTTAAGAATTATCACTGAATCAGACTGATATAAGATTAATGTATTCTCAGATTTGTAGTTAAATGAATTGAAAATATCTGAATGATAAGGTTTAATAAACTTTAACCACATGTTTCATGTAAACCTTAGACTCTCTCATCAGATATCTGAAAATTTGAACTCAGGGCTTCTTTGGTTAAGATGCATATAGTGTGTATTGTTGTTAAACATTAATTTGAAAAATGTTGACTAAATGAGAAATTGTGAATTCAGAGCAATGACTCGGTCACTGAGAAACTGAGTTCTTTATCAATGAAATAAAGCAACTCATGTCATGAGGTGCCATAGTTATCTCTGATAAAAATTTAGTGAAACAAAACCTGACAGAGCAATAGCTTATTTGTGTTGAGTAGCTGGGGAGTCTGGCCTCTGATAAAGGTGTCTTCTCATGTAAAAAGACACTCATATTGCTAACTCTGCTCTCAAAATGAGAGGCAATGACAGTTATCACACTGAGTAACTGGGTCACTTCAACTAAGACTTGTTGTGCCTCATGTAAAAAGGTGTTGATCAACTTAAATTGCTCAGGAAAAATATAATGTGCTTCATATAAAATTATCTTGAAAAATCTGTCAACTCATGTTCTTGAAAAAGTGTTTAACTTCAGTACTAACCTGTGTATTTTTCAAAAGTGCAATTGAGATCATATGTGTAAGATAAAAGATGATTGTTTTTGAGTGGTTTCTGACTATTTGGTTCACTTTTATTAAAACTTGGATTCAGATATGAGTATTGAGTTTAATTTGACAAATTTGGTATACATCAAAATTAAATCAGATTGGTTAAGTTGCCACTTCATAACCCTTTATGAGAGAAGAGTCTACATCTTTTAAGACTTATTGAAGTGATGTATGCATTAAAATCCCTCATGATCAGATTTTCCAGATCGCCTGATCAGATTCAGTCTGATTATTCATTGAGATATCTTGTGATATTGTTGGAATCTTCCATCACCAATCTCTGTACTCTCCACACTGTTGGAATCTTCCATCTTATTCTGCCATAAGTTCTGATTCTGTAATGGCAGAATTTAGCTTGATTCATTGGATAACCAGAGTTCATTCCTGTGCTTCAAGGGAAGTTATGGTTTCTTTGCATCTAAGGGGAGAGTAGTCAAGCCTGCATGTTGATAGGGAGAGAGCTGTTTCATTGTCACTCTCTGCATTTATGTGCTTTTCTGTGCATTGTATTTGACTATCAAACAATTTCCCTTCTTATTGATTATGTCAAAGGGAGAGAATAGTTTGATGAGTCAGTGTGACTCATTATGTTGCCATCATCAAAAAGGGGGAGATTGTTGTGTCCCCTGTGTCTTGTTGATGATGTGGTGTTTTAATGATAGCAACATGAATGAGTCATCACATTGTTTTGAATATATCTAACCTATTCTGTGGAAGAATGCATGTGTATAATGCATAACTGATATACTCTGTGGAGAATGCATGAGTGTGCTGGAATGAATGAATGATTTGCATGTCTGTACATCGTGCATGCCTATACACTGCTCCCTCATATAGGAAGTATGTACATTGCATTGTCTATAGTATTTTGAAGTCTGTACATCATGTTCATTCAAGTTCACTTCATGTCTGTCAGCCGTGTGCATTGGTTTCCAAGTCTATACAGCCTCTGTGTGTTCTATTCGCTGTGAAGACTAAGTCCATACATTAGACCGTCTCACTTAGCGTCTTATGCATGGGCTAAGTCTCCATGTCTATACATCCGAGCGTCTCATGCAAGTCTAAGCATTACTGTTCATGCATCAGTCTTCATATGCTAAGTCTGTATAGCCGTTGGCTTTGAACCTCAGAGTCTGTACATCCGAATTGCCCTTGATCTGGTCAAGTGTGTACACTCATTCACTGTAGCGTTCACATATTCAAGTCTATTCATTGGCTCATGCTTACAAGTCTGTACACTGGTTCAAAGTCTACACAGTGCCTACCTTCATCTGAAGCTTATGAAGCCTTTGTATTCATTAAGTCTATACACTGCGTTGTGCATACTTTACATTGCTTTCGCCTTCACAGCAAAGTCTATACAATGGAATGCATATACTTAGAACTAATGACTTCGTTTCATCTGTCTGATAGGGACTGAAGAGGCTAATGAATCCCTTAACGCAAGAGGGCTGAAGACATCCAATTTCAGCTGCTGGAACACACCAATGCGTCAACGCCTTGATCAAGTGGCGTGGACGCAGTAGTTCAAACAATCAAGAAAGAAGCTGGTGGATTACTCTGGTGCGTCAACGCATTGATCAAGCAGCGTCGACGCAGCAGTTGAAGAAGCATTCAGCCTCACAGGCTATTCCACTGCATCAACGCCTCAATTAAGCAGCGTCGACGCAACAGCTAAAGAGACGAGGCTAATGGCTACTGGAATACCTCACTGCGTCAACGCCACGGGTCGGAAGCGTCGACGCAGCAGTTAAAAAGGCTAGGCTGTTTTGTTCACTAGAACGCATCAATGCGTTAACGCCATTGCTGATAACGTCGACGCAGCACGCCCATCTGTTGAAGACTTGATCACTGGATCACAGATGCGTCAACGCAGCAGGCTGATGGAGTCAACGCAGCAGACTAGAGTTCTGCTGGTAGAATGTTCTTGAAGGCTGCGTCAACCCCTTTAAGCAAGTGGGTTAACGCCACCTGACTCTAGTTGCTGAGCGTGCTAATAAAGGGCACGTGATCCGAGGTGGCTGGCTCGTGAACCAGGATGCTGCCACGTGGTCCAAATTTTTAGGGCGAGAGCTGTGGAAGCCACACGCGCCCTGGCTGCTGCTGCTGCTGGTATATAATGAAGCCTTCGTCTTCAGATGGAGGTTGATCGAAGAAGAAGCCTGAAGAGCAGAAAGCCCTTCGATCCAGAAAAAGAGAAAAAGGAGAAAAAGAGAAGAAAAAGCAGAGTGGAGAGAAGCTGTCGATCCAGCACAAAAGAAGAAAGAAAAGAGAAGAGAAGAGAAGAGCAGAGAGTGAGAGATTAGAAGAAGCAGAAGAGAAAGATGCTGTGAAGAATTAGTGAAATCGAGAGAGGAGGAGAGTAGCTGCCTGAAGATTAGTCTTCACTGGCCGTGGATCAAATCCAGGCCAGTCAGCTCTTTAAGAGCCACATTGTGCTTTACGTTTACAGCTTTCCGATGCTATTATCTTGTCTTTTGTTTTCTATTTTACATTTTCTTTCAAGCTGTTAGCCAGCGGTTTGCAGAGGAGGACTCCTCTGGACAGCAAGCTGTGTTGCTCAACGGGCAGTGGAGGTTTCCACTGGACGGGTAAGCTGTAATCCCCAGCGGTTGCAGTGGTGGATTCCACTGGACGGCAAGCTGTGAGGCCCAGTGGTTGTAGGCTAAGCTGTATTGCCCAGCGGACGCAAGCTGTGTTGCGCAGCAGTAATCCACACTCGGGTTGAGTGTGGGGTGGATGTAGGTCTGCTGGACCGAACCACCTAAAAATCCCTTGTGCATTGTGGTTTGTTTTATTCTATTGTGCTTCCGCTAGATGAATGTATAGGGGCGCTCCATGTGTTTGGCTTTTGGTTGAGAAGAAGAGTTAATTAGTCTTCTTAGAATGTTTTAATTTGTCAAGAGAGCGAAATTTTAGTTGAGCAATTCTTTGTCTAAATCAGCCTAGTTAGCATTCTAGTGATCTCACTGTGTGCTTGTTTTGCTCTGCAACTGATTATTAGCTTTTAAGCTTGTCTAGTTTGTGAACTAGTAATTATAGTGAGCATCATATTTTAATTGGGCGAAAGATTTTTAAAGGGCTATATTCATTCACCCCCCCTCTGAATACTGCACCGAACCCAACATGCCTCACATGCATGTCTGCCTGAAATATAATATTAATACGCTTCCTTCAAATTTCTAAGGCCGCGTACTCCTTTGCTAAATAACGTTTCCCTGATTCAGGATATGTGTGCGTCACGGCATACACTAAGGAACGAAAAGCCAATTCTCGGTGAGTGCATACGGCTAGGGGAAGAGTCGTAGCCATGTTGCTAGCATGATATACCCTAGGCGAAACTCCCACACTTTGCACATAATATGAGCAATGACCCTTAGTCATAGGGACGATATAAATTATTCTTAACACTTCATGGACGCTTAAATCTCTACACTCACGCACAGGGTGATCGTGATGAAAAAGCTGCCTGCCCCCTTAAAAAAAAAGAGGAATAAAAAAATGAAATGAAAAAATGATGATAATGGTAAGTAGAATGTGAATCCAAGTAGCCGGGAATCTCCACGGAAACAAATGAGGAGACTCGCGCGAAAACGGTGTAACAAACTCCACAATTAAAACAAGGATGAATCCTAGTAGTCGGGAATCCCCATTGAGACACATGAGGAGACTCGCGTCAAGTGGTGAAATCCATCATAAAACCCTAATATATGATGGATCCTAACAGCCGGGAATCCCCACTGAAATAAATGAGGAGACTCGTGTCAAACGGTGAAATCTACAATAGTATCATAATAAAGAACAAATCCTAGTAGCCGGGAATCCCCATTGAGACACATGAGAAAACTCACGTCGAACGGTGAAGTTCGAAATTAAGAACAAAAGGGGGTTGTGCGAAGCTACCAAAAGTCGAGAGTCCCGAATGTATGTGTAGGCGATAAAGTAATCCTCTAGTGTTACTCAGAACGTCTGCACGTCCCTATGTCCAGGGTTCACTACCCATATAATTGCACTTTCACACTATGGAGGAATAGTCCTGGGTGTAAATTGTGATTCATGCTATGCATATGTTCTACGTGACGTCCCCTTTACGTACGCACATCTCTCTTAGTTGCGCTTCGTGAGCCACACTCCATCCGTGAATCGTGGGCGCTGTCCTTATCCTATCCCTGATATAGGGGAACTATGCTACATATAGTTATTCTATACTTGTGGTCGCTGAATGCCTGCGTGCTTGGATGAGGCTATACCTATAAAAAAAAGGACAATAAAAGTGAATGATGAAATAAAAAATGATGAATGAATAATGATAAATGAAAATAGAATAAATAAAAAGAATGAATAATAAAAGGATCCATGCGATATTTTCAAACGGGCCATGGGCTACACCCGCACGTCCCGCTCTTTCGTCCCTCTGTCGCGACACCCACGGGTGGGGGGCATTTGTTGACACTGAAAATATTCCTAATATTTCTTGACTTCTGCTTCTGCAGGTCTTAAGTTCTGATCGGGTGCTCCTGTGCATACAAAGAAGAAAAGAAAGAAAAGAAGAAAAAGAATGGCGGAAGCCGAACAAAAGATGAGATCAAAGAAAATGAAGAAAAGAAAAGATGCTCAGCCTCAATGGATGACCGCTAAAGCAGGACCTGAGAGCTCGGGAGAATAGTCGGGACCATCCCCGAAGAAGCAATCAAAAGCTGCAAATACGAGTGAAGCCGGCCCGGCAGCACAAACCACAGTGCCGAAGGCCATGTCAGCGAAAAATCTGAGTGTCCGAACCAAAGGCACAAACGGTTCCGGAATTGGCTATTCAGTGGCCTGAAGGCTTTACCAATATTGCTCGTAGCGGTTTTAGGAAGCCGCGATGAGATGAAGGATCTGGACAACTCCTGGAGCCAGTCCGAGGTCCACAGTATCACTCGCCCCAAGCCATCCGCGTCAGTTTAGCCCATTCATTCCATACCACGCCGTTTTAGCGCTTTACCTACGCTTGGCCGCGCCGTTTTAACCCCTATACCCACGCTTGGCCGCGCCATTTTAACTCTTTTACCTACGGTTCCCGCGCCGCTTTAAGCCTTTTTCCTAAGCATTCCACGCCGATTTAACGGCAGTCGCGCCGTTCTAAGGCTATGTTTCTCACGTCGTTTTAAATGATCCCTCTCCGAGCGAATATTAAACCGCCTTACGAACACTGCCCCGATTTAGATAAGCCATGGACACATCGGTATCCCTCGTAGGCTCGCCCTTGGGGTCTCCGTCCATTCGGGTCTGCCGGTCACCGTGTCTGGCCCCCCCGGGCCTTTAAGGAGCTTATCCCACTCCGTGGGTATGCCTCCACTTTTCCCCGAACACCTCGGGTTTAGGGGAGATGCTATCGGATTAACCATTTGTAATATAATATAAATAAAAAATAAAATAAATAATAATAATAATAATAATAATAATAATAAAATAAATAAATAATAACTAAAATGATAATAATAATAAAAATAATAATAACCAATAATAAATAATAAAATGAATAAAACAAACGAAATAAAATAAATAAAATAAAACAAATCACACCGTTACCCGGCGTGGCCTAATCCGACGCGCCCTAATACGGCGCCATATCCCCCCGCGCCGACTTATCACCACACTCAAAACTCATTTCAACCCCGTTGATCCTAAATCGACGTGGCCAGAGCGTGCCGTTTTACCATTCCCATAAAAGCATGTGTCGTTTCAAACTTCCTTATCAACATAATAATAAAATACTAAAAAGCGCGCCGTTCTTAACCTCTTTCACAACCACCGCGCCGTTCTCATAATACTTGAACATCCTACCAAAATCGACGCCGTGTTATCATCTCATGTATTTCTCACGTTGTTCTCACGTAACACACACATACGTTGCATGTGTTCACGCAAACAAAGCATACAACAGCCAAGGCTATATCGTTACACCCATTCCACATACACATAAGCTAACCTGAAAAGAATAAAAAAAAGAAATCACATGCAAACAAAGTTATGTATACATGTACCCGACATAAGACAAAACTCACAAACACACACACGTTACACATTTGGGCATTAAAAAAAAAGAGAGTAATCAAAAGATAATAATAATAAATAAAATAAACCCCCTTTTTATATTCACACATGCACAGTGCCTCATGTGCAATAAAAAAATGGCAAGATAAAATGAGGTGAAAATGAAAGACAAAAAAATAATAAATAATAAATAATTATTAAATAAATAACAATAAAAATAATAAACTAAAAAATATATAAAAATATAAGAATAAAAGTGGTGAATAAACAATAGAGAAAATAATGAATAAATAACACCCAAATAAATGTTAATAAAGGAAATAAAAGATGTATATATCTAATAAAGAATAAAATAAATAAATAAATGATAAATAAATAAATGATAAATGATAAATGAATAATGAAAAGGAGATGATATAAGCAAAACTAAAAATAAAGAATTAAAAAAAGGAAGAAATACACTCATACATCCAAATGGTAACAATAAAGAAAATGATAATAATGAAGAATAAATAAATAAATAAAAGAATAATGAACATGACCGTGTCCACTCCGGAGCTCTCACCTCTTCTAGACCCCGGGTACGGGAACATTAATGACGCCATGACAAGTCGTGCCTGCTCCTCGGGATTAATCCCATTATGACCACGTCATGACCTTGTCCCGGGCCGATAAGCCGTCGAATTCAATTCGTCTCAACCGGGTTTTAACCGCATCCCCTTAATTTTTTTTTAAATATCAAATTTGCCATACCCTAGCATATATTGTCCCGATGATACACGAGTCTGTCCGAATACGGTCATACTCGGCCCATCTCATGGGCCCATATGTATGCACTGTAATGCTGTGTGCAGTCTCAGAATAAAAAGGCAACGACTAATCAACAGCCCTGCGAGTAGCAGGGATTGTCAAAGTCTTCCCTAAATCTACAAATAAATGACCAAATAAGTAATAAACAATAATACTAAATGCTACCACCTTGCATGCCTGCATGATCTGATTCTCCGGTATATCGAATGGTGATTAGCGAAAAGTCGGGTTACGCCCGACCGGAGGCTCACTATGCATGATGATGGTCCTCGGACCTAAAGTTCTCCGCCATGTACCGGGAGACGACCTAATAAATAAATACTACCATATTGTGTGCTTGCATGCAATCACATCCTTTACATATTCTATGGGCCCCATGACCTCTCTATTCTGACGATTAATCAAGGGGTTCCTCTCTTCTGGAGAGGTGTAATTAACGCCGTAGCCTTCATGGTACGGCGGGTTTTGGGTCCCGACACGATCACCTATAATTGTCTGGTCAGTTAGACGGTGCGCATAATAAATTTGTCACTCAGTGACTGGCACGCCCTGCGTAAATAAACCTCTAATAGATAAACCAAATAAACCCATAATAAAATATCTTTCTTAATAAAAATCCATCTCCCACAAGCTGGCACGCCCGGTGGGACCAGTGTCACCTTTCATCTCTTTGCCGAGATACTTGGGCTTCGAGGCCCTCACAAAGGTTGCTGATCGTTGGTTTGTCTGTCTTTGCAGGCGAACGATGACGACAACTGGATTGACTGGCGTCGGCTTTGGTCCTTTGATTATTGCCGGTCATGCGCAAGGGTACCTGGCGGTGCCTATGGAGTTCGGCAGCTTCCCTGCCGCTGTTGGCTTCCCCAACTTCTTGGGGTTAGCCTTTGTGGATATGCTAGAAGTGGAACCCTCGGAGCCTGTCGAGGGAACTACAAAGAACATGGAGCCTCTAAAGGCTCGATGCTGCCACGACTCGCTCAAGAGTCCAACCTCGGTCGCCAGCTGCCCGGTGCACCATGCTATTCATGGGGCCCGCCCCAATGCTGTCAACAGAAACCCCGGAGGACGTCAGCGCAGGCAGATCCGGAGGAGTACCGCTGTGGTTACTGGAACCCTCTCTCAATCCGGCAAGTCTATAATGGTTGGTGGCATGCGCGTCTTCCTCAACAGACGCATCACGCAGATAGTTCTGGATCGGGTTGTCCCTTCCGTCCCCGTCCGCAACTCATATCAAGCCCTCGCTGGAAGAAGGGCGGAAAGAGAAGAGGCTGGCCATTACGATCGAGAGAAGTTGGCCCCCGGGCCAAGGAAATTTAAGCAGGTGTGGGTCCCCAAGAGAGTCCAACCTGTTCACCAAGCTGCACCCGTCCCTCGCCGTCTTGCTCACGACGGAGGGGAAGGAAAGAGAGAAAGGGGCCTGGCCCCGAAAGAGGAAGAAGTGGTTGCGGATCCTCCGGGCCGCAAAAGTTTTCGGGCCTGCGCCCGTCAAGCCAACGTCCCAGCTGTGGGATGAACATTCCAACAACCTGCCGACAGAGCTCGGCTAGCTTATACCCCTCCTGTGGGAGGTCGGCAACTGTCCCCCGTGCTGCATCAAGAACGGGGTTGGGAAGAGATGACCTGTCTGGTTAGGAACTATTTTTGAGGGCTAGGCAACCCCTCGCTTGGGCAACAGCGACTGTTGCAAGCAGCCGCCGCTGATGAAGACTACTACCCGTCAATGGCAGATGAAGAAGATGTAGGAGAAAGAATGATGGTGTCATCAGTCGATGACAATGGATATGATAACGGCTTCGAGATCGAAGCCGATGAAGCCGTTCCCAAGCGGGAAGAAACAAGAGGGGCTTCTGTGTTCGAGAGGCTGACCTTCCCGCATCATGCTAAAAGGAGGGTCTATCGACAAAGGAGAAGGATGTAGGTCTTCACCTGTAACATGGCTGGTATATCCAACCGATATGGGGGGCTTCCCGAAGATCCCCGAGAATTGGCTCAGTTGGCCGCAAGGCCAGGGCTTAGCACTCGGAGGACAGAAGCAGCAAGGGAGCTCCTGATGATGACTAAGGGAAAACAACCCCAGTCTACCACCAATGGGATGATGAAGCTGCCGTCTTGACCACCAATGTGGTGACGGCGGAAGAAGAAGACGACGTCCCCCTCGACATCCTGCCCGAGGGTATGTCCGGGGAGACGGTAAAAGTTATCCCCACTACAGCCACTATAGACCCATCGGTCTTGATACTACTTCAGAAATATCGGCAAGAGATAGACTTGCTGAAGAAGCAACTGATGGAGAAAACTGAACAGTCCTCAGCTTCCAAAACGCCCGAAGTCTAGGGTGAATTATCTCTGGGAGCGGTTCGTCATCACGACCCTCCGCCGCTCTATACACTGCCTCAGTCGTCAGAACTAAGTATGGTGACAACGCAACATCGGCCACCACAGCTCCAGCCGCTGCTACCTCCGGTGCTCCCTCAGGTGCACCAGACACCCCCGCTGCTGCGTCCTCCACAGGCGACCACTCTGGTCACTCCGTACCTACAGCCGACACACTTCTATCCAGAGCCGGTTGACCCTGCAGTCATGAACCGGATGATGGTGGAAAGAATGATCGAGCTGAAGCTCGCAGAAAGGGGTGAAGGCAACTACGTCGCGTTTGATGCCTACCGGGTGCCATACCCGCAACACCATGCTGCTAAGCGGCTTCCCCCGGGAATCAACAAGCCACCCAAGTTTGACAAATTCAACGGGAAGGGGTCCTCGAGAGAACACATAGCCTATTGTATGACTGTCATGGGCGACTTGGCCACCGACGAGTCATACATGCTAAAGTTTTTCGGGTCCTCACTGACGGGGCTCGCATTTGAATGGTATTCTAGCCTCACGGCCAGGTCGATCAGCGATTGGCCAGATATGCAGAAGAAGTTCAGAGAAAGATTCCATGTTACAGAGAGGGAAGTCACAGTGGCCGAACTCTACTCAACAAAGCAGAGGGCCGATGAAACAGCCCTCAATTATATCAAGAGGTGGAGGAACCTCGGAATGAGGTGCAAGCGGCCCCCGCATCAGGACGCTGTGCAAATATGCAAATAGAATCTCAGAAGGGAGGTTCTGGAAAAGATGATCGGAATGGAAATACGATCGTTTGATCAATTGAACAATGTCGTGGCCGAGGTGGAAGCTTTCCTGGCTAGACCTGCCCCTACATCTACTGCCGGCACGACCCAAAAGGGCAAGGCGGTGGAGCGGCGCTCGCCGCCTAAAGAAGCGAACGCTCTTGACATAAAGGCGTTCGAACAACAGAAAAGTGAAGGCAAGAAGGGAGTCACCCCACAGCCTGCAGAAGCCCCAGACGGCAAAGAAGGTCCTTCGCTGAGGGACAAGATAAAGAAAGCCTATTCATTTCCAAAGGACAAGACCCGGGTTCTGTTCGACTGGGTAACGGAATATAGCATGGTCACCCTGCCAGAGCCAAGGAGGCCGGAGGACCTAAAGAGAAAAGATAGCCCAAGATTTTGCCCCTACCACCAGATGTTGGGGCATCCAATCGAAGACTGCTATGTTTTCAAGGACATCATTGAAGGGATGGTGAAGAAAAATGAGATCGAGCTGGGAGAGTACAAAGTGGACCCTCCTCAGCCACATAAGCCCCTCGGAGGAGGGCAGGAGTCAACATGATCTCCCTATACCAGGCACTGCCCGAGGAGATCTCTGAAACAAGTACGCGGAGCACCTATGAAGCTCATTTCTTGGAGCCCGCAAAAGAGCAGCAGGGATGGCAGTAGGCCCCTGTGAAGCATAAGAAAAAGAGGGCACCTCGCCCAAAAAAGGGGGCACATATCCGTGGTGTCACACCCTGGCCTGCTCCGCCGGTGGTAGCACCCGTATGGATCACTCCACCTACAACTGTCAGGATACCTACACATAATCGGAGGAGACAAACTCCACTGCTAGTGGTTAAGGAGACCAATCCTGTGGTCCTTCGACTGCAAAATCTCATTGAGGGACTGGACGAATACGTGCAGCCCGAATTGAAGCCCTTGCTGGTGCGGGACCACGTCCCGTGGCAAGAACTAGAGCAGCTCTCACTCGAACAAAAGGAGGAAGCTGAAGCAGCACCCGATAGAGAGGGCAGTCTGTTCTGGGGACACCCGCCCGCAGAAGCAAAAAAGAAGAAGAAATTGAAGAAGAAGAAAAAGAAGGCCGCTGAGGCTGATAAAGTGTAGGTTGTCTCCTGTAATACTCTATCAGCACTTTTCAACCTATTCGGAGAGGAGGAGGAAGAGGAAATTTGCTTCACACCCCATGCTGAGGGAGGCAAGGCCGAGGCCGCAACTGCTGCACATGCCACTTGGTCAGGCCGAAAATGGGGGCGCCAGCCGCCACCCAACCACAACATCATGTTCAGGGGGGAGCAACCCTATAAAACACCTCCGCCGGAGGTCAAGGGAGTCCAAATCCCTCCTCCGCCAGGCCTATATAACAAGAGTGGGGGCAAGGGGGTCCCTTCATTTCTTGAATTCATGAAGATATCCAAGGGGAAGCAGCCTTGTCAGGAGACTAACCCTACACCCCGAGGCGTTCACCCGCAGCTAGCACAATCTGTCGAAGATCCAAGTGCAGACGAAGCTTGCCCCGCAGCAGCTAACAAAGAACACCCGAAAGTCGGTACCAGCCAGAAGGGCGCCAAATCTGAGGAAGATGAAGCAGGTACGTCAGGACCCGCAAACCAAAACTTCCCCAAGCCCAGATGGGCTGAAGAGATGAAGCTCTCCAATGTCCGAGCTGGGAGCCGAATAATGAAGCTACTCAAGAAGCTCCCTGCTCGATTTACAATCTGGGAGATCCTTTCTTTGAGTGAATAGACTCGACAGGCGATTATTACAGCTCTCTAGACGCCTGCTCATTTTGAGACATGTCTGGCTGAAGCAATGCCAGAGGCTAGCATGACCTTCACTCCAGACGATATGCTGCTGCCCACAATCAGCCACAACAGGCCGCTGTATATGAAGGGGCACCTGAATGGAAGGGAGCTGAATAGGATTCTGGTTGATCCCTGTGCAGCGGTCAACATCCTGCCTTATAGAATATACGAGAGGCACCACTTTAACGTGCATCTCAAGAAAGTCGGGGATATGCGTATCGCCGGCTTCAATCAAAAGTGTGAAGTGTCAATGGGGGTGGCAGAGTTCACCCTCACCTTAGCAAATTTTACTACGACAGTGCAGTTCCATGTCATTGACTCCCGCACCTCGTACAAGGAACTGCTCGGCCGCCCATGGCTGCATGAAAATATGGTGGTGCCCTCCACGCTCCACCAATGCATCAAGTACAGTCTCCAAGGGAAGGAGGAGAGGATATTTGCAGACCCCCACCCATTCGAGGTGTTCGAATGTCATTTGGCGGATGCCAACCTATATACGGGGCCTTCTTAGAAGACCTCGGAAGCTAAGACCCCTGTAGGGGCATCGAGAAGCACATCCGGCAGTAGTTGGTATCCACCACCGCCGCACGGATATGTCAAGCCCAAGGTGATCTCCCATATCACAGCATCTGGAGACGTGGGTAGAACAGCACCCCCAACATTATACCCTGAAGCTAATGAAGTGCGGGTCGCTCGGCGGCACGATCATATTGAAATCCCGGATGGCCTCACCAAGCCAACTCCCGGCCTTGACAACCCTACTGTCGAGCCTTTCAGAACTTGTGAGGTGACACAGGAAGATGGACCTAGCAGCCTGTTCTATACGGCTGAAGAGCACCCTACTCGGGAAGACACAGACTGTAGCCTCCCCGAAGATATAAGCAACCCGTCGGTTCCTGTCAAGGGTCTGGCATTCACAACTGATCGGATGGCCAGGATGTTTCAGAAACAATACATTCCCCCCGATCAGTCTCAAAAGCGCAAGGAAGCTTTCCAGAAGATGTGGTATCCCGCAAATCTGGATAAGGAAATGAGACGTGTCTCTCAGCTGTTGGTTTATGCCTGCGTCTCCTTGGATTTGGTGTGTACCACATGGGGTATGGGACCCACGTGGGACCATTGGTGCTTGGCAGCTCAACCCGCCGCATGGATTATGGGGTCCATGTGCGAAGCCCCTCATGCCCGCCCACAGCACGTCATAGACGTGGGGCTCTACGCTGCCATAAGGAAATATGGTCTAACCTTCGCTACCAGCTCGAGCTTTTAGCGCAACGGTAGGGGCTTGATCCTGTAAACTGGTATTAGAGCGGGTTGTCTGCATAGAAGGTCCAGCGACCTGCAGATTCGATCCTGCTGTCTTGGTGCTATGAAGCTTTTGGTGCACCATTATTCCTATTGCATTTATCTGATCAGTTTTCATGGGTGATCCACCGATTTTCAACGGCTCTAATTTTAATGTGTGGTTTGTCAGTCTGCATAATTATGTTGATGCAGTTAATCCTGATTTGTGAAAGTTAATTTCACAAGGTCCTCACACATTACCAAAGAAAGTGTCCAAATGGACCAACAGCCACAGATCAAAGGATGGAGAAAATCAGAAAGCCTTCAATCTGATGAAAGCAGCCACTGACAGAGCCTTACACTCTTGTCTTTATGATTGCAGGTCAGCTAAAGACATCCTGGAGAAGCTGAAGCTAGCTCACAGGATAAATGAAGACAGCTGCATGATGGCTAACAGAAGTAATCAATGTGGCAGCCAATATGAAGAAGAGGATGATGAGGAGGAGGTAAACTCTTTCGAGAATTTCTCTTTAGATGATTGGGAGAATGCATATGCTGAGTTGCTTGAATCTCATGAACAATTAAGAAAACAATACAAGAACTTGAAAAAGAAAAGTGATCGGGGTAGTTCAAGTTCACCATGTGAAAATTGTTCAAACATGAAGCAAACTCATGATGCCTGTTTGTCTGATATCCATATGCATAAAAATCAGAATGAAAATTTGATGAAGGAACTTGAATGTGTTTGCTCTGAACTAAGTAGGCTAAAATCTGAAAATGACTCTCTTAGAAAATGTGTTAAAGAAAATTAAGAAAATTTTAGAAAATTTGAGCAGGAGAAGAATTTGTTTGCTGAAAAATTTAATGCCATAAAATCTGTAAATATGGAATTGTAGAAAGATCTTGAAAAATAGCAAAAAGAATTGAAAGAATTTGAATGTGTTAGCGCTGAATTGGATGTTCTAAAATCTGAAAATGAATGTCTTAGGAAACAATGTGGAAAACTCCAGGCTCAAACAATATGTTCTGGTAAATCTGCTTGTAATGATTGTCCACTTCTTAAGGAAATAAATGAAAATCTTCACTCAAATTTAGAATGGCAGAAGGAGTTAATTGTTTCCCTAAAGGAAGAAAACAGAGAACTGTTAAACAAGATTTTGGAGTTTGAACAGATAGAGGAAGAGTTGAATAATAAAATGAGCTAAATGAAAAGTGATAAAGGCGCTGTTGAAGAAATCAAAAATCTGAAATCAAAAAATGACAAAATAACCAAAGAGGTTGAAGGATTGAAGCAATTGAACACTGCTATGTCAGAGAAACTTCTTCTCTTAGAAAAAGAAAAATCTGTTTACATTGAAGAATCTAAAAAATTGAGAAATCTGGAACAAGAAGTTGAGGAATATAAAATTGCAAACAAGGTGCTAAGCGAATGTGTAAATTGTAATGAACAAGAGATTGCCAGCTATGAAATACACATCGTTTCTTTGGAAAATGAAATTGAGGATTTAAATAATTCCTTGTCAAAATTTGTGGACGGAAAAGATAATCTGGACAAGATTCTAAGAACAAATGTTAATTTTCAGAAGGAAGGGTTGGGCTATAACTCTTCAAACAAGAAGAGTTTTAAAAACAAAGTTCAAACTTCCTTTGTTTCCAGCTCAACTTCTCACAGCCCTCAGAACCTTTCTGGTTATCAGTCAACTGCTCAAAAGAAAACAACTGAAAAATAAAAAGAAAAGATCCAACATGTTCCTCTCCCCACTTTACATGTTTCACCCACACACTCATATGCATCTAAAAAGAAAATGAATTGTTATTACTGTCACAAGATTGGCCATCTGATGCATGAATGTATATTAATGGAAATAGATGATTTGAATGCCAGGGACCCTCATGTCAAAAAATTTTCTGTCACTAAGAAAAAGAGCATCTCATGTACCAACTATGGTAAGGTAGGACACAGTGCTGCATAATGTTGGTTTGCAAGTGGTAAGAAAAGATCATGTTCGTATCATACAAAATTCACTGCAAACCAACATGGTTTTAATAAGAACAAATTTGTTCCTGTAAACCAGCACATCACTTGTTATAACTGTAACAAATCTGGTCACAAAGCCACCGAACGCTGGTCAGGCTCTTTCAGAAGAAATCAAATTAGCTGCTCTCAATGTGGAAAGTATGGCCATATAGTCAAGGACTGTTGGCATCTTCAAGATAGGAGGGCAAATTTCAAATATGGTAGACATCCTTCTAAGGAAAACATGTTTGGTAAGATTAACAGGAACAACTTCCATAATAAAAATAGAAACCAGTATGCACCTACACAAAAATTCCATGCTGATAATTGTGTGCATAACAAGAAATCAAAGCATGTTGTTTCCTATTATTATTGTGGGCAGTTTGGGCACTCCATGAGTGACTGTCACTTAATGAAATCTGATGACTTACATGCCCAAAGATTGTGGAAAGCACCTATCAGAGGTGTTACTAACAATGTAGGACCCAAGAACTCTTGGGTACCTAGAAACACAAAATGAGATCTATGCTTTGTAGGTATGCCTTGGGGATGAGGAATAAAAGGGGGTCAAATAAAGCAAGGCATCCAAAGTTTGGTAAAATCCCAACTCTGCTGTTCAAATGCTTGTACACCTGAATTCTCTTTTAGCTGAACATCATGCTTAATATGTCAATTAAGATCTCATGCATACATGTCCATAACTGCATCTGCCATTTGCATTCTTTTCTGATCATGCACTTGCTAGGTGATCTGTGCATACATGAGATTAAAAGGTTGTCTGTATTTGATGCATACATATGCCAATTGCAGTTGGTTGATATTTGTTAAATTGCATTCTGAAAAATCTGAAAAGCTGAATTGAATAAATCTGTTGCTTGGACGATCTCTCATGCTTAAAAATGTTCACCTCCACATTTGGCATGCACATGCATTCATAATTGCAGATAAGTGGCATATTGTTAGCTTAAGATGCATATAGAACTGCATCTGCATTGGATTGTCATGCATGACTCTTGGTATATAAATAGTGAGTTACTAAAGGGCAGATGAATTCTGTCTGGAAGTGCTTGCTATATGTGAGGTGGTCTTTAGACCAAGTCCTCCGCCTGGTACCATAGGTCAGTGTTGCACGAAGAGTAGTCTAAATGTTCATGTGATCATTGCATATATTGTATGCTGTCAGCTCGTTGCACTTACACTTACTGGTTAGAAGTGTCGACATCTTGAGTGCTAGCTCATGCATACATTTAGGGGGAGCATTATTCATACTCTTGAAATCACATCTGACCCATGCATTGCAACACCTTTCAGCTTCCTGCTTCAACTGTTATCAGCCATTTTCACTCATTCTATCCATTGGTATCTGTTGAATTGGCTGTTCCTTAAAATGATTCAGCCTTCCTTGAAAATTCAGAAAGTTTTCTCTGTGCATATCCTGATCATAAATCTAAAAATAACTTAAAGAGGAATCTTCTATTATATAGGACTATGAATGTCTGATTCTTTCAGCCGGTTGAAGTTTCATGTATGTCTTGTGTTTGCTTATGAACATATCTTGAAAATATCTGAGTTAGTCTTAATAAACTTTAACTAACATTTTCATGTTGTGTTTTTTAAACTCTTCTGAATTCTGAAAATTCTGAAATCATGATATTCCTTGATTGATATGTATGAAATTAGTATTGATTTTTAAACATATGAGAATATGGAATATGTCTAAGGGTAAATCCTGTCAGAGCAATGACTTTGGTCACTGAGAAACCATGTCCAAAGGACTGTGTCATGAGGTGCCATAGTTAACTCTGCTTAAGAATGATTGATAATCTGGCAGAGCAATGGCATGCACACTGAGAAATACATCTCACTCATCAAAGAAATGATTTGTAGTGTGTCATGAAGTGTAAGTGCAATCTCTGTTCCTATGAAGCATGACAGTTAGTCCTTCCAAGTGCTTAGGGATACTAGCGTCTAAACAACGTGTGTCCTCTAGTTACAAGGGTGTACTAAACTCAAGTGCTCATGAAGAATGTTATAAAAAATTGTTGCTGATCTAGTGTATCATTTGAAAATGTGTGCAAAAGAAATATTATATTGGAACCCTTGACAGAAACAAATGATTTCTTATGTGTTTAACTTCATTACTATTGATTGCATCTCTTAAAGGAATCTTTGAAATTGAGTGAGTAAGAAAGAAGAAGATTAAATTGGTATCAGAGCGAGGTCACGGGTTCAAATCCTAGGTGCTGCTGGGGGGGAGATTGTTGGTTTATGCCAACGTCTCCTTGGATTTGGTGTGTACCACGTGGGATATGGGACCCACGTGGGACCATCGGTGCTTGGCAGCTCAACTCGCCGCATGGATTATGGGGTCCATGTGCGAAGCCCCTCATGCCCGCCCATAGCACGTCATAGACGTGGGGCTCTACGCTGCCATAAGAAAATACGGTCTAACCTTCGCTACCAGCTCGAGCTTTTAGCGCAACGATAGGGGCTTGATCCTGTAAACTGGTATTAGATGTTCGCAGGCTGTAGAGCTGTGGGAAGCTAGGTCATAGAGCTGCTGACTGTTGGGTGGCTTATTTTGGTAAATAGAATTTCAATTCTGTTAACAAAAATTTTCATGCATATGCACATAGAATTCATGCTCGTAAAATTTGTAGCATGAATTCTATGTGCATATGCATGAAAATTTTTGTTAACAGAATTGAAATTCTGTTTACCAAAATAAGCCACCCAACAGTCAGCAGCTCTATGGCCTTGTTTCCCACAGTTATGGCATGTAAATTTTGCAACATGAGGTTTAGCAGAATTCTTCTGAACATGCCAACAGTCCTTGACTGTATGGCCATTCTTCCCACACTCGAAGCATCTGATATGCTTACCTTTAAAACCATTTCTACCCCGAGTGTCCCAGCATTCAATGGCCATGTGGCCTGTCTTTCCACAATTGAAACATGCAGAATATTTTCTATTGTCAACAACTTTATTCTTATTAAGAACATGTTGGCTTGCAGGGAATTTAGCATGATGTGAAAAAGATATTTTCTTACCATTTGCAAACCAGCATTGTGTAATGCTGTGTCCTAGTTTGCCACAGTGAGAACATTCAATTTTCTTTTTCTGAGATGAAGTATTTTTATCATGAAATTTTCTAGCATTCATATCATCCTTCTCCATCAATTTACACTCATGCATCAAATGACCGAATCTATGACAATAATGACAGATCATTTTCTTCTTAGATGTATGTGAGTGTGTGTGAGGACTGTGATCAACATGCACTGATGAGCCCTTTTTGATTATTTTCTGTTTTCCAGTCTTTTTTGGGTTTTTATCCTGTTTTTCTGTTTTCTGAACAATGGGCTGTTTGACCTGTGATGTTGTGGCTACATTTGAAGCATTTACAAATGATGTCATTACTTTGTTCTGAAAAGCCTTTTTATTTAGATTATTATAGCCTAAACCTTCATCTTTGACATTGACTTTTACACTTAGTAGCTTGTATAGGTTTTCTTGCCCACTCACAAACTTAGACAGAGAACTCTTCAAATCTTGAATTTCATTTTCGAGAGAGGTAATGTGTAACTCGTAACTGGAAATCTCTTGCTCACTGCAATTCACACATTCACTTAGCACCTTGTTAGCAGTTTTATATTTTTCAACTTCCTGTGCCAGATTGCTCAGTATATCAGGCTCTTCTATGTGAACAGACTTTTCTCTTTCTAAAGTTAGAAGTCTCTCAGACATAGTGGAGTTCAGCTGTTTTCACTTCTCATTTTCTTCCTTAAACTTATCATTTTGAATTAACTCATTTGTTAAAGTCTGATCTTCTGAGTTAACCTTGCTTTCTCTCCCAGCTTCAAACTCCTTCAATTCTTTTTGTTGTTTTTCAAAATCTTTCTGTAATTCCATATTTACAGATTTGATGGCATCAAATTTTTCAATCAGCAAATCATTCTCTCGTTTAAGTTTCTCTAATTTTTCTTCATTTTCTTTGGAGAATTTTCTGAGCGAATCTTTTTGAGACTTCAGCTTGTTTAAATCTGAGTTCACACTTTCGAAATTTTTCAGCAATTTTTCATACTGGTCATGATAGTTAACAAGAGTCTGATTATCATTATTTGAACTGAGTTTCTCTTTGAGTTCAGATATCTCATTTACATGATCTTGATTCTCAATTTTCAGCAACGAAATTTATTTTTTCAGCATTTGAATATCAGACATAAAGGCATCATGAACATTTTTCAGTTCAGCACAATTTTTACAATCAGAATTCAAATTGTCTGACCTACTACTGTTCTTCAATTTTTTGTATTGTTTTCTTAACTGATCATGAGACTCAAGCAACTCAACATACGAATTCTCCCAATCATCTAAAGTATAGTTCTCAAAAGGGTTTACCTCTTCATCATTATCGTCTTCTTCTTGATTGCTGCTCTGTCCACTTCCTCGAGCCATCATGCAGCTCGATTGATTTCCTTTCTCGGATCTCTTTATCATCTTCAATATATCCCTTGCAGATCTGCAACCAAGGAAACATGAATGAAGAGCTCGATTAGTCGCGGCCTTCATTAACTCCAGTGCTTTCTGATTTTCTGCACACATAGATCGATGCTTGTTAGTCCATTTGGACTGATCTTTTGGTAGTCTATGTGGACCATGTGAAATAACTTTCCACAGGTCTGGATCAACAGATTTAACATGAGCACGGAAAGCACTGTGCCACTGGTTGAAATCAGAACCACTAAAGACGGGTGGATGAGCCATTGAAGCAGATCAAAACTAATTCAAAGCAGTGGATTCAAACCGATAAACCAACTCTAACAAAAATGCACCGAAGACAGCAGGATCGGATCTGCAGGTCAGTGGACCTTCTAAGCAGACAACTGCTCTGATACCAATTGATAGGATCGGTGCGATGGATTCAGACGGGGGGGGGGGGGTGAATGAATCCCACCCTTAAAAACTTTTCGCTCAATAAAAGACTAGAACATTATCAAGGCAAAATAGACAATCTTAAGAACAAGTTAAATTCTCTTTTAAACCAATGATCAAATATATATAAGGCGCGCCTAAACAAATAACTAGCGGAAGCAGCATAGATAGAAACAAGAATGCTCAAGGCAACCTGTGAAGGAGGTAGAAGACAAGGAGCAAACGCACAAGCCCAACCACACTGCACAGAAGATTTTTAGGTGGTTCGGTCACCAAGACCTACGTCCACCCCTCACTCCAAACCGGAGTGAGGCTTCCACTAGCTAACACTAGAACAGCAGACTCAGTCTGCAAACAGTTGCTGCCAAACATCTTGACCAGGGGAACAACCTCCCCTCTTCCTCCAGACTGGAGGGACACCCCAAGTGACTCCCAGCCACTTGGAACCAGAGACTAGGTCTCTCTTCCTCCAGACCAGGAGGGAACCCACCAGTGACTCCCCATCACCAGCAAACCAGAGGTCATAGACCTCTCTTCCTCTAGACCAGGAGGGAAACACTGATGACTCCCAGTCACCAGCAAAACCGGAGAACAAATCTCCCTTCTCCTGAGATCACAGGAGGAACCCCGATCCCAAACAAGAGAAACAGAAACCACTGAATGTATGAGAGGAACAAACGAAAAACAAAACAGGAAAATCAAAAACAATATAGCTCTGAAGAGCACAATGACTGTGGATTTGATCCACGAGTCAATCCATGATCAGATCTTCAGGATGGACTGGCTGCACACTCTTTCTCCTTCTCACGATTTTTCTTCTCTCTCACTTTGGCTCTTAGCTTCTCTTTCTTTTTCTCTCGTTCGCAGGCTCTCTCTGTGATGGGAATCGACACCGAGCCAGTACCTTTTCATATTTCATTTATATCCTTTAGTTTATTTTTATACCCACGGGAAAGTATACGCACAATTGTACGGCTTTATCGGCCAATGCGTCACTCCCGTAGATTGTATGGGTTTCTATGTAATTTGTCAGTAGGACCAGCAAGGGGGCCCTCAGCCCTTTCCCATTGGTCCATGTCATCTTGTGGGGCTGGTCAACCATCCTAGGTGGACATCTAGAAGGTTGGACTAGTCATATGCCACATGGGTAGACAAGTGGCCCATTTTGTCCAAGGTAGGCCACCTACCATTCAACCTTCCATTCAACCTCCCCTCCTAGTCAATAGCCCCCCCCCCCTTGCATATTATATTCTTCTTTTTTGTGTTTGTGGCATGCAATCCCAGCCCTTCAATCCTCTTCCCTAGATCTAAGGGTCCACATTGCATTTGATGTAAACCATATATAAGCTTGTATTTTCATGTGAAGTTCAATGAAAAATCAGAATTTTTGTGTGTAAGCAAGGAGCTTGGTGCGCCCCTCTCTCCTCCCCTGCTGTTCTTCCCTCCCCAACCCCAGATCTAGAGTGTTTCTACCTCCTATCCCCTCCTCTCAACCTCCGGTGATCGTCTGTGCCGCCGCCGCCACCGTTCGTGCTGCCATCGAGCCGCCTCTGCAGTTCTATCTTCCTCCGACCACAGCAGCTTCCATGAATTTTCTGTCTCAGCCACGAGCTTGGATTGATCTGAATTTGTTATGGTGTTTTCAGCCCTTGCATCCCAAGATCCACCTAAATTTTCACGCCATAATTCCATCGTTTAGTATTTTTACATTTTCGTCCAATCTGTCATCCCAGATCTGCCAAGTTTCTGTCTACAGTGACAAAACCTCTGAGTTCTTCCCCTCCGACCATCTTCTTGATTTGTCCAAACCCTCCCAATTTTACTAGGAGTTTTTTCCATCACCCCCTACCTCCACATATTTTCTTAATTTTTTATCAGCCTTCTATCTATTTTTAGAAATTCGTGTTCTTCCTCTGATACAGTGTTTTTAGTCAGATCCCAGATCCGACCACCCTCCACTTACAAAATCAGAACAAATCACCACCACCTCAAAATCCAGATCCAAAAATAGTCCTGCTTTACTTGTTCGATTTCCTACAACCTTGATGACGAACACATCTTCAAATTCGGACATCTACTTCACGGTCAAAGGCAATCAACAAGAAAGTTCTCTGCAGATCTGAGTCTTCGGTTACTGTACAACAGCAGCATATAAAATTCGCCAACACAAAGTAAAAATCTGGTGAATTTTTCTGAAGGCCACTAGATTGCAGTACTTCGAAGCAGCTTTCCAACAGCTCTGATCTCGTCGCATTCCGACACCGGTGCTGATCGCAGCGTCCGTTCTCGCCGGAGCGCGCGCTGAAATACAGAACCGGCAGATTTCTGATCGGTTTTTTCGACCGGTGTCGAACGGAGCCGCCCGGCCTCCGGCCGGCGAACCAGCATGCCGCCAGCCCGGGGAGCGCTTCTCCAAGTGTCTCCACTATAGCGGTACCACCGGGTCCCACAAGGCCCCTCCGGACAGCACGTGGGCCCCACGGTCGTGAACACGTGTGTAGCCGAATCAACACACGAAGCTGCCCGTCAACCCGAATTCGGTCCTCCCGGGCCCATTTGTATAGCCCTTTACCTCCCTGCGTGGAGTGGGCAAGTTCCCATTGCTGTAATTATTATGTGTTAAGTTTCCCGGAAGTACGAGTTTTCTACCGGGTCCGTCTTCCCCACGCCGAGCGCGTGGAGGTATCGTTCTCGCTCCCTACACTTGGCATTTGCTTATTTTCATATATATTTGTTTATGCCGCTGCTAGAGAGCATGCTTTAGGTCCGTCAGCTCACTATATTATCATTCACCGCAGCTACGAGAGAGAGCGTGACCGTCCCGTGACCCGATCCGGGCACGAAAGTGCGAGCCGACCACCCTGGCTCTTGCCGGTTTCTCAACCGCACACGTCCGACGCTTCCCTCGTTAAGGGATGATCGCGAGCTTGTCGTGTCCGTGTCTCATCCCGCATCACTCTGTCTCTTCTTTTCTCTTCTTCTTCTTCTTCTTCTGCTTCTCTGCTGCTCTCACCTTCTTCTATCACACTCTCCTCTTTTCGATCAGTCTTCTTCTGAGGAAGAAGCTTCGCATTTATAGCAGCAGCGGCTAGGGCATGTGCAGGGCTAATGCTCTCCACGATTCCCGCCCAAGCTTTAGTCCATGTGGCGGCATCTCAGCTTCTTGGATCACGTGCCAGGTGCCAACCTCGGATCACGTGCCCAGACACCTGCAAGATTAATGAAGAGTTCAGTCGATGAACAATATCAGCTGAAGATAGTGTACAGACTTTATTCAGTAGGCAAGACAATGGATGTATAGAGTTGGTCGTGTGGAGGAGGACGAGTGTATAGACTTGATAACACATGCTGTAGGATGCATATGATGTAGTGTATAGGCTTGATGAAAGTAATGCATGCACAATGATGCAATGTTCAGACTTTGCTGAAGACTGACAGTCGATGTATAGACTTGGCTGAAGCCAATGCTGAAGCAATGTTCAGACTTTGCTGTAGGCTGCCAGTCGATGTTTAGACTTGCTGCGTGCAGGCTGGCAGAGGATGTATATACTTACTGTGCAGGCTGCCTGACCATGTATGAACTTTGCTGAAGGTAATGCATAAGGCAATGTTCAGACTTTGTGTATGCAATGTAGTGGCGTGTATACACTTTGTGAGTGTGAAGCTATGCATGTATAGACTTCACATATGTAGTCATTATACCATGTATAGACTTAGTGTTCACGTGAGAAAACGATGTATGGAGTTGATGTATGCAGCAATAAGAATGTACATACTTTATTGCGTGCATGACAGACAATGTCTAGACTTGCTATAATGCGTGCAGCTAAAGGAGCAAACGGATGTATAGACTTTAAGTAAAGATGCATGAGCAATGTAGAGACTTAGCATCTAACTAAGTATGCACAACGACAAGGGATGCTCAGGCATGCAGTCAAGGGATGTACAGACTTAGCAGCTAGATGCACACAATGTATAGACATGATCAATCTTCAACAGATGGATGATGTACAGACTTGAACGCAGGTAAAGATACCAATGTTCAGACTTATGCAATGTATGGACTTAGTGTTGTGCGAGCATTGCTGCTGCCAGTGTACAGACTTGATGATGTGCAAGGCAAACAAATGTATGGACTTTCACAATGTATGGACTTGCCAAAGGAAAGGCTGTACAGACTTGAGCAAAGCAAGGGCTGTACAGACTTGAGAAAGCACGATGTATAGACTTTGGCAAAGCAGCGATGTATAGACTTGAAGCATGTGAACATGGCGCTGTACAGACTTGAGGAAATGCATGCTACAGTGCAATGTAGAGACTTAGTGCAATGCAAAGGCTGTATAGACTTTGAGACTTGAATGCATGGTGGCGAGGCAGGGCAGACCCTGTACAGACTTTGAAACATAAAGAGGCACACGGAGTGTACAGACTTGGTCTGCGACAACAGGCTGTACAGACTTGCATGAGACAATGCCTAAGATGCTGTATGAGACGATGCCAACGACTATGCCAACGCTATACAGACTTGCTAAGACGATGCATGAGACACTGCCAGACTGTACAGACTTCGAGTGAGACGATGCATGAGACGGTGAACAATGTATAGACTTTAACGTAGGTAAGGTAGACATTGTATAGACTTTGCGAACACACAGCAGTGTATAGACTTGGACGCTCGCTATGCCTGCGATGTACAGACTTAGTGTTGCGACACTAGGCCAATGTACAGACTTAGACCACCTGCATGCTATGCAATGTACACACTTCTAATGCTCGTAGTCTATGCAATGTATAGGCTTGGAGGACTTGCATGCTGTGCAATGTGTAGACTTGAGGTCTCGCATGCAATGTAGTGTGTAGACTTTAAAGTGCTTGCAGCTGTGCAATGTGCAGACTTTGAAGTCTCGCATGCAATGCAGTGTGTGGACTTGTCATGCCTACACAAGGCGATGTACATACTTGATGCGTGATGCTAATGTGCAGACTATGTAAATGCATGCAGTGTATAGACTACACTTATCTGGGGAGTCGACCCATCTAGAAAGGGGGGTCGACCCACTTCTGTCCAGACTATGCTGAGTGTGATGATGCATGGATGTTTAGCCTGTACTGACTTCCACAAGCAGAGTAAAGCAACTGAGGTATATGTATATGAATGCTTTATGCAGCAGATAACATGACTGAACATCAAATGCAATGCTTTAGATCTGATAAACTGACTGAACAGCAATGCAATGCTTTATGCTCTGATAAACTGACTGAACATCAGAATGACTAAAATGACTGAATATCACATGGTGACTCACAGTGCTTAACTCACATCAAAAATAATCATCAAAATCACAGGGGCACAACAATAATTTGTGTATAAATCAAAACCAAGTCATAGCTTCACACTCACAAAGTGTATACACGCCACTGCATTGTGCATAAATCAAATCTAAAATCTGCTGCATCTTGCTATCATTATAGTAAACAGAACTCTCTCTGCCAATAAATTTCATGACAACAGTAATTTGCATAAAAAGAATTTGAAATCTACTGTATCATGTCATTACTGTGGTCAAATAGGTCATTCAATGAAAAATTGCTATTTGATGGAGTTTGATGACAAGGTTGCCAAAAGATCGTTCAGAACACCATCTTGTGGTGTTAGTGGTAAACCAAGACCCAAGGTTTCTTGGGTACCTGTTACATCAAAATGATGTATTTGTTACAGGTATGCCTTGGAAGCTGAAAAATAAAGAGGGGTAATAAACAAAGGCATTCAAGAATGAAACCCCTAGTATTCCAAAATTCAGGTCAGTTCTGAAAACTTGTCTTAAACTTTGTTATTTGAAATTGTGAAGCTTGGATAACAGCATATCTGGTTTGATGTGTTCTTGCATATTTGTCATCTTTTGAACACTATGAGTATTCATGTCTCTCAATGCTCATATGAATTGGCTGTTTAGATATTGAAATGAGAATAAACTTGTAATTTCTGAAAATCTGAACTGCATATGAATGTGGTTTGAAATCTGTCTGTTGCATAGCTCACTGAAAATCTGGATTGCTTATAGGACTGCATGTTGAATTATCATGCATGACCACTATGGTATATCAAAGAGTAAGCTACCAAAAGGCAGGAAAATCTGTCTAGAGGTTCTTACTATGTGTGAGGTGATCTTTTAGACCAAGTGCTCCGCCTAGTACCATGGGTCATTTTGCTTAGTAGGGCAGTCTGAATGAGCATGAGTCACATTGTCATATGTTTAGTCTTCATGGCAAACGTTGCATGTCCGTGCATACATATAGTGCATTGTATTTCCTTACATTGAAAAATGCCAAAAAGAGTGATTGAATGCATATTGTCAGGGGGAGTCAATGCATAGCATACAGATTGTCAAGTGCATACATTTCTGTCAGAATTCATTGCATGTTAACCTTGAAGTTCCTGAAACATGCCTGACTTCCTGATATCTTGCTTGGTCTACATATCATTTTTTTTCCTCATTGATTTTAATTGACAAACCTTGATCATATTTGAAAACAATGAGCTTCAAAAACACTCATTCTTGAAAATTTCTTCTATCAGTCATTCATGAAGATTTCAATGGGACATCTCTCGTTCATAAAACTGAAAACACTTGAACTAGGAATCTTCTATTATACGATTTTATGAATGTCTGAAATAACTCAGCTGGTTTAAGTTTAATGTATTCATTGAAGTTTGGCTTTAAATCTCTTAAAAAATATCTGAATCATGTTTTAATAAACTTCAACCAACTGTTTCATGCTGTGTCTTGTAAAATCTTTTGAAATCTACATTATTGAATACATGGCTTTATTTGGTTAAGTACATGAAAGTAGTATTATTTTGAAGTAAATGAGCTCTCTGAAATGTCTAAAGGGTAAATAATTCTCAGAGCAATGACTTTGGTCACTGAGAAACCATGTCCAAAGGATTGTGTCATGAGGTGCCATAGTTAACTCTGCTTAAAAATGATTGTTAAATTTGGCAGAGCAATGGCATGCATACTGAGAAATACATCTCACTCATCAAAGAAATGAGTTGAGGTATGTCATGAGGTGTAAATGTTATCTCTGATAATATAAAGCATGACTGTTAGTCACACTAAGTGCTTAGGGATATTGGCGTTTGATCAACATATATCCTCTAGTTACAAGGTGTGCACTGAACTAGAGTGCTCTGGAAATATGTAGAATGAAAATTTGCTGAACAAATTGCAATATTTGAATATTGATGCAAAAGCTAAATTGCTATAACCCTAGACAAATTCACATGACTTCATAATTGCTTGATCTCAATTCTAGTCAATGTAATTCCGAAAGAAGTCAGTAAATTTGATTGTGTAAGAGAAAGGGAGGTTAATCAAGATATAAATATGAGGGCTTGGTTCACTTTTATTAAAATGTGATTTTAGATATAAATACAGAATTTTATTGACAAACTTGTATACATCATGTTTAAACCATGCTATTCAATAAAGTTCATTCATAAGCCCTTATAATGGAAGACTTCAAAAAATTCTGTTATTGATTTATGAGATTGGTATCTCCTTGGAAATCTAGCTGAACTTCTTGTGTTTGTAGCTTATTTGTAAATCTGATTATTTGAAACTCTTCTGCTCACTGTCCTTGGTTCATTGACCTGAACTTATCCTTGAATGCCACTGTGGTCTCCCTCTCAACTATATCAATTGGGAGAAATGCAACAGATGCATATCAATTGGTATCTATTCAGGGGGAGCTTCCTTGTCATATTGAATCATATTCATATCAATTGTGACCTTGCATTCATATATTTAGGGGGAGGTATTGCATTTCTTGTTGCATCTGCATCTCTGCATTCATACCTCTCCATGGTTCATCTTGATTATAGCAAGGGGGAGAAATTGACTGAGTCATAAATATGCTTTCACTTCTCAAACTATTTTCTTTTTGATGAAGTCAAAGGGGGAGAATAGTTTGAGTCATCAGAATGACTCACATCATCAGAATCACTCACTGTGTTGACAGTGTTGCCATCATCAAAAAGGGGGAGATTATTGTGCCCCTGTGGTTTTGATGATTGGTTTTGATGTGAGTTAAGCACTATGAGTCACCATGTGATATTCAGTCATTTTAGTCATTCTGATGTTTAGTCAGTTTATCAGAGCATAAAGCATTGCATTGCTATTCAGTCAGTTTATCATATCTAAAGCATTGCATTTGATGTTCAGTCATGTTATTTGCTGCATAAAGCATTCATATACATATACATCAGTTGCTTTACTCTGCTTGTGGAAGTCAGTACAGGCTAAACATCCATGCATCATCACACTCAGCATAGTCTGGACAAAAGTGGGTCGACCCCCCTTTTTAGATGGGTCGACTCCCCAGATAAGTGTAGTCTATACACTGCATGCATTTACATAGTCTGCACATTAGCATCACGCAGCAAGTATGTATATCGCCTTGTGTAGGCATGACAAGTCCACACACTGCATTGCATGCGAGACTTCAAAGTCTGCACATTGCACAGCTGCAAGCACTTCAAAGTCTACACACTGCATTGCATGCGAGACCTCAAGTCTACACATTGCACAGCATGCAAGTCCTCCAAGCCTATACATTGCATAGACTGCAGGCATTAGAAGTGTGTACATTGCATAGCATGCAGGTGGTCTAAGTCTGTACATTGTTCTAGTGTCGCAACACTAAGTCTGTACATCGCAGGCATAGCGAGCGTCTAAGTCTATACAATGCTGTGTGTTCGCAAAGTCTATACAATGTCTACTTTACCTACGTTAAAGTCTATACATTGTTCACCGTCTCATGCATCGTCTCACTCGAAGTCTGTACAGTCCGGCAGCGTCTCATGTATCACTTTAGCAAGTCTATACAGCATTGGCATAGTCGTTGGCATCGTCTCATGCAGCATCTTAGGCATTGTCTCATGCAAGTCTGTACAGCATGTTGTCGTAGACCAAGTCTATACACTCCGTGTGCCTCTTTATGTTTCAAAGTCTGTATAGGGTCTGCCCTGCCTCGCCACCATGCATTCAAGTCTCAAAGTCTATACAGCCTTTGCATTGCACTAAGTCTATACATTGCACTGTAGCATGCATTTCCTCAAGTCTGTACAGCGCCATGTTCACATGCTTCAAGTCTATACATCGCTGCTTTGCCAAAGTCTATACATCGTGCTTTCTCAAGTCTGTGCAGCCCTTGCTTTGCTCAAGTCTGTACAGCCTTTCCTTTGGCAAGTCCACACATTGTGAAAGTCCATACATTCGTTTGCCTTGCACATCATCAAGTCTGTACACTGGCAGCAGAAATGCTCGCACAACACTAAGTCCATACATTGCATAAGTCTGAACATTGGTATCTTTACCTACGTTCAAGTCTGTACATCATCCATCTGTTGAAGATTGATCTCATGTCTATACATTGTGTGCATCTAGCTGCTAAGTCTGTACATCCCTTGACTGCATGCCTGAGCATCCCTTGTCGTTGTGCATACTTAGTTAGATATTAAGTCTATACATTGCTCATGCATCTTTACTTAAAGTCTATACATCCGTTTGCACAAAGGTAGTGTATAGCTGGTTTCTAGTAGTTTCCTTAACATCAGAACTACAGCTTGTCCCCCTTTTTGAATTCTTGTCCTTACTTTTCATGACAGATGTCATTTTTCCTTTTAATTTAGCAGACTCAATTGCTGAATTTTCCAGATCATGAATTTTATTTTCCAAGCTAGCAATGTGAAGTTCATAACTGGCTATCTCCTGTTCACTGCAATTAACACATTCGCTTAGAACTTTGTTTGCAGTTTTATGCTTCTCAATTTCTTGTTCTAGACTGTTCAACATTTGTGATTCTCCATCACAAGTGAACTTTCCCTTTTTTAAGGTGGGAAGTGTTTCAGATAAGCCAGTATTTAACAACTTTAACTTTTTAACTTCAACTTTCAGTTCAGTGTTTTCCTCCTCAAGTTTTTATGGTTGAGCTTCCTTAATAGCAGATTTTTCTTTTTCGACAGTCAGAAACCTCTGTGAGAAAACAGTATTTAAAACCATCAGTTTCTTGTTTTGTTCCCTCAGTTCTTTGTTTTCTTCAGTCAGCTTCTTGACTCCTTCATTACAATTTTCTCTTCCAGACATCAGCTCCAGCTTTTCAATTAGTTCCTCTTCTCTTTCTTCCACTTTAGTTTTCTCAATAATCAGATTTTTGTGATCCTCTTTAAACGAGGTAATTTGCTTATTCAGCCATTCATTCTCACTAAAAAGATCTTCATTACGTTCTCTTAGAGCTGAGCACATATTGCAGATTGACTCTACAGATGAAATATGCATTGCTTCCTTGTTGATTTTATTTAGACTAGTCTTGAGATCTTCATTATGCTTTTGAACCTCAACATTTTCATACTTCAGTTTGTCCATTACAGAATTTATCTCAATCAATTCTTGCATGCCTTTTAGATGCTCATTTTTCATCTTAATAAGCTGATTCTCCAGTTCATATATCTTGTCCAAACATGTTTGATTTTCAAGTTTTAGAGAACCATTTTGTTCCTTAAAGTTCTGAACATCTAACATACATGCATCATAAGATTGTTTCAGATTTGGACATTTTTCACAGGAAGCTTTCAAATTTATCTGATCACATTGGACTGTCAATATGAAAGTGATTAAGCTTTCATATTTTTGACTTGATCTACATCCTTTTAAGCTTTCTGACAAGACTGTCAATATGAAAGCAAGGTTCACTTTTATTCAAACTGATTTCAGATATGAGTACAGAAAGCTTATGAACAAGCCTTGCATACATCATATTATAATCTGACTTGTCAATGAAGATCATTCATAAATCTCTATAATAGAAGAGTCTGAAATACCTGTTTAATCAGATTTATGAAATTGATATCCCATTGAAAACCTTTCTCATTCATTCTGAATGCTTCCTTTCTCACATTGGACTCAATTATTTCAGACCTGACTGTTGACTTCTTTATGTCATGAGCTTCATTCCAATCACTGTCCATCTAAGGGGGAGAATTCTTGCATGTCCCTATGGTTCAATGTTCATTCAGGAGAATATCTTGTCATGGGGAGTTTTTGATGACTGTAACTCAGCATTGCATAATAGCTCCTATATCATCTCCTTCAACAGTCAATGATCATTCCATTCTTTTTGATGTTGTCAAAGGGGGAGAACTTTTGTGAGTCATCATTTGCATCAATCAACAGTTGCATCACATGGTGTTTTACATGCTCATTATGTTTACATAATCATGAACTGTCATATGGTATTTCATAACCATCATGATGAATCTATTGCAATGACTCATAATATTGCCATCATCAAAAAGGGGGAGATTACTGTGTCCCCTGTGGTTCTGGAGTTTTGATGATGACAGATATTATTCTTCATTATGTTTACATCCTTGATGATATAATCATGTTGCATTATGAGAAACTGTCAGAACAAGTTTAAGGATGACTCACAAGTCATGAAGTCAACCCAAGTCAAAGTCAAATCATGACAGGTAAGGTCAATGCTCAGATCAGGTAATGCTCTGTCTACTCTCAGATCTTTGATGATGTTTTAGCTGATATGCATAAACTGTTCTGTGCATGCATTTAAGTCTGTACAGCACACACACACATTGTCTTGCACACATACACACAGTCTGTACATCGTCTCCTGCATGCATTACTTCAAGTATGTACAGCCAGTGCATTGCTTCATATCAAGTCTAGACATTGTGCATTCCTTCATATCAAGTCTAGACATTGCATGCCACAAGTCTGCACATCCTGTTTGCACTAAGTCTGTACATTGTCTGTGCTTTCACATGTCTGGTTGCATGAGTCAGGTTAAGTCTGTACAACGGGTGTTGTCTGTACAGCCAGTTTATCACTCTCTCTGGACAGTCTATACATCCTTAGACAGCCTGCCTGAAGCTTGATAGCTGAAGTCTATACACTCATCTGCTGTTAATCGATCAAGTCTGTACAGCCAATGCATTTCATACATCTTATGCATCATGTCAAAGTCTGTACATTGTTCTAGTCGCTCTCAAGTCCATACAGTGTCTTGTCTGCATGTTACATAGTCTACACAATGCTGCAGGCTAAGTCCGAACACTCTTCAGTAAAGCCTGTACACACTTCAGATAGCAAGTCTGTACACTCACCGTCTCATGCTGTGTCTTAACACAATCAGCAAGTCTGTACATTTGAGCGTCTCACGTTGCATCTCACTTTCATAGCAAGTATGTACAGCCTTCAGTTGCATAACTTAAGTCTGTACATTCGTCTGGATGCATAATGTGAAGTCTATACATCGCACAGCATGCAAGCCACTAAGTCTGTACATTGCTAAATTGCAAGAGTTTAAGTCTGTACATGCCTCATTTCATCAAGTCTGCACATTCATAGCAAAGCCTTGTTGCTGGGAATTCTATACATCGCATGGCACAGCATGCGTCCAAGTCTGTACATTGCATAATGCATGTGTTCAAGTCTATACACTGCTGAATGTAAGTCTGTACATCCTTACCTTTACCTATGTTCAGAACACCAAGTCTATACATCGGTAAGGTCTGCACATGGTTGCCTTGAAGCTGCATCAAGTCTAGACATTATCCTGTAGCTAGCACGAAGTAAAGTCTGTACATTGTCCCCGTGTTCACATGCTTCAAAGTATATACATCATGGGCTTCGAGTATTCAAAGTCTGTACATTCTTCAAGGGCCAAGTCTATACATTGTCTCGCTCACATCTTCAAAGTCTGTACATTCTTCAAGGGGTAAGTCTATACATCGTTCGCTTAACTTCAGCCTATGCATCGCTAAGTCTATACATTGCCTGCCCTGCACGTGCTGCAAGTCCATACATTGTCTACCCTGCACACACAAGTTCATACATTGCATGTGGGCATCAAAGTCTGTACAGTGTCTCACATTGGCAAAGTCTGTACATCGTTGGCCTGTGCATGCTTCGTCTTCTAAAGTCTATACATCCATCACACTCCACCCTTTGCGTTGAAGTCTATACATTGCTGTCTCATGCATTCTAAGTCCATACACCATGCTGTTGGGCATCGTTCATTACAGTAAGTTTGCACACTATCTGCATGCTCTCAAAGTCTATACATCATGTGTCTGCATCAGTTCATATGTCTACACATTGTAGCATGCACGGACAAACGAGTCTGTACACACTTCATCACTTAAAGTCTGAACATCCTTCAGTGAAGACTGTACACACTTCAGTGCACATGTGCATCTCCTTCAAGTCAAAGTATATACAATCCTTTCCAAGCATTCAAGTCTATACATTCTATCTTTCATACTAAGTCTGTACATCTATCTGATACTTTCTTATGACTGTGTGACAGGTATATACTTTGAGAAGTAAATGTTTAGGCACGTGATCCAAGGTTGGC
This sequence comes from Amorphophallus konjac, assembly GCA_022559845.1. Taxonomy (NCBI): domain Eukaryota; kingdom Viridiplantae; phylum Streptophyta; class Magnoliopsida; order Alismatales; family Araceae; genus Amorphophallus; species Amorphophallus konjac. The sequence continues at coordinate 169,150,257 of CM040122.1, read as the reverse complement.
ACCTCGCACGTGATCTGAGGACAAATAGGGCACAAGCCCTGCACACGCCCTAGCTGTGGCTGGTATAAATATGGAGCTTCTTCCACTTAAAGAAGACTGATCAAGCAAGTGTGATCGAAGCAGAGGCAGAGAGCAGAAGAAAGCAAAAGAAGAAAAAGGAGAGAGCAGCGAAGAGGCTGAAAGCAGAAGAAGAAAGAGAAAAAGAGATTGAGATCGAGAGCTCGTGAAGTAGAAGAAAAAGAGAAAGAGAGATAGAGAGAGGGTTCGTGAAGAAGAAGAAAGAGGAATCATCAGAAGATTTGTTCACTGGCATTTGGATCAAATCCAAGCCAGACTTGCTCCTGCGAGAGCTACTTAGTGTGTCTCATTTCCACCTTTACGTTGCTGTGTTTTTTTCTTTGTGTTTGCTTTTTATTTTGTTCTTTCCATCTATTCACCTTGTTCTTCCGATTCCCTTGTTTGGGATCGGGGTTCCTCCTGTGGTCTCAGGAGAAGGGAGACTTGTTCTCCAGTTTGCTCGTGACTGGGTAGTCTCTAGTGGTTCCCTCTAGTGTGGAGGAAGAGAGGTCCGTGACCTCCGGTTTGCAAGTGGCTGGGAGTCACTTGTGGGTTTCCCTCCGGGTTGGAGGAAGGGAGATTCATCTCCGGTTCTGGTCTTGTGGGTTGCAAGTCCAGGTGGGTTCCCTCCTGGGTGGAGGAAGAGAGACCTCGGTCTCTGGTTGCTAGTGACGGGTAGTCACTAGCGATTGCCCTCCGGTTGGGAGGAAGAGGGGAGGCTGTTCCCCTGGTCAAGTTGTATGGCAGCACCTATTGCAGACTGAGTCTGCGGTTCTAGCGTTAGCTAGTGGAAGCCTCACTCCGGTTTGGAGTGAGGGGTGGACGTAGGTCTGTGGACCGAACCACCTAAAAAATATCTGTGCCGTGGTTTGCCTTGTGCGTTTGCTCCTTGTCTTCTACCTCTTTCACAGGTTATATGAACACTCTTGTTTCTATCTGCAGTGACCTTGACCATTACATATTTTGCTAAGTGAATCTGGTTTGCACAGTTCTATCTTCGGCATTAGTCTTGATCAGGTTCCACTAGTATAGTTAGCAGTTCATCTGATTGATCAAATGTTCATTTGAGTTCTATAGCTTTTATTCTGCAACTGTGTCTAGCTTCAGGCTTAGTATTTTTAAGTGGGGTAATATCATTGAAGGGGATACATTCACCCCCCCTCTGTATCCATCGCACCGTCCCAACATCAGCATCCGGGGTTGGGCTTCACCCTGGAAGAATATTATTACAGTGGGCGATACGAGGTGGACACCATCTCCGCCTTCTATCCTGCTGAAGATGGCCCGCTGGGGGCAACCTTTGATGAATACCCGGCGGAAGCTGAGCATGTTGAACTGGCTCGACTCGGAAATCAAGAAATAGAGACCGCGGTCCCCTGCCGATGCTGGGAGCAGGTCTACCCTGAAGAGGCGGCCCTTCAAGCCAAATTTGATACGGCTAGCAGTAGTGAAGCCGAAGATACTGAAGAAGTAGGAATTTCTCCCTTCGGTAGAGTCCTACTGATGATAACCTCAGCACCCCTTCTGCCAATCGGGGAAGCCTCGGTTGACTCTGATCAAGAGGAACATGCTGCCAAGAAAGAAAAAGCCACTTCTACGGAAGATACAACTGCCCCAGAAGGCGAGACCTCCTCAACTTCTGCTATAAGACCGGGATGCTGTCTAAGCACTGCAATAAACAACTACCAGCCTGTCATGGCTGCAACCTCATCTGCAAAGACTGAAGCTACTCTCTTGCCCTTGGAAGCTGCAACGGCAGTGGATTTGCTGATCGAACAATCCTCACAGCCGCTGGTGCAGGAAACATACAATCCTCAAGAGGCTTTGGTGGTGTCTGACGAGGAAGTTGAAGTACTCAACCCTCAAGATGGTATTCCAGACTTCGTTGACCTCCAACCGGCACCTCCAGAGATAGAAGACGGAGGCCAAGTCACAGACGATGAACTGATAGAAGTCAACTTGGGAAATGAGGAGGACCCTAGGCCTACCTTTCTCAGTGCCCAACTATCCCCAGAAGAACGGGAGTTGTACACCCAGCTGCTGCCAGAGTATCGGGATTGCTTCGCCTGGACTTACAAAGAAATGTCCGGTCTAAATCCCGCTGTCTCACAACATGAGCTGGCAATCAGCCTGAGGCCGAGCTGGTGAAGCAACCACCGCGGCGCATGAGGCCAGAACTCATTACTCAAATTTGTACTGAAGTTGACAAGCTCATTGACGTGGGATTTGTTGAAGAAAACCAGTACACCACATGGCTGGCGAATATCGTCCCCGTGAAAAAGAAGAATGGACAGATCCGGATATGTGTCAACTTCCGAGATCTAAATAAAGCCTGCCCCAAAGATGACTTTTCGGTGCCAATAACGGAAGTCATGATCAATGCTACAACTGGTCATGAGGCCCTGTCATTCATGGACGGGTCATCCGGATGCAACCAGATTTGGATCGCGGAACATGACCGGGTCCATACTGCTTTCCGGACCCCTAAAGGCATTTATAATTATAAGAGGATGCCGTTCGGACTAAAGAATACTGGCGCAACTTATCAGCGCGCAATGATCAAAATCTTCGATGAGTTGCTCTACCACAAGGTCGAGTGCTACATAGATGATCTGGTGGTCAAAACCAGAAGAAAAGAAGATCATCTGCAAGACCTCCGGATTATTTTTCAGAGGCTGAGGCAGCATGAGCTGAAAATGAACCCCATGAAATGTGCGTTCGGAGTGTCGAGCGGGAAGTTCTTGGGCTTCATTGTCCGATATCGGGGGATCGAGATAGACCCCGCAAAAATCAAAGCAATTCAGGAGTTACCTCCACCAAGGAACCTCTCCGAGTTGAGATCACTATAGGGCCGCTTGGCTTATATCTGGCGTTTCATTTCCAATTTGTCAGGGCGATGCTAGCCTTTCCACAAACTGATGATGAAAGATGTTCCCTTCTATTGGGATGAAGATTGCCAGACAGCCTTCAACAAGCTGAAAGACAATCTGAAGACTCCTCCAGTGCTGGGCGCACCGGTGAAAGGACGGCCATTGATACTATATATAGCAGCTACACATAACTCCCTGGGGGCAACGCTGGCCCAAAATAATGAAGAAGGAAAAGAGCAAGCCCTCTATTACCTCAGTCGGAGACTGGTCAGAACTGAGGAGAAATATACTTATATTGAGAAGGTCTGTCTGGCACTGGTCTTCGCAGTTAAGAAGCTTCGACACTACATGTTGTCTCACGAAATCAGCCTGGTATCCAAAGAGGACCCCCCGAAATATATTATGTCCCAGCCAGCACTCAAAGGTCGCCTGGGCAAATGGGCAATAATCCTTATGGAGTTTGACATCTCCTATGTGCCGCGCAGGGCCGTCAAGGGCCAAGCTATTGCAGACTTCTTCGCTAAGCACCCAATACCCGGGGACTGCCCGCTGGAACCGGAGCTTCCTGAAGATGAAACCCTGGAAGGCGCTCAGGTGCAGCCCTTTTATGGCAGCTATATTTCGATGGCGCTTCCAGAATTGACACCTCTACCACTGGATCGGCCAGGGTCAGGGCAGGAGCAGGCATAGTCCTGAAATCCCCAGAGGGGGAAGTGGTGCACACATCTTGCTCGATAAACAAGCATTGCACGAACAACGAAGCAGAGTATGAAGCCCTGATAATTGGGCTGCAAATCGCTCTATCCATGGGAATTCAGATGCTGAAAGCATTCGGAGATTCCATGCTAGTTATAAAACAACTGGAAGGAGAATTTGATGTGCGAAAGCAAGAACTTCTCCCCTACCATCAGCTGGCAACCCGCCTGATGTCGAGATTCTACTTCATCAGCATCAAACATATCAACCGAGGCCAGAATGCTCAGGCAGACGCCCTCGCTAAGCTGGCCAGATCGTTGGCGGTCCCGCCAGACGCAAGCCTGAATATAACGGTGATCAACCGTCGGCAAGTCCCCAGTGTAACAGAAGTCTTAGCCGACGAACAAGAAATTGAGGTGGCAGTCATCGAGGAGATTCAGCAGCCCGACTGGCGAGAACATCTCCTGCGGTGGTTTCAACACCAGCAACTTCTAAAAGAAAAAGAATAGAGAATGAAACTCCTGAGGGTCAAAGACTCTTACGAGATGAGAAGCGGAACCTTGTTTCGAATAATGTTAGATGCCCGAAGGAAAGTCCTACTTCGTTGCTTGTCTTCAACAGAGGCGGGACAGGTGATGCAAGAAGTCCATGCGGGATCAGTTGGAGCACACCAGGCTGGCCCAAAGATGAAAATTGAGATAAAGAAATTGGGTTACTATTGGCCTACTATGTTCGATGATTGCTGCAAGTTCGCCAAGGCTTGTCAGAAATGTCAAGAACACGCTAACGTGGCAAGGAGACCTCCAGTGCCATTACATCCGACCTTACCAAGCTGGCCGTTTGCTCAGTGGGGCACGGACGTGGTAGGGCCGCTACCAGCATCTTTATTAGGGTGCAGATATATCTTAACAGCTACATATTACTTCTCCAGATGGGCAGAGGCGGTCGCATTGAGAGATGTAATAGGGGAACTAGTCGCAAGATTCTTCCGGCAGAATATAATATTCCGGTTCGGGATCCCTAGTTGAATCATCTCTGATAATGGCAGCCATTTCAGAAACCAGAAGGTTTATCGAATGGTCGACAAATACAAGATTGACTGGAGGACATCGTCCCCCTACAACCCTCAAGCCAATGGGCTCACAGAAGCCTTCAACAAGACACTATGCACATTGCTGGCAAAGACTGTCAAGTCTAATAAAAAAGATTGGGAAGAAAGGATGTACGAAGCGCTCTGGGCCTATCGTACTGTCTACAAAACCCCAACCGGCTGTTCACCTTTCTCCCTCATCTATGGGTCAGAGGCTATGGTGCCGATCGAATTAGAAGTTCCTTCGCTGCGAGTCGCCATCCAGCATGGACTAGTCAGCGGTGAACAAACCAATGCAGAAAGAAGATTGGAAGAGCTCGCTGAGCTCGAAGGAAAACACCTCCGGGCACAACAAAACATCCAACTCTACCAAGCTCGCATGGCCCGTGCTTTTGACAAGTTGGTCAAAGGTCGAGAATTCAAGAAAGGAGACCTGGTGATGGTCAAGAGAAGAGAAGTGATGACCTCCAATCCCAAGGGGAAGTTGGTCGAAAACTGGATCGGACCATATATCGTCCGCCGAGTATATGAAGGGGGTGCCTACGTCCTGGTGGACAACAAAGGAGTCATCCAGTTCTCTCCCCTTAACGGAAAGCATATAAAGCTGTATCATGCAGCACAACCAACATTCCCCGAGTGATCGGTCGGAATACCCTTCTTTGGTCTAGTGGCACTCCGCCCTAGGCAAGCTACCCTTCTTGGGTCTAGTGGCACTCCGCCCTAGCCAAGCTACCCTTCTTGGGTCTAGTGGCACTCCACCCTAGGCAAGCTACCCTTCTTGGGTCTAGTGGCACTCCGCCCTAGGCAAGCTACCCTTCTTGGGTCTAGTTTCACTCCGCCCTAATCGAGCTACCCTTAGTTGGGTTTAGTGGCACTCTGCTCTAGCCGAACTACCCTTATCTTGGTTTAGTGGCACTCCGCCCTGATCAAGCCATCTTTCCTTGGTTTAGTGGCACTCCGCCCTAGCCGAGCTACCCTCATCTTCGTCCAGTGGCACTCCGTCCTAGCCGAGCTACCTTTCCTGCGTCTAGTGGCATTCCGCCCTAGCCGAGCTACCCTTATCTTGGTCTAGTGGCACTCCGCCCTGATCGAGCCATCTTTCCTTGGTCTAGTGGCATTCCGCCCTAGCCGAGCTGCCCTTATCTTGGTCTAGTGACATTCCGCCCTAGCCGAGCTACCCTTATCTTGGTCTAGTGGCATCCCGCCCTAGCCGAGCTACCCTTATCTTGGTCTAGTGGCACTCCGCCCTGATCGAGCCATCTTTCCTAGGTCTAGTGGCATTCCGCCCTAGCCGAGCTGCCCTTATCTTGGTCTAGTGGCATTCCGCCCTAGCCGAGCTACCCTTATCTTGGTCTAGTGGCATCCCGCCCTAGCCGAGCTACCCTTATCTTGGTCCAGTGGCACTCCGCCCTGATCGAGCCATCTTTCCTTGGTCTAGTGGCATTCCGCCCTAGCCGAGCAACCTTATCTTGGTCCAGTGGCACTCCGCCCTGATCGAGCTATCCTTATCTTGGTCAAGTAGCATTCCGCCCTAGCCGAGCTACCCTTATCTTGGTCTAGTGACACTCCGCCCTAGCCGAGCTGCCCTTATCTTGGTCTAGTGGCATTCTGCCTTAGCCGAGCTACCCTTCCTTGGTCTAGTGGCACTCCGCCCTGATCGAGCTATCGTTCCTTGGTCTAGTGGCATTCCGCCCTAGCCAAGCTACCCTTATCTTGGTCTAGCGGCATTCTGCCCAGATCGAGCTACCTTGCCTTGGTCTAGTGGCACTCCGCCCTGGCCGAGCTCTCAAAAGAATACACCGTATTGCCATTATGGGCCTCACGCCCAAATCGGCGAAGAGATCATTCCTTTGCATTAGCATCCAACCCTTGCTAATGAATGAACCGCTCTGCTCGGCACAAGGCTCGGTGCTCCGGCCAGCAGCCATCTACTATCAACCAAGGGTCGGACATCATACTTCGACCTACCACCCTTTATATTCAAAAAAAAAAAGAAGAAGAAAATAAAAGAAAAATGGGGTTAAAAATAGAGATACCCCGCCAGACTTGCTCCTATATTAGGACAAGTGCAAAAATGGCTATAACCCAGCTGTGGCGAAAATCCGAAAGGGCACTACAGGTAAAATCGGGTACCCCGCCACGCGAAAACCCGAGAGGGCGCGTGGGCAAAAGAAAGAGGGGGCTGGCTTCGGCGAAAACCCGAAAGGGCGCTTAAGTCAGTAAAGTGGGAATTTTTTAAAAAAAAATTCCTCTTTTATTCTTCCCCGACGAAGCTCTAAAAGGGACAATCATCAAAAGTCCCACCGGAGATCCTCTGACAAACCCATGTTCGACCCTCGTCATCATCGGCGAGATCGGTCAATCTCTACCCCTAACTTGGACCTTCCGTCCCTGTTAATAATCCTACCTTTGCTTTAGCATGTGACCCATGCTGATGAATAAGCCCATGTTCGACCCTCGTCATCATCGGTGAGATCGGTCGATCTCTACCCCTAACTTGGACCTTCCATCCCTGTTAATAATCATACCTTTGCTTCGGCATGTGACCCGTGCTGATGAATAAACCTGTGTTCGACCCTCGCCATCATTGGCGAGATCGGTCGACCTCTACCCTTAAACTCGGATCTTACGTCCTTGTTAATGAACCATGTCCTTTGCTTCGACATTTAGCCAGTGTCGACGAACTAAACCAGGGACCAATCCTTGTCATCATCGGCAAGGCCAGTCAGCGTTCTAGCAATTAAGTTCTTCTGTACTCTAAATTCAAAAAAAAAGAGAAAAAAATGGGGTTAAAAATAGAGATACCCCGCCAGACTTGCTCCTATATTAGGACAAGTGCAAAAATGGGTATAACCCAGCTGTGGCGAAGACCCGAAAGGGTGTCGCAGGCAAAATCGGGTACCCCGTCACGTGAAAACCCGAGAGGGCGCGTGGGCAAAAGCAAGAGGGGGCTGGCTTCGGCGAAAACCCGAAAGGGCGCTTAGGTCAGTAATGTGAATAAAAAAGAAAAAGAAAGAAATTATAAATCAATGATGAATAGTGATGATCCATCCTCCGTCCTGTAGACCCTTTACAGGGTCGAAGATGAGTCTTCATCCAATGTCCCACCTATATATATATATATATATATATATATATATATATATATATATATATATATATATATTTCCTACCCTTCTCGACCCTTGTCACTGTAGAAACCCAAAATTTAAAAATGAGAAATAAAATTTTCAATTTGATTGTGTAATTAAAATTTTCATGAAATAATCAAATTACATTTTTACTATATGAAATAAGCTAGTTTATTGAATTTACTTGAATTAACTAGAAATAAATAGAGATTAAATGCTTCAAACCTTAGATAAATCAATAGTAAGCCTAATAAAAGTCTATGTAATGGATTAGGTTTACAATTGGCCCATTGGATAATGCATAATGGGCTGAATTAATGGTTAAAGGATTCAATAAAGGTTAAATTAACCTTAAATTCGTAACATGTGTTTAATATGATATTTAAGGGATTATAATAACCCCATTTCTAGAAGATTTGACTCAAAAATGGATCCTTACCTACCAGCCACCTTGGACCAGCCGTTTTTACACTGAATTCACACTTAAGATGGTCTAAATTAAGAGGAGAAATTGTATTTTTCTTCTAAAACGAGTTCATGGGGTTGGTGGATTTAGGTAAGGAAATTTTGACCCATTTTGCCAAGTTTTGGCTATAAATAGAACCTCATTCGACCCTCAAACCATCCCTGGAAGTTAAGTTTATGCTGCTGCGAAGATTCGTGGAGATTTGAAGGAGGATTTGGAAGATCAAGGGTTTTCTTTATATATTTAGAGATAATCTTAGATCCGTCAAAAGGTAGGTGTCTCTCAGGCTAAACTTCAATTAAATCATGCCATCTTTTTCATTTTTCTGTCCTCTTTCCATTGATAGCTCATTCATTAAATTCTGTTCTGAAATGAGCAAGTTATGGTCAATTTATTGAAGGGGTATTCCCGTTTTTTCATCAGGTCCAGAACGCGCCATATATCAGTAGCACGTTATGAACGCGCTGCCCTGATATAGCGCGTTCATACAGTGATTTTCCCGCCCCTCTCGGGTCAAATATTTAAAAAAAAAATTACATTTTCAGAACGCGCTACCCAAGGGTAGCGCGATCTTCAAAGTCGCGCTAGCTTATGCTAGCGCGTTCACAAAAATTGGGTCAAACATTTTTTAAAAATATATATATATATATATTTCCAGAACGATATATATATATATATATATATATATATATATATATATATATATATATATATATATATATATATATATAATTGGCCTTGACCACACCGCATAAATAAATAAATATATATACATAACTAGTTTTGTATCAACTCACAATTCAAGCCCACATCGTATGCCCCTTGGGTCCTAACCCAAGGGTGAGCTCTCCAACATATAAAGCTATGCAAGTTTTTGTAACTTCCAATGTGGGACTAAACTTAAGTCACTTTACAATAGGAACTATATCTGTTGGAAGTCCACGTTAATTGTACGTAATTAGTCACCAAAAGTAAGAAAATGTAAGATTAGCATGTTTTAATTCTTACAGCATGTTAAAAATTTATTTTTGTAGAATGAAATTATTTTTACATGTACAAATTTAATTTTCACCACATTAGTTTATACATACTAAAAATTGTTTCCAACATGTTAAAACTATTTCCAGCATGTTAAAAGTGACTTCCAATATGATAAAATTATTTTATACATACTGAGATATAAAAATTATTTTCAGCATGTTAAAATCTATTTAAAGCTATTTTTGTGCATATAAAACTTAATTTCCTATTAAATAATTAGTAAATTGATGCATGAAAATTACTTCCAGCATGATAAAAATTCTTCTAGTATAGTAAAATTATTCCAGCATGTTAAAATTATTTTTGGCATGTTAGAATTATTTTCAGTGTATTAAAACTATTTTTCAGCATGATAATTCTATTTTCCTATCAAATAATTAGCAAATAAATGGAGAAAATGATTTTTAGCATGATAGAAATTATGTTGTTATCAGAAAATTTCTGTATTCAGCATGGTAAACTTATCTTATCATCTTATCAGTAAGTTGATTATTTTAGCATGTTAAGTATTAATTTTAGCATGTTAATAATTAATTTTCAGCATGTAAAAATTAAATCCAGCATGAAAAATTTATTTTTATCATCTTACCAGTAAGGTAACATATGAAAATCATTCTCAACATGTTAATATTATTTTCAGCAAGTTAGAATTATTTTCAACATAAAAAGTTATTTTCACAATAAAATTCCGATTATTATAATAAATCACCGTTTTGGCTAACTAATGCATTTTTAATGAACAAAAACTTCCTGTAAACATGTCTAAACACTTGTAAATCAAATGCACATAAGATTAAACCATGGAATCAAATTAATTCTATTAAACTCTAATTACTTGATTTTCTTCCTACTTACCGTTCATTTTTGAACTCCACGACTTAATGTCGTTAAACATTATGCCTTAAATTGTTATCCACTTTTCTTGCAACTTCTGAAATTGTGTCAAATCTGTGCTTATTACAAACAGCATATTCTTGAAAATTCTTGGCCATATACATTAAAGTGGATGTCTAAACGTACTTGGGATCTTCGGATCTATATGACTCAATGCCTGGCATTAATGGGGCCCGGTTTGGTCCTGGGGGGAGCGCCCGAAAGTACTTGTGCCCATGGGAGTTGATTGACCAATGGTGTGGCATTGCACCGAAGTGCATGATAGATTTACTTGATACGGCATTCCACTATTCGTACTTGTTTACTTGTTACTTGTTTACTTGAAAATTACATGAATTACTTGACTTACGTGAAAATGACCAATTACATGGAATTCTTTACTTGTTCAAAGTCATTACTTGGAAATTCATCTTGATATCATATCATCTCAATTACTTGGAAATTCCATTTATGTTTATACACTTCCCGATACAAGTTAGAAAATTATTTAAATTGCTAACACTTAAAGATTGCTTGGTTCATAGAGATATAAAATCCTACTGAGCTTTTAGCTCACCCTACGTTTTGATTAATTGTTGCAGGAAATGAAATTGAACAAGGGAATGGACAAGTGTGAAAGAGTGTTTTCCTTTTTACCTAGGTTTATGTAGATCAACTAGTGATTTTAAAAGAATGTTGTAATTTGGATTTGGAAGTTGTAATTGCCTTTATGGCTTATCAATTAGTGTTGTAATACTTCATTTTGATTGAATAAAAGTATCATTTTCCCGTTCATTTCTGACTTTAGAAATAAAATTGTACATGCTCTGATCGACACGCTTGTTTACGACTCGTCGCGCCCTCGATATTCCGCGTCGGGACGTGACAGTCTTTGTGGTATCAGAGCCTAGGTTACATAAAATCCTAGGTTTCACAATTATGGGTTCATTCTTAAAACATAGTTTCCCTCAAACATAGGTTCTAGATCAATATCTAGAAATTGGATAGGTCTCAAAACCTTCCCGGTAAGATTGGGTAGAAACACGGGTTAAGTTTTGAGAAAAAGGGAATTATCAGGAAATAAATATCAAAACAAAAATAATAAACCTTGGAATTATGGTTTCAGGCTAATTCTCGTAAATGGCTATCGAGAGAGCTCAATGGCGTGAGATGCAGCGCACGATTCAAGGCTTAACCCAAGCCCTCCAACAGGTTGCTCAGGGAGGAGCAAACCGAGGAGCGGGAGATTTGCATAGGAATTTTCGAAGCATGAACCCTCCCAAGTTCGCAGGATCTACGGATCCGGATGAAGCCGAACACTGGATTAAGGAGATCGAGAGGATATTCCGAGTCATGTAATGCGCTGACGAGGAGAAGGTCCTACTCGCTACTTTCCAACTGGAAAGGGATGCACATGCCTGGTGGGAATCGGTCGAAGCTACTTTACCGCACGATCAAATTCTATGGGAAGAGTTCGTGGAACACTTCAATAGTAAATACTTCTCCGACCGAATACAAGAAAGGAAGGCCACCGAGTTTGCTGCTTTGAAGCAAAGGGGTTTATCAGTTGCGAAATATGAAGCTCAATTTTCGAGATTATCTCGGTACGCTCCACATCTCGTGGGTACTGACAAAATGAAGGCACGGAGATTTCTTAATGGCCTTAAGCCACAATATATTACTCAACTGGCCCCGATGGATATCCAAATTTATTCTGATGTGGTACGGAGAGCACAACTCCTAGAATATGCAACGGAGTTATCGGATCGCATCCGAGGAATGGAAGCCAAGAGAGAGCAAGTTACTGGGTCCGGAAGTTTCAAACCTTCCTTCGGGAAGAAAAGGCCCAATGACGGGCGTAATTTCATCAAGGACGGGCATAATTTCAACAAAGGTGGACGTAATTTTTATGGGGATAAGAAGCCGAGGACATTCGACAAGCAAATTGTCCCTATATCAGCAACATCAAAGGAATTATGTAAATATTGCGAGAAGCCCAGACATAAAGCCGAGGAATGTTAGAGAAAGCTCGGTGCATGTCTTCGATGCGGGAGTCGGGAGCATAGGATCCCAAATTGCCCTCTTCTCAATGAGCAAGCTCCATCACCGGCAAAGCTTCCTATTATTGCCAAGAAGCCAGGAAGACTTCAAGCCCTTGTGGGTAAGGAACCTACCGAGGAAGGAGGTATCATGGAAGGTACTCTTTTCATATACTCCAAGCCTGCTTCTGTCTTATTTGACACCGGAGCTACGCATTCATTTATATCTAGAAGATTTGCTGGTCTTTTACCTATGAAGCATGTTCCATTAGATTCTACACTCACTATCACTACCCCTATTGGAATGGGAACGGAGATTAAACACTTCTATCCTGATAGTGAAATTATAATTAGCAGTTATAACTTACCCGCTGATTTGGTATGCACGGAGATGGAAGGATATGATGTTATTTTGGGTGCCGACTGGCTATCTACACATGGTGCTAGTGTCAATTGCAAGTTGGGTACGGTAACTTTCATGGGTTACCCCGACCTTCTATTTTCGGGTATCAGGCATTCCAAGCACATACCTCTAATTTCGGCCCTCAAGGCCGAGAAATTCTTAAGGAAGGGTTGTGTCGGTTTCTTAGTTTCTATGACTATGACCGAGCACACGGAACCCATTCTAAAGGACATTCCTATCGTTCGGGATTATTCTGATGTATTTCCGGACGAGTTGCCTGGTATTCCACCCGAGAGAGAAGTGGTTTTCTCTATTGATTTAATTCCGAGAGCGGCACCAGTTTCTAAAGCTCCATATCGGATGTCTGTCGTGAAAATGAAAGAATTAAAGGATCAATTATTGGAATTACTGGAGAAGGGGTTTATCCGACCAAGTACTTCACCTTGGGGAGCCCCGGTCTTATTTGTCAAGAAGAAGGATGGTTCGATGAGGTTATGTGTTGATTATCGGCAACTGAATCAACTCACCATCAAGAATAAATATCCATTGCCGAGAATTGATGAATTATTCGACCAGATTTCTGGAGCTCAATATTTCTCAAAGATCGACCTTCGATCTGGTTATCATCAATTGAAGATCAAGGAAAGTGATATTCACAAGACTGCATTTCGGAGTAGGTATGGACATTACGAGTTCACCGTTATGCCTTTTGGCTTAACAAATGCGCCTGCCGCATTTATGCAAATGATGAACAGCGTATTCAGGCCGTACCTCGATCAATTTGTGGATGTATTCATCGACGACATTTTGATCTACTCCAAGTCAAAGGAAGAACATGAGGAACATCTCAAGAAGGCCCTTCAATTATTAAGAGATCACAAGCTTTATGCCAAATTAAGCAAGTGTGATTTTTGGTTGGAGGAAGTTTCTTTTCTCAGTCACATAATTTCCCGGAATGGTATCACCGTCGATCCTTCAAAGGTTGAGGCCGTAAAGAATTGGGAAAGACCTACTAGTGTGACGGAAATCCGAAGCTTCTTGGGATTGGCTGGATATTACTGAAGATTTATCAAAGATTTCTCAAAGATCGCAGTATCTTTAACAAGATTGACAAGGAAGGAGAATCCTTTTGTATGGTCCGAGGAATGCGAGAAAAGCTTTCAAACTTTAAAGGATTGTCTGACGACTGCTCCTATTCTCACATTACCTACGGGATGAGGAGGATTTGAAGTGTATGCTGATGCATCTGGAATTGGCCTAGGTTGCGTGTTAATGCAACACGGCAAGGTCATAGCTTATTCTTCACGGTAATTGAAGAAACACGAGGAAAATTATCCCGTACATGACTTAGAACTGGCAGCTGTGGTCTTTGCTTTGAAGATCTGGCGACATTATCTCTATGGCGAAGCCTTTACGGTGTATTCTGATCACAAGAGTCTCAAATATTTATTCTCTCAAAAGGAGCTCAATATGAGATAAAGACGGTGGTTGGAATATTTAAAAGATTTTGACTTCTCTATACAATATCACCCTGGGAAAGGCAATGCCGTAGCTGATGCACTTAGCCGAAAACCAATGGCTCTACTATCAAGCATGATGGTTGAAGAATGGCATCTACTTGAAGAAATGGCCAACTTAAACCTCAATATGGAGGAGAAGGAAGACGGAGTGTTTATTGCAAATATTCGACTCCAACCCGAGTTACTCTCGGAAATCAAGGAACGGCAAGATGATGATCCGTTGATCGTGGAAATTAAAGACAAATTAGATCAATGACCAGATTTCCTTTTGGCTAATGATGGAAGGCTATTATTCAAAGGAAGAACTTGTGTACCGGACTGTTCTAACCTCAAGGGTAAAATCCTAGAAGAAGCACATCGGTCAAGGTACACTATTCACCCCGGTGCTACAAAAATGTACCAAGACCTCAAGAGAACATTCTGGTGGCCTAATATGAAGAGAGAGGTAGCCGAGTTCGTAAGCCGATATTTGGTTTGTCAACAAGTCAAGGCCGAACACCTCAAACCGACTGGCAAGCTCAAGCCTCTCGAAATACAGGAATGGAAATGGGATAGTATTGGTATGGACTTCATTGTTGGATTACCGAAGACCCGAAGTGGTTTCGATGCTATATGGGTAATTGTTGATCGGTTAACAAAGTCCGCTCACTTTTTACCTATCAAGACTAGATGGACGGTGGATGTTCTAGCCGCCTTATATATCAAGGAGATCGTAAGGTTGCATGGGATTCCAAGCTCTATTATTTCAGACCGAGATCCGAGATTCACCTCTCACTTTTGGAAGGGTTTACAATCGTCTATGGGTACTAGACTAAGGTTTAGTACGGCTTTTCACCCTCAGACGGATGGACAAACCGAGAGGACGAATCAAATTATTGAAGATATGTTGAGAGCCTGCATGATTGACTTCGGTGGTAGTTGGCATGAACATTTACCGCTGACTGAGTTCGCTTATAACAATAGCTATCAGTCGAGTATTCAAATGGCACCATTCGAAGCATTATATGGCCGAAGTTACAGATCGCCTCTATGTTGGAGCGAGGTTGGTGACAAGGGATTGATTGGTCCCGACATTGTCCAAGACACAACTGACAAAGTCCAGTTAATACAAGAAAGGCTAAAGGTGGCCCAATCAAGGCAAAAGAGTTATGCCGACAACTGGAGGAGAGATCTTGAATTCCAAGTGGGGGAGCATGTCTTCTTAAAGATCTCACCCACCCGTGGAATTAGAAGATTCGGCATCAAAGGAAAGCTAAGTCCGAGATTTATTGGCCCTTTCGAGATTCTGGAGAGAATCGACGAGGTAGCATACAAGCTGGCCTTACCTCCTCAACTGGCCGGTGTACACGACGTATTCCATGTATCTATGCTAAGGAAATACGTCTATGATCCCTCACATGTTATTCAGTTTGAATAATTGAAACTCCAAAAGGACTTATCTTATGAAGAAAGACCGATCAAGATACTGGATCGAAAATTACACCAACTGAGAAATCGGGCCATACCGATGGTGAAAGTCCAATGGAGCAAGCGTGGATTCGAGGAAGCAACCTGGGAATTGGAAGAATCCATCAAGAATAAATACCCAGATTTAATCTCAGGTTAGAAATTCGACCTTTCTACTCGAATTTTTGAATTTTAGTTATATAATGTGAATTTGGAGGACCAAATTCTTTTAAGTGGGGGAGGATGTAGAAACCCAAAATTTAAAAATGAGACATAAATTTTTCAATTTGATTGTGTAATTAAAATTTTCATGAAATAATCAAATTACATTTTTACTATATGAAATAAGCTAGTTTATTGAATTTACTTGAATTAACTAGAAATAAATAGAGATTAAATGCTTCAAACCTTAGATAAATCAATAGTAAGCCCAATAAAAGTCTATGTAATGGATTAGGTTTACAATTGGCCCATTGGATAATGCATAATGGGCTGAATTAATGGTTAAAGGATTCAATAAAGGTTAAATTAACCTTAAATTCATAACATGTGTTTAATATGATATTTAAGGGATTATAATAACCCCATTTCTAGAAGATTTGACTCAAAAATGGACCCTTACCTACCAGCCACCTTGGACCAGCCGTTTTTACACTGAATTCACACTTAAGATGGTCTAAATTAAGAGGAGAAATTGTATTTTTCTTCTAAAACGAGTTCATGGGGTTGGTGGATTTAGGTAAGGAAATTTTGACCCATTTTGCCAAGTTTTGGCTATAAATAGAACCCCATTCGACCCTCAAACCATCCCTGGAAGTTAAGTTTATGCTGCTGCAAAGATTCGTGGAGATTTGAAGGAGGATTTGGAAGGTTTTCTTTATATATTTGGAGATAATCTTAGATCCGTCAAAAGGTAGGTGTCTCTCAGGCTAAACTTTAATTAAATCATGCCATCTTTTTCGTTTTTCTGTCCTCTTTCCATTGATAGCTCATTCATTAAATTCTGTTCTGAAATGAGCAAGTTATGGTCAATTTATTGAAGGGGTATTCCCATTTTTTCATCAGGTCCAGAATGCGCCATATATCAGTAGCGCGTTATGAACGCGCTGCCCCGATATAGCACGTTCATACAGTGATTTTCCCGCCCCTCTGGGGTCAAATATTTGCCCCGATATAGCGCGTTCATATAGTGATTTTCCCGCCCCTCTAGGGGTCAAATATTTAAAAAAAAAATTACATTTTCAGAACGCGCTACCCAAGGGTAGCGCGATCTTCAAAGTCGCGCTAGCTTATGCTAGCGCGTTCAAAAAAATTGGGTCAAACATTTTTTTAAATATATATATATATATATATATATATATATTTCCAGAACGATATATATATATATATAATTGGCCTTGACCGCACCACATAAATAAATAAATATATATACATAACTAGTTTTGTATCAACTCACAATTCAAGCCCACATCCTATGCCCCTTGGGTTCTGACCCAAGGGTGAGCTCTCCAACATATAAAACTATGCAAGTTTTTGTAACTTTCAATGTGGGACTAAACTTAAGTCACTTTACAATAGGAACTATATCTGTTGGAAGTCCACGTTAATTGTACGTAATTAGTCACCAAAAGTAAGAAAATGTAAGATTAGCATGTTTTAATTCTTGCAGCATGTTAAAAATTTATATTTGTAGAATGAAATTATTTTTACATGTAAAAATCTAATTTTCACCACATTAGTTTATACATACTAAAAATTGTTTCCAACATGTTAAAAATATTTCCAGCATGTTAAAAGTGACTTCCAATATGATAAAATTATTTTATACATACTGAGATATAAAAATTATTTTCAACATGTTAAAATCTATTTAAAGCTATTTTTGTGCATATAAAACTTAATTTCCTATTAAATAATTAGTAAATTGATGCATGAAAATTACTTCCAACATGATAAAAAGTCTTCTAGTATAGTAAAATTATTCCAGCATGTTAAAATTATTTTTGGCATGTTAGAATTATTTTCAGTGTATTAAAACTATTTTTCAACATGATAATTCTATTTTCCTATCAAATAATTAGCAAATAAATGGAGAAAAAAGATTTTTAGCATGATAAAAATTATGTTGTTATCAGAAAATTTCTGTATTCAGCATGGTAAACTTATCTTATCATCTTATCAGTAAGTTGATTATTTTAGCATGTTAAGTATTAATTTTAGCATGTTAATAATTAATTTTCAGCATGTAAAAATTAAATCCAGCATGAAAATTTTATTTTTATCATCTTACCAGTAAGGTAACATATGAAAATCATTCTCAGCATGTTAATATTATTTTCAGCAAGTTAGAATTATTTTCAACATAAAAAGTTATTTTCATAAGAAAATTCTGATTATTATAATAAATCACCGTTTTGGCTAACTAATGCATTTTTAATGAACAAAAACTTCCTGTAAACATGTCTAAACACTTGTAAATCAAATGCACATAAGATTAAACCATGGAATCAAATTAATTCTATTAAACTCTAATTACTTGATTTTCTTCCTACTTACCGTTCATTTTTGAACTCCACGACCTAATGTCGTTAAACATTATGCCTTAAATTGTTATCCACTTTTCTTTCAACTTCTGAAATTGTGTCAAATCTGTGCTTATTACAAATAGCATATTCTTGAAAATTCTTGGCCATATACATTAAAGTTGATGTCTAAACGTACTTGGGATCTTCGGATCCATATGACTCAATGCCTGGCATTAATGGGGCCCGGTCTGGTCCTGGGGGGAGCGCCCGAAAGTACTTGTGCCCATGGGAGTTGATTGACTAACGGTGTGGCATTGCACCGAAGTGCATGATAGATTTACTTGATACGGCATTCCACTATTCGTACTTGTTTACTTGTTACTTGTTTACTTGAAAATTACATGAATTTCTTGACTTACGTGAAAATGGTCAATTACATGGAATTCTTTACTTGTTCAAAGTCATTACTTGGAAATTCATCTTGATATCATATCATCTCAATTACTTGGAAATTCCATTCATGTTTATACACTTCCCGATACAAGTTAGAAAATTGTTTAAATTACTAACACTTAAAGATTGCCTGGTTCATAGAGATATAAAATCCTACTGAGCTTTTAGCTCACCCTACGTTTTGATTAATTGTTGCAGGAAATGAAATTGAACAAGGGAATGGACAAATGTGAAAGAGTGTTTTCCTTTTTACCTAGGTTTATGTAGATCAACTAGTGAATTTATAAGAATGTTGTAATTTGGATTTGGAAGTTGTAATTGCCTTTATGGCTTATCAATTAGTGTTGTAATACTTCATTTTGATTGAATAAAAGTATCATTTTCCCTTTCATTTCTGACTTTAGAAATAAAATTGTACATGCTCTGATCGACACGCTTGTTTACGACTCGTCGCGCCCTCGATATTCCGCGTCGGGGCGTGACAGTCACCATCGGCAAGATCGGTCGCTACCCTTTTCAGTTCTTGTCACCATCGGTAAGACCGTCTACCCTTTTCGACCCTTGTCACCATCGGCAAGATCGGTCGCTACCCTTTCCGGTTCTTGTCATCATCGGCAAGACCGTCTACCCTTTTCCACCCTTGTCACCATCGGCAAGATCGGTCGCTACCCTTTCCGGTTCTTGTCATCATCGGCAAGACCGTCTACCCTTCTCGACTCTGTCACCATCGGAAAGATCGGTCGCTACCCTTTCCAGTTCTTATCATCATCGGCGAGATCGTCTACCCTTCTCGACCCTTGTCACCATCGGCAAGATCGGTCTCTACCCTTTCCGGCTCTTGTCATCATCGGCGAGACCGTCTACCCTTTTTGACCCTTGTCACCATCGGCAAGATCGGTCGCTGCCCTTTCCGGTTCTTGTCATCATCGGCAAGATCGTCTACCCTTTTCGATCCTTGTCACCATCTGTAAGATTGGTCGCTACCCTTTCCGGTTCTTGTCATCATCGGTAAGATCGTCTACCCTTTTCGACCCTTGTCACCATCGGCAAGATCGATCTCTACCCTTTTCGGTTCTTGTCATCATCGGCAAGATCGTCTACCCTTTTTTCGACCCTTGTCACCATCGGCAAGGTCTCTCGCTATCTGTTTCGGTTTTCATCTCCCATATACCCTTGTGGGTCCTCCCGACTCTCGGCTTGCACTGGCCGTTGTTTAGTCTCGAGAACAGCCACGGCGCAGTGGAGCGAACACCTCATCTCTTTGCTAAAGGCGTGAGTGCTCTCCTGCCCCCGTGACCCACACGCTCGGACTAGAATCAACTAGCGAATGGAAAGAAAAAAAGAAGAATAATGAAAGAATGGAGTCATCATTTAATAGTAAAATGAAGATTTTCATTCCTATAGAATAAAGGGTACATGTTACGCGAGGCATTCCCCGGAATACATGAAGTCCATCAAAAAGAGGCAAATGGAAAAGGACTATGGCAGAGGGCGTCGGAAGATGTCCTCTAGCGCCGGAATGCCCAAGGAAGGATGGCGGGCCAGCCCCTGCAGTCTGAACTCAGTGGCCTCCAGCTGAGATAGTCTCTCCCCGAGAGAAGCAACTTGCCCCTCGGCCATTTCTGCCTCCTCCACCCTCTGGACTTCCAGGCGTTCTACCTCTTGAAGCTCGGCCTCTGCCCTTGAGAGTTCGGCATGTAGTTCCGCTATGTGGGCCGTGAGAAAGCTTCGGCGCTGCAAAGAGGCATTGGCGTCATCCCTCATCCTCACCGCAGTCCCTTTCAGAGAGATGAGAGCTGTTCGGCATTCGGCCCGCTCCAGTGTTACGGCCGCCAGCTGGTTAGCTGCCTCCCGGCCTAAGAATTCCCTCCTGTTTACATATTTCAGAAGCAGGATCACCCGTGGAGTCCAGTCGTCCATGGGGCAACCAAAGGCCAACAGCGAGCGGGATAAGTGCTCTATCAAGCCCCTTAGCTGAAAATAAGTCAAATCTCTACTGGCCATTACGGTCTGCTAAAGAGTCTCTAAGAACTGCCACACAAGGTCACTCGAAGACTGGAGACCAAGCGGCGACGTCCCGGGTAGTTCAAACTCCACTCTGCTGTCCACAGTGGCCCATATATCATCACCCGTCCCAGAAGATGACGACGGTATGAGCTGCAGTGCACTGGTGTGGAGAACAACCGCGGTGGCCGATACGGTAGCTTGAGCCTCAATGACGATGATTTCCCTGCCAGCCCCCTGGGATGGAGGTGCAACAGGAATATCAAGAACCGAAGACATCTGTTCTTCGACGATCTCTCCGGCTTCTATTTCGGAGGGGCCATCCTTCTCCGAAGCCGACTGTTGTGCGACTTCTAATGACTGAGAGTCCTCGACTGCTACCAAACTATCAACCCTCACAAGTGCTCCGGGTCCAGCTGGAGCCACTGCCGCTGCATAGTCCTTGGGGTATCGCAGTGCGATAGGCCGCAAGATGGACGGGAGGGTTGCGTGGCCCGTGCCTAGAGCCGGGAGGGGTATCTGCATCGTCATGGTTGGCATCACCACCTCAGTCTGCACAAGAAATATGTACATTAAAAAAAAAGAAGCTAAAAGGAAGAGAAAGGAAGGGCAGCAGGTGCCGACCACAGGTGGGTCCCTACCTCAACCGGTACTAAGCTCAAATCTCTAAGGGCAACTTCTCCGGCACCAGCCTCTCCGCTCACAAGCGAGCCTGACGGCCCAAGACCACTCCATGACAACCGGGGTGGGCTAAAAGTCGGATGATCGCTTTCATAGGCCGAAGATGCCCCGGCATCCTCAGTCTCTGTGTCCACAGGTGGGAACTCCTCATCACTGGAGCCGCCACCATAATCGACCTGCTCAGAGGAGGAAGATCCCTCTGCTCTTTCGGGATGCTCCACCATCGGGGCAGGAGCCTCGCTAGGAGGAGCATCACCCGCGGCAAGAGCTTCCCCCGTGCACTCCACATCAGGAGCAATAGTGGATGGGACCTCAAGGGCAAGTTCACCCTGCCCCTGGATAATCACTTCTTCTGCACTCTCCGAGCCCGGAAGTAATGACGGTTGTATATCAACTAAAATTTACGGCAAGAAATGGTCAAGCCGGCTGAATACATGAAGATTCGTGGTGGCGTCACAATTAAACTATAAATTACCTTCCATTTCTTGTCTGGGCGTTGGAGAAAGCAGATCTCTCTCTATGGGAGCAGCAGGGATTTCCTCTGCCCCTTCCCTAGTCGCGACATCTACCGTCGCCTCCAGCCCGACGACCGAGGCAACTGTGTCGGCAACCGTCAGCATGAGCTATCCAAGGCAGTCAAAGTGAGCTAATGAACTCTTAAGAAAAGAAGAGCCTACCTTCAGCTTCTGGCCTTTGTGTGCGAGAGGCCTCAAACTCTTCAAAGGATACAACCGGAGGAAGAACGGTTGCTGATTCCCTTTCTGCGGCCTTCTTTTGGCGCGCTCGTGTCACCCGGGTCACCGCCACTTTCGCCTTCCCGATGGCCTCTCTCAACTGGGATTGAGTCCGCTTTCTCGAATCGTCGGGAGGCAGTGGCGTTGTGGTCGGGGCCGGCTCGGGAACCTCGAAATATGCTGGCTTCTGAGCCTTTATTATCAGCTCCCTAAAGTGCTGGGTCTCCTCTGAAGTTGGTCAGACTGCACATACACATAGGTGAGAATAATGCACCACAATGAAGGAAAAAAGCTGGCCGAAGGGCCTAAATGAAGAAATGGAACATACTTGCCGGCCCCGTGTAGAAGGGGAAGAGAGGCCAATAATATAGCGAGGGCACTTTGTCTCTCGAAGCCGCCTCGCGAATAAGCCAGCATAAATCTCTGATCTTCTCACTCGGCTCGGCCAGCAGCGCCAGGTCCTCGTGACCCCGAGAAGACAGGAGATAACATAGGCTCAGATGGTCCAGCCCCCATCTGTCAACATATTTGAATGAGATATGAAGAGGTCGGTCCAGGATGACTTCGCTGGGACCACCCACTGAAAGGCCATGCGACCGAAGGAGCGCAAATAGCCAGGGGGTGCTATCGTACAAGGCATCCTGTCTGTCTTCCTTGCGAATGAAGGTCCGATAGGGGTACAACCTATCCACCTCGGGATGCCAGTCGGCCACAATCGATATGGGCTCCTCCACCTGCAGAGGAAGTTGCTGAAGGACCACCCTCTCGCTGCTTACCTGGCATAAGCCCCGAAGTGTTTTCACATAGTCATCCTTGTTGATTGTGGGCAGCTTTGGGTCAACTTTCGTCCTGCGACTTTTTACGACCTTGCGGGCCTCCAGATATGACTTCACTTCTGTACGGGTCCAGGACTTCAACTTCTTCAAATAAGAAGGCTCAATATCAAAGACTGGCTCCGGTTGGGAGTCCAGAAACCTGTGCTCTGCCACGGCCCAGCACTCTCACCGGGAGCTCCTGTAAAACCCCGTCCGCACGTTCCACCACTTGATATACTCAGGCGTGACGCGGGGGAAACGGGCAGAGGTTGGCACCCTGAAAGAAACATCTTCCTGGCGATGGAAGAAGTCCCACCATATCCGGGCATCATCATTTGAAACTTTCCCGGCCCTGTGCCTGTTAGGCAGTGCAAACTGCGAAGAAGAATGAGGAATGTGCTGGTCATAGCCGAAGTTCCGACTGAAACGGAACGGGTAGTACCGCTCCAACCACAAAATGCCGCTCTTGCGGAATACAAGGACACTCGGCCTGATAGCCAGCACCCAGTCAACCAACTCTGGCTCAAGAATGGGTCTGGTACACTTGGCCTCGGAAATCGGATGGATATACTCCTCAGTCTCAAAAAGCTTGCACTGCCTCGTCCTGTTCACCAGCGGGCTAGAATGGGCAGCCAAGCTCCAAAAGTGAAGAACCCCGGGGGAATCTGTGGGAATACGGGCCAATTTGCCCCGAATGGCATAGAGTTGCTCCGCTAGTGAGGATGGCTCGACACTCATGAATTCTATCATCTGCGGAACAAGAGGAACAGACTGTAACATCCGAGGAGCCGCCTCTGGGAACAAGGTACAAACCCAAGCATTGAAAAAGTGTAACGGACCGACCATCCGAAGACTTCTAGGGAGACGCGTCTTGTGCAGGTCTCCCAACATCTTGTAAACAAGACACAGAGCCACCGGGCAAAGAGATAGCTTGGTACCCCAAGCCATGAGAAAGGCTGGATAAATGGCTTCTGCCGTAATTACGCTCTCGTCACCTTGCTGAAGAGTGAAAGAACATATCCAGTAGACCAGGTACGCAACATAGTGCGTGACTGCATCGACACCAGTAGGGTTTGGGGCCTCCCTCTGCCCTCCTCTTGAAGATGATGATGATGCGGCCTGGTGTCGGACTCTCTTCTTCCGCTTCTGAGCCACTAGCGCTATCGGGGGAAAGTCTTCGTACTTGTTCTTTCCATTGAAGAAATATTGCACCCAGGTGCCCATCCGTACCCTCCGCTTCTCGCCCGGCTTCCGAGCTTCCCTCGTGTCGTGCGATGAATGATAGAGGGTGCGGTATGCCTTCATCAGATAGCGATAAGCATAACCCGCCAGATACCGACCCTCACCATCGGTCTGATCCTTCAGCCAGTCAGGCCAGTAGACCTCCTCATACGGTTCTCCATCAATGGGTAGGCCGCTAAGTTGTGAAAGGCTCCACAGATCCAGAGAGGTCTCTTTTTCCGAGGTATAGAAAGTGTTGTACTCGGGGCAAAACACCTCGAGCATACCTCAACATAAACCCCGGGAAATGGGGTAGCGGTACCTTGAAGCATACACGCTGTGGTATATGCCAGCCCTGGTCAGGATTGGAGCATAATGTTGCAGCACGTAATCCGTGAACTCCACTGCTCCGGGCCTAAATGCGTGAGCATCGGTGGCCCTCAGCTCGGCAAACCACCCCACAGATATCTGGTGCTTGAAGTGGATCGCCAGGCAGTCCAACAGAAATGATTCTTCTCTGTAACCCCATTTCAACGGGGCGAGAAATAAGCCAATGATCGGCTTCTCCCGATCCACCCTGCCTGCGGAATCATTCTACCTAGCAGGCACAAATTCAGGGGCCCTGGTCAGCAGCCCATCCTCTAGAGCCAGATCTTGCAGTCCCAGCATGACGCTCCACTTCCTAACCTCTCCGGGGAGATAAATTGGTCTTCCCCGCACCACACAGTCCGATAGGCTATCCCTCTCTACTAACAAGGCCTGCTCGGCTTTGCAGACGAGGAACAGATCTCTCTTCCCCTGAAGATTGAAACGCCGAAGGCAGGACATCAGATGCTTATCCTTGGGGTGATCTCGCCTGACGGTGCCTTCCCGGTCATAATGAAAAGAATCACCTCCGAGGATGAGGAGACGGCCAGTGTCCACATTATCGGTCTTCGAGTCTGAGGATTCTGCAACTATAGCAAGCTGGTCGTACCCCCGGTCAAGGGAATGAACATTTTCCCACGTCACCATGGCACGAGAAGAAGAACCATATGTCATGATAGCTGCAAAGAAGCACATCAAATAATAAGTAAAAGTTAGAAAATAGCTGATCAAAGGCAGATTTCTGACAAAATTTCGGCAGAGTCTCCCCAGCACGGGAGATTGCCAAAGAAAAGCGGGAGCGCATCCACTAAGGGAACGGTCCCTAAAAGCAGCCATCGGCATTACACCGAGGTCAACAGGAACACCCGGGGAAATAGCTCCGAGGGCAAGCCCTACCAGGAGCCTCCCGGGGCCCAAAGAGTGGGTTTGAAACCCGAAAGAACAACACTCTACTCACCCGACTCTCTCCCACACCCTCAGCCCACTCAGCGCCGCGAGGGGAGAAGAAGGGGAAGAGAGAGAAAGAAAATTGGCAAATGAGCAATGGTGGAGAGAGAACCAGAGGCGAAAGCCTTATATAGAGGGGGGGCTTCGGATGTTAATCCGGCGCGCATTTTGCCACATCAGATTAACATGTCCTAATAGCAAAAGGGGCGCCATCTTCGGGCGCGCCGAACTAACTACTCGCAAGAACCAAACGGCGCCGAATTAACCTCCTCCACTGCCCGGGACCGCGCCGGATTAACGCTTGGTAGGCCAAGGGACGCGCCGGATCAACCCGCACCGTATTAACATTCAAACGGTGCCGGATTAACTTCCGTGCCGAATTAAAGGCCATCCTAGACCTCCGTCAACTGAAGAGAAGATCATTCGAGGCGAAATTCATCCGTCGGCCTTGCTGCACTCGTGCCTTGCTCACAACACCCACGTCTGGGGGGCATTTGTTGGCACCCAAAATGTGATCGTCGGTGATCATGCCACAAAGATGAATGACGCAGCCCGCTGAAGCACGGAAGCAGATAAAGATCAACATATTGAAGACTTCTTGAGCTGCCAGAGCCTCAAGTCACCCCGTATGAACGCCAGGGACTTCACCTCAGGAGAACCGAGATGAACTCACAACCAACCGACAGTGCGACCAAGCCTGCCCAATGAACTGGCATCGACTCCGTCTTGTCGCATACATTACACCCGTTGCCCGACCAAGGACGACGGTCTACCCAGTGGCTACCCACCTCATGAAAGGCTCTCCTGAGATGAAGGAGTCCCCTTGGCTCTTCAGAACGGAGGACCAAAAGCTCTGTTGGCAGAAGATCCCGGTCACCCGACATGGGTACAACTTCCTACCAAGATGGGCCCGTTAGTGGCCGAATGATCGCCCATCTCAGGCAGAACTATCCTTGGTGTTATCCCACCCTCTAAGGAGCTTTGGGCACAAGCCAGACCGAGCCAGCGGCACGAATCATAGAGCCGAAGGCCGTGTCAGCGGAAAACCCGCATGTGCAAA
This sequence comes from Amorphophallus konjac, assembly GCA_022559845.1. Classification (NCBI taxonomy): domain Eukaryota; kingdom Viridiplantae; phylum Streptophyta; class Magnoliopsida; order Alismatales; family Araceae; genus Amorphophallus; species Amorphophallus konjac. Next base: position 169,123,818 of record CM040122.1, on the reverse strand, counting down.
CCAAAGTCATCTGAAGTTTCGGGAATGGACGTACGTCGACCTGGGAGCTTCGACAAGACATCTCGTCGAGATTTCAAAGAGCCGTGGCGAGATAAATGTTCACGGTGACCCCCGGAACCAATCCCCGGACTCATCGGCTGACTCGCGACGTGCAAAGGGCGGTAATACGGTGCGCCCTAAATCGGCGCGCCCCCACCCGGTGCCCTGTTATTCCGGCGCGCAAAAGGCCACAGGGCCTTCCCCGGCGCGCCATTCTTCACGCCGGATGAGGCTTGGAGCTCGAGTATATATATAGGAGGCTACTCGACCATAAAAAAGAAGAGGGCAATTAAGAAAGGAAAAGGAGAAGAAAAGAGGGAGGAGGGCCAGTCGTCTTCGGGGGAGAAAGGGTTTTCTTTCTTGTGAAGGAAGCAAAGTCTCTCAGAGCGTTCCTCAGTCGCCGTCTCCCATCCTCATCTGAAGCCCTTCGGAGTGAGAGAGGAAGAAGGCGTTCCGACACTCTTTTTCTAGAACAGGTGGGTGTCCGAGTCGTCTATCTTCGGCTCCGCTTTTTGCTTTCTCTCCGACGAATGTAAGCGAGAGGGGTGAGGGATGGCGATGATATGAGCCAATCCTTCCCCCTTCCTCGCCATCTATTTTCGTTTGTTCTTCCTCTGTAAATCCCTCTGTAACTAGTGAACGACGACCGGACGGCGGTGCCAGCGTCGGATTTGTAATACATGTGTTAGCCCCCTGTTCATAGGGTGATAATGTTATGTGTGTGTGTGCTGGATGATTGAGCGCTCAACGTTGTGTCTCCCCTTTGCCATTGCTATCTCAGTCGGTGCATCCGTGTGTTTTCTCACTTGTGCATTTGCTTCTTCCTTCTTTCCGAACTTGATTTCCTCGGCTCCGAATATGCCCTGGGCTACCACGGGCTAAAGAGATGACCCCTCTCCGGGTCCTTCACGATGACGCAATGACCGGGTTCTATTCGAGGGTCCCTGTATGCTTCATGGATAGAGGCGTGCTCGCGCACGTACATCTTCCTGTTTGCTTCATTTCAGGGTCTGATCTCCGTTTTCTTTTCTCTTGGCGTTATTCTATCGCTCAGAGAAGGTGGGGATCACCTCCAGCGCATCAGGGCCCGTCATGTGATTATTGCATTCCAGTTACTCGAGCATATGTGTATGTGGCTAAATTACCCTGTCGCTATGCCAACCATCCCTCCCTGTGATTCCCAATCGCTGCTCCCTCCGCGAGTATGAATTTCTTTAACCCTCGAGTGTCGATGCATCTATGTATGCTCGGTGACATATCAGCTCACCGGCGACCGTATGATGTTACTCGCCCCTGTTTTCATTCCATCTGTATTCGGGATCTGCAAGCTCGTTTGATAGCATTGTTCTGATAAACCGAGGAGAGGATACATTCCCTGACATCGTATTACAAACACCACTTGGCCATTGGGAGCTCGTCTATCAATGACGAGAGTTCCCACAGACCACCCGGTTAATAGTAACGGGTTAATCGCAACTGATTGAAACCCACAGTCTCCAGGAGGCTCGGTGGTGAATAAGGGATGTATGCCCCTCGTAGGCTGGTCCTCGGGGCCTCTCTTCACCCCAGCTGTCCCTCTCCTCTGGATATGGTGTAGGCTACAGGTTGCTCACCCTTCGTAGGCCAGCCCTCAGGGTCGTCGCTTCCTTCGGCAGCTAACATATCCATCTGTTTTAACCCACGGAGCCATGGTGCCCCTTGAAGGCCAGTCCTTGGGGTATCCTGTCCGTTGGGAATTTGCTGGCTGTCATCACGCAGACCGGCAGTTTAGGGGCTTACTCCATAAGTGAGCATGACCCCGTTCCTCTCCTGCAACCCTTCAGGTTCAGGGGAGACGCTGCCCAATTTTTGGCAGGTTTTGGACATACATTCGTTTCTGTGGAGCTGGCCATAATAAAATGATCATTCTGGGCCAAGGAACCCCAGTGCTCGAGTTTGAACCTCGCACTGGCTCATGACTCTTCTCCTGAAGAGCCTCGGACTTTATTTCAACAGGCAATAAGCCCAATTGAACCTTTAAACCTTCAAAACATTTCAATAAGTTGAATGATTTCTAAATTCATAAGAAAATAAGTTAAGCCGGCGCGGTCCTGATCCGGCGCGCCTTAATACGGCGCGGTACCCCCCCGCGCCGTATTAACCTTAGACTCATTTCTTCTTTCAATTCTTTGGCCCCTTCCCGGCGCGCCTTAAACCGGCGCGCCCCAAGGCCGTCGCGCCAGTTTAACTTGTAATTGGGGGGCACCGGGTTAAGTGCTTTGCCTACGCTTTGCCGCGCCGGATTAAGCCCTATACCTACATTTTACCACGCCATGGAAGCTATCTCTTGTGTGATCACGCCGTTTCGAATCGTTACGCTGTCTAATCCCTTGCTCGCCTCCAGAGCGATCCTCGGCTCCCGTGGTCGGAGTTAATAAACTCTAATTAGTAATAAACTGGATAAGAGGAGGGCCATTCGAGTCCAAATCGTTTCGATATCATGATTTCACTACCATGTCCGTCAGCACTCTGCTTCCGTTATCATGCTTGTGTTACCTTTTTCCCCCCCTTTTGGCGGGGATTAATAAATGTGATTGAGCGGTGTTCGTTTTCATAACTCTATTGCCATGCTTAGCATAGTCATGAGCATCATGCATGCATGTTTGCATAGACCCTCGGGTATATCAAACGGCGTTGACGGAAAGCCGGGTTATGCCCGATCGGAAGTCTCCGCTATGCGCGATGGTGGTCTTCGGACCTACGTCCTCTGCCCTGTACCAAGGGTCATCAATTTAATAAACCATGCCTCTCTTGCATTATAGATAGATGCATCTCACGTGATCTTGTCATGTTCATAACATCACACCTTTTATTCTGGCCTCGTAAGCCCACTATCTCGGCAATTAATCAAAGGTTTTACCTCCTCACAGGGGATGTATTTAATGCCATAGCCTTTATGGTATGACGGACTGCTGGTCCCGACCGAACCTCTCTCTCGCCCGACATGGGTCAGAATGAGCGCATAATAAACTTGTCACGTACGTGACTGGCATGCCCGCGCAGTCAATCAGTCAGTTAATTACCAGTTAGTTAATTGATTGATCGATACGTGAAAGAAATCCTGTCCCAAACAGTCAGGGACCTACTTAATAAAATACCCACTGGGTTAAATAAACGATCGCAAACAACGGCTTGACTCACTAATCCTACCAAGTGTTGCAGTATGCCAAAACACATGCATTCCTATCCCGAAGACAACTTCTATGTGCGGGGATACGGGTTGACCTTTAAGCTTCCAATTATAAGGATTAAAGGGGTCCAGGAAGGTGGAAATCATGTGCTGAGGTGCTTCCTCGTTCCCTAGGTGCATGTTGTCCATGGTCATGGCTTCCCTTATGAGATCCGGGCCTTGGAGGAGGTGGGCTTGGGCAAGCTTTGTGATAGGGGGTGGGAGGTAGTGGGTGGTGAAGAATGTGGATGGGTCACTTGGGTGCCCAAGTTCCCGTAGGGAGGGGTCAAAGGGATCGTGGATGGTGGGCCACGGAATGGTTGGTTCCTCTTCTCGGATTGCCCATGTGAGTTGTTCTCCGATGTGTAATGGGTCTTCTCCTACCATAAAAGTGGACGAACCATTGACCTCAATGAATTGGCTTGGCTTCCTACCCAAGACCATAAGCTCCAAATTGTAAATAGGGTCGGGCTCCTCGGGTGTAGGGAGGAATAAAAGGAGGTCACTAGTGTAACAACCTATCGTACAAACCGAGGTGATGGACCCTATACTTAGGTGCATGAGACCAAGGCTTGTAGGTCGGTTGGTCCCTAGGGACAACATGGCAGTCAACTCAAGTTGCCATCCTAACCCCTTGATAAGATCATCCAAAGTCTCTACATGGTAGTAGGATTGGATGGTGGTGTGATGGGAGATGAGGGGCACTATAGGGAGGTGTTGCTCTATGGGAGGGTAGACATGGGCCGTGATAGCGTGATTTGAACTCTGCTTTAGCCATCTAACTAGGGGTCCACTTAAGATGAGCTCGGTCCCAACTATAGGGGATGGTGTAGAATGAAGATCAGAATGCGAGGTTTCTTCCTCGACTTGGGAATGGGTTTTCTCCAAGGTGGGGATGGGGTCCGGGGTGTTCATCCCTATGTGGTCGGGTATATGGTTCATGGTTTCTTCTACAAAAGGGATGGGGAGGTCTTTTGCTGGTGTGGTGGTGATAGCCGAGGCATGTTGCACTCGGGGTGGTGGGTTGAGGTGGGATCGGGTTGGGGTAGGGAGTGGGAGTAGCGGAGGCCTAGGTTGGGGTCGGATTGGGGTTGGAAGTGGGAGGTGGGTTGGGTGAGGGAGTTTGGGTTGTAGGGATGTGTCCTTCATAGGGGTAGATGGAGGGGCGGAGGTGGGGACCAAGTGGGCTTGAGTGGAGAGGGTTAGGTGGTAGAGTGTAGGGGGGTGGCCAGGGTAGGATAGGTAGGGAGTGGTGGGGTTTGGGCCATTGGGGTGTCCTTAGGCGGGCCGGGTAGGAATGGAGGAGTTGTAGTGCTCCCCAGGCTACAGCTATCCGAGTAGGAAGGGGAGTGTTGGGGTGTGTGGGCCTTCCTAAGCTCGACCTTCGTATTCTCCCAAGTGTCAATCGGGGCTTGCCCGCGGATCCTCCTTAAACCCTCAACAATTAGCCAACGATTTTTGGCTTGCTTGGAGAGGTGCATTTTGGCTAGCCTCACTTTCGTCTCTTCGGTCAAGGGGTACCAATTAAAGTATTGGTCCACAGAAACCTCCCAATCTAGATAGAGGCTTGGGTTGTAGGATCCATCAAAGGCGGGGGTTTTGATTTTCAAGAGCTCCAAGAGGTGGTCATCTAGATTTTCCTGGGGGTAACTCTCATTCACCCTTGGTGCGGGCCCATTTCCCCTAAGTTGATCGAGTCGGACAGTGATATCATTAAACCATCTGAAAACGTTGGGCATGGCCTCCATGAGGGAGTTGATGCGGTCAACCTTGTTGGCAGCGGGGATTCCATGGGGTTAAGGATCCATTGGGGAAGGCGAAGAAGAAGGATGTGACCGGTATGAGGTAGCCATACAAAAAGGGGAAGTGATGATGCACAGGGTGACCCGAAGATGACTCTAATGCAAGCGTGCCCTGGGACTTGACTTGTGAGAACAAGTCAATGACTTGCTCTGATATCAACTGATGTGAGATGAAACCATGGGGACAGCGAAGATGCAATGAAGGGCCTCGGACCTAGACGCGCAAGCACCCTAGCGAAGGTCCGTACCCGATTTCGGCGGACTAGTTCACTCGTCACACGACCCTTTCCTGGGGTGACTCGGGGATGGTAGGTTGAGTCTAGGGACCAGACCCTTTCTGGTTGGGGTTAGGGGCAATGTTGAGTGGGGATTCCACCCTTAGGTTCGAAGGTTCCTGTGGCAACGGCGCAGACCACGCGCCATGGAGGGCGTGTTTACGCTCACACTCACTCTCTGCGATGGCCACTCAATGTGGCGGGTCGGCTGGGGCTGGGTGCTCTCTTCCTCACCGGCAGAGCTCAGAAATGATAATGATGCAGGACGGACACGGGGACCGACTCTAAGTGATATGGACCTCAGACTCTAAAGGCATACACGACCAGCAACATACGAGCATGAGAGACACTAGGCCCGACACTAAGAGCTCCTATGAGCTATACATCGCTAACAGAAATGCAAGCTCACTCGTCATCCCAAGTGAGGGAAACGCGGATCGTGCACGATTGAGGAACCGACCGAGTTAAGGGTAGTCCGACTCACTTCCGTGCTCGGATCGAGTCACGGGACGGGTCACTCTCTCGCTCTCAGCGGTGACATGGACTCACAGGCTAGAATCCTACGCTCTCACAGCAGCATACGACCATATACTAAACTAGCAAATGAACGCCAAGGAGTTAAGACCGTTACCTCCACGCTCTCGGTGTGGGGAAGATAACCCCGGCCAAATCCGTACTCCCGGTTAAACAAGTTTTACAGCAGTACAAATGTTTCGACCCACTCCACGCAGGGAGGTAAAAGGTCACATGTGGGGCCCGAGAGTCACGCGAATTGGGTTGACGGGTAGCATCTTGATGTCATCCGTCGGTGCCGAAATCCGCATTTTCTTACTGTCCGGACGACGCGATCTACGGGTTTGTGGGGCCCACGGACCGCTCTGTCCTCCGGGTCTGATGGGGTGGGTACCGCTTTGGTGGTGCGCCTCCCTGGAAGGCGGTCTGGCGGGAACACCGGTCAGAGGCCGATCGGATCTGATCTCCAAGCCTTGGAGTTGCTGCCCACGGATCTGTTGATTCTGTTTTGCAGCGCGTGATCCGGCGAGATCGGCTGCTACGATCAATCTTGATGTCGGATCGATGCACAGAAGGTATCATTGGAAAGCTCTTTTGAAGTATTTCGATCCAGGGCTAAAGAGACAAATTGGATCTGCACGGATCTGGCCTTAGTCGATTTTTGAAGTTGCTGTTGGACAGGGTCCGAAATCTTAGGGCAGTAGTGAAGTTTTTTGAGAACTGCCATTGGCCGTGGAATAGACCTCAGATTCAGACCTTGAGCTCTTCATGAAAATTGTAGAGGAGAGAGAGAGCAAAACGGCAATAATTATTATGACTGATTTGGTGGAGGTTTGGATGGGGAAAGCTATTTTATACTGGTGGGTGGTCGGATTTGGATAGAGGTAGATAGAACTGAAGGGGATCTGAAAATGATTTTTAGAAAATAGGTGGAGGCCTTTTGAAATTCCACAAAAATTCGTGGGTGGAGGGGGTGGTCGATAGAACCCTCAGTAAATTTGGGGGTTCCAGAAAAAATCAAAAGGAGGTCTCGAGATGGGAAATTTAGGGTGGCTATGGATCTAGACTGAAAACAGGCAGATCTGGAAGGAAAAGATGGACGGAAATGGAAATGGAAATTGGAAGTTGGAAGCCCAAGCAATTCTTTTGGGATGTGGAGGAGACCTCTGGAACTCACCCTGAAAGTTTGAGCTCAAGAAGAGTTCGTGGCTGGGAGCATAAATTCGTGGAAGGGGGATCTATCCTGGATGGACAAAACTCCGGCGAACACGATGGTGGTGCGATGGCGGCATGGTGGCGGCGGTGGCGGCGACGACAATCTCCGAAACTGATAGAGGAGGCTTCATACCTTAGAATCACAGCCTTCCCAGCTGCTGAAGGGGGAGAGAGGAGAGAGAGAAGGGGGCGGCCCTTGCTTGCTCCAACATTAATCTGATTTTTGTGTCTATTATTTCCAATCAAATGAAAATACAAGGAATATATATGAAATACAAAAACACTTCAACTATCCCTAGATCTAGGTTTGGGGAGGGATAAAAGCGGAAGTCCACATTTAATTATCCCATGTGTTGTGGACCAAAATAAAAGAAATTACAAAATATAACTAATTTGTTCCAAAGGGGGGGCGCCCCCTTGACCAAGAAGCCCCCTTCTTGGACTTTGAATTCACCTTGTCCCCCACTTGGCCCACCCTTCTAGAAGCCCACCATTGGAAGGTTGACTGACCCCACATGGGCCCTAGGGTGAGGTGGATCAATGGGAGGAGGGATGGGGGGCCCGCGGGACCCCGGTGGTCCCATTTTACACATAAACCCTTATTACAATTCGAATTACAATCCAAATAAAACTAAATAAACACACATTGCACACAAATGAAATCCCCCAAAACATGATAAATACTAAGACACAAGGGGGAGTCCCCAGGCTATCTCCGAGCCAGATAGAAGCCGCTGTAGCCCAAGTGGTGCTCCGCGTACGGTACCGGTGACTCGCCGGTTCGTGCTTCTCGATCACTCGGGTGTCCGCACCAATTCTCTCCGAGTGGGAGAAACTCGACCCTGTCGAGTAATGGTCTGCATCACTCTAGTACCACTCCAGTAGGTCCGGATCTATCCTCTGCAACTCGGCCCGTGTGATCCAAGTATCCTCGGTGGCGGGTCGCCCTCTCCATCGCACTAGGTAGCGCGGGTAAGATCCACTCTTGGTAACAGTCACCTGCTCATCCAATATATGATCTATATGCTCTCGCTGCCGTGGAAAAGGGGCGGGAGGTGGACACTCAGGTGTGGGATCACTCTCAATGGGAGGAGATGGCTCAAAGGACTCACTAGGGATCACCGTTGGGTCCCTATAGGCAACTAGATTCGACACATTGAAAGTTGAGCTTATACCATATTCCTCGGGCAGGTCCATAACATACACATTGGATCCAATGCGTTTCAACACTCTAAATGGACCGGCTCCGCGAGCTTGCAATTTCTTTACGGTTCCAGAGGGAAACCGTTCAGGTCTTACCCTGATCATGACATATTCACTCTCTTGGAACTCACAGTGGTGTCTATGGGCATCGGCTAACTCCTTATACCGTGCATTGCTGGCCTCAATGTGACGACGGATGTCGTCATGCAGACTCCTAACATGCCTAGCAAACGACTCGGCAGACTCCGACACTCGTGCATGGATGGGCATGGGAACAAGATCCACTAGCTTCCTAGGCCTACGACCTGTGACAATCTCGAATGGACTCATACCGGTAGACCTGTTAACCTAATCATTATATGCAAATTCTGCCAATGGTAATATGAGATCCCAATCCCCTAGACGATCCCTAACAAGACACCTCAAAAGGTTACCCAGACTCCTATTGACCACCTCGGTCTGACCATCTGTCTGGGGATGATATGCAGTGGAAAACTTGAGGTGAGTACCCAACATATGCCACAGTGTCTTCCAAAAATAACTGGTGAATCTAACATCATGGTCAGACACTATGGTACGAGGCAACCCGAACTTGCACAGCACATGAGTAAGGAATAGGCGGGCTACCCTCGAAGCATCCGAAGTCTTCGAGTAGGGAATAAAAAGGGCCATCTTCAAGAATCGGTCAACAACCACATAGACCGAATCATGCTTCCTGGAGGTACGTGGCAATCCCAAGACAAAATCCATGCTAACATCCTACCACGGGGCATCAGGCACGGGAAGAGGTGTATAAAGGCCCGAGCTTTGCTTCTTCATTTTGGCCGTAGCACATGTATGACACTGTGCCACAATATGAGCAACATCACGCTTCAAGCTCGGCCAATAAAATCTATGCTCAACAACCTCGATAGTCTTGTTCCGACCAAAGTGGCCGGCTAGACCTCCCGCATGTAGCTCCCAGACTAAGAAGTCTCGAACCGAAGTTCGGAGAACACAAAGCCTGCCTCCTTGAAAGAGGTAACCCTCCTGAAGCACATAATCATCAAGGTCTCTCGAGGGTCCGGCTTGGAGAGTGGTATAAATCTGACCGAAGTCAGGACAGTCAACATAGACCTCTCTCATCTTCTCTAACCCTATGACCTCGGCACTCATGGTGGTAAGCAAACACGCTCGCCGACTCAAGGCATCGGTCACCTTGTTCTTCACTCCAGTCTTATGTTTTAGCACAAATGTGAACTGCTGGAGATACTCAACCCAATGGCTGTGACGTGCATTAAGCTTCTTTTGGGAATGGAGGTACCTCAAAGCCTCATGATCAGAGTATAAGATAAACTCCTGATGTAATAGATAGTACCTCCAATGCCTAAGAGCCTGAACAACTGCGTAGAATTCCTTATCATAAGTGGAGTATCACAGTTTCGTGTCATTCAGCTTCTCACTGAAATATGCGACCGGGTGGGCCTCCTGACTCAACACCCCTTTTATCCCAACACCCGACGCATCACAAGAGACCTCAAACACCTTCGAGAAATCTGGCAATCGAAGGATAGGTGTCTGCGTCATGCGCTCCTTGATGTCCTTGAAGGCAGTAGCTGCGGCCTTCGTCCATACAAACGTGCCCTTCCGAATACAGTCTGTGATCAGGGCAGTGACAGAGCTAAATCCGCAGAAGAAACGATGATAGAACGTCGCAAGGCCATGGAAGCTGCGGACATCATGGACCGTACGGGGTTCCGGCTACTCAACAATGGCCCAGACCTTCTTCGGATCGGCGGAGACCCCAGTACTAGACACAATAAAACCCAAGAAGGTAAGCTGAGGTGTCATGAAGGCACACTTCTGTGGGTTCACAAACAACTGCTCTCGCCTCTGGAGTAGACAGACCTGCCGAAGGTGGTCTAAGTGGTCCCCCGTGGTGCGACTATAGATAAGGATATCATCGAAGTACACTATCACAAAGACTCCAATGAATGGTCGAAGGACCTGAGTCATGAGTCGCATGAAGGTGCTAGGGGCATTGGTCAACTCAGAGGGTATAACCAACCACTCATATAGACCATCCTTGGTCTTGAATGCTGTCTTCCAGTCATCACCTGGCCTAATCCTCACCTGGTGGTAGCCACTCTTAAGATCGATCTTCGAGAAGATAGTGACACCGGCCATCATACCTAGCATATCATCTAGGTGAGGAATAGGGAACCTGTACTTCACGGTGATTTTGTTGATGGCACGACTATCAATGCACATTCTCCACGTGCCATCCTTCTTTGGGGCGAGTAATGTGGGAACAGCACACGGACTTATGCTGTCCCGAACAGACCCTCTCTACATCAACTCATCAACCTGCCATTTTAGATCGGCATGTTCCGTGGGACTCATGCGATAATGGGGAAGATTGGGCAATGAGGAGCCCAGAATCAAGTCGATAGCATGCTGAATATCCCGCATGGGTGGGAGTCCCTCGGGAAGCTCCTCGGGAAAAATATCAGTGAACTCCTGCAGAATAGGAATGACATCGGGTGGGAGTTCACCCTCGGACTTTGGCTCCACCTCTCGGACCGTAATAGCAAATACAGGGCAGCCCCTACTAGCCTCCCGCTCCATTTCCCGAGAGCTAATCGTCATCAATCTCCTAGTCGAGGGCTCGCCTGGGCCTGATGTAACAGTCATAGCCCGAGCTGGGGATGGATTACTGGGCCCGGGGATGGAAGGCTCCGGAGTACTAGGGCCAGTAGGACCCCTAACTAATGGGCTCTTGGGCTGATTGGGGTAGAGAGTAATCCGTTGGCCAGCATGGTCGAAGGTACAGGTGTTCGACCAGCCATGGAGTGTGGCATTCCGATCAAATAACCACGGCCTACCAAGAATAATGCTACCCACCTCCATGGAGAGGACATCACACCAGATATCATCACGGTAGGCACGGAACTGCAGTGGGACCAGACACCGCAGCCTGATCGGAATGGAGGTGGAATCCACCCATGATACTCGATAGGGGCAAGGATGATCCGCGGGTGTAAAACCAAGACTGGAGACAGTGCCCGTGGAGATTGCATTGATGCAACTCTCACTATCGATGATCACCTTACAAACTTGCTTGTCCAGCCTATAGAGTGTTTGAAAGTTAGTGGTCTGTCGCCAGTCATCACTGGCCTATGGCTGGGTGAGAATACACCTGACGACCCCCAAGTGGGTATCGTCCGGATGCTGGGCATCCTGGCCATTACCTTCGGCCTCATAGTACTCGTCAGCTAGCTTTGGATATGCTTCATAGCTAACTAACTCAAGGTCCATAGGGGTGGTATCCTCGGCCTGTGTGTCCCCAACGACAAGAGACTGGCGGGTGGGACATTGGTTGGCAAAATGGCCCAACCCATTGCACCGATAACACTGCTGCCGTGATCCACTAGGCTCCCCAATCGTGGGTCCTTTCCCCTTATCCTCTCGACGGATAGGAGGTGAAGGCAACAAAGGATGGGCAGGAGGTGCGGGTGCCGGTGGATGGGCTGTGGGTGCCGTAAGATGTTGGGGATGAGGAAGGTCCCTCGGGGGTGGAGGGCGAGGCCTAGGAGCGAAAGGTTCGGGACGAGTGGGCTCCTAAGGTCGGGCCATGGGGGCCCTCGGATACGTGCCAGAAGAGCCACGGGGCTCGACACTACGAAGGGGAAAGGAGCCCAACCGATGGGGAGACTCGAACTCGGCCTCGAATTGCTCCAATTCGAGAGCAACCCGATACGCTTGTTCCAAAGTGGTCGCATTGCGGCGAAAAAGTTCGTATTGATAGTTTGGCCGCAGACCTCTCCGAAAGCGTGATATGGTCATGGTGCTCTCTTCCGTAACTCCACACCGCAAATAATACTCATCAAACTCGACTGTGTACTCGGTCACGGATTGGATCCCTTGGGAGAGACTTTGCCATTTATCTATGAGACGTTGGCGATATGAGGCAGGAAGGTACTTCTCCCTCGATTTCATTTTCATGTCATCCCAAGTGCCGATCGGGGGTTGACGTCGCTGATTTAGCAGGCTCTCCACATTGGTCCAATAAGTTTGGGCCTGCCCATGCAGCTTCATCTTCGCGTATCTCCACATTGGTCCAATAAGTTTGGGCCTGCCCATGCAGCTTCATCTTCGCGTATCGAACTCTCCCGTGGTCCGTCATCTCAAACCACTCGAAGTACCGGTCCATGTCGGCCTCCCAATCTAAATAGACCTTCGGGTCCAAGGACCCGCTAAAAAGGGGAGGGTCCACACGCATGCTCCGAAGAACGCGGTCATCATCACGATTCCGTCGTTGGTTACGACGACCATATCCCCCTTGCTCATTATCAGATGCATAGTCAGACACCTCATGCACATGTTGCCTCCCAGCATCTACCGCCTAAGCTCTTGGCACAGTAGGTTGCTGGGCCGCCTCTTGTTGACCATTGGTCGGCGCGGGTTGCGCCGCCGCTGGGGCCCTCTCGAGGACGGCAATCCTCCCTACAAGACCCTGGATGGATTGGTCCGAAGTTTCGGCCCGATCCTCGAGGGCTTTCATCCTCCCTTCTAGACGCGTTCCTACGCCATCTAGACGCGTACTAAGGCTATCCATATGCTTATCGAGATGATCCATGAGGGCTCGGAACATCTCGGCCGTCGAGGGTTCATCGGAGCTACGGGCTCGGGAATCCGCCATAGGTGGTGGTGGCGAGTATTGGGTGCCTCGATGGGTGGGCATACAAAGACACACGAACTAGGAGACACAAACTGATGCAAACACCGACTAATGCACCTAGACCTAAACCAATATCCGGTACGTGGCGGAGTTAATCGATCCGAAGATCACTTACGCAAGTGTGCGGCCTTCCCGATAGACGTAGCCTAACGTTCGGACAACACCTTTTAAAATACTGAATTATCGGGATGAAATGCAATTTTAAAACACCCTTTTTTTTGTTTTGAAAATAATGATGATCCTAGACTCGACTTAGACTGTGCAAGACTCATGCAACGACTGCCCTAGACTCGACTCGCTCTGATACCAAACTGATGCGGGACGGACACGGGGACCGACTCTAAGTGATATGGACCTCGGACTCTAAAGGCATACACGACCAGCAGCATACGAGCATGAGAGACACTAGGCCCGACACTAAGAGCTCCTATGGGCTATACGCCGCTAATAGAAACGCAAGCTCACAGTTCGTCCCAAGCGAGGGAAACGCGGATCGTGCACGGTTGAGGAACCGGTAGAGTTAAGGGTAGTCCGACTCACTTCTAGGCTCGGTAGATATACTAGTTGATATACTACAGCTTCAGCCCATTAAGAAAGCGCTTAGCTTTCATCTTCTCGGTAGATATCAAATGAGTAGCATAACGAGATAGTCGAGAGAATTGAGCTTCATATTCAGCTACAGATAGATTTCATTGCTTCAAAGTAGCAAACTCAGCTGCCTTCTTCTCTTGTACTCGATCAGAGAAATATTTACCATTGAAGAATTCCTAGAACTCCTCCCATGTGACTTGTCTATCACCAAGGGTAGCCTTCACTGCATCCCACCATGTCCTCGCATCACGTTCAAGTTGAAAGGTCGATAAGAGGACACGTTCCTGATCGCTGCATTGCATCACTTCAAAAATCCTTCCTATCTCTTCAAGCCAGTGCTCGGCTTCATCAGGGTCAGTCGAGCCACCAAATCGCGAGAGATTCATCCCACGAAAGTTCCAATAAAGGTCGCTAGTGCCATGGTTTGCAGCTCCTCCTTGGGCCACTTGTTGCAAAGCCTGAGTAAGTCCTTGAACTGTACACTGCAAGTTCCTCCATTCTGCGCATTCTCCTGCCATTACAAAAGCCTACACGTGGAGTAGGTTATATTAGGTTCAATCAAGAATGGATAATCGTGCAATTAGATTATTAACTCAACCCCAGTCTTCTACCCAAATCTCACCAGGTTGGGTCCTTAGACTTATAACAAGGTTATAGGTCCTACAGTATAACTTAGGATAATAGAACTTAGAGAACCTAGAGATATTAGAAAACCTAGGCTCTGATATCACCAAACTGTCACGCCCCGACGTGGAATATCGGGACCGACAGTAGAAAACGCTAGTAAATATAACATGCTAAGCTAAGAATTAACATAATACCATGAACAGAAATAACTCTAATTCTATTATAATAATCATCAAACGTCTTACAAACGACTCAAACATCATCAAACATAATCTCTACTCGACTCCGGTACAATAACTAACACCAATTCTAAGACATAGCTAGATGTAAACAACTAAACAAACTCAACATATATACTAGCTGATACACTCCAAGCTATCCCTCTCGCCCATTCCCATCCATCTGTGAATCTTCACCTGAGCTGCCTGGAAAAGGGGGAAACAACTATATGAGCGAACGCTCAGTAGGTAACAACAGGCAAGTGTAAGTGATTAACCAATTAATTACATGTATATGAACGGAAAGAAAAGATATAACGATCGAATGAAACAATGTAATAATAGAAAGTGCTAAAGAATGGAATGGAATAACAATATGACAAGAATGATAAGATTACACGAATTGCAAGTTTATGAACAATATACATAATAGGAAATTGCAGGAAATTGGCCAACAAGCAAGATTGTAACCAAGTCAAACATGATTCAAGTAAGATATAAGAGATCATTGTCATAGACATCACGCTAGTCATGCACTCGGTGCAATGCCTCACCCTGTCATTACAAACTCCCATGGGCAAAAGTACTTTTCGGGTGCTCTCCCCAGGACCAGACCGGGCCCCTATGGTGCGTTGGCATTGATTAATTGGATCCAAGATCCAAGTTGTCTAGACTTTAATCAAGTTAAATGGCCCATTATAATCAAGTATAAACTTACCTCGGAATATCCCAAGGCTGAGTTGAAGAATTACTGTCCAGAATTTCTATCCAGGAGTTCAAATTATCAAGAACCATCATGTTCTTGGATTCAAAATCATAAAACACGGGGAAAAACTAGTCTCTGGAAGACATGCGGTCAATATTGGGCCGCTCAAGGCTTGTGCAGTCGACACTGGGCCGCACTAACAGGAACTGGGCTGGGTTTAGCCCTCGGGAGGTCAAGGTTGAACGGCTGCTGACGGGCCGCCCTTCTATATGAACAGTTAGGATAGGGCCGCACAAGGCCAGAAGGTTACAGAATCAAGGACAGGATGTGTGGTCCTAACAGAGCCGCTCATGAGTTGAACGGTTCACTCAGAGCCGCCTGAGAGAAGTACGATCCATTACTGGCCGCACAACATAGGGCCTAACCAAGAGTTAGAATTTAGCCCAAGTGGGCTCCCGGGCTACCGTAGGCAGGGTGGAACTGAACCAGAGTATAACCCACTGTCTGCTGGTCGGCCTAGGGTCTACTGTGCTGATCAAAACAGGATTTGGCCGAAGATAGATCAAGGATAATCGGCCAAGACAAATTGGCATCTGCCAGGGATGAACGGTCTCCACTGACCCGTTCATTGGTATATGCGGTCTATCAATAGCCGCGCAAGTCTCTGTTAATACAATTCGGATTAACTCAAATAACAGAGGTTTGATTGAGTCTAAATCAAAACTAGGGGATACAATGGTTCAAGATTAAGGTTATAACAAGTATAAACCTAATAGCCATTCCATTATAAAGGATTCACAATTAAAAATTGACATTCATTGGAAAGATGAATCACGATCAAGCTCAATTAAATAAATCAGCAAGAATGATTTACTGTCATGAATTACAGTTTATTAGGTGTGTTTCTAACTTGCAATTAACCACTAATCTACTAACATAACATGCTGAAATGATAATTAATATATTCTGTTACAGATGTGCGGTCGGTTCTGGACCTTACATCCCAATGAACGGTCACAGACTGGCCACACACGCCCCCTCAGATCCGAAGACCTGCTGGATATGGACAGTCGGTAGTGTGCTGCTGGGAAGAATGTGCGGTCTGGAACTGGCCACAAGTGACATATGCGGTTAGGGATCGGCCGAACGTTCCGGGGACACGAACATATATAGAAATATATAAACGGTCAACAGAGGGCCGCCTGTCTTGGATGTGCGGTCTATCGTGTGGCCGCACATGTCCAAACAGGTCGCTACCCCTCTCGCCTTGCCCGACTCTGGTAAGGTTTCTAGGGTTAAATTAAAACATGAAATTCACACGATATAAAGTATGAAATTTGGGACTTTTACTATCAAAAGAAAGAGCACGAAAAACTATACAAGATGCATGAATCAATTTTATATTTATAGCCTGGAATCACTACTTAATCGAAAGGGAACAATTATAACCCTAGATGTGACATGCTTCTACTAAAACCTAAAATTCTCGTAGGATACTTGATAGAATTTAGGGCTTTCTACATCAATGGAAAGCTAACACGATGTTGCTTCTAACCATATATTATTTGTAGGGTTTGGCTTGCTATCACCTACCTGAATCGGATGAAGAAAGAAGGAGAAAAAAAACCAAGGACGCCGGTACACGCAGCCACTAATCGCTCGAGATCTCCCTCGGTCCAACTCCACTGCAGCCGCCGCTGGTTCTAAACGATTCTAGGGTTAGAGAGCTTCATTTTTTATAGGTCACACACCTTCTGGAGGCTTCTATGCGCGGAGTATTCGTCCACGCAAGTCGGGTCGATGTGAACGCCGCCGCAAAGGTTGACTCGATCCAAACTCCACCAAAAGCATCTCCTAGGGTTAGGATTTCGAGAGATTAAGAGAGGGTAAACGATCCTCTTATCCTGGCCTTTCATTTGCCACAGATTTGGGCTCATTAGATGTAGTATTGGGCTCGAATTTGGCATTTCAAGGTATGGTTAACTAAGTGTTCAATTTGGGCTTAAACCACTAATTTGGCCTACTTATAGATTTTATTTGGGTTGGCCACAGAAGACAAGTTTGTTAAACGTGTTATCCTCTACAAGAATATAATTTTTTTTGGATTTTTATAAAATAGTCAAAATCTAGCTTATTCTATTTATTAAGGGATTATTCTAATTAATTTCGAAAAGAAATCGGGGTATTACACCCTCTCCCACTTAAGGAATTTGGTCCTTCAAATTTAATGCACTTAATAATAAAAAGAGGGAGTGAGACAGCTTACCTAGAATAAGTCGGGGTACTGTCTCCGCATAGTATCTTCCGACTCCCAAGTAGCCTCTTCAGCTCCACGCCAACTCCACTGCACTTTAACCATCGGTATGGAACGATTCCTGAGTTGCTGTTGCTTCCTATCCAAAATCTTGATCGGTCTTTCTTCATAAGTTAGATCTTTCTTCAATTCAAAGTCTATATGCTGAATAATGTGAGTGGGATCGTACACATATTTCCGTAACATAGACACATTTAAAATATTGTGCACTCCAAATAACTGAGGTGGTAGTGCCAAACGGTAAGCAACCTCCCCCACTCTTTCCAGAATCTCGAATGGACCAATGTATCTTGGACTCAGTTTGCCCTAAATACCAAACCTTCGAATTCCTCTCATAGGAGAGACCTTTAAAAACACATGTTCACCAACCTGAAATTCCAATGCTCTCCTCCTGGTATCGGCATAACTCTTCTGTCTTGATTGTGCTACTTGCAATCGATCTCTGATAATACGGATGTTCTTGGACTATTCAGAAATGAGATCTAGTTCAAGCCATTGCTTCTCACCTACCTCATCCCAACATAACGGGGATCGACAGCTTCTACCATACAAAGCTTCAAATGGAGCTATCTGAATGCTAGGCTGGTAACTGTTGTTGTAGGCGAATTCAACTAATGCCAAATGATCACTCCAACTACCTCCAAAGTCAATCATACAGGCTCTAAGCATATCTTCCACTATCTGGTTGGTCCTTTCAGTCTGTCCGTCTGTTTGTGGATGGAAAGCAGTACTGAAATTCAGACGAGTTCCCAAGGATTCTTGCAATCCTTTCCAAAAATGAGAAGTGAATCTGGGGTCTCTATCAGACACAATGCTGACTGGTATACCATGAAGTCTTACCACTTCCTTCATATACAAAGCAGCCAAAACATCAACTATCCATTTAGACTTAATGGATAAGAAATGAGCCGATTTTGTCAATCTGTCGACAATCACCCATATTGCATCAAATCCACTACGAGTCCTAGGTAGACCAATAATGAAATCCATGCCAATGCTCTCCCACTTCCATTGGGGTATATCAAGGGGTTTCAATTTCCCTGCTAGTATGAAATGCTCCGCCTTGACTTGCTGACAAACCAAGCATCTACTTACGAAGTCCGCCACTTCCCTTTTCATATTCGACCACCAAAAAGATCTTTTCAAATCCTTGAACATTTTAGTACCTCCAGGATGAATGGTTTATCTGGATCTATGAGCTTCCTCGAGGATCTTACTCTTTATCTCAGCTACATCAGGTACACAAGTTCTCCCTTGAAATAACAATCTTCCATCATCAGCCATCATGAAGTCAGGTCTGTTACCCAAGCTTCCCTTGATCTCTACCAACTCCGGGTCATCATCTTGCAGAGATTTGATTTCCATCAGTAATTCGGGCTTAAGTTAAATCTGAGAAATCATAACTCGATCCTTGTCAACATTAAGATCCAAACAAGCTAACTACTCCAGTAATTTCCATTCTTGTAACATGAGGCTTGACAACTTAGCTATAGCCTTGCGGCTTAAGGCATCTGCTACAACATTACCTTTTCCAGGATGATACTCAATGGAGAAATCGAAATCCTTCAAATACTCCAGCCATCTTCGCTGCCTCATATTGAGTTCCTTCTGAGAAAATAAGTATTTCAAACTCTTATGATCTGAAAACACCGTGAATGCTTCTCCATACAAGTAGTGCCTCCATATTTTCAAGGCGAACACCACTGCTGCTAGCTCCAAATCATGAACATGATAATTCTCTTCATGCTTCCTCAACTGCCTAGAAGAATAGGCTATCACTTTCCCGTGCTGCATGAGTACACACCCTAAACCAATACCTGAAGCATCACTGTATACAACAAAACCTCCTTCACCAGAAGGTAAAGCCAAAACATGTGCAGTAGTCAAACATTCCTTCAAGGTCTGAAAGCTTCGCTCGTAATCTTTCGACCAATCAAATTTGATCTCCTTGCGGGTTAATCTTGTCAGAGGTACTGCAATCTTGGAGAAATCTTGAATAAACCTTCGGTAGTAACCTGCTAGGCCTAGAAAACTTCTCACTTCAGTCACATTAGTAGGCTTAGCCCAATTCTTTACTCCCTCTACCTTCGAAGGATCAACAGAAATACCTTCTTTTGTGATGATATGCCCTAGAAAGGACACCTCTTGCAGCCAGAAATCACACTTACTAAACTTGGCATATAACTGATGATCTCTCAATGTTTACAATGCCATCCTCAAATATTCAACATGCTCCTCCTCACTCTTAGAATAAATCAAGATATCATCAATGAACACCACGACCCATTGATCAAGATAGGGCCGAAATACATCGTTCATCAGCTGCATGAAAGCTGCATGTGCATTCGTTAGCCCAAAAGGTATTACTATGAATTCGAAATGCCCATACCTACTACAGAATGCTGTTTTATAGATATCCTCCTCCTTAATTTGTAACTGATGATATCCAGATCGAAGGTCGATCTTAGAAAAATACTGAGCTCCTGCTATCTGATCAAATAACGCATCAATCCTTGGCAATGGATATTTGTTCTTGATAGTCAACTGGTTCAATTGTCGATAATCGATGCACAACCTCATCGAACCATCCTTCTTCCGGACGAATAATACAGGGGCTCCCCACGGGGAAGTACTTGGTCGAATGAACCCTTTCTCAAGCAATTCCATCAACTGCTGCTTTAGTTCCCTTAGCTCCGCCGGAGACATACGATAAGGAGCTTTGGAAATAGGGGTCGCACCAGGAATCAGATCAACAGAAAAGATAACTTCCCTTTCAGGAGGAAGTTCTGGTAGTTCCTCAGGAAAGACATCTGGAAAATCTTAGACGATAGAAAAGTCCTCAATCTCGGTCTTCTGCTCAGGGGTCACAGAAACAAAGGCTAGAAAAGCCTTACATCCTCTCCTCATCAGTTTATCAGCTCGAAGAGCCGAAATAAGTGGAACAGACTTATGGTGTCTAGTTCCTATAAAAGAAAGTCCAGGGTGTCCAGTGAAAGACACAGAACTAGATCTGCACTGAACATTGGCCTCATACTTAGCCAACCAATCTGCTCCTAGGATTACATCATAATCCTTCATGTCCATGCAAACTAAATCAGCTGGCAGGTTTTGTTCATTGATCAAGACCTTACTAGAAGGATAGAAATACTTAATTGCTGAACCGGAACCAATAGGAGTTGAAATCTCTAACGGAGAATTCATCAAAACTGGCTTCACAGCTAAAGACTTCGTAAATCTCCGAGAAATAAAAGAATGAGTGGCACCAGTATCAAAAAGAACAAAAGCTAATTTATCATGTATAATAAGAGTACCTTCGACAAGTCCACCTTCCTCGGCGGGTCTTGTCTCATCTTCTTGTAGAGCCTGGAGCTTGCCTTGTTGCTTCCTGATTCCTTGCGATTTCACCGGGGTAGCTTGCTCAGACAATAGAGGGCACTCAGGAATACGGTGGTCCCTACTGCCGTAACGTAAACAGGCACCCAGCTTGCGCCAGCACTCCTCCATCTTGTGACCTGGACGGTCACAATACTTGCATACGCCCTTGAATGGAACAATAAGGCCAGGTTTCTTAACTTCAATCTTCGGCATTTTGCCCTTCCACGAACCAGACCCACTAATGGGCCTCTTCCTGCCATGACCAGGCTTGATACTTCCAGAACCAGTATGGTGTTGTTCAATCCTAACTCTCTTCCCACGGATTATCTCCATCATTTCTAAAGTATCTTCCAACACTTGAGCCTTTCTCACCATCTCGGAATAAGTTGGAATTTCCATCGGTGCCAACTAGTTGATATACTGCAGCTTCAGCCCATTAAGAAAGCACTTAGCTTTCATCTTCTCGGTAGATATCAAATGAGTAGCATAACGAGATAGCCGAGAGAATTGAGCTTCATATTAAGCTACAGATAGATTTCGTTGCTTCAAAGTAGCAAACTCAACCGCCTTCTTCTGTTGTACTCGATCAGAGAAATATTTACCATTGAAGAATTCCTCGAACTCCTCCCATGTGACTTGTCTATCACCAAGGGTAGCCTTCACTACATCCCACCATGTCCTCGCATCATGTTCAAGTTGAAAGGTCGACAAGAGGACACATTCCTGATTGCTGCATTGCATCACTTCAAAAATCCACCTTATCTCTTCAAGCCAGTGCTCGGCTTCATCAGGGTCAGTCGAGCAACCAAATCACGGGGGATTCATCCCACGAAAGTTCCGATAAAGGTCGCCAGTGCCGCCCTTCTATATGGACGATTAGGATAGGGCCGCACAAGGCGAAAAGGTTACAGAATCGAGGACAGGATGTGTGGTCCTGATAGAGCCGCTCATGAGTTGAATGGTTCACTCAGGGCCGCATGAGAGAAGTACGGTCCATTACTGGCCGCACAACACAGGGCCTAACCAAGAGTTAGAATTTAGCCCAAGTTGCCTCCCGGGCTACCATAGGCAGGGTGGAACTGAACCAGAGTGTAGCCCACTGTCTGCAGGTCGGCCTAGGGTCTACTGGGCTGATCAAAATAGGATTTGGCCGAAGATAAATCAAGGATAATCGGCCAAGACAAATTGGCATCTACCAGGGATGAATGGTCTCCACTGGCCCGTTCATTGGTATATGCGGTCTATCAATAGCCGCGCAAGTCGCTGTTAATCCAATTCGGATTAACTCAAATAACAGAGGTTCGATTGAGTCTAAATCAAAACTAGGGGATACAATGGTTCAAGATTAAGGTTATAACAAGTATAAACCTAATAGCCATTCAATTATAAAGGATTCACAATTAAAAATTGACATTCATTGGAAAGATGAATCAAGATCAAGCTCAATTAAATAAATCAGTAAGAATGATTTACTGTCATGAATTACAATTTATTAGGTGTGTTTCTAACATGCAATTAACCACTAATCTACTAACATAACATGTTGAAATGATAATTAATCTGTTCTGTTACAGATGTGCGGTCGGTTCTGGACCTTACATCCCAATGAACGGTCACAGACTGGCCGCACACGTCCCCTCAGATCCGAAGACCTGCTGGATATGGACGGTCGGTAGTGTGCCGCTGGGAAGAATGTGCGGTCTGGAACAGGCCGCAGGTGACATATGCGCTTAGGGATCGGCCGCACGTTCCAGGGACACGAACAGATATACAAACATATAAACGGTCAACAGAGGGCCGCCTGTCTTGGATGTGCGGTCTATCATGTGGCCGTACATGTCCAAACAGGTCGCTACCCCTCTCGCTTTGCCCGACTCCGATGAGGTTTCTAGGGTTAAATTAAAATATGAAATTCACACGATATAAAGCATGAAATTTGGGGGTTTTACTATCAAAAGAAAGAGCATGAAAAACTATACAAGATGCATGAATCAATTTTATGTTTATAGTCTGGAATCACTACTTAATCGAAAGGGAACAATTATAACCCTAGATGTGACATGCTTCTACTAAAACCTAAAATTCTCGCAGGATACTTGATAGAATTTAGGGCTTTCTACATCAATGGAAAGCTAACACGATGCTGCTTCTAACCATATATTATTTGCAGGGTTTGGCTTGCTATCACCTACCTGAATCGGATGAAGAAGGTAGGAGAAAGAAAACTAAGGACGCCGGTACACGCAGCCACTAATCGCTCGAGATCTCCCTCGGTCCAACTCCTCTGCAGCCTCCGCTGGTTCTAAATGATTCTAGGGTTAGAGAGCTTCATTTTAATAGGTCACACACCTTCTGGAGGATTCTATGCACGGAGTATTTGTCCACGCAAGTCGGGTCGATGTGAACGCCGCCGCAAAGGTTGACTCGATCCAAACTCCGCCGAAAGCATCTCCTAGGGTTAAGGTTTCGAGAGATTAAGAGAGGGTAAATGATCCTCTCATCCTGGCCTTTCATTTGCCACCGATTCAGGCTCATTAGATGGAGTATTGGGCTCGAATTTGGCGTTTCAAGGTATGGTTAACTAAGTGTTCAATTTGGGTTTAAACCACTAATTCGGCCTACTTACAGATTTTATTTGGGTTGGCCACAGAAGAGAAGTTTGTTAAACGTGTTATCCTCTATAAGAATATAACTTTTTTGGATTTTTATAAAATAGTCAAAATCTAGCTTATTCTATTTATTAAGGGATTATTCTAATTAACTTATAATTAATTTCTAAAAGAAATCGGGGTATTACAGTGGGGGACTTTAATTTTCAAACAAAGACTACCCCCACGCAGAGAGGGGCGATCAGCTGGCTAGGCGGGGGTGGGAAAATGGGAGCGACGAGGGCCAAACGGTTGGAGGCCGAAATCTAACCACTCGGTTCTACAGGGACAGCAGGTCGGTGAACAGGGACAATAGCTCTTCCAGTTGCTGTAGGCAGGGGATCCGGAGCTGCCATGACCCTGGATGGCCAGGGATCACCCGACAGGAACTTGGGGTTGCTTGGGGGTCGACGTGGGCCACTACGGCTTCGGGACCGGGATTGCTCCTGCGTGACCTTGTGTGTCCCAGAATTATAACAGTCTGAAGAAGGGGCCACCACGGGCTCTCTTGAACTCCGATGGGGGCCAGACTTGCGTGGCTGTGGGCAAGGTGGGAGATTGTTTCCAGAGCCGCCTGTCGATCAGGGGTTGGACTGAACTGCAACGTGGCCGAATCCACGAACCGGTCGGGTCTGGCCCCGAGTCTGTCGAACAGGGTGGCGATGTCGGGGTTGTTAAGAACTCCACCGGTGGCTTATTATCGCGGGGCTGTTGCCGAAACATCCTGGGATGGCCCGAGAGTGTGCCGATGGATTTGAAGGCCAATCGGAGACCAGCTGTGACCGTGACAGTCCGGGGATCAGGACCCAACCGGCGCAGCCTGCCTGGGCCAGAAGCGTGGGTGCCTGAAGAAAATGCCGCCCCGAGCTCCTCCGTGCTCTGATGAAGGAGGGACCAGCACCGACGCGCTCGTGGAAAAGTCCTCTTTGAGCAGGAGCTGACGGAGCCCCCAGAAGATGTCGAAGCAGAGTGCAGGAGATAGAAGATTGGGAGAGGGTCCGACCTAGTCTAGCAGAATTGGCCTGTGCACACCGGGGAAAACTACTGGAACGTGATGCTCTAGAGCCCAAACGGTTCCCTTCATTCTGAGGTGTTCATAGGACTTGTAGAAGCTTGCCTCAACCAAAAATCATGCCACGATCTTCATAGGTCTGACCTTGGTGGCGTCTGCAACTGGCTTCAGGTGTTCTGCCAGAGCTCGGTTGCACAGGCTGACGAGAATCGACCTTCTGGTCAGCTCGGACGTCAGATGAAGGTGGAAAAACCCTCGTTGGAAAGCTAACTCGGAGATGAATCGTGTTTCAATTGGGAAGTTCGCCTGGATCAGCTCAGACGAGGCAGGATCAACACTATAAGTTGTGTCCTATCCTGCTACAGTGGTGGACAGGGTGGTGGGTGGGGATGGGAGGTGCTAATGGGGGAAGTGAGAGGGGGAAATGGGGTGGAAAGGGGCTGGGAAGAGCCCTGGCTGATAGTGAGTCAAGGGGGGGGGGTGAGCCAGGCATGTGGGAGGGGCAAATGAGGTGTTGGAGGTGGTTCTAGCAATGGGTGGAAGACGAGTTCCAAATTTGGTGGTAGGGTTGAGGGGAGATGGGGGGAAAGCTTGTTTGAATTTTGGGCTCTAGTGGTTGGCCACCAACGGGGACCTAGGGATTGAGGAAGGATGTGATGGGAGAGGGTGGAAAAGTCCTCTATGGAGGCTGTGAGTGTGATGGGTGGTTGGGGTTGTATGGGGAAGTCAAACATTGACTTGGGGAGAGGGGAAAATTTCTATGGGGATGGTGGGAGTGTTGAAAATGTGGAGGGGATTGGAGTTATTGAGGGTTGAAATGGGGGTGGGAAGGGGGCCCACATGATGAGGTGGAGTAGAGAAATGGGAGGGTGGGCTAATGTGGAGGGAAGAGGAGAGAGAGTGGGGCTCGCCCCCTCTTGAGGATGGGAGAGAGGGAGTGAGAAAAGAGAGAGAGAGGGAGGAAGGGTGGAGAAAATCCTCTAATGGGATTTCTTCTATTCAATTCATCAAAAGTTGTCCAAATGAGATGGGAGAGGTCCTATTTATAGGCTCCTCACTTTTTTGCATGACCACTTTATGCTTGACAAACTGATAAAAGACCAAGCCTATCCTGTAGAGTAGACTATGGGCCCAACTAATGGACTAAGGCCCAATTAACATGGAAACTAGATAAATGACTCTCTAACCTAGGTACTTGACTTAATAAAAGCAAAATTACATAGATATGACTCCAAATTAAAAAAGAAAAGGTACATAATGTGATTAGAAAAAGTTGATGAGCTCAAGTTCTTAATGTCAATGATCATCCGAGCCTCGAGTGAGGGGGGATTTGGGGAAGATGTCCCCATCATTATTAAAGCACGACCAGCAGCTATAATGCACATGAGACACTTAGACACAATGCACAGCGGATGTAATAGGAATAGCTCAAATGAAAACGGCAAAAGCACAATGCACAGGCTACTGAGGTCTGCATACCCTCAAACGTTGGCAGTTCATTAGGAGGCTGCGTCGACGCAGTAACCTAGTGGGGTCAACGCACCCACATACACAGTTCAACAGTTAGACTTGATATGCTGCTCAACAAGACTCTAGTGAGGTGTGTGAGAAGGATGCTGGTGTATGCGTTAGAAAATAACAGAAATGAGCATGGATAAACTAGCACCCTGACCTATGAATGGGGATTTGAAACATGGAACAATCACACAAATCACAACCCATAGCACAAAGATTTTTAAGGTGAGTCAGTCTGCAAACCCGCAGACCTACATTCACCCGTCACCAAACCGGTGAGACTTTTCCACACGAGGACGAAGACCTCAACACACACGGGGACGACACCCCACACACACACACACGTGGATGAACCCCCCCCCCCCGACACACAAACAAATGAACACAAGCTACAAGTGTAGCAAAGACCCTGGGACAGACTTCCAAGAGCACACAAGGCTGAACACAGCCAGAACCACTTCTGGTCTCTAAACAGAGGACCGGACACACTATTGTAAGCGTAGCAAAGCACACGGTTTACAGATTGACATTGCAAAGAAAAACCAGCAAAAAGGCAAGGAAAGAACAACTGTGGCGTCAGACGAAAATCTGGAAGCTCTTTCAGTAGATCTGGACATAGGTCAGATCTGTGATTTCTTCTCAGGCTCAGACAAGCTGCAAGGAGGGCTGCTCTGCTTTCTCTCTTTTCCTTGAACAATATTGGTTTGGGTCGAACCAAGGCTGGGCTGATAATGCTAAGGAGCTGCTCACTCTTCTTCTCCACTTTCTTTTTCTTCTTCTCTAAAGCTCACGATGGAAGGCTCAGACTGCTCTTCTCTTCTTCTCTTCTTTTTCTTCAGATGGCATCAGCGACAAAACAACATCATTTTTCTTAATATAAGGAGCTTCATATATATAGAAGGCTAGGTAGAAAATTTACCTCTAGACACAAGAGCTTCCCTCCAAGATACTTCAATTTGAATTGCTGGAGTAAGCAAGTAAGGTTTGACAAAAAGTGCCTGCAGCATCTTTAATTATCATGGGCTGGCTTGTAGAGAAGGACGTCCTTCTGTCCTAGTTGATGTACTAGAGGGAAAACCACCTGATCAGTCCTCTCTTAGGATAGAAGAGACAATCCTCTTGCAGAGAAGACATTTACAGATTTGGTCCCTGGCAAGATCTTCTTCGAAAAGAAGTTCTGAGATGTTATAATGAAATGGCAGGACCTTTGACCTAAGAGCCTTCCTCCAGACCTCGAAATCTGTGATTTTGGAGGTTTACGGTTCTATTTTAATCGTCTGGAAGATCTTCAGAATGAGTTGCAGGTTTGAGAGAGGAAAGCTAGAAGTTCTTCTGTTGCGTCGACGCAGTAGTGACCTTGCGTCGATGCAGCTTCATGTGTTTTGATGTTGCTGGCGAGCTGGCGTTGACATAGTGAGGGCATAGTGTCGACGCAGCCTTCATGTCACCATGAGTCTACTGCGAGCTGGCCTTGATGGCGTCGACGCTGTGAAGAGGTGCGTTGACACAGCCTATGTGATTTTGCTCATTTTAGCTCCACAAGCCATTTTGCATGGCTAACGGCTATTTTTCACTTTTATCAGCTATTTTACACCCTTAAGAGCTAGTTGTCACCCTTATTTGTCAATAGTCGTCGCCACTACTTCTTTCAGCCTTGTGAGATTCAACGTGCTGGAGATGCCCAGGGCGTTAACGCAAGACACTGGTGCGTTGATGCCATCTGCTGGTGCTTCTGAAGACTAGGTTGGAGCAGAAGGTGCTTATCCTTCACTACGTTGACTCACAGGGACGTTGCATTGACGCAACTGTGTTGATCTTGCTCATTTCAACTTCATAGGCCATTTTTCACCCTTGTATATTTATTTGTCACTGCTATTGGCTATTTGTCAGCTTTAGGAATCTATTTTTCACCCTTAGTCTCCTCAGGCCGTCGTTTTTCCCCTTTCATCTTCTACTGCCCATTTTTCAGCTCTACCAAACTATTTTTTGCCCTTAACGGCTATTTGTCAGCCGTGTCAGCTATTTGTCACTCTTACCACTGGGAGCCGTCGCCTTAGCCCTTTTTTAGTTAGCTTTGAACCGTCGCGTTAAGCCATTTGTCACCCTTAGGTGTATATTATACACCGTTGAGGCTTCATTTGTCACCGCTAAGGCTTTATTTATTACTTCTGTAAACTTGAAGGTCTTGAGCTGCTTGAAGTGAAGTTGACTAAACTTTGACTAAAGTTAACTTAACTGACGTTGCTTGACTGGAGTCAACTTCCTCGGCGAACATAGTCAACCTTCTTCTTCTTCTTTATGCTCTTCAGCCTTCCCATTCATTTGTCAGCCATGAAATCTATTTGTCTGCCTTAAGGACCTATTTGTCACCCTTATGTGGTTCAGCTGGCGGGTGGCTGGAGTTGACTCAAAAGCCGTTTGGAGTGTTGGAACGATGTAATGGTGCAAACCAAGATTCAGAGGAGGGGGGAATGAATCCCCTTTAAAATTTTTACGGAATTAAAAAATATCTCAGAATGATTTGTGCAGAAATAAAATTGAATGGCTCTAAGTAGATATGCTAGCTTACTCAAATCCGATCAGATATGATGACCTACAAATATACAGTAATCAAATGATTCCACTAATTATCATTTGAGTGAAGATGAAATACTATCTACCAAGTCACTCAGATGAGAATAAGATGAAATCAAATGCTAACTGTAGAACAGAAAATAAAGCGAGCCTAATCAAACATCTATCATGAATCAATAACAGATTAAAAGCACAACGAACACACAAGGCTCAAGGTGATACGGGACGGACCACGGACTCGACTCGAATTAGGAATGTGATCCTCAGACTCTAGACGAGCTCGCGATTATCCGCTAGCGAGGGAAGCGTCGGACGTGCACGGTTGAGAAACCGGCAAGAGCTAGGGTGGTCAACTCTTAACTTCGTGCCCGGATCGGGTCACGGGACTATTTCGCTCTCTCTCGCAGCAGCGGTGAGTAATAATATAACGAGCTAACGGCCCTAACACATGCTCTCTAGCAGCGGCATATAAAGCATATACGAATAGAGCAAATACCGAGTAAGGGAGCGAATACGATACCTCCACGCTCTCGGCGTGGGGAAGGCGACCCCGGCCGAATTCGGTACCTCCCGGTAACAGTAATGAATTAAATTACAGCAATGAAATATCACCCACTCCATGCAGGGAGGTAAAGGGCTACACAAGTGGGCTCGGGAGGACCGATCTCGGGTTGACGGGCTGCACTTGATCACCCCGTCGGCACGGTTCGGACGGCGTACGCTGCTGGTTGTGGGGCCCACGTGCTGGTCGGTGGGGCCGTGTGGGACCGGGGTGGCACCACTGTGGTGGAGACGCCTGGAGGGGCGCTTCCTGGGATGGCGACGCGCTGGTTCGCCGGCCGGAGGCTGGGCGGCTCCGATCGGCACCGGTCGGAAAGAGTGCCCACGGATCTGCTGCTTCTGTTTTCAGGCGCGCGATCCGGCGAGATCGGCTGTTGCGATCAATCCTGACGTCGGATCGAAGCACAGAAGGTATCGTTGGAAAGCTCTTTCGAAGTACTTCGATCTAGGGCCAGAGAGATTAATTGGATCTGCACCGATCTAGCCTTAGTCGATTTTTTAAGTTGCTGTTGGACAGGGCCCGAAATCTCAGGGCAGCAGGAAGTTTCCTGAGAACTGCCGTTGACCGTGGGTAGATCTCAGATTCAGACCTCGTGCTCTTCATGAAAGTTGTGGAGAAATAAGCAAGGAATACGGGAGTAATTTTTATGAAGGGTTTTGTGGAGAATTGAATTTTCTGGAGATTTTATACTGGACTGTGGTCGGATCAGGACTGAACAGGACAGAGAAGAAGGTTGACTGAGTTTTAATTTTCCTATGAAGAAAAATAATTGATAAATTCGAACCAAAATTGCTGGAGGTGTATTTGGATGGGTAGAACACCCAGTCCAAATTTGGGCTTGATCCAAAAATGAAAAGTGGGTCGAAGAGGGGATGGACTTAGCTTTTGCTACATAGATCTGAAAAGGGACAGATCTGCGAGACAGAAAGACACGAACATGTAAAAATAGCAAACGAACGATTTTGGACGTGAATTGTTTTGTGGAGATGGGGATTCAAGAGAAGAACCAACCCTGAAAATTACAGCTCCATAAGATGTCGGAGTTGAGACCTAAAATTCTCGTAGTGGGCCTCTATCTAGCAGGACAGAACCTTGGACAGCACCTCGGAGATGGCTTCGCGGCGGCTCGATGGCGGCATGAACGACGGCGGCGGCACCAGAGATGAATTCCAGAGGTAGAGAGGAGGGGATAGAAGGGATGAACACTCTAGAAATGCAGAGGAGGAGGAGGAAACTAGAGGAGAGAGATAGGGGGGCGCAGGTCTCCTTCTTGCACAAATGATTTTCTTCTCTTCATTAATTTCCAAATAATAGAAATACAAGACTTATATAATAAATGGAAAAAGACCAAGAATACCCTCAGATCTAGGATCTGGAGGGGCATATAAGGGACATCACATTTGGTTCAAACAAAATAAAAAAAAGAAATTCCTAATTAAATCTAATGGGGGGGCGCCCCCTTGACCAAGGGGGAGGGTAGGTGGGAGAATATGGACTTTTTAGTCCATTTGTCTCCCATGTGCTCTTTTGACATTCAAACCTTCTAGATGGCCACCTAGGATGGTTGACCAGCCCCACATAGCTTAGGTGGACCAATGGGAAAGGAGGGAGGGCCCCCTAGCTGGACCTACTACACATTTGCACAAAAACCCACACAATCCTAGGGAATGACACATTGGCTTATAAAGCCTTACAATTGCGCATATACTTTCCCAAGGATATAAAAATAAATAAAAGGACACAAATACAAAAAGAAAATGTACATGCTCGATGTTGATTCCCATCAATTCTCCCCGGGTGGGAAGAACTCGACCCCGTCGAGTAAGGGGTGCGATGGCTCGAGTACTCCGGCGGATCCGTCGCTGTACCAAGTAGCGCGGGCACGCTCCATTCCAAGTGATCGTCACCTGCTCATTATGTATATACTTGATATGCGCATGCTGCTATGGGAAACGAGGCTAGTTGTGGAACACTCTGGGGTGGGGTCACTCTCAATGGGAGGAGGCGGCTCGAAGACCCACTAGGAATCACCGCTGGGCCCTGTAGGTGACTTGATCCGGGTATAGATGTAGAGCCAATTCCCATGCTCCTCGGGCGAGTCCACTCACTTCTCACTCATAAGGGACTGACATCTACGAGCTTGCACAAGACACATGCAGACTCCTAACAAACCACAAGCCACATAAATAAACCACTCAAAAACACACCACACAAAACAAACCACACAAAGAAAAAGACTGACTCATGCATGACCCTAGACTTAAGACGGTAACATCAACCCCACTAAGTGGCTGCATCCTGGGCTGCGGCAGACTCCTCTAGACCTTCCACTTCATAGTACTCATCGGCTAGTGCCGGATCGGCCTCATAGGTGACAAGCTCGAGCCCAGAAGGCGAGGCTTCTCCAACCCCTAGGGCTAGTGTGGTACGGGTGGGACATTGGCTGGCGATGTGGCCGAACCCATGACAGTGGAAACACTGCAGCCGTGACCTACTGCTCTCTCCAATAAGAGGGGCCTTACCCTTATCCTCTCGACGGGTAGGGGGTGTGGGCAACAAGGGTGGAGGTGTAGGTGCCGTGGGCAACAGTGGTGGGGGTGCCGGTGCCAGAGGACGGGCTATGGGTGCTGGTGGTTGGGGTGGAGGTAGATCCCGTGGTGGGGGAGGTCGAGGTCTAGGAGCGAAGTGCTCCTGACGGGCGGGCTCATGAGGACGGGCCATGGGTGCCCTCGGGTATGAGCCTAAGGAGCCACGTGAATCAGCACTACGGGGAGGAGCGGAGCCCCATCGTGGAATAGACTCGAACTCTCCCTCGAATTGCTCCATCTCGAGAGCAACTTGGTATGTATCCTCCAACTTGTCCACCTTGCGGCGGAGAAGCTCATACCGTAGGTGCAGCCGTAGACCACGCCGAAATCGGGAGACGGTAAGGGAGTCTTCCTCCGTGACATCACATCACAAGTAGTATTCATCGAACTCGGCGATGTAGTCAGAGACGGACCGATCTCCTTGGGTGAGACTTTGCCACCTTTCTATGAGACGCTGGCGGTAGGAGGTAGGGAGGTACTTCTTCCGAAGCTTTTCCCTCATCTCGGTCCAAGTATCAATCAGAGGCTCATGACGATGAAATAATAGGTTCTCCATGTTCCTCCAATAGGTTTGTGCTTGGCCTAAGAGTTTCATCCTGGCGAACTTGACCTTCCATTGGTCCGACATCTCGAACCACTCAAAATAACAGTCCATGCCAGCCTCCCAATCAAGATAGACCTTCGGGTCTAAGGACCCGTCAAAGGTGGGAGGGTCTGCCCGAACGGTCCTAAGGGCCCGTTCATCCATATCTTGGTCGTGGGTACGCCGTGTAGGGCGACGATCTCAACCATATCCTTGATGCTTGTTATCGGACTCATAGGCATGCACCTCGGGGATTTCACGCCTCCTAACATCTACCCCTTGAACCCTTGGAATCACGGGTTGATGAACCGGCTCCGGTTGACCTTGTGTAGGTGGGAGGGGTGCCTGGACTGGGGCACTCGGGTGTGCCTCGACTGGGTCTCTCTCTAGTGCGGCAACTCTCCCGACCAATCCCTGAACGGACTGGTTCGACCCGTCGGCCCTATCCTCTAAGGTCTTCATCCTCTCTTCTAGGGGGCTGCCTAGGCCATTCGCTCGTGTACTCAACCCTTCCATCCTATCCATTCGAGTACTCAACTCACCCATTTGTGTACCTAACCCATCGATACGTGTATGCAATCCTTGCATTTGTCCCAGAAGGGTGTGGAACATTTCGGCCACAGCTGACGCATCGAGACTAGTGACCCGGGGATCCGCTATGGGTGGGGGTGGCGGTGAGTACTGTGTACCTCTACGAGTGGGCATGCAAACACACGGACTAGGAGACGCTGACTAATGCAAATGCACACTACAAGATGATGCACCTAGAGTTAACCAAAACTCGGTACGTGGCGGAGATAATCGATCCGAAGATCACTCACATAAGTGTGCGGCCTTCTCGATAGGCGTAGCCTAACGTTCGGACAACACCTATTGATATACCGAGTAAAGGGATGTAAATGCGACCCAAAAATATCTTTTTTTTTGTTTTAAAATATGATGATCCTAGACTCGACTTAGACTGTGCAATAATTATGCAATGACGGATGCAACGACTACCCTAGACTCAACTAGCTCTGATACCAAATTGATGCGGGATGGACCACGGACTCGACTCGAATTAGGAATGTGATCCTCGGACTCTAGACGAGCTCGCGATTGTCCCCTAGCGAGGGAAGCATCGGACGTGCACGGTTGAGAAACCAGCAAGAGCTAGGGTGGTCAACTCTCAACTTCGTGCCCGGATCGGGTCACGGGATGGTTTCGCTCTCTCTCGTAGCAGCGGTGAGTAATAATATAATGAGCTAACGGCCCTAACACATGCTCTCTAGCAGCGGCATATAAAGCATATACGAATAGAGCAAATGCCGAGTAAGGGAGCGAATACGATACCTCCACGCTCTCGGCGTGGGGAAGGCGACCCCGATCGAATTCGGTACCTCCCGGTAATAGTAATGAATTAAATTACAGCAATGAAATATCACCCACTCCATGCAGGGAGGTAAAGGGATACACAAGTGGGCCCAGGAGGACCGATCTCAGGTTGACGGGCTGCACTTGATCACCCCGTCGGCACGGTTTGGACGGCGTACGCTGCTGGTTGTGGGGCCCACGTGCTGGTCGGTGGGGCTGTGTGGGACTGGGGCGGCACCACTGTGGTGGAGACGCCTGGAGGGGCGCTTCCTAAGATGGTGACGTGCTGGTTCGCCTGCTGGAGGCCGGGCGGCTCCGATCGGCACCGGTCGGAAAGAGTGCCCACGGATCTGCTGCTTCTATTTTTAGGCACGCGATCCCACGAGATCGGCTGTTGCGATCAATCCTGACGTCGGATCGAAGCACAGAAGGTATCGTTGGAAAGCTCTTTTGAAGTACTTTGATCTAGGGCCAGAGAGATTAATTGGATCTGCATGGATCTAGCCTTAGTCGATTTTTTAAGTTGCTATTGGACAGGGCCTGAAATCTCAGGGTAGCAGGGAAGTTTCCTAAGAACTGCCGTTGACCGTGAGGTAGATCTCAGATTCAGACCTCGTGCTCTTCATAAAAGTTGTGGATAAATAAGCAAGTAATACGGGAGTAATTTTTATGAAGGGTTTTGTGGATAATTGAATTTTCTGGAGATTTTATACTGGACTGTGGTCGGATCAGGACTGATCAGGATAGAGAAGAAGGTTGACTGAGTTTTAATTTTCATATGAAGAAAAATAATTGATAAATTCTAACCAAATTTTTTGGAGGTGTACTTGGATGGGTAGAACACCCAGTCTAAATTTGGGCTTGATCCAAAAATGAAAAGTGGGTCGAAGAGGGGATGGACTTAGCTTCTGCTACATAGATCTGAAAAGGAAAAGATCTGGGAGACAGAAAGACACAAAAATGTAAAAATAGCAAACGAAAGATTTTGGACGTGAATTTTTGTGTGGAGATGGGGATTCAAGAGAAGAACCAACCCTGAAAATTTCAGCTCCATAAGATGTCGGAGTTGAGAGCTAAAATTCTCGTAGTGGGCCTCTATCTAGCAGGACAGAACCTTGGACAGCACCTCGGAGATCGCTTCGAGGCGGCTCGATGGCGGCACGAACGGCGGCGGTGGCACCAGAGATGAATTCCAGAGGTAGAGAGGAGGGGATAGAAGGGATGAACACTCTAGAAATGCAGAGGAGGAGGAGGGAACCAGAGGAGAGAGAGAGGGGGGCACAGGTCTCCTTCCTGCACAAATGATTTTCTTCTCTTCATTAATTTACAAATAATAGAAATACAAGACTTATATAATAAATGGAAAAAGGCCAAGAATACCCTCAGATCTAGGATCTGGAGGGGCATATAAGGGACAACACATTTGATTCAAACAAAATAAATAAAGAAATTCCTAATTAAATCTAATGGGGGGTGCCCCCTTGACCAAGGGGGAGGGTAGGTGGGAGAATATGGACTTTTTAGTCCATTTGTCTCCCATGTGCTCTTTTGACATTCAAACCTTTTAGATGGCCACCTAGGATGGTTGACCAGCCCCACATAGCTTAGGTGGACCAATGGGAAAGGAGGGAGGGCCCCCTAGCTGGACCTACTACACATTTGCATAAAAACCTACACAATCCTAGGAAATGACACATTGACTTATAAAGCTTTACAATTGCGCATATACTTTTTCAAGGATATAAAAATAAATAAAAGGACACAAATACAAAAAGAAAATTTACATGCTCGATGTTGATTCCCATCACAAGGATTTTTAGGTGGTTCGGTTTTCACCTACATCCATTGCACACTCAAACCTGAGTGTGGATTCTACTGACACAGCTTGAAAACCGCTGATCCACAGCTTTGGGGAATAAATCCCAGACCGTTGAGCCTCACAACTTGCTCTGCTGAGCGTCACAGCTTACTGACCGAGGATTCAACCTCGCCTGCTGAGCTTTACAGCTTGGCTATTCGCTGAGCATTACAGCTTAGCTATCTACTAAGCATTACAGCTTAGCCATCCGCTGATACACAATTTGATGTTTGAATAAAAGAAAACAAAGATGAAACAAAGAGCAGCTAGAAATGAATACATAGATATGTAGCTCTCTCAGGAGCAGACTGGCTTGGATCTGATCCAAAGGCCAGTTGAACAGATCTTCAGGCATCTTCACTTTCCTCTCCTCAAGCTATCTTTCTTTCTTCCTTTTCTTCTTTCTAACGAACTCACGATCTCCTAAATTCTCTCTTCCTCTTCTTCTTCTTCTCACTGTCTCTCTCTGAATTACGGTACTCTATTTTTCTCTTCCCAAAGCCCTCTCACGAACTCTTCTCTTCCTTGGATTATCTTCTTCTCTCTACTTCTCTTGCTCTCTCAAACTACTTTTGATGTCTCTCTTTTCGAGCTTCCTAATCCCCTTCTCTCGTTCTCCTAATTCCCTTCCTCTATATCTCCATCTGAAAGATCTGACTTCTTTATATTGCCTCGCGAGAGCTGGGGCGTGGGAAACACGTTTCCCACCCAAAGAATGTCGATCGGGATGCACCACTGGTAGTCCACGTGGCAGACGCTGAGGATAAGCTGTCCACATGGTAGAATCTCCAGTCCTGACTTCACCTTGGATCACGTGCCTATGAGATAGAAACTTGAACCACGTTACTGTCTCCAGCACTTCAAGTGTTCGATCCTTGTTGCTCACTATTCACAATTATGTCCCTGTGAATAAGGCATTTTGTCAAACACTATGTGATCATGAGTCAAAATCAATGTGCTCTGACATATAAGAAATTTGATCATAGTATGAGTCATACAAAGATGCATCAATGTATTTTAGACAAGTGTAAGAGATGCACCGACCTGTCTGAGCATTATGCGTACAGGGTGCACAAACTTGAGAAGGCATGGAGTATGCATGTGCACCAACTCTAATGAACAAATCATATGCATGTGCTTAGACTTAGGACGAAGGTGCTCTGACCTACATAACTAAGTTTTTATGCATATGCTTCGACTTGGAGAATGAACATGCTCACACCTTATGCAAGCTCATTGTTCATGAGCACCGACCCTCGAGAAGGTGCTCCGACCTTAAGTATGAATGTGCTCCGACTTGATGAAAGAGACTTAGTACATATGCTCCGACTTCGAATGCATATGCTTAGACATGTGTGAAACATGTGCTTCGACCATGCCTAATATGCTCTGACCAGAAACCTTCATGTGCACTGACTATAGTGAAGGTGCACCGACCTTAATGTGAAACACATACACACTAACATGGACCTTAGTGAGTACACGTACACACTAGCATCGACCTTATTATGTACCAGGTCCATCGTGCAACAACACGCATCGACCTTAGTGAGAAACATATACACACTAGTGTCGACCTTAGCAAGTACTCGTACACACTAGCACCGACCTTAGTATGTAACAAACTGAAGCAAGCGTCGACCTTACTATGCATGTGTTCTACATTAGCATCGACCTTAGTTAGCACTAGGTGAAAACATGCACAGACCTTGTGTATTGAAGTAAAAAATATGCACCGACCTTGGTTAACACTAGGTGGAAATGTGCACAGACCTTGTGAAGCTATATGCAAAATATGCACAGACCTTATACAACACATGCACAAACCTTATAAAGCTATATGCAAAACATGCACAGACCTTATACAAAACATGCACATACCTTATAAAGCTATATGCAAAGCATGCACAGACTTTATAATGCTAGACAATGCATGTGCACAGACTTTGTTATGCATGTGCACATACCTATAGCAATGTGCACAGACGTGGTTATGCATGTGCACGGACTTGATTATGCATGTGCACAGACTTGGTTATGCATGTGCACGGACTTGGTTATGCATGTGCACAGACCTATAGCAATGTGCACGGACTTGAGCTTTGCGCTGGCTTGATGTGCACCAACCTTGATATGCAACAGTGAGTATGTGCACCGACCTTTTAGTCAAATGTGCACAGACCTTCATGAACAAAGTATATGAATGTGCTCGGACTTACAGTAATGTGCATTGACCTTACATATGATGTGAATAGACCAAATAATGCAATGTGCACAGATCTAACATAATGTGCACCGACCTTCTATGTGAACAAGGCAAATGTGCATCGACCTTACCTGATAAGAAGGACTATGCACTGACCTTTCAATACATCACAGCTAACTGGCGTTGACCTTTTGTCATCTTTTTGAACAGTCAGTAGCGTTGACTTTTTATCATTCCTTCTTAACAATATTGACTGTCTTTCATTTCATGAGTTTGAGTCATTCTCAGAACAACTATCAGAACCTGTTCTGACAGATTTTCATGCTACTATAAAGATGATGAGATCATTTATAAATGCATCAAGATTATATCATCAAGATTATATATATTTATAATGAGACATAATGTAACACCCTCAAATATAGTTAAGTTATACTCTATATCATCGTGACGCTTTTTAAAGCATCGGCTCAGTTCTTGTAAAGAACTCCAAAGTTAAGCGTGCTTACTGAGGAGTAGTACTGGGATGGGTGACCTCCCGGAAAGTCCCCCATTCTGGAGCCGATCACTATTAGAAAGGGATAAAACCGTGAGGCCGGTAGGCCAAAGCGGATAATACCTCGACGGTATAGAGTACGGGGCGTGATAGAATGGTATCAGAGCCATACCCCAGCCGGAAGTGTATGAACTAAGTGCCATGCAGGGCAATGTGCTACACTATGGGAGCCACCTCTTGAACCCACAATGGGATAAAGTGCTACAAGTGGGAGCCACCTCTTTAGCCTATAGGGGCCACCTCTAGAGTCCTACCTGCCTGGGGGGTTGATTGCATGATTGTGTGCTATATGTGCCCAGCGACGAGGACGTCACCTATATAAGAGGGGTAGATTGTAACACTCTCGAATATAGCTAAGCTGTATTCTA
Source organism: Amorphophallus konjac (assembly GCA_022559845.1). Taxonomy (NCBI): domain Eukaryota; kingdom Viridiplantae; phylum Streptophyta; class Magnoliopsida; order Alismatales; family Araceae; genus Amorphophallus; species Amorphophallus konjac. The sequence continues at coordinate 169,085,189 of CM040122.1, read as the reverse complement.
TATCACCGAGACGCCTTTTCAAGTATCAGCTCAGTTCTTGTAAAGAACTCCGAAGTTAAGGGTGCTTACTGGGGAGTAGTACTGGGATGGGTGACCTCCCAGAAAGTCCCCCATTCTGGAGCCGATCACTATTAGAAAGGGATAAAACCGTCAGCCTGGTAGGCCAAAGCGGACAATACCTCAACGGTATAGACTACGGGGTGTGACACATAATATTTGTCATCATCAAAGCTTCAGAACCATAGGGACACAAAATGGAGTCGACTTGCCTTCTTCATTCTTCAGTAATTTGGCTTGAAATATTCACACTGCTTAGTCTTGACCTGAACTACAAGAGTGTTGACATCATCAAATGCAATTAAGACTCATCAATGAGTCATAGTCAGACATCATCAAAATAATAGAATCAAGCATGTTCCACACATGCCCAACATTCTCCCCCTTTTTGATGATGGCAACTATGAGTCATTATGAGTGAGTCATCTCTAAAAGGAATACAATCATGAAATAAGGAATGACTCATCAAAAACTTCTCCCCCTTTGCCATCAACAAAGAGGACATAGTTTGATATCAAATAAAGAGGTAGGAGATGAGCATAGATAAGTGGAGAGGGCGAAAATCAACCGCCCGAGAGCACTGCCCAACTAGGTCCAATTCGACCAAACTAGGCCCAGCTCCTCAAAGTGACAGCCTTATTTTGGGCCCACTTACTTCAAGCCAAAAACACACTCGGAGTAGCACTTCCTAGGCGGCCCTCAGGTCCGAAAGTCTGAGCGACAGAACGGTCGAAAGATCCCCTACGGTGACCCGATGTGTCCTAGCCGAGCTATACACTCATCACTCGGGACAAAACCCCGAGCGGACGCCGCTGGCTCAGGCCGACTATCGGAAGCTCATCCTGGCGTCTGTTACGCATCCAGCAGGAGCAGGGAACTCCAAAGGGTAGGGGAGGGCAAGAGTCCTCGCGCCATAAAAGAGCCCACTACATGGACTTAACTGATGTGACACCACCTTGGAAGTGATAGCCACAAGGCCAATGCACCTTAGACCTATACTTGTAAACAAGCAACGGATCGGTGAACCAACACTAGCGGACTCACTCGTGAAGCGCACACTCAGATCCGTAGACGGACCAGCGATGGTGGAGAGGGTCCGAAGTGGGACCTCACCTTTCCGGAGATCTGTGTCACGCCACGAGCTTTTATTATAGTGGAAGATGATCTCGAGAAACGTGAACAGTCGGCATGGTAAGCCTCTTGCAAGTAAGAATAATCAGAGCGGAAGATAATCACACATAAAAATGCAATTGCACAATAATTTAATCAACTTCTCCTTTCATTAATAATCAAAATGATAAAGATCCAAATACATAGAATATTCTAACTTTACTCAACTCTAGACTCAATAAAAATGGAAAATTACATGAACTCGATCTAGACATTTATTGACTCCTAAGTTTTCACTCTCAATTTCATGTGACTTTCATTCGCTCTCGGACCCATCACTTGAATAACTTGAATCTGAATCCGAACTACTTGCATCTCCTGAAAAAGATTAGAAATAGGTAATGAGCACACTTGTCCAGTAGGTATCTTCGCATCAACACGATTGGCAATATTAAAGTGATTAGTATTTTAGCTCTAAAAAATAAGGTAAAATCATGCGAAATGTGATCAAACATGCGATTAAAACTAGAGTAACAAGATATAATCAAGCTTAAGATATGAGAACATGAATCGATCAAGTATAATCAAGCAAGAACGTAATAATGGCCTTTCATGAATAAGAATGTACTAGAAAGTCATGTAACAAGTAAGAATGTACTCTTCACTTAGTAGCAAGTACTTCGTGAATTTATGTGGAATTTCATTTCACGAGCCGTGAATATTTCCGTGGTTGCCGTGGATACTTCACTTATTTATAAAGAAAGTACTCCCAGCATAATACGATGCTAGTAACATCATACCCCATGGTTTATAATAGTATGTTACGGACAATCAGCAGAGGGGACTAGCATAGAGCCCTTGAACACAATTAGTGCTCGATCCGCATCTTCAAGTATAAATCAAGCTACTTCCACGCATGTAAATCATGTGGCCAAGAATGTACCATTTCAAAAATAGGTTCATGATAAAGTAATCAACACCAAGAATGCTTCTATTTGGAATAAGGAATTTCAATAAATACTTTAATGACTAGGTTATGCCATAGAAATAAATCGGTAGGATAATGGTACATTTCTTAACTTTCATAATTTAGTTAAATCATCTTGATAAAGGTAACATGTCCCATAGATTTAATAGTCTTTCTAGGATCATATGGATATTAACCCTTGGGTCAAACCTTGGGTTAACTGAACTCAAGAATTTTAGCGATCTATAACTGGGCCGTTACACGAATATAGCGGTCTAGTTCTGGACCGTTAAGTACAAAACTATTCATTATTTGAAAACAGGCCCTCTGGAGTCTTTAGCGGTCAAAGGTAGATCCGTCAAGGTTCCTTTAGCAGTCTAGATAAGGCCCGCTAGAAGACTATGGCGGTCAATTATTGGTCCACTAAGGTCCAGAAATAAAGACACTGGTATAAGTATATTCTAGACAATTGGGTTTTAATGGTACAACCAACTCGGCGTCCTAGTGGGAATCTCAGGCTCGCGGATAATTACGGAGGCCTTGAAACAAGATTTCCTAGTCCATTGGAAGGAATATCCAAAGGAGAGGTCCTCATGTCCAAGATTATGTTTCTATAGTGCAAAGTGTGTAACTAATGGTCATATACCGGAATATATGCCATGAACTTATAGAAATGACTCTGAGATAAGAATAGAATGTGTACAGTGAAAAATCAACGTTAAATCTCATCAATATAAGCATTCAAACCGTAATTTAATAAAAAATTATATGGATTTTGGCATAAAATACCTTATGCTTAAAATAATCCTAAGTACCATAAAGAAATATGAACTCACTATTTATGAATCAGGAATTAAAACTCAGAGTAATAAATACCATTAAAATAGGTTAGTATATAGTTAACTAGGCTTAATTATAAGCTATATGGCTGTTCTTAAATCTATCTCGGGATGACAGAAAACATCACAATTGGCGGTCTATCATAGAGCCGTTATAGGACGCTGGCGGTTTATCGTAAGGCCGCCACAGTAACTTTAACGGTCTATTTCTGATCCGTCAGAGGTTTCATGAAAACGAGATTACAAGTGTCTAGCGGTTCATCGTAAGGTCGCTACAGAGAGATGGCAGTCAATTCTAAGCCGCTAGAGCACGATAGACAGTAACTTAAATAAGAGGGTTCTAAGGTTTTTAACTCACATCATGTCTGAAAATCATATATAAACTTTCCCTATCAGGTTAAAACAAAGGTTAAGCTAAAAATATGCATGGGTTTCTGTGAATTGACAAGAAAGTTCCTCTTTAACTTAGTTAGGGCTAGGAATATGCATGCATAATATACTAGAGGCATAAAACATGAAATTAACGATCTATAAAGCATGAAATCAAGTGCAATAAGAGGGCTTTTATTCCTAGAATGATGTTTTAGCAGTTCATGAGATGACCTACCTCTGCTAAAGCCTTTAAACTTTGAATTTGATGCTAGATGCTACCCTTAGTCCCTTACACTCCTTGTGACAAATTAGCAACTTCAAGCTGCTCTAACTCCTTACTCTCTAGACCTAATAATGTGAAATTTGGAGGGTAAAAAATAGATACTAAGGGGAACAAAAAGTTCTAAAGACACTTAGGCTAAATACCTTGATTTGGTTCTCTAATCCTTTGATCTTCACTGGACTCTTGCACAATTTCTTGGGTCGCTAAGGTCGAACCAGCAACTTTACAGGCTTCTATCTCCTTGTGTGCTTGATCTCCTAGCATGAAATTTTGGGAGATGTTAGTCCTATATATTATCAATAAAAACTTCTAAAGAACCTACCTGAAATAATGTCGTCTTACCTTGATTCCACGCGAGCCAATGTAAGGGTCGCACAGGTCAAAATTAGGTCCTATTTATAGAGTTTTGCTAGGGTTTACAGATTAGATCTATTCTAGAGTCCTTGTTAAACCTTAGATAGACTTGGTTCAATTCACGGAACTGACAGGAAATAGCGGTTGAGGCTTGGTCCACCAAATACTTTTAGCGATTTTACGATAGACCGCTACAGGTCCTGGGTACCGAATTTGAATAAGTTCAAACTCTAATTTTGTCTTATCCACTAAATTATCTAATTAATAGGTATTTATCCCTATAATTCATGAATATGCTAATTAACCTTCTAGAATATGGGTCAAACTTCATGGGCTTGGTCCTTAAGTCTTTTGGGCTTTATTTAAATAGGCCAGGTTAATGGTTTACCATAATTGGGCCTGAATAATGATTTATTTAACCTAATATTTATTTATTAATCCATTTCGATCTTTTAAAATTTCCAGAAAATACTTAAATATTCCAGAAATAATTTATAAAAATTCTAGGGCATTACACCCTCCCCCACTTAAGAGAATTTGGTCCCTAAATTCAATATACGGATTTGTGGAGAGTGTACTTACATTCAAATAATTCTAAAAATCTTTTGCGCATAGCCTCATCGGTTTCCCATGTTTTTCCCGATTTTGTCCACTGGATTTTGACTACAGGAATAGTCTTATTCTGAAGTTGACGTACCTCTCGTTCAAGGATTTTGATTGGTTTCTACTCATATGTCAAATCCTTCTTAATCTCCAGATTGTCGTAGGTGATGACATGAAAAAGATCAGGAACATACTTCTTGAGCATTCAGACGTGAAATATATCATGAACTTCAGATAGTTGAGGAGATAAAGCGATTCGATAAGCTACTTCACCAACTCTTTCCAGAATTTTAAAAGGACCAATAAATCTTGGAGTAAGTTTGCCCTTAATACCAAATCTTCAAATTCCTCGACCTGGAGAAACCTTAAGAAATACATGATCTCCTACTTGAAACTCCAAGTCGCGTCTTCGATTGTCAGCATACGATTTCTGCCTATCTTCAGCCATCTGAAGTCTTTCACGAATGAGTTTAATCTGCTTGGTAGTATCCTTAATAATGTCGGGACCGAGAAATTGCCTTTCTCCTACTTCATTCCAACAGATAGGGGAGCGTCAACTCCTTCCATAAAGAGCTTCAAACGGTGCCATTTGTATACTAGCATGGTAGCTATTGTTGTATGCAAATTCCACTAGAGGCAAGTGATCATGCCAACTTCCTCCAAAGTCAATAGCACAAGCCCTGAGCATATCTTCCACCACTTGATTCGTCCTCTCCGTTTGACCATCAATTTGTGGATGGAATGCCGTGCTAAAGTTTAGTCAGGTCCCTAGAGAATGTTGAAGACCCTTCCAACATTAAGTCATGAATCGGGGATCTCTATCAGATATAATAGTGACAGGGACACCATGCAATTTGACGATTTTCCTTATGTATAAGGCTGCGAGAATATCCACCGACCATCTACTTTTTATTGGCAGAAAATGTGCAGACTTAGTCAATCGGTCTATGATTACCCATATACCATCGTGTCCTCCTCTTGTTTTAGGTAAACCCATAATGAAATCCATCCTTACACTTTCCCATTTCCATTCGAGAATATTTAAGAGGTGTAATTTACCTGCGGGTCTTAAATGCTCTGCCTTTACTTGTTGACAAGTGAGACAGCGGGACACGAAATCTGCCACTTCTCTTTTCATGTTAGGCCACCAGAAGTTCCTTTTAAGATCCTGATACATTTTTGTACCACCAGGATGAATGGTATATTTGGAATTGTGAGCTTCTTCCAGAATCAGTTTCTTAGTATCAACATAATCTGGTATACAAATTCGATCCCTGAATAATAATCTTCCATCGTTGGCAATAGAGAAATCCAATATTTGCTCAATATTGGCTTTAATCTCCAGTAATACTGGATCATTATCTTGTAGCTTGACCAGATCTGCTATTAATGTAGGTTGAGTTCGAATACTGGATATAAAGCAATCTTCTTCCTTCATGTCAATATCTAAATTTAACTGAGCAAATTGAGGAATGAGATTAGTCATACTAATCATGAGACTTGATAGATTTCCCATTGGTTTTCTGCTGAGTGCATCCGCTACAACATTAGCCTTGCCAGCATGATATTGAATAGCAAAATCAAAGTCCTTTTGGTATTCTAACCATCTTCTTTGCCTCATATTCAGCTCCTTTTGAGAGAACAAATACTTCAAACTTTTGTGGTCTGAATAAACCGTAAATTTTTCTCCGTAAAGGTAGTGACACCAAATTTTTAATGTAAATATAACTGTCGTCAATTCTAAATCATGCACAGGATAATTCTCTTCGTGACGTTTCAATTGTCTTGAAGAATAGTAAATTACCTTTCCATTTTGCATAAGAACGCATCCTAAGCCAATACCAGATGCATCTGTATAGACTTCAAAACCACCACCCTCTGTCGGTAGTGTTAAAATTGGTGTAGTAGTGAGGCGATCCTTAAGAGTTAGGAAACTTTCCTCGCAGTCCTTCGACCATATAAAAGGATTTTCTCTTCTTGTAAATCAAGTCAAAGGAACAACGATCTTGAAGAAATCCTTAATAAATCTTCTGTAATAACCAGCCAGTCCCAAAAAGCTTCTAACTTCTGACACGATCGTTGGCCGGCTTCAGTTCTTGACAGCTTCAACTTTAGAAGGATCCACATCGATTCCTTCCTTTGAAATAATATGTCCAAGAAATGTGACTTCCTTAAGTCAAAACTCACATTTAATAAGTTTGGCATAAAGCTTATGTTCTTTTAAAGTTTGTAAGGCTATCCTTAAATGTTCTTCATGTTCTTCCTTTGTTTTGGAATATATAAGAATGTCATCAATAAATACGACCACAAATTGGTCGAGATAAGGCCTGAAGACGTTATTCATAAGTTGCATGAATTTGGCCGGGACATTGATTATCCCGAACGGCATTACCACAAATTCATAGTGGCCATAACGACTCCGGAAAGCCATCTTGTATATGTCTTCATCCTTGATCTTGAGTTGATGATAACCTGACCTGAGGTCGATTTTGGAAAAATACTCTGCTCCCGAAATCTGATCAAAGAGCTCATTGATACGTGGCAACGGATACTTGTTCTTGATAGTAAGCTGATTCAGTCGCCGGTAATCGATACATAACCTGAGAGATCCATCCTTCTTCTTGACAAAAAGAACCGGTGCACCCCAAGGGGATGTGTTAGGTCGAATAAAACTCTTGTCTAGTAGCTCATGTAGTTGTTTATTTAATTCCTTGAGTTCTGTGGGGGACATCCTATAGGGAGCTATTGAAACAGGTGTTGCTCCAGGAATGAGTTCAATGAAAAAGTTTACTTCCCTTTCGGGCGGTAAATCGGGTAAATCTGATGAAAATACATCCGAAAAATCATTGACAATCGGGATATCTTCTAAGATGATTTCCTTGGATTTGGTGATGATAACGGAAGCAAAAAAAGCTACACATACTTGCAAAATTAATTTGCAAGCGTGCAGAGATGAAATAATGGCAGGATGCTTCATATATTTGACACCAGGAAGGAAAACCTTGGAAGACCAGGTTTCCGAAAAGAGATAATCCTGTTGCGGCAATTGATGTAAGCATCATGGTCTACAAGCCAATCTACGCCTAGAATAGCATCGTACCCCTCCATATCAAGGCATACGAGATTTGCAGGAAGATTATGTCCTTCTACCCTTACCTCACTATTTGGATAATAGTTGGTGAGTTTGGTTCCGGGGCCTAAAGGCGTAGTAATAGCAAGGTCCGAAGGTAAAGGAACTGACGGAATAGGCAAAGTTTTTGCAAAGGAAGTAGATACAAAGGAATAAGAAGCACCAGTATCGAATGGTACAAAAGCAGGATGCGAACAAATGTGAATAGTGTTGGACAGGTGTAAAACATGTGTAACTCCATTGTTTTGATGATGGCTGACTATGTTTGCTGGGCTTATGTATAATATTCTTGTTGGTTCAATGACATCTGACTATGATTCATTAATATAGGTTGACCTGCAATTGATAAAGACAAACACTCACGCATTTCAGGTCAAGCCCACACTAGCAACAATGTGTGTCTGTAAAAGATAAAAATAATTCAAGTAAGTCACAGGTGAGGCATTAGGTTGCACAAGAAAGAAGGACCAAGGTTGATGCAAGAGCACCACGGAAAATGGCTAAGGAAGATTGGCGCACATCTATCAGATTTACCTTATGGCAAGACAAAGATCTGCGCATGTTGATCAACAAGTCCAAGCATCAAGGTCTGAGCATACTCCAATAAAGGACTGAATTAGAAAGAAAATATATCGACTCCTTCGGATGACAACTCTACACACACTGCTTGTGTCGACACATCTGACAAATGTCTCGACACCTCAAGAAGAAATCAGCTGCTGAATAAGTCATCCTCAAGACCATTCAAAGGAATGTCTCGACACATTGACATGAATGTGTCGACACACTCGTGGGTAAATATCTACATTTGTCACAGGTCCCGACACCTTTTTTGTGTTGTCTCGAGACATCAGCCATGGATCCCCAAGACATTTACTAAATGTCCCGACACACTGAGTACAAAGCATCGACACATCAATGTTCAACCAGAAACGTATGTTGCAATCGGCAGAAGCTATCTTCAAGGCTTTCCAACAGATGTCTCGACACACTAACAGGGAAGTTTCGGCACAACCATACTCAACCAGAACGAGTCTTCAAGGCCTTCAATAAGATGTCTCGACACACTGCCAAGAAAGTGTCGACATACCCTTGTTATTTTAGAAATTCTCAAGCCAACACTCTATCAGGTCAGTAGGCCATCCAGAGAGAGAAGAAGGAACCGCAAATCATTAAAATTAAGGTTTTTGGTGTCTGAACCACGGTCCAAGGTCTGACCCTTACTCTACCATCTCATCTCTCTCTTGTCTACTTTTTGGAGTTAGTTTATGTCAGAAATCAAGCTGGAAGAGCCACTTCAGTATGTCGCAATGTCAGTCTTGTCTGTCTGACTGTCTAGCTGTCTACTGCTGGAAAGAGGACACTCAGCAGTCTGCCACGGACTTGCTGTAGACCAATGGGCTGTCCAACCAGTCACTGTACGTAGAAGAGTATACTTGTGCAGAATGAGAAGACTACTTATCGAAGGGAAATTCATTGTGAATATCTAATGCTGTCTAAAAGGAGATCTGATCTGCTCCTAGCATTGTCCATCATCGTACTTCCTTGTACTAAAAGCTAGGCTCAGCCAATGGGAGAAAGCATGCCTGTGGAAACAGTTAATGAGAAGATCTCCAAGCATCTAAATTAAGAAGACTCAGTCACTCCTTCCATGTGGTGCCACCGTCGAACATGAAACTTGCCTTGAAGACTCCAAGCTGTCACTTCAATCTGCCGCATGCATCAAGGGATTTTTTTTGGAAAATACAGCCGGTGCAATGGTCCTTCAGAGACTTCTTGGCACCAATTTCTTTGGCAGTACAACTAGTGGTTACTTATTCATATACCAAGCCTCCTGAACAGAAGAACGGGGCGATCCACATAGTGCCACGCTCTAGGCCTACCATCAAAATGATTCCTGAGCAAGCATGAGAGAAGAACCAGCACTAGGTTGAAAAAGTCCATTGCGGAGAGAGCAGAAGAAAAAGCTAAAAGCAGCCTTGAGAGAGGAGAAAAACCTTGTAGTGTACTTGTGTTTGAAGAAAAGGATCCTTGGATCCAATCTTGTAGCTACATTCACCCGCTCCTTTTTCTTGATCCATTCTCTTAGCTGGTGTCTACAAAATCTCCACTCCTTCTCCACTGAACTCACAGTGTTCACTTTCTATTTGTTACGGTTCTTCTATCACCAGTACTGTTAGCTTTTACGACCCCCTGTTTTAGGGACTGGGCTCCCTCTGCGGTTTCAGAGGAAGTGAGGATCAGATCCTCTGGGTGATTAAAGCCGTTAGTAAACAGTAAGCAAGCCGTGTAAGCAAGCTGTGTTGCTCAATCGTGTAAGCAAGCTGTGTTGCTCAGCTATGTTAGCAAGCTGTGCTGCTCAGCTCTGTTAGCAAGCTGTGCTACTCAGTGGATCAAGCTGTGTGTCCGCAGGAAAGCCACACCGAGTTCAGTATGGGGTGGACGTAGGTTGTGGGCCAACAACCGAACCACCATAAAATCCCTGTGTTGTGGTTGTATATCTTGTGTGCTTGTTCTATATCCCCATTTCACAAGTTCGTGTGCTACTTAAGCTTTTTATTTTCTCGGCACACTCAAGCGTTCAGCTTGCACAGCATCTCATCTTGATCCTCTGGCTATCGTTGCTATCGTGCATCTTTTCTGGTGTCTGCTGCACTCTTGCTTACAGACACTTTGAAGCATCTCCTTAGTAGAGGTAGGTTTCACGATGAGTGGGCTGCTTTGTCTTCCATGTCCGTAATCGCATTAGCTACATGGGTCGCCTGCTGCACCATTGTTCACGGATATCAAGAGGAAAGCCTTGCCAAGGATTTTCATCTTGTTTGACACTCATGCACCCTAGTGATCATCTCTGTTCTCACACACTAAGCAAATTATTTCACACTCAGATTCTCTGATTTAATTTCTTTTATTCGGATCTATAGTATGTGTGTCGACCTCCCATTGCGAGTGTCGATTCTGTTTTGAACTGAGCATCGTGCCTCAACAGTACTACTTGCTCCATTCCTATCTATTCTGATGTTCTGTGTGTCCAAGTGTTTTATTGGTCAATAGAAGTGTTTCATGTGTTAGGGTGTCTTCATTTAAATAGGCCATAGTTATCGATAGGATCTATTCAACCCCCCCTTCTTGATCTAACTGCGCTCCTTGGGACCCAACAAGTGGTATCAGAGCCTAGCTCTGATATTACTAGATCCTACGATCTACAGGGAAAGATCTCAGTGTAGTTTGATAGTTGGCTTCATCTGCCTCACATGCTTCGAAGAATTATCCACCTATTTGACGGTTCATATTCTTTTTTCAATATAGCTGAGAGGATTGTGCATCTTTGTCTAACTTACTAATCCACAAGTGTCAAACATTATATACATTGGTCCAAACGAGCTGCCATCAGATTCAAATATATGGTCAGCTGAACATAAGACCAGACATAACAACAACCCTACTGCACTCAACCTAATCAAAGCTGTGATTGATAACAGATTACTTGTTCGTGTGTTTTCACAGCACATCTAAGAAAGTTCTGGTAGTCATGATGAACATCCATGAAAAGGAAGATCAAGAGCATCAGTGCCTTATGGCTGACCAATTAGAGCAGTCAAGCAATCCATCATCATCTCAGGTAAGCTCTGACTCTGAAGATTCTACTTTCGAAAAACTTATGGGCGCATATGATCAGACGATCGAGCTGTATAAAAGGATGAAATCTGAAAACAACAGTTTGAAAAAGAAATTGAAGAAAAATAGTCAAGGTAAGTGTCATGCTTGTGAAAATTGTTCCAACCTCGAAGAGCTCTACAATACTCTTGCTTTTGACCTGGATCTAAACAAACAAACCATCAAATGTCTAAACGATGAAATTAGAATCCTTCAAGCTGAAATCACTAGATTAGAAGAAATCATAAGACAACTCCATTATCAACCTAAATCAATCTCAAATGAACAAACCATGTCGGACAAGCTAATCCCTAATACAAGGTTGATTGAAGAAATAGAAATGGTGAAAGAACAAAACTACATGCTGCTTGAACAACTGTCCATTTATGAGAAGGGTAAGGGCATTGCCAAAGACAGTTCTAAAAAACTGAATGAACTTCAAATGGAAATTGAAAATTCCAAGGGGGTTAATACTATGCTCAATGAGCAATTGGCTGTGTATGAGGAGGATCTTGCTGAAACCGAGCTGCACGTCTCTTCATTGGAGAATGAAATCAAAGATATAAATGACTCTTTATCTAAGTGTATGCAGGATAGGGAAAGCATGAACAGACTCTTGGAAACAAGAGTAGGTCATCACGAGGGAAAATTGGATTACAAACCAGAAAACCAACGATTCTTCAGAAGCAAAGCCTACATCACTTCTGTTAAAGGTAAGAATGAAGCCAGCACTTCTTACCACATTCCAATACCGCATGCTGATCAGGAAAATCAACAACGCAAGGTTAAGCAGAAAGGGAAGGCTCTCATGCAACAACAGAACCCTAAGTCTGCTGGTCTTGACATGCACAATAGGAAAAGCCATGATGACTATCATGCCTCTCTTAAAATGAATGATTATTGCTTTCATTGCGGCATGTTTGGTCACACTGTACATGATTGCCTCACCGTGAATGATGATGATCTAAGAGCAGGAAAGAATTCAAGAATTGCTGCTGAAACCAAGGGCAAAAGATAGGTCAACCCTGGCTGTGGTAGTATGCAGCAGAACTCTGCACAGAACCACATGGGGAATCAGAAGAATCGACACTTCCATTCAGACTGGTCGACACTCCCCGCAGATTTCAATAGAAATCATCCTCCTTACTGCTACCACTATGGAAAGATTGGTCACACAATTCAGGACTGCTGGTGACTAAGAGGTAGGAGCTACTCTCTTAATCAATATGACTATACATATGCTCACTCGCAATGGGACAATGCACATGTGCACACAGAAATCGATAAATACCCTGTGCGTTGCTTCTATTGTGGTAAATATGGGCATACATCCATTAATTGTCCGTGGACGAGAGTGGGTGACCAGAAGGTAGCAAAAAAAAGAAGATCAATTGCTAAAACTTCTGCTAACCAACAAGGACCCAAGCAAGCTTGGGTACCAAAAATTTACAAATAAGTAATTCGGGTGAAGGGTGCCTTGGGGCTAATCACAGGATGCTCACGGAAATAAAAGCTCAAGGCACAAGTATGTAGATAATGTTATTTTTTTAAGTGCTGCATGATAGGCTTGCATTGTAAGTCACTGCACATTAGGGGTGTTAGGTGTCAATAGATCATGCAAGAAGTTGTCTCCCTGAACTGCTGAGTTATCCTCTTTATGTAAGATGAGTTTCTACAGTAGATTAACTGCCTGCTTCTTTCGTAACCTCTGGTATATCAAATGGTCTAGGGCAGAAAGGCAAGGCAAGCTTGCCCAGAGCTCTCACTATGCGTGAACAGGATCTCAGATCCACTCCTCCGCCTTGTACCTAAGATTCACTTAGTTCTATTTCGTATTTCGTGACAAGTTTATCATGTTGATGAGATTGTAATGATGATTGAGTTGCTGGTTAAATCATGTCTACCATTTAACAACCATGTGAGTTTCTTCCTTAGCATTGATGATCATTCTTTTGATGATGTCTTGCATGGCTGCACATATACCAACTGATCATCCTTGTGGTCAAATATGATGCTGATTGGCTGTCCTAACTTCCATGAGCACTGGGAAAAAGGGGAGCTTAAGAATTTGCACCTAATAGAAGAAGTGCAGTGCATCTCGATGTGTTGTAATCCATGAGCATCTACATGAAGTTTCATACCACATCATGCATTTCATGTTCAAGGGACCCAACTCTGCATGACCTCTTGGTATATAAAATGGTAAGCTGGAAGAAGGACAGATCACCTCTGTCTGGAAACCCCTATCATGCGTGAGGTGGTCTTAAGACCTCAGTGCTCCGCCCAGTACCAAAGGTCAACCCATCATGAGAACTATCTAGTTGTTCATTTAAATAGCTCGGCAAATTCCATAACATGTGAGGCACTCAGAATTCAGGCAATCAATGCACATAGTCAGGGGAGCTCTTGCATTTCATGGTTTACCAACTTGCATGTCTATTCAGAATGCATCTCTAAATTCCATGGTTGCAAAATATTGTGGTCTCATATGCTCCATTGCATATCATAATTGAGAAATATCAAAATTCTACATGCTTCATTCCACATTTTGTTGACATCCTTGTGTAGATTACATTCCCTCAGGGGGTGATTGTCTGTCATGACACATCTGTCAAGACTCTATCCTACTGTCAGGAAGATTAACATCACAACCTGACAGGTCAAACCCTTAGTTCAGCCTGGCTGAACTGCATTCCAGTCTAAGCTCAGTGCATCATCCTTAGGGGGTGTGTTCATCACCAATTCCTTCTTTCAATTCACACTACATTCTCTTCTTGAACCAATCCAATGCATCTTAATGCTTATATTTGTTGTGGTTCAACCTGGATGCATTTATCTTGAACTTCTTAGAGGATTCTATATCTTCTATCAAGGTTGTTCATCAGAGTAAATCTTTTAGAGGAATCTTCTGTTATAGAGTTTTATGACTGCCTCGAACGTGAATGAATCTGGTTTAACATTAATGATTTCATGTGTCTTGAAGTCTATTCATCTTGAAAATGTTTGTGATTGGGTTCAATAGTCTTAAACCTTTTTTTTGTTGTTGTTCAATTATGCCTTCTGAAATCTGAAAGCTTCTTTAAGTACAAAGGCTATTATGATTGAGAAACGTCTGTGAGAGTATTATTTTTAAACAATCTATTTTTGTGGGATTTCTAATGACTAAATAGTCAGAGCAATGGCACTGGTTCACTGAGAAATATGCCTCCTCTTAAATAAATAAAGATAAGGCATGTCATGAAGTGCCGTTGCTAACTCTGCTATGTCTTAATGTATATCATGAGTCAGAGCAATGGCTAGCTGCTGAGAAACATGTCCCCTCATCCAGAAATGTGGATCGATATGTCATGAGGTGACAATGTTATCTCTGTTCTATTTGAAGCATGACAGTCAGTTTCACCAATTACCTAGGGATACTTACATCTGAACAATATGTGTCCTTACAGATATGAGGCATGAACTAAACTTAATTGCTCGTAAAATATTTTCCTCTACTCAATGAATATTGGTTGAGACTGCAAAAGCAAAATGCACATCTATCAAAATTCTAAAATTCCATTAAATCTTCATGCTTGTTTAATTTCAATACCTTTTAAAGAGTTTCTCTCAAGGGGCCAATGGAATTGAATGAGTAAGATAGGAGGAGGTTAATTCAACGTTGATATGAAATTTTGGTTTATCTCTATTAAAGTTGAATGCAAATGTTTTCATGTGATTCTACTGAGTGGGCTAGAATTCATTAATATTAAACCAATCTAAGTGTAAGGGCTAGTTCATTCGGGTTCTATAACTGAAAATTTTGAAAATTCCACTACTCTGATTTATGAACGTGGTCTCAGATTAAAGAACCTACTTCTTCTCTACAGACAAGCTGTCTCTCTAAATTCTCTGACCCTTGTCCTCTCTTGTCAAATGGCATCATTGCTCCTTGATGACTATTTCTAACATTAAAAATCATCACACTCCTATTAATTGGTCATAGCTAGCTATCCTTTCTTGATATATCTCTTCTCGATGCTCCTTAGTGTTTACCTTGCATGAATCATATGTGCATTAATAGTTGCTAGCATTGTTGAATGTGCATAACTTCGCTATCATCCATTGAACATAACAATTGGAATCATCATCCATGTGCATCTACATTAAGTCCTAGCATCATTGGCACTTTGTTTCCACTCAACTGGTTTCAGTTCTTTTTCATGCAACTGGGTGGACTGCATTCTTCAGCTGTGTGCTCACATATCTTGCATAGAAAACTCAAAAAGTCTGAAAAATAGAAAACCACTAAAAATAAAAAATAAAAAAATCTGAAATCAAAAATGTGCTCTTTGGCTACTGTTGCATCTTGCTGTTGCAACACTGCCTTCAAACTTCAACTATCGTTAGCAAACCAACGGTCAATACAATTGATTCTAGCATTTGGTCATGGTCGATAATTCCATATCACTCCTTGGTGTTTGTCCTAAAACTACCTCTCCTAGTTGGGTTGTTCACTTCGATTAACTTGTCAACTTTAATAAGTGTACAATCATTAACTTGTTCACATCTTCTTCTGGAAATCTGGAATTTTTGACTACACTGATTGTGATTACTCCTGCGAATATTATGCCTTTTTTTATGTCAAAGGGGGAGAGTTTTGCATGTGTCATTACTAAGGATTTCACAGGGGAGAGAGTGTCTTGAATACTTGCATAAAAATGTGGAGGGAAAATCATTGAAGGGTCTCTGTGCTTTTATTCACGATCATTCCATTATTTTCCATCCTTCAATATCCTCATAATGACTCACAACTCATAGTTGCCATCATCAAAAAGGGGGAGAATGTTGGACATGTGTAAAACATGTGTAACTCCGTTATTTTGATGATGGCTGACTATGTTTGCTGGGCTTATGTATAATATTCGTGTTGGTTCAATGACATCTGACTATGATTCATTAATATAGGTTGACCTACAATTGATAAAGATAAACACTCACGCATTTCAGGTCAAGCCCACACTAGCAATAATGTGTGTCTGCAAAAGATAAAAAGAATTCAAGTAAGTCACAGGTGAGGCATTAGGTTGCACAAGAAAGAAGGACCAAGGTTGATGCAAGAGCGCCAAGGAAAATGGCTAAGGAAGATTGGCGCACATCTATCAGATTTACCTTATGGCAAGACAAAGTCTGTGCATGTTGATCAATAAGTCCAAGCATCAAGGTCTGAGCATACTCTTTTTTTTTATATATAAAGCCAAGTCATCAAGCAGGAAGAAGGGAGAGTGCACCCCCATTCCAGAGGAAGAGAATGTTCTCACTCCACCAAATCACCACTTGATGCTTTATTTTATTGATTTTTCTAATATGAACAAAAACAAAAGAGGCCAAGCCTCTAAACATACAAGGGAATATGAAATGTAAAGATATCTGTACAGTCCTCTATAGATCGGCGCTTTCAGTGTCTGTACATTATGAAGCACGCCCAATCGCTGTTAGAGTCTCTTTGAGAAGTCTGCTGCTGAATTCTATGCCTTCAATATCTAGACTTTGTGTAGTCTGTGTGAGAATTGTTGCTGATGTCTGTACCTTTAATGTCTAGACTTTGTAAAGTCTGTTCGTTGTGAAGAAATTAAAAACCATTCGCTGTTAAAGTCTCTTTGAGAAGTCTGTACATTGTGTGAGTTACTGCTGAAGTATATACCTTCAATGTCTAGACTTTGTGAAGTCTGTACATTGTGAAGTCCAACCACTGCATGCCCATTCACTTCTGAAGTCTGTACATTGTGAAGCAACCCCCTTCACTATTGAAGTCTTAACATTGTAAAGTCTGTATGTTGTGAAGTCTGAACATTGTGCATCAATGCATTGCATTCCCTGTTGCTGCTGAAGTCTATACATTATGGACTCTGTACATCGTGATTTAAGAAGTCTGTACATTTTGAAAATAGCTGCTAAAGCTTGTACATTCAATGTCTAGGCTATGTGAAGTCTATCCACTGCATGCCCATCGTGAAGTCTGTACATTGTAATTTGAGAAGTCTGTACATTTTGAGAATAGCTATGAGAAGTCTATCCACTGCATGCCCATCGTGAAGTCTGTACATTGTAATTTGTGAAGTCTGAACATTGTGCATCCATGCGTTGTATTCCCTGTTGCTGCTGAAGTCTATACATTATGGACTCTGTACATCGTGATTTAAGAAGTCTGTACATTTTGAAAATAGCTGCTGAAGTCTGTACGTTCAATGTTTAGGCTTTGTGAAGTCTATCCACTGCATGCCCATTCGCTTCTAAAGTCTGTACATTGAGAAACCCCCTTTCACTGCTGAGGTTTTAAAGTCTGTACACTGTGAATCCATGCACTGCACGCCCTATTGCTGTTGAAGTTAATACATTGTGAAGTAGTCTGTACATCGTGACGTCTGTACATTGTAATTTGAGAAGTCTGTACATTTTGAAAATAGCTGCTGAAGCCTGTACATTCAATGTCTAGGCTATGTGAAGTCTATCCACTGCATGCCCATCGTGAAGTCTGTACATTGTAATTTGAGAAGTCTGTACGCTTCTAAAGTCTGTACATTGAGAAACTCCCTTTCACTATTGAGGTTATAAAGTCTGTACATTGTGAATCCATGCACTGCATGCCCTGTTCCTGCTAAAGTCTGTACACTGTGAATCCATGCACTGCACGCCCTATTGCTGTTGAAGTTAATACATTGTGAAGTCAGAGCATTCAATGTCTGGACTTTGTTCATTTTACCCCCTCCAGCTAGGAAGGCCAGCAGCATCTACAGTGGCAAGACCACGCACCCTACGAGGGAGGTCATGCCAACTCCTATAGTCCTTGTTAATCCGGGTAGAACACGCTTGGGATGCCAAAGCATCAGCAACAGAGTTCCCCTCTCTATATATATGCTGAAGAGACCAGTTATTATTAATGATGGTATGCCTAATCTCATCCCACCATTTTCGTATCCTCCAAGGTGGTTTGTTGTTCGACTGTAACAAAGTAACTAAAACTTTGGAGTCAGAATATATCACAGCAATTGGAAGACCACATTTAACTAGGACTCTCAGCCCATCAAGTAAGGCTCTCGCCTCTGCCACCATATTGGTAGCCACTCCATAGTAATAAGAGAATCCAAAGACAAATTCACCATGATTTCCTCTGATGCAACCACCTCCACCTGCCTGCCCAGGGTTCCCTTTAGTAGCCCCATCAACATTCAAAGCATAACCATGACTAGGACATGACCATTTAATTAACATTGGGGGTTTCACATTCAGCCTGAAGGTGAATTTATACTGATCTAGGATGAGTCTCTCACTATCTGAGGGAGCCTTGCTGAAGATCACTTGTTGCAAGGAAAACTCAGTCTGCCTACAAATATGCTGCTGTATAACTCTGATTGAGCGCCTTTTGTCTTCAAATTTGATACTGCAACGGGCTTTGCAAGTCTCCCAAAGAATGAGCAGCATGACAAGGGTGGCAGTAAAACCAAATGGAGACTTGCAGTCAGCTGAACATAGTATATCCCAACAAAACCTGTAACAGAGCTGTTAGATCTACATCTAGAGTCAAAAAGCAGCCTGAAAGAATTCCACAATGGCCTGGCTATTTGACTCTCCAAAAGTAAGTGATTCAATGTCTCCTCTTGGTTATTGTCCTTGCAGCAAACACATTTAGAAGGTAAGCATATTCCCACCTTTACAATAATACTGTCCACTGGCACTGCTCGGTTTAAAGTCCGCCAACAAAACATAGAGGCCCTAGGAGGGAAATGCTCTCCCCATATCCTCTTTAATGGAGGTCTTTTAATCCTTTGAGATCTCACTGAGTTATATGCAGTTTTATTGGTAAATACACCTTCATTATTGGCATCCCAAACACAAATATCTGGCATCTGTTGTAACTACAAATTACCCATATATTGAGCCATATTAGGAGGAATATAAGACCATACCTGGTGATTAGGATTAGCCATGGCTTCATCAAGCGTAACATTAATGGGGCAGTTGTTGGGTGCCAAAATAACACCACACCAATTGTCCTTCAAAACATTAATAGTTTTACCATTCATAGGAATCCACTGGGTTTTGGATAAAACCAGGTTTCTAGCTTGCCTGAATATGTCCCTCCGGACACCACTTGGAAAGGGGTCCTGAATAGAACTCAAATGCTCCTTAATATATCTTGAATTGGCATACTGTGACCATAGAGAGGAACCATGGAGAATTGTCCAAATTTGCTTAGCGACCATCGAAATTTGAGTGTGATGCAGACTTTTGATTCCAAGGCCACCTTCCTCAAAAGGATTGGTGATGCTGGACCATGCCACCCAATGATGTCTAGTTCCATCTTTACCAGCCAAGAAAAAGTTTGCACATAACTTGTTGATCATGCTAATAATAGTAGCTGGAATACAGGAAGCACTGGCAGTATAAATTGGGATGGATTGTAATACAGAAATGATAAGGCATCTCCGGCCAGCCTGAGAAAGGAATTTGGACTGCCAACTATTCATTCTATTGCAAATTTTCCCCAGCAAATATTTGTAGTACGATATTCTCTTCCTGCCTTCAAAAAGAGGAACGCCAACATACGATTGGATACCATTTTTATGCTGAAAACCTGTGCAGTCAGCAATCCTACTAATGACAGCATGAGAAACTTTCTGAGAGACCATAAAACTGCTTTTAGCTTTGTTCACCTTCTGTCCTGATGACATCTCATAGTCATTAATGAAATCCAACAGCCTTCTAAGGTTCCTTGTCTTGCCATTGCTGAATATTAATGTATCATCAGCATAAAGCAAATGGGATACATGTGGACAACCACGGGGTACATGAAATGGTTGAATTTCACCATCAAGAAACAGCCTAGTACTACCCCTACTGAGAGCCTCTTCTGCAATAATGAACAGGGCCGAAGCCAGAGGGTCTCCCTGTCTAACCCCTCTGGTTGATTTAAAATAACCTATTGGTGAACCATTAACTAAGACAGAGAACCAACAGTTACAAAGCATCATAGAGATAAGAGAGCAAAATCTGTTCAAGAAACCAAATTTCCTTATTACTGCAAGCAGAAAATCCCATTCCAATCTGTCATAAGCCTTGGCCATGTCGAGTTTGAGGATAATATTATGACCCCTTACCTTTCTCCCTAGCTCCTTCATCAGCTCTGAAGCTAAAGAGATTGTGTCCACAATATGTCTCCCTTGAACAAAGGCCCCTTGATTTTCAGATATGATATTAGGTAGAATTTTCACCATCCTATTGCTGATGATTCTAGAAATAATTTTATAAGTGAAGTTGCAAAGGCTAATAGGCCGCATCTCAGCAAAAGAAGTAGGTGCTGCCACTTTAGGAATCATAACGATACATGAAGAAGTGGTACCTTTTGGTAGAGGCATACCTCTAAAAAAACCTTGCACAGCCCTAATCACATCTGCTGATATAAATTCCCAACATGAAATAAAGAACATACCAGTATAACCATTAGGACCTGGGGCACTGTCAGACCCCAGGCAGTGAACATCTTTTTTAATTTCTTCTTCATCAGGTACAATGGTTAAAGCCTCATTTTCCTCAGCAGTGACCAGAGAGGGGATATGGTCTAATACAGTAGGCTTAATAACATGCTCCGATGAGGTAAATTGTTGCTGGAAAAATTCAACAGCCTTGATCTTGATCACATCTTCATCCTCACACCATTCCCCATTGTCTAGCTTGATTCCGTGGATGGCCATCCTAGCTCTTCTTTGGGTGACATACATATGATAGAACTTACTGTTACGATCTCCCATCTTCATCTAGTTAATTCTAGCCTTTTGCCCCCAGAAAATTTCTTCAAGATGCAAGCATCTCCTTAATTCAGCTTGGGCAACCTGCAACGTAACTCTGTTGCCTTCATTAGGATTACCATCAAATATAGACTCAGCCAATAAGCATTTCTCCTTAGCTCTGCATTTTCTGTCAAAAATATTGCCAAACCTGTCTTTGTTCCATTGTTTAATGATAGGTTTGAGAGCCTTGAGTTTGTTTTGAAGATTGTAAAATGCATTATGATGAATAGTAGGAATAGAATTCCAAGTAGTCTGCACCATGGGGATAAAATTATCATCCTCTAACCACATATGTTGAAAGACAAATCTACTACGTCCACCTTTGAATTGAGGACAGTAAAGCATCAACGGTGAGTGATCAGATGGTTCTCTCAGCAAATGTTTAACAGCAACCACATGAAATTTATCAACCCAGCAGTCTTTGAAGAGAATCCTATCCAGCTTGGCTTTGATATTCCAAGTCCCAGCTTGATTATTAGACCAGGTGAATGGATTGCCAGAATACCAAACATCCATAAGCCCGGCCACAGCTACAAATCCTTGGAAATCAATCATTGAATTAACAAAACCCATTGTACCTCCTTTCTTTTCATCAGGGGATAAAATGGCATTAAAATCCCCTCCCACAAACCAAGGCTGGTTAACCGACCTTCTGAAAAGCTCTAAATCTGAAAAAAGCTCTCTCCTAACTGCCACATTACAGGAAGCATAAACAAATGAAGCCATGTACTCAGCACCTTCATCAATCTTAACTTGGACAGTAATGAATTGAGGGTTACACTGGATTACCAAGACATTAATAGAATTCTGCCAAAATAACCAGATTTTAGAATTATCCTCTTGATTCACACAAGCATGATCAAACATCAGTTTTGATTTTATCTGCTCCAGCCTATCCACAGTGGTCTTGGGTTCAATAATACATACCATCTGTATGTTGTTGCACCTTAAATGTTGTTTAAGACTTCTCAAAGATTTTGCATTCCTGAGACCTCTGATATTCCAAATCATTGTGGGGCTAATCATTGAGATAAAGAAAGAGGCTATTGTCCACCTGCTAAATTCTTAGCTTTGGCTCTTGTCATAGGTTGTTTTATGTTGATACCTGCTATTTTCATTCCAGCACCATGATCAATCAAGGACTCCTGTTCATTATCCAAAGTATAATCCTGCATAAATATATTTTCGGCCTGTGATTGATCAGCCACCGACAGATCGCTAGTGTTGATCTTAAAAGAAGATATAGCTTTTTTGACTTTAGCCAGATTGATGGCCTCAAAATTTTCCTCCATTTGCAAATTTGCCTCAATAACGTCAGTATTCGGAGCTAGTATATCAATACCCCCAGCTTGCTTAGATGGAACCATCAAACTATTTCCATCATCAATAATAATAGCCTCTTTGCCAGATAACACCATATTGAAGATGCTTACATTTGACTGACCTTGGTCATTTACCTTAGCTTTATCCTTCAGTTGGCTGAACACTGTTGGAATTGAAGGAAGCTCTACCTGCTGCTGAGAAGTGGAAGTACGAGAAGTACAAACTTTATTCTGAAATTCCAGTTCCTCCCCATCAAGGTTGTCTGATACTTTACCACCATCAGACTCAATCATTTGTGTTTCTTCAGGTAGGTTTATACCATTTTTAGATGTTTCCAATCCACTACAATTAGACATTGCCATCTCCTGTAATACTTGAAATCTGTTCAACGTTGAGACATCTTGTCGAACATCTCTTGTGCACGATTGCCTAGGCATGAATATCTGCTTAACTGGTAGTTGTTCTGGCCTAGCTCGCATCTGAGGCTGGCCAGGGTTTCTCAAATTCCTTTTACATTCAGCATCACGATGACCAATTTTGTGACATACACCACAAAGTTGTGGAACTCTGTAATAATTGACCATCTGCCAGAAGCCTGCTCCATCCAGATCAATCCATATCCTTTCTTTACGCGGAGCAAAAAGATCCAATTCAACACAAGCCAAAGCTTCAACAGTGTCAGTCATCGCCAAAGTTTTATTATGAATTCTCAGCATGGTCCCGAAGTTTCCAGCAATCGATTTCATACAATCTTCATGGTAGAGATTAACAGGAAGCGCTGGGAAACCCAGCCAAACCGGAGCGGAAGCAGGGTCGACAGCATAGTCAAAATCTGGAGTCCATCTAAAAAATCTAAACAAATACCCCTTGATATAGAGATTCTTCTGCATCAAAAGCTTTAGAAAATCTTCTTCACAACCCAAATGAATGAGAATATGCCTCTGATTTAACCTACTGATAATGAAGTCCATGGACAGAGCCAATCTCTGTGCCAGGCATGATTTGATCTCTGGAAAAGCCGGTCTACCATACGAGCATTTTACAATGATAGCAAATGAAAGATCCTTCAAGGAAGCTTGGATGTCGGCTTTAGTGAAGTAAACTACTGGTTCCCCCTTATCCGTGAATCCTGGATCCTTCACCGGAATCGTGCACTTGTCTCTATGGTGATTCTGCAACAGGGTTTGCGCATAAGTCTTCCTTACTATTGGATTCGCCACCAAGGAACAGTCTCCAGTAGCGCCTCTTCCGATGCCGGAGGCGGGGGGGGCCCTCGCCAGTCATACCAGCGGGATAAAGCAGCTCGTCGAAGCCGCCCTACCTCACCGGAGCCGCCCTACCTCACGCCGATGAAGCTTCCGAGAGCATACTCCAATCAAGGACTGAATTAGAAAGAAAATATCTCGACTCCTTTGGATGACAACTCTGCACATACTGCTTGTGTTGACACATCTGACAAATGTCTCGACACCTCAAGTAGAAATCAGTTGCTGAAGAAGTCATCCTCAAGACCGTTCAAAGGAATGTCTCGACACATTGACAGGAATGTGTCGACACACTCGTGGGTAAATCTCTGCATTTGTCACAGGTCCCGACACCTTTTTGGTGTTGTCTCAGGACATCAGTCATGGATCCCCAAGACATTTACTTAATGTCCCGACACACTGAGTACAAAGCATCGACACATCAATGTTCAACCAGAAACGTATGTTGCAATCGGCAAAAGCTATCTTCAAGGCTTTCCAACAGATGTCTCGACACACTAACAGGAAAGTGTCGGCACAACCATACTCAACCAGAACTAGTCTTCAAGGCCTTCAATAAGATGTCTCGACACACTACCAAGAAAGTGTCGACATACCCTTGTTATTCTAGAAATTCTCAAGCCAACACTATGTCAGATCAGTGGGCCATCCAAAGAGAGAAGAAGGAACCGCAAATCATTAAAATTAAGGTCTTTGGTGTCTGAACCACGGTCCAAGGTCTGACCCTTGCTCTACCATCTCATCTCTCTCTTGTCCACTTTTTGGAGTTAGTTTATGTCAGAAATCCAGCTGGAAGAGCCACTTCAGTATGTCGCAATGTCAGTCATGTATGTCTGACTGTCTAGCTGTCTACTGCTGGAAAGAGGACACTCAGCAGTCTGCCACAGACTTGCTATCGACAAATGGGCTATCCAACCAGTCACTGTATGCATAAGAGTACACTTGTGTAGAATGAGAAGACTGCTTATCGAAGGGAAATTCATTGTGAATATCTGATGCTGTCCAAAAGGAGATCTGATCTGCTCCTAGCATTGTCCGTCATCGTACTTCCTTGTACTAAAAGCTAGGCTCAGCCAATGGAAGAAAGTAGGCCTGTGGAAACAATTAATGAGAAGATCTCCAAGCATCTAAATTAAGAAGACTCAGTCACTCCTTCCAGGTGCTCCCACCGCCGAACATGAAACTTGCCTGGAAGACTCCAAGCTGTCCCTTCAATCTGCCACATGCATCAAGGGATTTTTTTTTGGAAAATACAGCCGGTGCAATGGTCCTTCAGAGACTTCTTGGCACCAATTTCTTTGGCGGTACAACTAGTGGTTACCTATTCATATACCAATCCTCCTAAGCAGAAGAACGGGGCGATCCACACTGTTCCATGCTCTAGGCCTACCATCAAAAGGATTCCTGAGCAAGCATGAGAGAAGAACCAGCACTAGGTTGAAAAAGTCCAGTGCGGAGAGAGCAGAAGAAAAAGTAGAAAGCAGCCTTGAGAGAGGAGAGAAACCTTGCAGTATACCGGTGTTTGAAGAAAAGGATCCTTGGATCCAATCTTGTAGCTGCATCCACCAGCTCCTTTGTCTTGATCCATTCTCTTAGCTGGTGTCTACAAAATCTCCACTCCTTCTCCACTGAACTCGCAGTGTTCACTTTCTATTTGTTACTATTCTTCTATCACCATTACTATTTGCTTTTACGACCCCCTATTTTAGGGACAGGGGTCCCTCTGCGGTTTCAGAGGAAGAGAGGATCAGATCCTCTGGGTGATTCAAGCCATTAGTCAACGGTAAGCAAGATGTGTTGCTCAGCTATGTAAGCAAGCAGTGTTGCTCAGCCGTGTAAGCAAGTTGTGTTGCTCAGCTATGTTTGCAAGCTGTGCTGCTCAGCGGATCAAGTTGTGTGTCAGCAGGAAAGCCACACCGAGTTCGGTATGGGGTGGACGTAGGTTATGGGCCAACAACCGAACCACCTTAAAATCCCTGTGTTGTGGTTGTATATCTTGTGTGCTTGTTCTATATCCCCATTTTACAGGTTCGTGTGCTACTTAAGCTTTTTATTTTCTCAGCACACTCAAGCGTTCAGCTTACACAACATCTCATCTTGATCCTCTGGCTATCATTGATATCGTGCATCTTTTCTGATGTCTGCTGCACTCTTGCTTACAGACACTTTAAAGCATCTCCTTAGTAGAGGTAGGTTTCACGATGAGTGGGCTGCTTTGTCTTCCATGTCCTTAATCGCATTAGCTACATGGGTCGCCTGCTACACCATTGTTCACAAGTATCAAGAGGAAAGCCTTGCCAAGGATTTTCATCTCGTTTGACACTCATGCACCCTAGTGATCATCTCTGTTCTCACACACTAAGCAAATTATTTCACACTCAGATTCTCTGATTTAATTTCTTTTATTCTGATCTGTAGTAGGTGTGTCGACCTCCCACTGCGAGTGTCGATTCTGGTTTGAATTGAGCATCGTGCCTCAACATTGCTACTTGCTCCATTCCTATCTATTCTGCTGTTCTGTGTGTCCAAGTGTTTTATTAGTCAATAGAAGTGTTTCATGTGTTAGGGTGTCTTCATTTAAATAGGCCATAGTTATCAATAGGATCTATTCAACCCCCCTTCTAGATCCAACTGCACTCCTTGGGACCCAAAAAATAGTACCTTCCATAAGCCCATCATCCCTAGGCACTTCATCATCATTCATGACAGCATTAAGACGAGCCTGCCATTTACGTGCACTTCCAGAAGATAGCTCCTTCATAAGGGGGCAATTCGGCATACGGTGCTCCCTGCTGCCACAACGGAGACAAGCACCAAGGCGCTTCCAGCATTCTTCGGCCGAATGATCGAACTTCTCATAGAAAGTACATGCCGTAGTGACCTGCTTGTGTTCTTCCTTGACCTTCTTGTTCTTGTGGTAGCCACTACCACTCCCATTTCGGGATCTTTTCTTGCTATCACGGGATTTGTAGGGTTCCGTGATGCTGAACTTTTTCTTCTTATCATGTCAATCAGACCTTCGGCTCGGCTCCTCTCCCTTTCCTTTTAATTTCTCTACCTTCTCTAAGGTCCTCTCGCATAGATGCGCCCGCTGGACCATCTCCGTATAAGTACGGATATTCTGAGTCCCCAGTTGCTGAATATACCCGGGCCTTAAACCATCCATAAACCGATTAGCCTTTAGCAAGTCGGTGCTAATCAAATGCGGAGCATATGGCGCCAGCCTGGAAAACTAAAGTTCATATTCTGCCACTGACATCATGTCCTAGCGAAGAGAAGCAAATTCCATAGCCTTCTGCTCTTTGATGTGCTCAGAAAAGTACTTGGTTCGAAAGAGCGTAATGAAGCCTTCCCATGTGTGTGGTGCAGCAGCTGGGGGTGTAGGAACGGACTTCCACCACGTACGAGCATCTTTATTCAATTGAAAAGTAGCAAGGCAAACCTTTTCTTGATCCGCACACTGCATATCTTTCAAAATATGGTTCATTTCATCTATCTAGTTTTCAGCTTCATCTGGATTTGAGGAACCATAAAATCTCGGAGGGTTTAAGCTATGAAAATTGCAGTGTCGGTCTCCAGCTCTCGCTCTTGCGCCAGCTTGCGCCATGGTTTGTAGTGCTTGAGTCAGACTAGCTACAGTCTCTTGCATACCGTTCCAGTCTACGCGATGAGCCATTGCAAATGAGAATAAAGTACCTGAGAGAATAGCAAATTGTTAATTCTCATGGAAATTTTGAAAGGGATTAATCTAGAGCTAATTTATTATCTTATTTCGGGCTCTACCCAATTCTCGCATAGGTAGGGAATTTCTTTCCTAGTTTTCATAGGTGTGGGTCCTTAACCTTGGACTTAGCCTATGACATGACTTTTCCCTAGGACATACTTATGCCTAGGCTCTGATACCAACTTAACTGTCACGCCCCGAGCTTTTATTACAGCGGAAGATGATCTCGAGAAACATGAACAGCCGACATGGTAAGTCTCTTGCAAGCAAGAATAATTAGAGCGCAAGACAATCACACATAAAAATTCAATTGTACAACAATTTAATCAACTTATCCTTTCATTAATAATCAAAATGATAAAGATCCAAATACATAGAATATTCCAACTTTACTCAACTCTAGACTCAATAAAAATGGAAAATTACATGAACTCGATCTAGACATTTATTGACTCCTAAGTCTTCACTCTCAATTTCATGTGACTTTCATTCGCTCTCGGACCCATCACTTGAATAACTTGAATCCGAATCCGAACTACTTGCATCTCCTAAAAAAGATTGGAAATAGGTAATGAGCACACTTGCCCAGTAGGTATCTTTGCATCCACACGATTGGCAATATTAAAGTGATTAGCATTTTAGCTCGAAAGAATAAGGTAAAATCATGTGAAATGCGATCAAACATGCGATTAAAACTAGAGTAACAAGATATAATCAAGCTTAACATATGAGAACATGAATCGATCAAGTATAATCAAGCAAGAACGTAATAATGGCCTTTCATGAACAAGAATGTACTAGAAAGACATGTAACAAGTAAGAATTTACTCTTCACTTAGTAGCAAGTACTTCGTGAATTTCTGTGGAATTTCATTTCACGAGCCGTGAATATTTCCGTGGTTGCCATGGATATTTCACTTATTTATAAAGAAAGTACTCCCAACGTAATGCGACGCCAGTAGCATCATACCCCATGGTTTATAATAGTATGTTTTCGACAATCAATCGAGGGGACTAGCATAGAGCCCTTGAACACAATCAGTGCTCGATCCGCATCTTCAAATATAAATCAAGCTACTTCCACGCATGTAAATAATGTGGCCAAGAATGTACCATTTCAAAAATAGGTTCATGATAAAGTAATCAACACTAAGAATGCTTCTATTTGGAATAAGGAATATCAATAAATACTTTAATGACTAGGTTATGCCATAGAAATTAATCGGTAGCATAACGGGACATTTCTTAACTTTCATAATTTGGTTAAATCATCTTGATAAAGGTGACATGTCCCAGAGATTTAATAGTTTTTCAAGGATCATATCGATATTAACCCTTGGGTCAAACCTTGGGTTAACTGAACTCAAGAATTTTAGTAGTCTATAACTGGGCCGTTACACGAATATAGCGGTCTAGTTCTGGACCGTTAAGTACAAAACTATTCATTATTTGAAAACAGGCCCTCTGGAGTCTTTAGCGGTCAAAGGTAGATCCGTCAAGGTTCCTTTAGCGGTCTAGATAAGGCCGCTAGAAGACTATGGCGGTCAATTATTGGTCCGCTAAGGTCCAGAAATAAAGACACCGGTATAAGTGTATTCTAGACAATTGGGCTTTAATGGTACAACCAACTCGGCGTCCTAGTGGGAATCCCTGGATCGCGGAGAATTACGGAGGCCTTGAAACAATATTTCCTAGTCCATTGGAAGGAATATCCAAAGGAGAGATCCTCATGTCCAAGATTATGTTCCTATAGTGCAAAGTGTGGAACTAATGGTCATATATCGGAATATATGCCATAAACTTATAGAAATGACTCCGAGATAAGAATAGAATGTGTACAGTGAAAAATCAGTGTTAAATCTCGTCAATATAAGCATTCAAACCGTAATTTAATACAAAATTATATGGATTTTGGCACAAAATACCTTACACTTAAAATAATCCTAAGCACCATAAAGAAATATGAACTCACTGTTTATGAATCAGGAATTAAAACTCAGAGTAATAAATACCATTAAAACAGGTTAGTATATAGTTAACTAGGCTTAATTATAAGTTATATGGCTGTTCTTAAATCTATCTCGGGATGACAGAAAACATCACAGTTGGCGGTCTATCATAGAGCCATTACAGGACGCTGGCAGTTTATCATAGGGCCGCCACAGTAACTTTAACGGTCTATTTCCGGTCCGTCAGAGGTTTCATGAAAACGAGATTACAAGTGTCTAGCGGTTCATCGTAAGGCCGCTACAGAGAGATGGCGGTCAAATTCTAAGCCGCTAGAGCACGACAGACAGTAACTTAAATAAGAGGGTTCTAAGGTTTTTAACTCACATCATGTCTGAAAATCATATATAAACTTTCCCTATCACGATAAAACGAAGGTTAAGCTAACAATATGCATGGGTTTCTGTGAATTGACAAGAAAGTTCCTTTTTAACTTAGTTAGGGCTAGGAATATGCATGCATAATATACTAGAGGCATAAAACATGAAATTCACGATCTATAAAGCATGAAATCAAGTGCAATAAGAGGGCTTTTATTCTTAGAATGATGTTTTGGCCGTTCATGAGATGACCTATCTCTGCTAAAGCCTTTAAACTTCAAATTTGATGCTAGATGCTACCCTTAGTCCCTTGCAGTCTTTGTGACAAATCAGCAACTTCAAGCTGCTTTAACTCCTTACTCTCTTGACCTAATGATGTGAAATTTGGAGGATAAGAAATAGATACTAAGAGGAACAAAAAGTTCTAAAGACACTTAGGCTAAACACCTCGATTTGGTTCTCTAATCATTTGATCTTCACCGGACTCTTGCATAGTTTCCTGGGTCGCTAAGGTCGAACCAACAACTTTGCAGGCTTCTATCTCCTTGTGTGCTTGATCTCCTAGCAAGAAATTTTGAGAGATATTAGTCCTATATATTAGTAATAAAAACTTCTAAAGAACCTACTTGAAATAATGCCGTGTTACCTTGATTCCACGAGAGCCAATGTAAAGGTCGCGTAGGTCAAAACTAGGTCCTATTTATCGGGTTTTGCTAGGGTTTAAGGATTAGATCGATTCTAGAGTCCTTGTTAAACCTTAGATCGACTTCTGGGAGTCCTAAACATGATTACTAGTTCTTCCATCTCGATCCCTAAAGGATAGACTAGCAAAAATCTCATCTTTTTACTCTTTATTCAATTCACGGAACTGACAGGAAATAGCGGTCGATGCTTGGTCCGCCAAATGCTTTTAGCGGTTTTACGATAGACCGTTACAGGTCCTGGGTACTGAATTTGAATAAGTTAAAACTCTAATTTCATCTTATCCACTAAATTATCTAATTAATGGATATTTATCCCTATAATTCGTGAATAGGCTAATTAACATTCTAGAATATGGGTGAAACTTCATGGGCTTGGTCCTTAAGTCTTTTGGGCTTTATTTAAATAGACTAGGTTAATGGTTTACCATAATTGGACCTTAATAATGATTTATTTAACCCAATATTTATTTATTAATCCATTTTGATCTTTTAAAATTCCCAGAAAATACTTAAATATTCCAGAAATAATTTATAAAAATTCTGGGGCATTACAATATGGCTAGCTTGGGCTGAACCCCTAAGGGCCTAGGATGCCCAATTCTGCCGGCGGCCAGCACGCCAAGGGCGTGGGTTGTAGGGTCGCTCTCTCAAGTCACTCCGCGGTGCTCACACAAATGTTAGCAATTCGGGATCGGGCGCTCAACTCACCGACCGACGGCACTAGCGGCGATACTAAACCTGCAAAGGAAAGAACAGCAAGGGGGTAACTGAGGCTCACCTGATCGGTGTGAAGTTACCGATCCCGGTCGGAGACGAGGGCAAGCGAGGAAGCGTCGGCTTACCCGCACGCCGCGCCGGAGAAGCTTCAACCTGAAAAATTAATTAACAACCACTACTCCTCACGCAGGAGTGGTGGACTAGGGGTGGGGGACTGTGGGATTACCTGAAAATACTACCTCCCACAGGGAGGGGCTTTAAGCTGGCCAGGCGGGGTGGGGGAACCTAAGGTAGAAGCCGAATTGCCGAACTCTACCTGTTCTTCCAGCTTCTGAAATAGCCTGACAGACAGTCGATGACGGCACCACCACGGGCTCCGCCGAGCTCAGATGAGGCCGAAACTGGTGTCGAAAGTTCGTGGGTTGGCCCGGGAGGATGTCTGAATTTTTGGGGAATTTCCTGACGTCGGCGGTGGCTGGGACAGGGTCTGGAACAGAACCGAACTGCTCTGGCTCTGACTGTTCCCAGAGTGCTGTTGCAAGAAGACGAGGGCTCCACAGGCACTCCCAGGGTGCGATTGATGTGGGACCAGAACTACTGCGATCGTGGTCGAGTCTTCTTCAAACGGAGACCAACGGGGCTGTCGTCAGAGGTCAGAGCTGACCACGAAGATAGGAATAGTGGAAGGGTGTTGGACCAGGCTCTGTAGGAACTGACCTTGCGCACCTTGGGGTGAAAATCTGGAACTCTTGACTCCAGTGTCCAAAAATTTCTCTGCTTCTTAGAGATGGTAGGGGACTTGGAGAAAAACACCTCAGCCAAGTTTCATGCCCATATCTGCTCAGGAATGTCCATGGCCGCGCTCGAACTTGGGCTCTGGTTCTCTGCCGGAGTAGTCCTGCGCAACATGGGGAGAACGACTCTCCCGGGCAGCTCAGAGCTCGGATGGACACGAGACCACCTCGCCTGGGAAGCTCTCTAGACGGCCTTTCCAGAAATATAGGGCTTGTCGGCAAACTTCTGAAGATGGTGTCGTGGCCAAGCCTTCAATTGGTACCTCTGCTACTGCCTACGAGCTAGGAACATGCTGGTGGTGTAAGGTTGTGTGTATGAGGGTGGGATGGCCAAGGGAAGCAAGGGTAAATGGGGAGGGCGACCAGGGGAGGAAGGGGGTGTTGGGGAGGGGTGAGGGGCAGCCATCAAGGGAGGGAGATTTAAATTTGGCCAAGGGTTTGAGCCCCTTCAGCCTTGGGGAGATGGAGGGGTGCTTGGGGAAGGGGAGTGGGTGGTTGGTGGTTAGAGGGTGGCATGGAGATTGGTCGATTCCACCTTGGGGGTTGGGGGGAATTGAATGAGTGTATGGGGAAGGGGGGATCTTAATGAAGAGTGAATGGAGGAGAGAGGAGGGGGAAATTTGAATTTTGGGAGGGGAGGAGAGAGAATGGGGGCGCCCCCCTTTGAGAGAGAGAGATAAGAGAGAGAGAGAGAGAGAGAGAAGAAAACTCCACAAAGGAATTATCTATTATATTGATCATCAAAGGTTACAAATGAAAGAGGGGAGGGGGCTATTTATAGAATCCATACTTTTCCTCTGACCAAATTACCCCTAGATAGTTGACAGATTGACCACACAGTCCAAGGAGGGGCGCCCCTGGGCCTAGTCCATTGAATTGGGCCCAATAACCTATCAAACCAACCATATGACAACTAACTTAGGTAAATGACTCACCAACCAAGGTACCAGACTCAAATAAAGGAAAAATTACATAATTTATGACTCAAATAAAATATAAAAATTACATGACTAGACTCAGAAGCACATGACGAACACAATGGCGCATGCCGACGAACAATCCATGCCTCGAAAATGTGGAGGGGCAAGGATGCCCCCATCAGTAACCCCCCCGAAGCCCCCTCAGCTCCCTAGACTCTTACGTTAAATGGATTGCTATATAAACCCCAGGGAGACCCTTCGAGGAGGTAAGGCAATGGTCCTGAGAGAAAACCACCACACTTCTTTGTGGAGAATAATCTTACACCATCTCTCTCTTACCCTCTCTCTTCGCCTTCATGCTCTATCGCATTTGCTGACTTAAGCATCAGAGGGTTTACCCCATGGACTCCTCCATGGGCACCCCTGATCTATTTCCTACTTTGTAGATTCATATAGACATGGTGACCGTGACCAAAGGATTCCTCCCAGATCTCATGGCTCAGGATCAACGCAAGATTACGTCTCTTCATCTGGCGCTGTATGTGGGAATGGAACAAAGAGCCATCATGGTGTGAAGAAACTTTGGTAAGAAGGTCACCGGCGACAGAGGAAAGACTGTAGTGGCGGATGGGGAACCTGCGCCCTCCCACCCCGCAGAAAACCTCCCCGCCGACGACAACAATCAAGCCGACGAGTTGCCTCCACCACCCGCGGAGGTGCAACCCCCTAACGGGAGTCCTGATGCTCTCTAAACCCTCAATGCTAAACTGGATATCCTCGTAGAGCTAATGAGGACCCAGGCGGCTAGGGAAGAGAAGTCACGACTCCTACGGGAAAGCCCTCCCCGTGGAGAAGCTTCCCAACACACGACTGGAGGCCGTTTCACCCTCCGGGGATGACGGCTTATATGCAACAGGTCAGGGGGACCTTCGCACGCCCCCCTCTAAAACAAGAAGCTTCCTCCACCTCGAGGAGAGAAGGAATCGAGATGCGTCGGTAGCACCCGGAGATTGATCCCCTCAAGGGATGATGCGGCAACCCGAGGGGATGCCCCCGCAGTCCCTTGGACTAGCGGCATCCGGAGTTGTCCCTCCAGCTGCGAGATTTCGAGCAACGATTTGCAGAGCAAGAGCGTGCCCTCTGCGCCCTGCAAAAAACGTCCACCAAGGAAGATGAGGAGCAATCACCATTCTCCGACCATATCTTGAAGGCTGAGATCTACCCCAGGATCCTGCTGCCAACCTTCAAGTCGTATGACGTCCAGGGAGACCCGACCGACCACTATGATAGCTTTGACGCCCTGATGACTTTGCATGGGGCCTCCGACGCTGTCAAATACCGAGCATTCGTGACCACTTTGGTCCAAGGTGCTCAAGCCTGGTTCCGAGCACTCACCCCCTGCAACATTCATGACTTCAAGTAATTCGGGCGAGTATTCAAGGAGAGCTTCGCCGGTAGCGTCCCTCCAAGGTCAGTAGCGGGGTTGCTGGCACTAAAGCAGGCACAGGGGGAAAAACTCCGGGCCTACATCACCTGATTTAAATTGGAAGCCCTGCGTATCCCCCGCCTGGATGTCACCTCGGCCATCACAGCGCTGACCGGAGGCACCCGCGATGAGAACCTTCGGCGAGAACTGGTCCTCCATCCCCCCACCTCCCTTGCCGACCTGGTGACCCTAGCCCTGCGCCACGTAGAGTGCGAGGAAGTCCTCAACACCTGCCGTGGCCCAACGGGCTCGGGTCGGGAGGGGGATAAGAAGCGACCATCCGAGTAGGGCTCGGGCCAAGGAAAACGGCGGAATCAAGATGGGGACCAAAGGGAGCCCCCTCGAAAATACGAGCGGCACACTCCTCTATCCGCTCCCATCTATGAAATATATGAAGACATTAAAGGCTCGGGCATTCTCCGCCAACCCGAGGCTATGAAGGCCAAGCGTCGCAACTAACGCAAACATTGCCAGTTCCACAACGACCACGGACACCATACCAAAGATTGTCACCAACTCAAGGATGAGATCAAGCGTCTCGTCCGCCAATGAAACTTATCTCGGTACGTGTCCGAGCGCCAAAAGGAAGACCGTGGTATTCCAGAGGAGTTTGACAATCAACCTCGCGGGGTCCACATCAACGTCATTTCTGGCGACGCGACATCAGGAGGAGACAGTAGCTGAGGATGGAAGCGTTGCGCTGAACGGGCAAGCAGGGCCTCCGAGCCCCCCAAAGCCCCACCAGCGGCCGAGCAGCAGGGCTTGGTATTCTCCGACCAAGACCTGGAAGGGTTATCTACCCCGCACGATGACGCTCTTGTAATATCGGCTACTATAAACTATTGTAACGAAGACAGGATACTAGTCGACAATGGTAGTGCCCCTGATGTACTTTCATACGAATGCTTCCTCAAGATGGGTGAAAATCCATCCAAACTCCGCCCTGTTCGAACCCCCCTTTGTGGGTTCAACGACCAGGCAACCTATCCCGAGGGACCCCTGAGCCTGACGGTCACCATCGGCACCCCTCCTAAAACTGTTATCGTTATGGTTGACTTCATCGTGATCAAGGGGATGTCGGCCTATAATGCTATCTTCGGACGAGGTATCCTCAGTCGGACAAAGGTAGTGTCGTCCACCTATCACCAAAAAATGAAGTTTCCCACCAAACACGGTATCAGAGAGGTCCGATGTAACCAGGCAATAGCTCGGAGGTGCTACATAATCTCGGTCGAAGCCATAAGGCTAGAGGGAAAAAAGAAAAAGGGCAAGGGAGTCGAGGATGAACCAACAACATCCAAGGCTGGTGGCGAATTGTTGACGGTCTTCCTCAAAGATGACCCGACCCTAGGAGTAAAAATTGGAGCTGATTTATCACCTGATAAACAAATGCAGTATACAGATTTTCTTTCGGAGTATATTCAAGTCTTCGCATGGTCTGACGAGCATCTTCCCGGGATCCCTGGGGAGATGGTGGTACACAAGCTCAACCTTGACCCGTTGGTGAAACCTGTCCAGCAACGCCGAAGAAAACATGCCCCGGAGAAGTAGACGATCATCAAAGAGTAAATTCTTAAGGGGAAGAAAACCGGCCTATTTCAACCGGTCCTTTACCCGACATGGCTCGCCAATGTCATCTTAGTGCCAAAGGCTTCGGGCAAATGGCGAATGTGTGTGGACTTCACCAACCTCAATAAAGCCACTCCGAAAGACTGCTACCCACCGTCGAGCATCGACCAGCTAGTCGACTCGACCTCCGATAATGAGTTGCTCAGCTTTCTAGATGCATACTCCGACTACCATCAGATCCGAATGGATCCTGAAGACATCGAGAAGATAGCCTTCATCACCGACTTTGGCGTGTACTGCTACACCCGGATGCCTTTCGGGTTGAAGAACGTCGGGGCAACATATCAAAGGCTGATCAACCATATTTTCGAAGGATAAATTGGTCGGAACATCGAAGCCTACATCGACGACATGCTCATGAAGACACCCAAGGTCGAGGACCACTTCACTGACCTGGCGGAAACCTTCAACATTCTCCTGAGGTACAACATGAAGCTCAACCCAACTAAATGTGCCTTTGGAGTTTGATCTAGAAAGTTCCTGGGCTTTCTAGTCACTCAGCATGGGATCGAGGCCAACCCCGACAAAGTCCAAGCTATTCTGAATATGCAGCCACTCGCTTGCATCAAAGACGTCCAACGCTTGACTAGGCAGATTGCTGCGCTCCACCATTTCTTATCCCAAGCGGCCGAACGGTGCCTGCCCTTTTTCAAGCTATTGAGAGGGACCAAATTATCATCTGCTACGTTCGCTTGGGACGAGGAATGTTAGAAAGCTTTTGCATAACTGAAGGAGTTTTTGGCCTTGCCCCCGGTGCTATTGAAGCCGATCCCGGGCGAAACACTACACCTTTACCTCTCGTTGACCCCTTCTACGGTGAGCTCGGTTGTAGCAACCCTGGTAAATTAAAGGTATAAAATCCTAAATGGATTAAAAGATTAAACCAATAATAATAGCCCAACTTATATATATATATATACTTAAAACATATAACAAATAGGTCATAAGAGAAATCACGCCTCCTGGTAGGTCATCATTTAATTGAAGATTGTTCAAGCAGGCGCTAATTTAAGAATTGACGCCCTCTTAACAGGCGTCATATAAAAGAATTGAAGATTATGACAGAGGCGTCATTTTTAAATCACGCTCCAACCTTAGGCGTCATTTACAAACAGAACCGTTGGTGTTTGGTTCGAACATGGATATTAGCCAGGAAGGTTTCTTCATTAGGAAAGAATCCATACGTGGATATCTATGTTTAATAGGGATTCTACATAGGAAATTTTAATCCTAATCGAACTCTTAGAACCCACTAGGATTCCTTCTCCTATAAATACCCACCCTTCCGTCGAGCTTCCTGTTGACATTATTGATCAAAGACGTCATGCTACTGCGATTCATCTTCCCCATGCTGCTACCTAAAGTGTGAAGAAGCCTTTCTTCTTTTCCTGTTAACGAAGGAG
This sequence comes from Amorphophallus konjac, assembly GCA_022559845.1. Taxonomy (NCBI): domain Eukaryota; kingdom Viridiplantae; phylum Streptophyta; class Magnoliopsida; order Alismatales; family Araceae; genus Amorphophallus; species Amorphophallus konjac. Next base: position 169,047,701 of record CM040122.1, on the reverse strand, counting down.
TGCTGCTGCTAGCCTTTCTTCTATCACCAGAAGCAGAAGAACAAGTTGCTTCTTCCTCCGAAGGCTGCTCCTGCCGTGGTGTACATGAAGAATGTGAAGTTCTTCATCTTTCCTTCTTCTTCCTTGCTGCACGGAGGTTTGAAGGCCATTGCCTTTCTTCACCGTTGCTGCTACTGCTGCTGTTGCCTCCAGCCGCTGAAGCTAGAGGAGCAAGCTACTGCATCTTCTTCCTCTTCATCCTGCCGTGGACATGGAAGGACCTTCATCCTCGTCTTCTTCCTGTGTGCTGCTCACAAAGGGTTACTACGGTTGCAGTTGTGTTGTGAAGAAGCTTGCTTCTTCCATATGCTTCCCTACCGTGGTGGCCGCTGCTTGCAAGCTGCTTCCTCTTCCAAAAAGGGCTACTGCTACTCTTGATATCTTCATCCTTTGGTCGTTGACGGTGCTGCTACTGCGAGCTGCCGCTCTTTGTTTTGCTGCCAGTTACTCTGTTACAAATAGAGTATCGTTCTTGTTATTGATTCTTCATTTTCACCATCGTCTGACAACCAAATCATCACCACAAGGTAGGTTTTCTCAAGTGTAAAGCTAAATTTAATGATTTTAGGTGGTATACATGCATATAGGTCTGTAAAGGAATTACAGATATCGCTCTGGATGGAGTTTTCGTGTTTTACTGCATGAATTATATTAGCGACCCAGTCTAGGGCACTATGTTATTTGACGACCGTGTAAACAGTCGTTAATTGTCTAGTTATTTAATAAATACACAATGTTCAAAATTTAATATCTGTGAACCCTTATATGTAAACTAATGCATGATCATGTCCATAAATTCCTTCTATTTTTCTCTGTCTGTTCATATCTTTAGAATCTTGATCAGACATACTCCAAAAACCATGTGTTTATGATTGTACCTGCCCGGTGCAAATCATATGACAAAGAATTAGCAACCCGAATTAGGTCGTCATTTGAATAAACACCCCTATACATGGGCGCCAATTTAGTGATAAACTGTGAATTATAGAAATGTTTATAAAATTCCTGGATATTGAAATGACGACATATGCCCGGCCCTTTAATTTGATATATGACGCCCCTGACTAGGGTGTTGTTTACAGAATTGAAGCGTTCATGAAAGGCGTCATTTTTATAATAATCAAAATTTGAAAATGTTTACAGATATTAATATTTACATAATCTGGATGTAACGACTGAGTGAACTGTCGTCATTTACTGAACTGATGACCCTGACAAGGGCGCCAATTCAGAAAATGAAGACTTAAGCTTTGGCGTCAATTTACTGATCTCCTGTTTTCCTGATTTTCATGGTTTTCTATAACCCTTGACCATGGGTTCTGTATACTGGCACTATATTCCATTCCGTGAATATAGCCCCACGTTTCATGATGTTTTATCGATTACCCATTATTTCTCGGTGATAGATGAACCCTCCATGGGACATTCCGTTCCTTTGGACCAGTGACTTTGTCATAGAGACCTCCGTAAGACTTTACTAGTGGATTCCCTCAAGGTAGCCGAGCAGGTTGTACCATCAAAACCCATGACACTACTTGATTTCCATGTCACTCTAAAGAAACATGGTATACCGGCCCATATGATATGCTATTTTGATGTCATGAGAATACTCTTTAATTAATGGAATGGGAAACCATGCCATTAATACTTCTTAAGAATGATGTGCCATACTTGTGGACACTAATTCTATCTACCTTATCATGTTCAAGAACGAGCGACAATCTCTATATGAGCGCTTATTCTTATTATCATGGCACCCAAGCTACGGAGCTGATTCCACCTAGATTTAAAGCGAATCGTGGTTATACCGTTATTATCGTCCTTACACATCATGTTCAATCCCTGTGATTCTATTCCACAAGATCTACTTTAAGTTCCTACAAGCATATTTCTTTGAAAATCTATATTGGCTATACTATAGTGGATGTCAAAAATACATGATCAATGCCTGCAGATATAGGGCCCGATATGGTCCTGGGAGGAGCACCCAAAAGTACTAGAGCCCATGGGAGTTGTAATGATCACGGTATGACATTGTACCAAAGTGCATGACTAGCTTGATAGCCATTCCACAATCTCGTACTTGACTTGACTTGACATGACATGACTTGCGTGACCCGGAAAGGGTATTTATTGTACTTGCTTGAAACATGATAGCCAATTCTTACCATGACATGATCACTTGACATGATAGATATACGTGCTTGATTATCTTGCTATCTTAACATGAGTTCTTGAAAGACTTGCTAGTTCACTCACTATTCTCTTGTTATACATTCTCTATTGTCATTTTATGCGAGCATGCATAGCTTATTGCATTTCATGTAACATGTAATCTACTTAAAGCAAGCTAGCTCTTGAGATATAATCCCTACTGAGCGTTCGCTTACATAGTGTTTTTCTCTTATTTTTCAGGTAAGTCCGAGGACGAAACTCTTTCGGCTGGGGAAAATCAAGAGTGAAGAGGCTAGAGCTACAGCCATATGTCAAAGCGTCGTCTAGTCTTGTCTTTCCATTTTCTTGAGTCACTCCTTGTACTTTTCCTTTTAATGAGTCTTAGCACTTCCATTAAGTGAATTGTAATAGAAGTACTTTAAAGGTTTTGATGAAATAAAGGATTGGGTTATTTTACTCTTGCGCGCTCTGTCTTTGTGTTGAATACACTAACGCTCTGATTGACATGATTGATATAAACTCGCCACGCATCTCTGGGTTCCTTCCGCGCTTGGGGCGTGACATCGGCCCTAGTTCGAGATGACGCAGGAGTGTAGAGACTAGTATGTTACACCAGTAAGGTGCTCGGCTATGCCGAACGACGGTATCCCGCAATCGAAAAACTGGTGCTAGCATTGGTAACCTCGACCAAACGCCTCCGGCCCTACTTCCAAGGACACTCCATCATCGTGTTGACCAATGAGCCTCTAAAGAAGATCCTCGCTCACCCTGAAGCTTCCGGTCACCTCATCAAGTGGGCCATAATGCTCGGGGCCTACGACATATCTTACCACCCCCGCTCAGCCATCAAGGGACAAGCACTCGCAGATTTCATCACCGAGAGTACTGTCCCGATCAAGGAAGTTCATCCGTCGATGCCCGGGCCCACCTGGGATCTTTTCGTCGACGGATCCTCCAATTCTGTCGGCTGCAGCGTTGGCGTTCTTCTCCGATCCCTGGAAGGAGCGGAACTGCAATACGCCTTGAAGTTCAACTTCCTGGCATCCAACAACGTCTCCGAGTATGAGGCTCTCATCTCGGGAGCCAGGATGGCGCGACGACTGGGGGCCGAACGAGTTAGAATCCATAGTAACTCCCAATTGGTCGCCAGCCAGGTCAACGATGACTACAAAGCTCGGGAAGCACCGATGGTCAAATACCTCCAACTGGTAAGAGGAATAGCCCCATTATTCGAGAACTTTCAGGTTATCTAGATCACTCGAGAGGAAAACTCCTGAGCAGATGTCCTATCTCGATTGGCCTCCTCTATTGCCCCAGAAGGTACACGATCGATTTTCCCCGAAGAGCTAGAACGACCGAGCATAGAAGCAGAAGTCATGACCGTTGACCAGGTGTTATCAAGCGACTGGCGGACCCCCTATATATCCTGGCTCTGGGATTCTCGAGAGCCCTCTAACCCTTGGGACGCTCGAAGACTGAAGTATCAAGCCTGGTGCTTCGTCATCTTGGACGATGCTTTGTACCGAAGGTCTTTTTCCGATCCCCTCCTCAAGTGCCTCGGTATCGAGGAAGCCGGTCAAGAAATTCAAGAGGTCCACGAAGGCATCTGCGGTGCACATCAAGGAGGAAGAATGCTCGCCAGGATCTTATTGTGACAAGGCTACTGGTGGCCCACTCTCTAACGTGACTGCTCACCCTACGTACAAAGGTGCGACCGATGCCAACGTTTCGATCATCTGGTCCATCAACCTTCCTCAGAGCTCGTCACCCTTACCGAGCCATACCCTTTCGCTCGGTGGGGGATCGACATCCTAGGGCCGTTTCCCACAGCCCGAGCCCAGAAGAAGTTCATCATCATCGCCATCGATTATTTTACAAAATGGATTGAAGCCGAAGCCACTGCTAGGATTACCGAGTCGGCCGTGTGGAGTTTCGTGTGGAAATCGATCATCTATCGCTTTGGCATCCCCTGAGTGATAGTGAGCGATAATGGTTGACAATTTGATTCCCATTACTTCATGAACAAATGCGTTGACCTTCATATTCGCAACCACTTCACTTCGGTATCCCACCCGCAGGCTAATGGACTAGTCGAAAATCCCAACAAAACTATACTAAAAGGCATTAAGGCCAGGCTCGGTAAGGCCAAGGGTAACTAGGTCGAGGAATTGCCAAGCGTACTATGGTCGCACCGAACTACTCCAAGAACCGCCACCGATGAGACTCCTTTTCAGGTGGTGTACGGCACGGACGCCGTGATTCCTTTGGAGGTCGGTAGCCCATCTCTCCGAGTCATCAACTTCTCGCCCGAGGCAAATGAGCAGAAACTACTAGAGAACCTCGATATGGCAAGCGAGATAAGAGAGATTGCTAGCATCCGAGCCATGGAATACCAGCGGCGCCTTACTCGATATTATAACGCCATGTCTAGGACAGACTTTTCCATCCAGGAGACTTCGTCCTAAGAAAAGCCGAAGCCTCTCGACCACTGGAGGCGGCGGGGAAGCTGGCCCCTAATTGGGAAGGTCCCTACCGAGTGGTCGAGACGCTCGGGAAGGGGGCATATCGATTGTCTACCATGGAAGGAGCGCCTATTCCCCGGACGTGGAATGCAACAACATTATGAAAGTTATACTTTTGAGCTTTTCGCAGACATGTAAGCAATAAATGGCAATAATTTTCCTTTCATTAATGTCTCTTCATACATCAGATAGGCCACAGCCGATACAACACATATCAAAAGCAAAAATATTACATCCATTGATACTACAACACGAGCTGATAACTCAGTGCGGACATGGTTGGCACCCTTAGACCGAGCCACTGACTCTACCTGGTGTAGAAACTGGCTCGGATAGCGGGGCAACTGACCTCGTTCTCTCGAGAAACTCAAAAACAAAAAAAAGAAGAGAGGTATCAGAGGAAGAAAAGGAAGGAAAACAAGAGAAGGCCTCCTCTGCCAACTCTTTGGAAGAAGGATAGAAGCCGAACAGAAAGCAAGGACCCTCAAGTGGTGCGAGCAAGGATAAAGGCATCCTACAAAGAGTGAAAGAAGAGGGAAGAAGTTGGTTAAAGAGCAGAAGAGGGAGAAAGAGGATGGCGGGGATGGAAGAGGAGGGAGAAGCGGGCCGAAGTGAGGAAGGAGCAGGGCGAGGCTGCCGTGCCGAACGCCATGTTTCCTCAAACCTCCCTCCGCTTCTACCTTCCTCCTAAGATGGTGGCGACGGTCCAGCGGTTAGGAACAGGCACGCTATTATGAACTGTCCCTTCTTCCACACCGAAGTAGCAAGAGTGCCTATGGCGGCCGCCAGGATTATCATCTTTTGCATCGCCTTCCATGTTTCGCTGATAACTTCCCAGCACAGAGACAGGCACTTCACGAGAAGGGAGAAAGAGGAAGAACTGCAATACAAGCCTTAAGCATTGAAGAGGAGTGAAGGCGCCCTCCGGGACCTTTCTTATAGGCCGGTAGGGGGAACGCTTGCCTTAAATGATCCTCCCCTCGAAAAAATGCGAAAGGCGGCAACCCTTCCCCAAGGGGTAGTTGCTCTCCCTCCAATGACATCTCCCCTGGGACGCGCAAAATAGCAAGTCATTCAAGGCATGGAAAGTCGAAAAGCGCCAATACTGCGACAGTCGCCGCACGTAAGATATCCACAAATAAAAGCTCCACCTTTTTAGCAACTGCAGATACGGTGGTCAAATCGCGTCAAAGGCGGTAAGAAATGATCAACTCTGTATTAAATACTACCACCATTACATATCGCAAGGGCCAACCTTGCACAAAAGAAAAAGAAAGAGGACAGTTCCTCCTAGTCTATGGAAATAGGGGAACTCTAAGAGCCCCGCGACCTTTCTTGGGGTTCGACAGCTGGAGGATGCTCAGTGCCAAGGGATCTGCCCCCAGTACCCTCGGTGATGGCCGGTCCAGACACTAACCCCACTTGTGTGGGAACTGTCTTGACCGCGTGCCCTCTATAGTTGACCGGAGTTGGCGATCCCTCTGTTGAGATGTAGGCATCCCCAATACCTCCTTCACTCGACGTCGAAGAGGGAGAATCTGTGGTATCTACGCCCGAGTCGTAGGGTTGCCCGGAGGGAAAGATAAGCTCATCGGACATCTACTGTTGGGCCTCAACGACCGCTCGATGGTAACCTTGGGTGAATCCCTTCCGCAGCCCACGGTAGCCTGGCTCATAACACGGGGAGGTTGCCTTCTCGAGAGCTACGCGATAGCCCTCCGAACTTATTTATCGATCAATTGCCCCCTCCTCGGCTCGCTCAGCCTCCTTCTCAAGCTCAGATATTCTCCGCTCGGCATCGAGCAACTTCCTCTCGATCTCGGACAGCTTCATCTCAACTTCAGTCTGTGCGACCTCGGCTTCCTCCCGCACTCCCTCAGCCCCCCGGACCTGGTTGCTAAGCTCCTCCCGCTCGGCCCTCCACTGCTCGGAGCGCTCGACCTGAGACTGACACTCCTCTTCTAGGAGCTCGCCCTTCTGGTCAGCCATATAACGAGCCTGGGGTAGCTGGTCAACCAGCGTTCGAGCCTCCTCTTGGCTCGAACGGAGCTGAGCCCGGAACGAGGTGGCCTCCCGCCGAGAGACTTCAAGCTCTGAAGTCAATTGACTGATCTTCCAGTCAGACTCAGCACGAACTCGAGAAAGGGACCTTTCTTCACTGTCCTGTCAAGTGAAGAAGTCAGTTGTCTCGGCCCCCAGTTGGGCCATGATCAGACCTCCCTCCATAACCCTCTCGAAGAGCAAAGGGGGGTACCGCGTCTGATCTCTTCCCGATTCAACGAAGGCACCAAGGATCGACACCGTTGATATAGAGAAGCCCAGATGATAGGTTCACCCACCGAAGGAGGAGGAATCCTCTCCGGAAGAGCTGGGACCGAAACATCTCCCCCGAGCATCCCCACTTTCGAGAAGACCATGCTCGGCACAGACTGGGATGTCACCTCATCCCGCGCCCCACCAACTTTGATCAGGAATTCAAAGGCCGCCGCCTCGATCTACGACCTGTCAGGTTCGGTAACACCTCCCCCAACAGCGGCAGCTGCCTCTGGCTCGACGGGCGGGAGATCTTGGCAGCGGACTTCCTCGGTTGGACGCTCCTCGACCGAGCAGGCACGCCCCTCGGTCAGGTGAGCACGCTCCTCGGCCGGATGGGAGGCCCCCGCCTTCTCCAATCGCTTCTTCTTCGCGGTCCGAGCCATCATCAAAGACAGGAGCATAGGCTCCCCTGGATCCTTGCACTTGGCCCCGCGGTGTTCGGAGGCATCTCCCCGAGCAATCTGCTTGCCCCGGTCTCGCGCGCAGGAAGGGTCCCTGGAATCTTGGGGTTCACTCGGAGCAGGCGTCTCCTCCAGGCCGACGATCTCTTGCTTCGACTACTGTTCCCACCCGTCATTCGTCCGCCTAGAGTTTGAGCAGCGAATGTCACCACGTCAGAAGATAGCCTACCTGCTTGACCCGGAAGTGGCGATGCGGGACCCTAAGGTTCTAACCGTGAGACGACAATGCACGGGAGGGATATTCCTCGATATTGACCGTGGTCATCAACACGGTGGTCGACCGGCGATTCTCCTGGAGAACTCTGATCTCCTCCTCCAGTTCCGGAGAAATCACTGCATGCTTCGGAGGAATAGATGGATGGAAATTAACCACCGTCGGGAAATCCCAGGGGGCGTCCTCCACAGACGAACCCACCCAAAAGAATTGGGTCTTCCACCCCTTGTGAGAAGAATCTTTGGCGAAAAGGGACATGCAGGTCCTTCCCCTCCTCGCCTGAAGATAGAAGAAGCACCTACCCACGTGGGTCTGCTCCTTCAACTCAAAGAAAGAATTGAAAAGCTCCAAAGAAGCGCGGAGCCCGCACGAGCGATAGAGAAAGATGAAAGAAAAGATAAAGGTATACGAGTTGGAGACCAACTGGATAGGAGCCAGTCGGTAAAACTGAAGCAGTCGCACAATAAAATGGTGAAGAGGGAGGCGGAACCCACTCTTCCAAGCCAAAAGGAAAGTATAGAAGAGGCCCGGGTGATAGGACAAGCTGGATTCATGAGACTATGGTGGAGAGAAGAAGTACCTCCACGGCAACCCATACCGCTTCTCCATCCTCTTTACTTTGGCCTCGCCTAGCTCACTGCGCATAGGATGCTCAGGCTATGGCACCAAACTTACCGTGCCAGGCCCAGCTTTGCGCATCTCAGACAAAGGATGTTGCTCCTCCATGGAAGAAAGAGAGGAACTAGAAGAAGAGGAAAAAAGTGCCGAGTCGGATGATTCAGGAGGAGGTGGAAGTTGGCGAATCGCCACTGCCGTAATCTCCACTAGCTTTGCAAAGGCCTCCGCAAGACACTGCCCTTCCCAGTCTCTCTCGTGGCGCATGGGCCCTTCCGAAATACTGATGCGGAGGAAAAAGAAAACCCTAAACGAAGGTGATTTGGGACGCAAGCACGCATAATATTTATCTCCCCATGAACTTGGCGGGAAACGGTGCGACGTTCCAAAACCCAAGGAGAGGGTTTCTCGCATCGACTCAAAAGAGTCTTTATTATAGGCAAACTCCCAGGACAACCGCATTAACTGACCCCTGTCGGAGATAATTCCCCACCCAAACCGAGCCACCAATGTCATCCCCATAACTACTACTCATCCGAGCCCAATCTTGGCTCGGGAGTAGGAGGGGGACAAGTGGAGAGGGGGAGAATCAACCGCCCGAGAGCACGGCCCAACTAGGTCCAATTCGACCAAACTAGGCCCAACTCCTCAAAGTGACAACCCCATTTTGGGCCCACTTACTTCAAGCCCAAAAATTGACTCGGAGTAGTACTTCCTAGGCGGCCCTCAGGTCCGGAAGTCCGAGCGACAGAACGATCGAAAGATCCCCTACGAGGACCCGATGTGGCCTCCCGAGCTATACACTTATAACTCGGGACAAAACCCCGAACGGACGCCGCTGGCTCGGGCCGACTGTCGGAAGCTCATCCTAGTGTCTGTTACGCATCCAGCAGGAGCAGGGAACTCCAAAGGGTAGGGGAGGGAAAGAGTCCTCGCGCCATAAAAGAGGCCACTACATGGACGTAACCCCCCCGAAGCCCCCTCAGCTTCCTGGACTCTTATGTTAAACGGATTGCTATATAAACCCCAGGGAGACCCTCCGAGGAGGTAAGGCAATGGTCCTGAGAGAAAACCACCACACTTCTTGGTGGAGAATAATCTCGTGCCCTCTCTCTCCTACCCTCTCTCTTCTCCTTCATGCACTATCGCATTTGCTGACTTAAGCATCGGAGGGTTTACCCCAGGGACTCCTCCCTGGGCACCTCTGATTTGTTTCCTGCTTTGCAAATTCATACAGACGTGGTGACCGTGACCAAAGGATTCCTCCCGGATCTCACGGCTCAGGATCAACGCGAGATTACGCCTCTTCAATAAGATTTGTCAGCAAAGTAATGCAATCAGTCAGGGTAGACATTCAGAGATAGATGTAAAGCAGTGGAAATCAATTAGTAGTGAACAGTTAAAGAGAATGCAGCCAGTACCACTTGTTGGGTCCCCTCGATTGATACCATAGGAGATGATTGAGCAGCCATTGATCAGAGTGAGCAGATTTAAAAAATGCAATCTTACTATGAGCATGAATGTTCTGAGCAATGCTATGAGTAGCCAACCAAGTAAGTTTCATATGCATACCAAAATGCAGCCACGCACAATTTTCCAGATTTTTCAATTTTTATGAGTTCCAGTTTTTCTTTTCTAGGCAATGCAAGGAAGTGCTAGAAAGGGAATCCAATGATATGTAGGATGAGCATGGGTAGTAATGCAGTGGACATTAGACTGACCAACAGGCTAAAACAGAAGAGCTGATAGAGCTCACATTGACAGGGGTTTTTCAGATCTGGGAATGTCAACATTCTCCCTTTAGAGAAAATGATGGGGACATTACCTCCCGTGCCCACACTCACGGCTCGTCTCCTCGCCCCGGAAGCGTCCGACATGGTCTAGCCATTTATCTTGAGTCATATGTTGTATTTCCTCATTTTTATTTGAGTCATATCATTGTAATTGTCCTTTTATTTGAGTCATGTACCTAGGTTAATGAGTCATCTACCTAAGTTAAGTGTCATAGGGTTGATTAGATTAGTTAATGGGCCCAATTCATTGGACTAGGCCTAGGGGCGCCCCCTACCACCTTGGTTATTTGTTATTGTTGCAAGAGTCAGGGACCTTTTGTAAAATGTGGGTTGCCTATATATAGGACCCCATTCTCCCCATTTGAAGCTAATGAATGAATGAATATCTGAATTTTCTAGTGTCCAATTTAAATCTTCTTCTTTTGGTGAGAAGCCAATTGAGTGGGTGAGAAGCCCCTATCCCCCCTCTCTCTCTACCTCTCTCTCTAGGAAGCCATTTTCTCTCTCCTCCACTCTCTCTATCTAAAACCTGTGCCCCTTTCTCTCTCCTCCCCTCCCAACCACCTTTCTCTCTCTTCCCCCCTCCAATAACTCATCCCCAACTCCCCACCACCCCACCTTAACTCCACCCCAGCCCCAAAGGAGATTCCACCACTCCCCACTCCACCCTCCAACCACCAACCACCCACTCCCCTTCCCCAAGCACCCTCTCATCTCCCAAGAGAGAATTCTCGACTCCCCAAGCCCCCCCTTTACCTTCCTCACACACCTCTTCCCATCCCCAAGGCTAGAAATTAATCCCACCCTTAAACCCAATTTCAAGTACCCTTTCCCTCTCTCCCCCCAACCCAAATTCGCAGCTCCTCTCTCACCCACTGGGAACACCACCTTTCAGACCTCATTCTCCCCCTCTCACACCTTGGAACACCCCCTCCCAGACCCCCTGACAGCCAGGGGTTGCCCCCACACCCATCCACCCCATTTCCCATCTCTTCCACCCCATTCCCCCCACCACCTTTTACCACCTGCAATTCTCAGGTTGTAGGCAGCAGAGTGCCAACAAATTACAGAGCCGGCCCTGACTTCATCCCGGTGTCCCTGGAAGCTCAAGTGGTACCGTTGGAAGCGTCTCCCTATCTTCTTCGCGACGGTGGTGGTTTCGTCCCGTTCTGAGTTTGTGGCTGCCCGAGGGAGTCAATCTCCCAAGACTGCGCATATGCTTCCTAACAGTCAACCTGAAGCAAGTTGCAGAGGCTCCCACGGACAACTTCTTGAAGCTCTGAAGGCGGGCCTTGGCTGAGAGTTTCTAAACCAAGTCTAATTCTAGTATCAAGAAGCAGAACCCCGTTCGGGGTCCAGAGCTGTGTTTTCTTATTTTTCTCCCCCATGTGCGCAGTTCTGTCCCCTCTGGGACTGAACCCACCGCTGTCCACTGTTTGGGTTCTCCCAAGCTGCTCCGACATCATCTCGCATTCCCGTGGGTCACGTTTCTAAGAAGACTCAAGAAAGGTTCCAACGACTCCAGCCACGCTCAATTCATAGTTCGGGAGCACTTGTGGCGGCCTCTTCTTCCTGCTGCTGAGGTTCTTTTGATGCCGGAGCCAGAACTTAGGGGCCCTGTTTGCAGTCTGACCCCGACCAGCACAGGTGACCATAGAAATCAAAAACATTCAGGTGTCATCCTGATCCAGCTATGAGGATTTTCGAACTGGTATCATCATCGGAAAAATTCAGGAGTGGCCGCAGCAGCGTCATCTTCAACTGTTTGTCCCCTGTTCCAAAGAACAGGTAGAACTGGCGTCGTCCATCTGTTCGGCTTCCATTTCAGTTTTTCCTCTCCCCACCTGGCAAGCTTAAAGCCCCTCCCTACGGGAGGTAGTGTTTTAATGTAAGAGTGACTCCCCCTCCCCTTGTTCCATACCTTGCATGGGGAGTAGTGTTGTAACTCTTTAAAATAGGGTCAAGCTACTCCTGCGCAGTGTGTGGGGAACCACGCTTCCCCGCAAGCCCACATCTCCGAGCGGGACCGATTTCTTCAAGCCGGTAGAGTAAGTGTTCTAACCTTGCTTTTCTTAGTGCTTGTCCTTTCAATATTAGCTCATAGCTTCGTTGGCCGTGAGAGTAAGTGCTCGGTCCCTCAAGCTCCATTGATTCGAGTGACCGCCATGGGGAAGACAGTAACCGGTGCCCTCGAGACAACGTCGGCCCCATTGAATTGGGCCTCCATACCCTTGGGAACAAACCTTGGCCTTGCTGGCCCTCGACCAGCAAGGGCCCAGCCCTCACATCCTCCACTTGGCATTGCTAAGTTACCCCGGGTTTGGGTGAGTGTCGGGTGAGCGGCCGCCGATTTCGGTCCGTTATCATTGCGAATTGTGCTTGTTTGTTAGAGTCCAAGGTGCATGGGTCTTGTGACTATCACCCCCAAGGTGGTGTCACATCAATTGGTATTAGAGCAAGTCATTGACTTGTCTCTACAAGTCAGGTCCTAGGGGACGCTTGCATTAGAGTCATCATCGGTCTGACCCTTACATTGTCCACCCACCATTGTCATCATTGAGTCTAGGGTCAAATGGCCCATCTCCCAATCATATCCCATGCATACCTACCTAATGGAGAGCCCACGGAAAATTATTTCATTGACTTAGAGTCCGATAGTTGGGTATCCCCCGATATCATTGCCTCTCTTTCTAGGACCGGACAAATCATGAACAATGGAGACCAAGTCTTTGTTGATATCCATAGATGGTTTGGAGAGACTAAGTATTTTGATGGGGCTTGGTGTCAAGTAGGAACATTGGCGGGTCCATGTATAATCCTAGGGAAGAAATGGTTAGATGAAAGGAATGTCGACATCGACCCGACACGTCGGACTTGCCTAGTGCATCCGCCACACCTTCCGGGAGCCTTTAAATTCAACAACCTTGTAATCTCCCATCCACCAGAGTCCCGCCCTTGTTCACCACCCTAGGTGCACCACACACCGGCTATCATCACCCCACCCTCAAAGAACCTTCCCACCCCATTAGCTTTAGAAGAAGTAGCCCACCCACTTTGCCACATGGAGAAAAATGCCCCTCCAGATCCTTTCCCCTCCATGGAGGGCACCCATGTCCAAGTTGAAGGGAAAGCCTCGCACAAGGATCTTCACCCTACACCACCGTCTCTAGATAAGGCCGAACTCATCTTAGAAGAACCCCTTGTTAGGTGGCTAAGGGAGAGCTCGATTAGAGATATCACGGCCCATGTTTGCCCTCCCATGAAGCAAAGCCTTCCCATAGTGCCCATCTTCTCCTATCACACCACCATCCAATCCTCTTACCAAGTAGAGAACCTAGGGGAACTTCTCATTGGCTTAGCTTGGCAAATGGAGTTGACCGGCATGTTGACCACAATGGACAACCAACCAAGGAGTCTTGACCTCCTACACCTATGTGTCGGGTCCATCACCTCGGTATACACCATTGGTTGCTACACTAGTGACCTCCTTCTATTCCTCCCCACACCCGATGAGCCCAATCTTCTCCTTAATTTGGAGCTTCTTATATAAGGTAGAAAGCCAAACCCTCCCCTCATGGCCGACCCACCCACCAAGAACTTCGGCCCAATTGTTTCATTAGAGGAGGATGACCCACCACCATTTGAGGATCTTGAGGACATAGGGCCCCTCCCCCTTGGTAACCCTTTTCATGATCCCTTTGATCCCTTCCAATGGAAACCGTGGAACCCATGTGACCCAACCACCTTACCCACCACCCACCCTTTCCTACCCTCACCCACCATGTTGGGCCAAGCTCACCTCATCCATAACCCATGTAACACCAAAGAGCCATGACCTTAGGCAACACCCACCTAGAGATCGAGGAAATGTCCCACCCCATATCCACCTTCCTAGATCCCTTCGACCCTTTCACATGGAAGTTCAAAGGTCGTCCCACATCTATGCACATGGAAGTCACCTTTGGGATAAGCATGCATGTGTCTAGGCTTACCACACCACTTGGCATGAACACTATGTTGGGTCCATTCATTCACATCACCCACATGTCAAGTAGGAAACAAGAGTGGTCCATATTCGGGTGTAATGGTCCTCCTTCATTCATCATGGGTCGTAGGCATGATAGGAGTATTCATGGATGTCCGGGTCCCCCAGCATTTGTCACCCCCATACATGACCGGATCACCTATGGATGCCCCGGTCCTCCCCATTCCATCAAAGTCTTCTTAGCGTCAAAGCATGATTGGTCTACTTTTGGTTGCCCAGGTCCACCCATCACCCCTAGAATGTCAGCATTCACAAAATTACATGAAAATCTTAGCAAGCACATCAGCAAGGAAAATGAGATTTATAAAAGGCAGGCTGACTCCCAACGGCGTCACCAAGAATTCCACGTGGGTGACTTTGTGATGGTGAGGACGGAGAGGCTCTCCCCGGGAGCCATCTCCAAATCGAGGCCTCGTGGGACTGCTCCCTTTTAGGTTCTGAGGCGCATTGGCACTAATGCCTATGAGTTAGATCTTCCCGATGAGTACGGAGTGAGCCCCACATTCAACGTGGATGATCTAGTGGATAAGGGTCCCACGGTGGTACCTAGTGAGGATATTGAGCCCACTCCCCTCATTGAGAGAGCACCCACCCGTGAGAAGAGTCCACTAGCCAGGAGAGCCCAGCGTGAGCAAATTGAGCGAATATTGGATGAACATGTCACTGCCACCAGGAACAAGGTGTATGAGCGCTATCTCGTCAGGTGGATGGATCGGTCTCCTTCGGAAGACTTGTAGGCGGTACCACTTCTACACCCTCCGAGGAGGGGAGGACTCTTACTCGACAGAGTCGAGTTCTCCACACCCCGGGAGTATGATGGGGACATCACCTCCCGTGCCCACACTCACGACTCGTCTCCTCGCCCCTTAAGCGTCCGACATGGTCTAGCCATTTATCTTGAGTCATATATTGTATTTTCTCATTTTTATTTGAGTCATATCATTGTAATTTTCTTTTATTTGAGTCATGTACCTAGGTTAATGAGTCATCTACCTAAGTTAAGTGTCATAGGGTTGATTAGATTAGTTAATGGGCACAATTCATTGGGCTAGGCCCAGGGGCGCCCCCTACCCCCTTGGTTATTTGTTATTGTAGCAAGAGTCAGGGATTTTTTGTAAAATGTGGATTGCCTATATATTGGACCCCATTCCTCCCATTTGAAGTTAATGAATGAATGGATATCTGAATTTTCTAGTGTCCAATTTAAATCTTCTTCTTTTGGTGAGAAGCCAATTGAGTGGGTGAGAAGCCCTTATCCCCCCCTCTCTCTACCTCTCTCTCTAGGAAGCCATTTTCTCTCTCCTCCACTTTCTCTCTCTAAAACCTGTGCCCCTTTCTCTCCCCTCCCCTCCCAACCACCTTTCTCTCTCTTCCCCTCCTCCAATAACTCATCCCCAACTCCCCACCACCCCACTTTAACTCCACCCCAGCCCCAAGGGAGATTCCACCACTCCCCACTCCACCCTCCAACCACCAACCACCCACTCCCCTTCCCCAAGCACCCTCTCATCTCCCAAGAGTGAATTCTCCACTCCCCAAGCTCCCCCTTTACCTTCCCCACACACCTCTTCCCATCCCCAAGGCTAGAAATTAATCCCACCCTTAAACCCAATTTCAAGTACCCTTTCCCTATCTCCCTCTGAACCCAAATTCCCAGCTCCTCTCTCACCCACTGCAAACACCACCTTTCAGACCCCATTTTCTCCCTCCCACACCATGGAACACCCCCTCCCAGACCCCCTCACAGCCAGGGGTTGCCACCACACCCATCCACCCCATTTCCCATCTCTTCTACCCCATTCCCCCCACCACCTTTTACCACCTGCAATTCTCAGGTCACAGGCAGTAGAGTACCAGCAGATTGCAGAGCCGGCCCTTACTTCATCCTGGCATCCCTGGAAGCTCAACTGGTACCGTTGGAAGCGTCTCCCTATCTTCTTCGCGACGGTGGTGGTTTCGTCCCGTTCTGAGTTCGTGGCTGCCCGAGGGAGTCAATCTCCTAAGACTGCGCATCTGCTTCCTCACAGTCAACCTGAAGCCAGTTGCAGAGGCTCCCACGGACAACTTCTTAAAGCTCTGAAGGCGCGCGTTGGCTGAGAGTTTTTAAACTGAGTCTACTTTCAGTATGAAGAAGCAGAACCCCATTCGGCGTCCAGAGCTATGTTTTCTTATTTTTCTCCCCCAGGTGCGCAGTTCTTTCCCCTCTGGGACTGAACCGGCCCCTGTCCACTGTTCGGGTTCTCCCAAGCTGATCCGATATCATCTGGCATTCCCGTGGCTCAAGTTTCAAAGAAGACTCAACAACGGTTCCAACGACTCCAGCCACACTCAATTCAGAGTTCGGGAGCGCTTGCGGTGGCCACTTCTTCCTGCTGCTGAGGTGATTTTGCTGCCAGAGCCAGAACTAAGGGGCACTGTTTGCAGTCTTACCCCGACCAGCACAGGTGACCAGAGAAATCAAAAAAAATCAGGCGTCATCCTGATCCAGCTACGATGATTTTCCAACTGGTCTCATCATCGGAAAAACTCAGGAGTGGCCGCAGCAGCGTCGTCTTCATTTGTCTGTCCCATATTCCAGAGAACAGATAGAACCGGCGTCCTCCATCCGTTCGGCTTCCATTTCAGTTTTTCCCCTCCCCGCCTTGCCGGCTTAAAGCCCCTCCCTACGGGAGGTTGTGTTTGAATGTAAGAGTGACTCTCCCTCCCCTTGTTCCACCCCCTTGCATGGGGAGTAGTGTTGTAACTCTTTTAAACAGGGTCAAGCTACTCCGATGCAGTGTGTGGGGAACCACACTTCCCCGCTCGCCCACATCTCCGAGCGGGACCGGTTTCTTCAAGCCGGTCAAGTAAGTGTTCTAACCTTGCTTCTCTTAGTACTTGTCCTTTCAATATTAGCTCATAGCTCCGCTGGCCGTGAGAGTGAGTGCTCTGTCCCTCAAGCTCCGTTGATTCGAGTGACCGCCGTGGGGAAGAGAGTAACCGGTGCCCTCGGCACAACGTCGGCCCCATTGAATTGGGCCTCCATACCCTTGGGAACAAACCTTGGCCTTGCTGGCCCTCTACCAGCAAGGGCCCAGCCCTCACATCCTCCACTTGGCATTGCTAAGTTACCCTGGGTTTCAGTGAGTGTCGGGTGAGCAGCCGCCGATTTCGGTCCGTTATCATTGCGAATTGTGCTTGTTTGTTAGAGTCCAAGGTGCATGGGTCTTGTGACTATCACCCCCAAGGTGGTGTCACATCAATTGGTATCAGAGCAAGTCATTGACTTGTCTCTACAAGTCAAGTCCTAGGGCACGCTTGCATTAGAGTCATCATCGGTCTGACCCTTACATTGTCCACCCACCATTGTCATCATTGAGTCTAGGGTCAAATGGCCCCTCTCCCAATCATATCCCATGCATACCTACCTAATGGAGAGCCCACGGAAATTGATTTCATTGACTTAGAGTCCGATAGTTGGGTATCCCCCGATATCGTTGCCTCTCTTTCTAGGACCGGACAAATCATGAACAATGGAGACCAAGTCTTTGTTGAATTCCATAGATGGTTTGGAGAGACTAAGTATTTTGATGGGGCTTGGTGTCAAGTAGGAACATTGGCGGGTCCATGTATAATCCTAGGTAAGAAATGGTTAGATGAAAGGAATGCCGACATCGACCCGACACGTCGGACTTGCCTAGTGCATCCGCCACACCTTCCGGGAGCCTTTAAATTCAACAACCTTGTACTCTCCCATCAGCCAGAGTCCCACCCTTTTTCACCACCCTGGGTGCACCACACACCGGCTATCATCACCCCACCCTCAAAGAACCTTCCCACCCAAATAGCTTTAGAAGAAGTAGCCCACCCACTTTGCCACATGGAGAAAAATGCCCCTCCGGATCCTTTCCCCTCCATGGAGGGCACCCATGTCCAAGTTGAAGGGAAAGCCTCGCACAAGGATCTTCACCCTACACCACCCTCTCTAGATAAGGCCGAACTCATCTTAGAAGAACCCCTTGTTAGGTGGCTAAGGGAGAGCTCGATTAGAGATATCACGGCCCATGTTTGCCCTCCCGTGAAGCAAAGCCTTCCCATATTGCCCATCTTCTCCCATCACACCACCATCCAATCCTCTTACCAAGTAGAGAACCTAGGGGAACTTCTCATGGGGTTAGCTTGGCAAATGGAGTTGACCGGCATGTTGACCACAATGGACAACCAATGAAGAAGTCTTGACCTCCTACACCTATGTGTCGGGTCCATCACCTCGGTATACACCATTGGTTGCTACACTAGTGACCTCCTTCTATTCCTCCCCACACCCGATGAGCCCAATCTTCTCCTCAATTTGGAGCTTCTTATATCGGGTAGAAAGCCAAACCCTCCCCTCATGGCCGACCCACCCACCAAGAACTTCGGCCCAATTGTTTCATTAGAGGAGGATGACCCACCACCATTTGAGGATCTTGAGGACATAGGGCCCCTCCCCCTTGGTAACCCTTTTCATGATCCCTTTGATCCCTTCCAATGGAAACCGTGGAACCCATGTGACCCAACCACCTTACCCACCACCCACCCTTTCCTACCCTCACCCACCATGTTGGGCCAAGCTCACCTCATCCATAACCCATGTAACACCAAAGGAGCCATGACCTTAGGCAACACCCACCTAGAGATCGAGGAAATGTCCCACCCCATATCCACCTTCCTAGATCCCTTCGACCCTTTCACATGGAAGTTCAAAGGTCGTCCCACATCTATGCACATGGAAGTCACCTTTGGGATAAGCATGCATGTGTCTAGGCTTACCACACCACTTGGCATGAACACTATGTTGGGTCCATTCATTCACATCACCCACATGTCAAGTAGGAAACAAGAGTGTCCATATTCGGGTGTAATGGTCCTCCTTCATTCATCATGGGTCGTAGGCATGATAGGAGTATTCATGGATGTCCGGGTCCCCCAGCATTTGTCACCCCCATACATGACCGGATCACCTATGGATGCCCCGGTCCTCCCCATTCCATCAAAGTCTTCTTAGCGTCAAAGCATGATTGGTCTACTTTTGGTTGCCCAGGTCCACCCATCACCCCTAGAATGTCAGCATTCATAAAATTACATGAAAATCTTAGCAAGCACATCAGCAAGGAAAATGAGATTTATAAAAGGCAGGCTGACTCCCAACGGCATCACCAAGAATTCCACGTGGGTGACTTTGTGATGGTGAGGACGGAGAGGCTCTCCCCGGGAGCCATCTCCAAATCGAGGCCTCGTGGGGCTGCTCCCTTTTAGGTTCTGAGGCGCATTGGCACTAATGCCTATGAGTTAGATCTTCCCGATGAGTACGGAGTGAGCCCCACATTCAACGTGGATGATCTAGTGGATAAGGGTCCCACGGTGGTACCTAGTGAGGATATTGAGCCTACTCCCCTCATTGAGAGAGCACCCACCAGTGAGAAGAGTCCACTAGCCAGGAGAGCCCAGCGTGAGCAAATTGAGCGAATATTGGATGAACAGGTCACTGCCACCAGGTGCAAGGTATATGAGCGCTATCTCGTCAGGTGGATGGATCGGTCTCCTTCGGAAGACTTGTGGGCGGTACCACTTCTACACCCTTCGAGGTGGGAAGGACTCTTACTCGACAGAGTCGAGTTCTCCGCACCCTGAGAGTATGATGGGGACATCACCTCCCGTGCCCACACTCACGGCTCGTCTCCTCGCCTCGGAAGCGTCTGACATGGTCTAGCCATTTATCTTCAGTCATATGTTGTATTTTCTCATTTTTATTTGAGTCATATCATTGTAATTTTCCTTTTATTTGAGTCATGTACCTAGGTTAATGAGTCATCTACCTAAGTTAAGTGTCATAGGGTTGATTAGATTAGTTAATGGGCCCAATTCATTGGGCTAGGCCTAGGGGCGCCCCCTACCCCCTTGGTTATTTGTCATTGTAGCAAGAGTCAGGGACTTTTTGTAAAATGTGGGTTGCCTATATATAGGACCCCATTCCCCCCATTTGAAGTTAATGAATGAATGAATATCTGAATTTTCTAGTGTCCAATTTAAATCTTCTTCTTTTGGTGAGAAGCCAATTGAGTGGGTGAGAAGCCCCTATCCCCCCTCTCTCTCTACCTCTCTCTCTAGGAAGCCATTTTCTCTCTCCTCCACTTTCTCTCTCTAAAACCTACACCCCTTTCTCTCTCCTCCCCTCCCAACCACCTTTCTCTCTCTTCCCCCCTCCAATAACTCATCCCCAACTCCCCACCACCCCACCTTAACTCCACCCCAGCCCCAAGGGAGATTCCACCACTCCCCACTCCACCCTCCAACCACCAACCACCCACTCCCCTTCCCCAAGCACCCTCTCATCTCCCAAGAGAGAATTCTCCACTCCCCAAGCCCCCCCTTTACCTTCCCCACACACCTCTTCCCATCCCCAAGGCTAGAAATTAATCCCACCCTTAAACCCAATTTCAAGTACCCTTTCCCTCTCTCCCTCCCAACCCAAATTCGCAGCTCCTCTCTCACCCACTGCAAACACCACCTTCCAGACCCCATTCTCCCCCTCCCACACCTTGGAACACCCCCTCCCAGACCCCCTCACAGCCAGGGGTTGCCCCCACACCCATCCACCCCATTTCCCATCTCTTCTACCCCATTCCCCCCACCACCTTTTACCACCTGCAATTCTCAGGTCGCAGGCAGCAGAGTACCAGCAGCTTGCAGAGCCGGCCCCGACTTCATCCCGGCATCCCTGGAAGCTGAAGTGGTACCGTTGGAAGCGTCTCCTTGTATTCTTCACGATGGTGGTGGTCTCGTCCCGTTCTGAGTTCGTGGCTGCCCGGGGGAGTCGATCTCCCAAGATTGAGCATCTGCTTCTTGATAGCCAACCTAAAGCCAATTGCAGAGGCTCCCACGCCCAACTTCTTGAAGTTCTGAAGGCGGGCCTTGTCTAAGGGTTTCTAAACCGAGTCTACTTCTAGTATCAAGAAGCGGAACCCCGTTCGGCGTCCAGAGCTATGTTTTCTTATTTGTCTCCCCCAGGTGCATAGTTCTGCCCCTCTGGGACTGAACCGACCCCAGTCCACTGTTCAGGTTCTCCCAAGCTGCTCCGACATCATCTGGCATTCTCGTGGGTCACGTTTCGAAGAAGACTCAATAACGGTTCCAGAGACTCCAGCCACGCTCAATTTAGAGTTCAGGAGCACTTGTGGCGGCCTCTTCTTCCTACTGCTAAGGTGTTTTTGCTGCCAGAGCCAGAACTTAGGGGCCCTGTTTGCAGTCTGACCCCGACCAGCACAGGTGACCAGAGAAATCAAAAAAATTCAGGCGTCATCCTGATCCAACTACGACGATTTTCAAACTGATCTCATCATCGGCGAAATTCAGGAGTGTCCGCAGCAGCGTCGTCTTCCACTGTCTGTCCCCTGTTCCAGAGAATAGGCAGAACCGGCGTCGTCCATCCGTTCGGCTTCCATTTCAATTTTTCCCCTCCCCGTCTGGCCGACTTAAAGCCCCTTCCTGCGGGAGGTAGTGTTTGAATGTAAGAGTGACTCCCCCTCCCCTTGTTCCACCCCCTTGCATGGGGAGTAGTGTTGTAACTCTTTAAAATAGGGTCAAGTTACTCCGGCACAGCAGGTGGGGAACCACGCTTCCCCGCTCGCCCACGTCTCCGAGCGGGATCGGTTTCTTCAAGCCGGTCAAGTAAGTGTTCTAACCTTGCTTCTCTTAGTACTTGTCCTTTCAATATTAGCTCATAGCTCCGCTGGCCGTGAGAGTGAGTGCTCTGTCCCTCAAGCTCCGTTGATTCGAGTGACCGCCGTGGGGAAGAGAGTAACCGGTGCCCTCGGCACAACGTTGGCCCCATTGAATTGGGCCTCCATACCCTTGGGAACAAACCTTGGCCTTGCTGGCCCTCTACCAGCAAGGGCCCAGCCCTCACATCCTCCACTTGACATTGCCAAGTTACCCCGGGTTTGGGTGAGTGTCGGGTGAGCTGTCGCCGATTTTGGTCCGTTATCATCACGAATTGTGCTTGTTTGTTAGAGTCCAAGGTGCATGGGTCTTGTGACTATCACCCCCAAGGTGGTGTCACATCAGAAAAAACATCAAGACCAATATTCACATTAATGGTTCACAAGGTATAAGCCCAAAATCTAAGCATAAGAACCCTGAAAACATGTGCTAGTATATTTAATAGAGCTAAAGCAAATTACTCAAGACAACATACCTTGCTCTCATTCCTTTCCATCTCATACATTTATTTCATGAGGCAGTCCTAGAGAAAAAGCTTAAACTAGTATTGAAGATAAATAGGTGAATGTGTAGAAAACCTTTGCGGGTCAGCCTTTAGAATGGCATGCCATCATTTAAACATAATTTAGATACCAATAAAAGCATTTTGTTTTCAACAGATTTGCAGATTGCTCAATGTTTCAAGGACATCCAAGTTTAGTTCATTCCTTTGGCACAAGGAGACACATTGATTAGATGCCCGACTCCTTGGTTACTTAGAAAATCACTAACTGTCGTGTCTCAATTTGAACAGAGGTGGCTTGTCATATCATGCCATAGTCCACATCACTTCTTGGGTGAAGGGACATGGTTTCTCAATGAGCTTTGGCCATTGCTCTGCCTTATTTTTTTATCTTTCTGAATTCTTTAAACAGAGTTAACTGGACGTATACTTCATGACGTAGTTCCCATCACTTCTTGGGTGAAGGGTCTATATTTTCTCAGTCAATCCAAGTCATTGCTCTACAAATATAATACAATTCTTCCTGGGCCTTTTCCCTTAAAGTTCATCAGACCATTTGTATGTTTAAAAATAATACACAATTCAGAAAACTCTAACTAAGGTGGCCTCAATAATTTCAATGTTCTGATTTCAGGAAGAGATGAGGTTACGAAACAATTGAATATGTTTTAATTCTATTCCATACACTTGAATTTCATTTTCAAGACCCTTAAACCCAGATTTAGAGTTTATATACAATGAACCATCAACTTATTTGGGATTCGTCTAAAATATAAACAATGAACTCTAAGTGGAGAATATTGAGAGAAAACTCCCCCTGAGTGTATGGGCTCAGTAAAACTTGAACAGGAATGCTCCCCCTCAGGATATGCCTAACAAGGGTGTTACCAGGGGAACAAGGGCAGGTGATGCTCATCAGACAAGAGTGATCAATGTTCAACCTGAAGATGGGAATTGAAGGAAGTGAACAGGAGCATCAGGCAAGCTAGTGCGTCGACACATGCACGTCAGGGGGTCGACGCACAATGCCCAGACAGAAGTCATGGTTCTGGAAGAATCAACTAAGGCGTCGACTCATCATGGTCTGTGGGTCGATGCAATGGATAGATAGCATTTTAAAACAACTGAAGGAGCAGGTCTTTTACCAACCACATAGACTTTAAGTTTAAACAAACATGAATCATGGCAGATCTTCCATTAGCAAGCAAGTTCATTAAAACCACACATCCTGAAGATGCATTTAGACATGCTTTTCCATGTGGCTTGAGGCTCAACCTTTTCCTTAAAGGAGTTTATAGCACATGAGCCACTCAAAGGAGATATGCAGACAAACTAGTGTGATGGAAAAGTACATGCAGAATATGATATGCAATACAAATGCATGATGTACAACTAATTAGTGCATGTGAGTACGCATCCTAGGACTTGTATGAGCAGTTAACCCATGGTACCAGGCGAAGCGCTTGATCCAAGGATCCTCTCACGCATAGTGATAGTTTCCTATTGGACTTGATCCAACTTTCCACAAATCACCATTCTATGTACCAAAGGTTATTGCATGATGAATCATAGAGGATGCACTGTGATATTCAAGAGTGAGATTACCTTGAAGACTCCTCCTCAATTTAACACTTGATGCAATGAAACACACATACGGCTATGCAAACTCATTTTACATCCATGCTCACCTGAATGCTTTGCTCAAACATGCATCAGCAGAAGACTTGTTTACAGAGTTGTGTGCACCAAGAGTAATGCATTCATCAGTAGCATCAATGAACACAAGCATACATATGCATTGTTCTTAATCAATTTTATTAAACCATGAAGCAAGAAGGATCATTAGAAGCAACCATTATTTATTGTAGGCGGTGAACAGAAGGTCTCATTACAAAACCTGTGCCTTGAGCACCATTTATTTTCCAGTTCCTTCTCTTGGCTACAGAGCACCCCTGCATCCAAAATTCTCATTTGACATTTTTAGGTATCTAAGTTTTCTTGGGTCCTTGAGGGTTAGCAGTACTTCTTACGTGTGAATCTCTTTTCATGGCAATCATGTCATCTTTTCTCCTCAAGAAACAATCACTCATCTCATGTCCTACTTTATCACAATAAAAGCAACAAACAAAAGATTTCACATTGTTCTTGTTTACATGGGCATTGAATTTTTGTGGGTGAACATGATTGCTAGCATATGAAAAATTTCTTCCTCTTCTTAGCCAACAGTCCTTGACTGTGTGGCCGGGCTTCCCATAGTGGAAATAGCATGGAGGAACATTTCTTTTCACAAAACTTTTATTGACAGGATGAATGTTTTTGGATGGGTCTTTCTTGTTAGACCCTTTTGACTTTTCAAAGATCTTCCTGCTCCTCAGTGCATTTAGATCATCCTTCTTCATTATATTGCAATTGTCTATGACGTGCCCATGTAAGCCACAATAGAAGCAGAAAACATTAATTGTTTTGGGTGCATGGAAGTGTCTGGCAGAATTTATTGCATGCTGATCCAAATTTGTAGGTTCATTTTTCTGTCATTCCTTCAGGGGTCTCTTCTTCTGTTTTATATGTTCTTGATTTTTTGAAATAGTAGACTGACTTTTAATTTTCTGAGCAGCTGGCTTTTCTGAAAAAGAGTTGGAGGTGCTAGCTACAATGGAGCTGGAAATAAAAGAAGTGTAGAGCTTAGTTCCAAAAGATTTCTTATTTACTAGAGCATAACCAAGTCCCTCTTTCTAAAAATTTACTTTAGTTACCAAGAGTCTGTCTAGATTTTCTCTGCCTTCCACAAATTTAGATAATGAATTATTCAAATCCAAGATCTCATCTTTCAGGGATGAGATGTGCAGTTCGGAGCTAGCAAGCTCTTCCTCGCAGGCATTGATCCTGTCCTTCAATATGTCATTCATTTCTTTGTAATATTCAACTTCTAGTTCTAGCACATGCAATTTCTCAGAGTCAATTTCCTCGCTGTGCTTCCCCTTTTCATAGGCAGACAGCCTATCATTTAGAACATCAATTTGTCTTTTCAGTTCTTCATTTTTTCTCAATGAGCTCATCATTGTTAACCAGTTCATCAAAGAACTTCTGATCATCGGACATAGAATCCATCTCTTTTCTGAGTTCTTTTTCATTCTCTTCAAGTTTAGATATCTTATTCACAAAAACTTCATTTCCCTCTCTTAAGGAAGCAATTTGTTCCTTATGCATATTCACATCAAACACCATACATTCACTTATATTCTCAAGCTCGGCACATCTTTCACAAGAGGATTCATGAGTATTGTTCCTAAGACCCCTTTTCAATTTTTTATTTTCTAAATTGATTTTCTTATACTACTTAGCCAGTACGTCATAAGCATTCATGAGTTCATCAAATGTAAAATCTTCAGGTTCGGAGCTTACCTGAGATGAAGGGTTGCTCGGCTAGTCAATATTATCACCCATCAAGCAGTTGTGCCTCTCTTGTTCTTTCTGGATGCTAATCAAGCCATCCAACATTTCTTTGGCTGACCTGCAACTAGAAACAATTGGAGCTGTGTTGGAGTCTACTGCTTCTCTCAACAAGTTTAAAGTAGTGAGATTGTCAAGATGTCTGGACTTGTGTTCATCAGTCCATTTAGCATTGTTTACAGGCAGGCTGGAAGGACCATTGGTAATGATCTTCCAAAGCTTAGGATCACGTGAGGTTATAAATCTACACATTTTTTCCTAGCCAGTCATTGAAATCAGAACCATTGAAAATCAGAAAGGAAAGCATTGAAAATTGATCAATCAAGGAACACATGATTGAAGTTGCACTTGGTTCTTCTCTATAGATCGTTAGATCTGGAAATGATAGAGCTTGGCTCTGATACCAATTGTTGGAACCCTTGGGTGCAACTGCATCTAGAAGGGGGGGTTAAATAGATCCTTTCAAAAGACTATGACCAATTAAAACCTTAGCTTATTAAAGCACGACCAGCAGCTATAATGCACATGAGACACTTAGACACAATGCACATCGGATGTAATAAGAATAGCTCAAATGAAAATAAAAAAAGCACAGTGCACGGGCTGCTGAGGTCTGCACACCCTCAAACGTTGGCAATTCATCAAGAGGCTGCGTCGACGTAGCGACCTAGTGGGGTCGACGCAACCACATACACAGTTCAACAGTTAGACTTGATAAGTTGCTCAACAAGACTCTAGTGAGGTGTGTAAGAAGGATGCTGGCGTATGCGTTAGAAAATAACTGAAATGAGCATGTAGAAACTAGCACCCTAACCTGTGAATCGGGATAGGAAACATGGTGCAATCACACAAGTCACAACCCATAACATAGGGATTTTTAAGGTGGTTCAGTCTACGAACCTGCAGACCTACATCCACCCCTCATTAAACTGATGAGGCTTTTCCACACGAGGATGAAGTCCTCAACGCACACAGGGACGACGCCCCCCCCTCCCCACACACACACACGAGGACGAACCCCACACACACACCCACATACACACACACACACACACGAGGATGAACCCCCCCCCCACACACACACACAAACAAAGAAACACAAGATGCAAGTGCAGCAAAGACCCTGGGATAGACTTCCAAGAACACACAAGGCTGAACACAGCCAGAACCACTTCTGGTCTCTAAATAGAGCACCGGACACACTGTTGTAAGGATAGAAAAGCACATGGTTTACAGATTGATGTTGCAAAGAAAAACCAACAAAAAGGCAAGGAAAGAACAACTGTGGCTTCAGATGAAAATCTGGAAGCTCTTTCTATAGATCTGGACATAAGTCAGATCTGTGATTTCTTCTCAGGCTCAGACAGGCTGCAAGGAGGGCTGCTCTCCTTTCTCTCCTTTCCTTGAACAACACTGGTTTGGGTAGAACCATGGCTGGGCTGATAATGCTAAAGAGCTGCTCACTCTTCTTCTCTACAACCTTTTTCTTTCTCTCAAATGCTCGCGATGGAAGGCTCATACTGCTCTTCTCTTCTTTTTCTTCAGATGGCTGCAGCAACAAAACAACAACATTTTTCTTCATATAAGGAGCTTTGATGTGGGATGGGACGTGAACCTGGGACTCTAGCTCGCGGACGACCCTAAGCGAGGGAAATGCGTGGATCTGCACGGTTAAGGAATCAGCAATGAGTCTCGGGTATCGGCTTTTTTGTGTGCTCAGATCGAGTCACGGGACGGGTTCCACTCACACACTCTCGCAGCGATGATAAAATTATAACGAGCTATGTTCCTATCACTCATGCAGCGGCATATAGAAATATACGAAGTAAGCAAAAATGCCGAGTGAGGAGCGAACACGATACCTCCACGCTACCGGGCGTGGGGAAGACGTTCCCGGCCAAGCTTCGTACTCCCGGTACAGTAATTAAATTAATTACAGAAGTGAATTTTCTTGCCCACTCCACGCAGGGAGGTAAAGGGATACACAAAAATGCCAGGAGCACCGAGTTTCGGTTGACGGGCAGCAAGGCGGTGGGTTCCGGGCGGCGGCTGGCAGTGGCTCCGATTCTGCGTGTTGCTGGCCAGCAGGATAGCGAACAATGGCATCCAAAGGGACGACGACATCCGATAAGCTTCAGATGGCGGCGATTCACCGGGACGAAGGCAGAGGGTCTCTGGTCGGCCCCTAGGAGTGGCGGTCGTTAAAGCTACCCCGGCATATTTCTCCTAGAATTAATTGGTGACCCCTTTTTGCAGGCCTGCCTCGGAGCAGAAACGGGAGCTCCCACGAAAACGGCCGGTATGCCCAGATCTAGTGTCAGATCGAGACGCGGTTGGCACCATTGGAAAGAGGACTCAAAAATCTATGACATATGTTGATTTCAAATCCATCCAGTGAAAGGATTGAAAATGAAAATGACTGTGCCACAACTTCTTTTCTGGCTCGGAATCCAGATCTAGCAGAACAGAAGGGGAGCTATCTAAAGGAGATTTTTGATTGAGGGGTTGGTGGTAGATTTAGGGCTTGCGGAATTTATGGGTGGAAGAGGACTATGTGGGGGATGTACATAATTCTTTTAGAAATTTTAGGAGGTGCTTTGAGGGGCGGGAAAAATAAGGGATCATGACTCTATCCTGCAGATCTGCAACCAGGCTGATGGGGACATCACCTCCCATGCCCACACTCACGGCTAGTCTCGTCACCTCGGAAGCGTCCGACATGGTCTAGTCATTTATTTTGAGTCATATGTTGTATTTCCTCATTTTTATTTCAGTCATATCATTGTAATTTCCTTTTTATTTGAGTCATGTCCCTAGGACTTTTGTTTATTCCCCTAAGTTTGAGTGTCATTAGGTTGATTAGATTAGCTATTGGGCCCAATTCAGTGGGCTAGGCCTAGGGGCGCCCCCTACCCCCTTGGTTATTTGTCATTGTAGCAAGAGTCAGGGACTTTTTATAAAATGTGGGTTGCCTATATATAGGACCCCATTCCCCCCATTTTAAGTTAATGAAAATTTGCTATTTGAGAGTTCAAATTTCAGGTTTCTTGTGGAGTGAATCCATTAGTGGGTGAGAAGCCCTAGGGAGAGAATCCCACCCCATCCCTCTCTTACTCTCTCTCTTCATCTCCCCTCCCTCTCTTGGCCGCCCCCCTCTCTCCTCCACCTCACCCTCCACATCATCCCTAAATCTGCCACCCCAACCACCTTTCCCTTCCCTAGGTGCTTTCATTACCCCTCCACCACTCCACACCAAATCTCCTCCCTCCCTAGGAGGATCTTGGCCTTCCCAACACAATCTCCCCTCTTCCCCACACAATCCTCCAACTCCCAAGGGAGGTTTGAAATTTTCCCTCCACCCCATTCTTCCCCCCATACCCTAGGCCGCCCTAGAGAAGGACCCCCTCTCCCTTTGAGCTGGTCGCCCCCCATCCTCCATCTCCATTCATCCTAGAGCATCCCCCACCTCTCCTCATTCTCCACCTTGAGCAGAAAATAGTAGCCTCTCTTCTGCATCCAACCCTCTTCCTGCCCCGCCATCTCTGCCCCAGTAACCTTCCACACCTCCCCCACATCCCTTTCCTACCACTCATCCATTCCCTTTCACCAATCAACAACCCTCTTCCCCATTTCATGAACACTTGGAGGTACACCAAAGGTTCTGTTCGCAGCTGAGGACCTGCTGAGAACCAGCGTCTTGAAGATCCGGCCATGACTTCATCCCGGAGTCTCGGGAAGCACAAGTGGTACCGTCAGACGCTTATCCCTGTCCTCTTCACAACGGCGGTGGTCTCATCCCATTCTAAGCTCTTGGCTGCCCGGAGGAGCCGATCTCCTCAGACTACGCGTCTTCTCCCAAACTGTCAACCTGAAGCCACTTGCAGAGACTGCCACGGACATCCTCTTGAGGATATGGAGGCAGCGCTTGTCTGAGATCTTCTACGGTGAGTCTACTTCTAGGATCAAGAAGCGGAACACCGTTCGGCAACTGGAGCTAAGAGTTCTCATTTTTCTCCCCCGAGTGCGCAGTTCTGTTCCCCCTGGGACTAAACAGACACCCTTTCATTGTTCGGGACCTATCTGTCTGCTCTGACCTCCTCCGGTGCCCCCGTGGGTCTCCTTTCAAAGAGGGCTCGACAATGAATCCAGCGACTCTAGACCCTTCTGAATCAGAGCTCAGGAGCACTCGGGGTGACCTCATCTTCCTGCTGTAGTGGTACCATAGCAGTCATAGTCAGAGAACAGAGGTCCTGCTCACGACCCTGCCCCGTCCAACGCCAGCAACTAGAAATTCCCCCAAAAATTGGACGTTCTCCTGGGTCAACTACGAAGGTTCTCCAGTTGGTTTCGTCACAACGGAGTTCGGGAGAGGCCGCAGCAGCGCCGACATCGACCGCCTGTCCCCTGTTCTAGAGGGTGGACAGAACTGCCGAATTTCATTCAATTAGTTCCTAGTTTGATTCTCCCCTCCCCGCCTGGCCGGCTTACAGCCCCTCCCTATGGGAGGTAGTGTTTGGATGTATGTGTGACTTCACCTCCCTTTGTTCCACCCCCTTTGCATGGGGAGTAGTGTTGTAATCCTTTAAACAGGTTCAAGCTACACCGACGTGGCGTGTAGAAAACCCACGCTTCCCCGCTCGCCCACGTCTCTGAGCGGGACCGATTTCTTCAAACTGGTCGAGTAAGTGTTCCAACCCTTGCTTTCCTTAGTGCTTGTTCTTTCAATATTAATTCATAGCTCTGCTGGCCCGTGAGAGTGAGTGCTAGATCCGCAATCTCCTTTGCTTCTAGAGATCATCGTGGGAGAGAGTGTGCAACCCGTGCCCTTGGTACAATGTCGGCTCCATTGAATTGGGCCTCCATACCCTTGGGAGAACCCTTGGACTTGCTGGCCCTTTACCAGCAAGGGCCCAGCCCTCACAACCTCCACTTGGTATCACCGAGTTACCCCAGGACTTGGGTGAGTGTCGGGTGAGTGGCCGTCGATATCGGTCCGTTTCGATTGTGAATTGTGCTTGCTTGATAAGGTCCAAGGTGCATCAGTCTTGTGACTATCACCCCAAGGTGGTGTCACATCAATTGGTATGAGAGCCATGTTTTAGACTTGTCTCTACTAAGTCTTGTCCTAGGGCCATTGCATTTATCCCCCGTTCATCATGGCCATTTCCTATTTAGCCTACTCGCCACCCATGGGCTTCATTCTAGACAAGGATATTACCTTTGACGGATCTCGTTCTAGTGATTATCTTAGGTGGGAGGCTACCATAGAAAGGTACTTGGAAAAGACTTGGGTATATGTACCCGCGAGAGTCCACAAGGCCAAGGGACGACTTCGGGGTCTAGCCAAGAGTAAGTGGGAACACATAGAGGGATTGAGAAGGGTTAGGAGGCAAGAACCCATTTCCTCATGGGATGATATGAAGGAGGAACTTAGAAAGGTCTACGCTCCCCGACATTCCCCTTCCTATCCGAGGAGCACTACCCCTCCTCCATCCCCACCCGACCAACTTGAGACCACCCTTAGGTCTCCACCCCCACCACTCCCAACAAATCCCCTCTCAAACATCATCACTACACTTCGCCACCAAGTCCTCTCCATTAAGACCCAAATGATCCCAGCATCCACCTCTCCACCTAACCTCATGAGGACCCCCACACTCCAACCAAAACCCCCTTCCACAACTCTCAATATCAAAACCAAATTGGCCCCCACTCCCACCCCTCCACAACCGGCCGATCCCAAGGGCTAGAGACCCTTAACTGACCCGACGTCCCCCGTGATGACCACCACTCCCCCGTCCAAAGTCACTCCCTCAACCTTCACCATTCAAACCCAAGTGGACCCCGTGTCCACCCCTCCACCTAGGCCCATGACGGCCACCACCACCAAGCCCACTCTTTCTTATCCAATTCACACCCACACCCAATTGACCTCCGCCCCTCCACCTTCCCCCATAAGGGATACCCCCACCGAGACCCACCCAACCCATCTTCCACTTCCAACTCCAATCCTATCCCAACCTAGGCCTCCGCTACGTCCACTCCCAAACCCAACCCAAGTTCGACCTCACTCACCACCCCGAGTGCACCATGCCCCAACCATCATCACCCCATCCTCAAAAGACCTTCCCATTCTCTTGAGAAAGGAGGTCACACCCACTCACATAGGAGTAGTTGCTAGTCCGGACCCTCTCCCCACTCATGAGGAAGCCCAAGTTCACACCAATGGTGAGGAAGAGCTTCAACCCTTTACCACTTCAAATAGTCCGAGTCTTCAAGAGCCACAAACCTTCACAAATGGCACCATAATCATAGATGGGCCCCTAGCTAGATGCCTAAAGGAGATATCAATTCACCCCATCACGTCCTATGTCTACCCTCCCATGGAGCTAAACCTCCCCATAGTACCCTTCTCCACCTATCGTACCATCATCCAATCATCCTATCAAGTGAAAACTTTAGGAGATCTTCTTAAGGGCCTATCATGGCAAATCGAGTTCACTAGCATATTGACCCTTATGGCCGAACAACCTAGGAGCCTTGACCTCCTACACCTTTGTGTCGGGTCTATCACCTCAATGTGCACCATTGGTTACTACACTAGTGACCTTCTATTATTCCTCCCTATACCCGATCAGCCCGACCTTCTCCTCAATTTGGAGCTTCTTACCACGGGTAGAAAGTCAAGCCCTCCTCTCATGGCCGACCCACCCACCAAGAACTTTGGCCCAATTATCTTGGACGAGGATGACCCATGTTTTTTGGACTTTGAGGATGTGGAGTTCCTCTTTCTAGGTAGCCCTTTCCATGATCTCTTTGACCCCTTCCTATACCCATGTGGCCCAACCACCTTACCCACCACCCACCCTTTTCTACCCTCACCCACCATATTGGGCCAAGCCCACCTCATCCATGACCCGAGTTACACCAAGGGAATCATGACCTTAGGCAACACCCACCTAGAGATCGAGAAAATGCCCCACCCGATATCCACCTTCCTCGATCCCTTCGACCCTTTCACATGGAAGTTCAAAGGTCGTCCTACATCTATGCACATGGAAGTCACCTTTGGGATAAGCATGCATGTGTCTAGGCTTACCACACCACTTGGCATGAACACTATGTTGGGTCCAGTCATTCACATCACCCACATGTCAAGTAGGAAACAAGAGTGGTCCATATTCGGGTGTAATGGTCCTCCTTCATTCATCATGGGTCGTAGACATGATAGGAGTATTCATGTATGTCCGGGTCCCCCGGCATTTGTCACCCCCATGCATGACTGGATCACCTAAGGATGCCCGGTCCTCCCCATTCCATCAAAGTCTTCTTGGCGTCAAAGCATGATTGGTCAACTTTTGGTTGCCCAGGTCCACCCATCACCCCTAGAATGTCAGCATTCACAAAATTACATGAAAATCTTAGCAAGCACAACAGCAAGGAAAATGAAATTTATAAAAGGCAGGCTGACTCCCATCGGCGTCACCAAGAATTCCACGTGGGTGACTTTGTGATGGTGAGGACGGAGAGGCCCTCCCCGGGAGATATCTCCAAATTGAGGCCTCGTGCAGCTGGTCCCTTCTAGGTTCCGTGGTGCATTAGCACTAATGCCTATGAGTTAGATCTTCCTAAGAAGTACGGAGTGAGCCCCACATTCAACGTGGTCGACCTAGTGCCACATAAGGGTCCCACGGTGGTATAGAGTGAGGATATTGAGCCCACACCCCTCATTGAGAGAGCACCCACCCGTGAGAAGAGTCCACTAGCCAGGAGAGCCCAGCGTGAGTGAATTGAGCAAATATGGGATGAACAGGTCACTACCACTAGGAGCAAGGTGTATGAGCGCTGTCTCGTCGGGTGGATGGATCGGTCTCCTTCGAAAGACTTGTGGGCAGTATCACTTCTACACCCTCCGAAGGTGGAAGGACTCTTACTCGACGAAGTCGAGTTCTCCGCACCCCGAGAGTATGATGGGGACATCACCTTTCGTGCCTACACTCATGGCTCGTCTCCTCGCCCCGGAAGCGTCCGACATGGTCTAGTCATTTATTTTGAGTCATATGTTGTATTTCCTCATTTTTACTTGAGTCATATCATTGTAATTTCCCTTTTATTTGAGTGATGTCTCTAGGTCTTTTGTTTATTCCCCGAAGTTTAAGTGTCATTAGGTTGATTAGATTAGCTATTAGGCCCAATTCAGTGGGCTAGGCCCAGGGGCGCCCCCTACCCCCCTTGGTTATTTGTCATTGTAGCAAGAGTCAGAGACTTTTTGTAAAATGTTGGTTGCCTATATATAGGACCCCATTCCCCCCTGGAGAGGGGGATTTTTGTATCCCATCTAAGAGCGACCGAACTAGGTCCAGCGAGACCGAACGAGGCCCAGCTCATCTAAGTGACCGCCGCACCGGGCCGACTTAGCATAAAAGCCTAATAAGTTCACTCGGCATCAAGCACTTCCTAGGCGGCCATTAGGCTCGGAAGGCCGAGCGTCGGTCCGGTCGGAGGAAGACCCACGCCCGACCTATCCCCCTCGTCAAGATAATGGCTAGCGCCCAGCGCCCACTCCGACCGAACCTCACCCGAGCTATGCCCATCGCCCGGGACGGGGCCGGCAGTCTCCATGCTTGGGTCGACCGACGGTTGCTTATCCACGCTGCCGTTAAGAGCCCTTTCTGAGCAGGAGTTTACGAAGATAAGGGGGCCCATGAATCCTCAAGGCTACAAAGAGCCCACGTCGAGGACGTAACCCCCACCTGAAACTTCTCAGCTTACGGGACTCATGAGGCTGGCGCACTATTTAAACCTGGGACTCCCTCCGGTGAAAGGTAAGGCCAATACACGCCTAAAACTCCCTGAGCAGGAACCACTTCACCACCTTGGTGGAGAGGGATCTCGTGCATCTCCTTCCTCCTCCCTTCATAGCTTCCACCATTGCCCTACTGACTTAGGCATCGGAGGGTTTACCCCAGGGAACCATCCATGGGCCCCCTGATCTGTTTCCCTTCCTTGCAGTTCACTGTTCGGTGATCACCTCCTCCAGCTCAAGACCAGCGCAAGATTACGCCTCTTCATCAGGCACCATCTGTGGGAAACAATCAAAGAGCCAGTATGGTGCGAAGGAGTACAGGGAGGAGATCCGCCGGCGATAGGGGGAAAGCCATGGTGGTGGGGGGAGAGGGCCCTTCTTAGGCCGCTCAGAACCCCCCCTCCAACGCCAGCACCCCAGCCGACGAACCGCCTCCGTCCGTGGTGGTGGAGCTACCATCCAACGAGGGCGCTGACGCTTTCCAAGCCCTCAACGCAAAACTGGACATCCTCATGGAACTCATGAGGACCCATGCGGCCGGTGAAGGAAGGTCACGGTCCCTCCGGAAAGCCCTCCCCGCGGAGACGCGTCCCAACGCACTGCTGGAGGCCGCTTCACCCTCCGAGGACGGCGGCTTATTCGCAACATGTCATGAAGACCTTCACAAGCCCATCCTCCAGAGCAAGAGGCATCCTCCACGCCAAGAAGGGGAAAACCTGGGGCACGCCGTCCGCACCCAGAGACCGAAGTCCCTGGGGAACACCAGGACAGCCCACCATAGCGTCCTCCTAGCCCCACAGCCCAACGGTAGCCGGAGTTATCCCTCCAACTGCGAGAGTTCGATAGGCGCTTCGCAGAGTAGGAGCGCGCCTTACGCGCGTTGCAGAAGACCTCCCCACCGGAGGACGAAGAGAAATCCCCATTCTCCGACTACATCTTAAAGGCAGAGGTATCTCATAGAATCTCCATTCCGACCTTCAAATCTTACGACAGCCAGGGTGACCCGACCGACCACTTCGACAGCTTCGACGCCCTGATGACCCTTCACGGGGCATCCGACGCCATCAAGTGCCGAGCCTTTGTGACCACCCTGGTCCAAGGCGCCCAAGCATGGTTCCGGGCCCTCGCCCCCGGATCCATCCGAGACTTCAAGCAATTTGGGCGAGTGTTCAAGAAGAGTTTCACCGGCAGCGGCCCCCCAAGGTTGGTAGCGGGGCTATTGGCTCTCAAACAGGCGAAAGGGGAGAACCTTCAGGCTTATATCAACCGATTCAAGTCGGAAGCCCTGAGAATCCCCCGCCTGGATGTTGCCTCGGCCATAACCGCGCTGACCGGAGGCACCCAGGATGAGAACCTCCGCCGCGAACTTGTCCTCCACCCTCTCTCGACCCTTGCCAAGCTAGTGACTCTGGCTTTACACTATGCTGAGTGCGAAGAAGTTCTCAGTGCATGCCGAGGCACAACCGGTTCGGGTCGGGAGGGGGACAAGAAGTGAGCACCCGAGCCAAGCTCAGGCCAAGAAAAAAGGTGGAACCAAGACGGGGAGCACAAGGAATCATCCCGGAAGTACGAGCTGTACACTCCCTTAACCTCTCCGGTGTGCGAGATCTATGAAGACATCAAAGGCTCGGGCCTCCTCCGCCAACTCGAGCCAATGAGGTCGAAGAGCCGCAATCGTAATAAGCACTGTCTGTTCCACAGTGACCACGTGCACCACACCGACGATTGCCGCCAGCTCCAGGATGAGATCGAGTGCCTCATCTACCAGGGACACCTATCCCAGTTCGTGGCCAGGCATAAGGAAGACCGAGGCGCCCCAGAGGAGATCGATAACGCCCCACCCGGGGTCCACATAAATGTCATCACTGGAGGATCTGCATCAGGAGGAGATAGTAGCCGAGGAAGGAAGCGTCATGCTGAGCGGGTGAGCCGAGCCACCGAGCCTCCCAAGGCCCCGCCAAGTGAGCCCCAGGTCATAGTCTTCTCCGACCAAGACCTGGAAGGGTTGACCACCCCGCATGATGACGCCCTAGTTATATCGGCTACGATAAACCATTCTAACGTAGATAGGATTCTAGTTGACAATGGAAGCGCCCCTGATGTATTGTCTTATGAATGTTTTCTTAAGATGGGGGAGAATCCGTCTAAACTCCGCCCGATCCGAACCCCCCTCTGCGGGTTCAATAGCTAGGCCACTTATCCCGAGGGAGCCATGAGCCTGCCGGTTACTCTCGACACCCCACCCAAAACTATTACGGTTATGGTGGACTTCATAGTGATCAAGGGTATGATAGCATACAATGTAATCTTCGGCCGAGGGATCCTTAGCTGAACGAAAGCGGTGCCCTCTGCCTATCACCAAAAGATGAAGTTCCCCTCTAAACATGGGGTGGGGGAAGTCTGAGGCAACCAAGCGAGGGCCAGAAGGTGCTATAATATCTCGGTCGAAGCCACAAGGCCGGACGGGAAGAACAAGGGCCCTCGGGAAGTCGAGGAAAAACCCGCAACATTCGTGCTTGGAGGCGAGTTGCTAAAGTTTTTCTAAACGATGACCCGACCCTAGGAGTAAAGATTGGAGCCGACCTACCATCCAAGGTTCAGCAGCAATATAAAGAATTTCTTTCTGGGTATATCCGAGTCTTTGCATGGTCTGATGATCAACTCCCCGGGATACCGGGAGAGACAGTAGTGCATAAACTCAACCTCGACCCAACCGTGAAGCCCGTACAACAACGCAGAAGGAAGCACATGCCAAAGAAGCAGGCGGTCATCAAGGAGCAAGTCACCAAGGGGCAGAAGACTGGTCTTTTTAGATCGGTCCTTTACTCGACGTGGTTGGCTAACGTCATCCTGGTGCCAAAAGCTTCAGGAAAGTGGCGAATGTGCATGGACTTCACTGACTTGAACAAAGCCACACCAACAGACTGCTATCCGTTGCCGAGCATTGACCAACTGGTTGACTCAAGCTCGCGCAACGAGATACTCAGCTTCCTGGATGCCTATTCAGGTTACCACTAGATTAGAATGGATCCAGAAGATATCGAGAAGACCACCTTCATCACTGACTTCGGCGTATACTGTGTTAGGGTGCTAGGCCCAGATACAGAGGGGGGGGGGGGGTGAATGTATCCTGCTACGAATAATGCCCAATTTAAAAAAAATCAGATGCTAAGCAAGTTCCGGAGTTAAGATAATTCGATTAGACAAAATAACAAGCAGGTGGAGCGAGCCTATCCAAGCATCTAGCGGAAGCAAATCAAGCAATCTGATGAACCAGTTGAAAATCCTTTTAAACAAAAGAGCAAATATGTAACTGGCCCCCAAATAACCAACTAGCGGAAGCAGCACAAATGAGAATAAGAAATCTCAAGACAATCTGTGAAGGATGGTAGGAGATATGGAAGAACACACAACAAGCAAATCACTGCTCAAGGATTTTAAGGTGGTTCGGTCCTCCAGACCTACATCCACCCCTCACTCCCAACCGGAGTGAGGTTTCACTAGCAAATGCTAGAACCAAGCAGACTCAGTCTGCAAACAGTTGCTGCCACACAGCTTGACCAGGGGAACAACCTCCCCTCTTCCTCCCAACCGAAGGGACACCCAAGTGACTCCCAGCCACTTGGAAACTAGAGGTCGAAGACCTCTCTTCCTCCAGACCAGGAGGGACCACTGGACTTGCAACCAGAAGCCCAGAACCGGAGGACTAGCCTCCCTTCCTCTAACCAGAGGGAACCCACAAGTGACAACCTGTCACTTGCAACCCGGAGATCAGATCTCCCTTCTCCTGAACCAACAGGAGGAACCCGATCCCCAACAGGGCAATCGGAAGAACAAAGATGATCAGAAAACAAAGGAAAACAGTAAAGGAAAATAACACAACAATCAGAAGGCTGTAAAACGAAATGTACAATGTGGCTCTCAACGGAGCTGACTGGCCTGGATCTGATCCACGGTCCAGTGAAGACAGATCTTCAAGCAGCTTCTTCCTTCTTCTCCACGAGCTCTCTCGCTCACTCTCTTTCTCTTTTTCTTTCTCTTCTGCTCTCCAAATCTCTCACTCTCTATCTCTCTTTCTTTCTCTTCTACTCTCCTAATCTCTCACTCACTGCTCTCTCTTCATGGCTTCTCTCTTCTATCTCTTCTTCCTCTCTTTTCCTTCTTTTTCTCTTTTTCTGGATCGAAGGGCTTTCTGCTCTTTAGGCTTCTGCTTCGATCAGTCTTCTTTAGTGGAAGAAGACTAGTATATATAGTAGCAGCAGCAACACACTGGCGCGTGTGGCTTCCACGTTTCCAGCCCTAGAAATTCAGACCACGTGGCAGCTTCCTGGTTCACGAGCCAGGCACCTCGGATCACGTGCCCTACAATTCAAGGACATTCGTTCAGTAAAACTCAAGACTGCTACGTTGACTCTATCAGCCCATGGCGTTGACGCATCGATGATCCAGTGATCAAGTCTTTAGCAGATGGGTGTGCTGCGTCGACGTCGCTCCACTGCTGCGTTGACGCATCGGTGTGTACTAGCAGCTAAAAGGTGTCGTTCCATCAACCTGCTGCGTCGACCCAACGAGCTGCAGCGTCGACGCTGCCAAGGTACTCCAGAGGTTGCAAGGAGTTACTTGAACTACTGCGTCCACACTGCCAGTGGGTGGTGTTGACGCATCTGAGTAACCCAGTGACCCATTGGTTCTCTTTTTGTAACTGCTGCGTCGACGCTACTTGCTCAATGCGTTGACGCACCAGAATAATCCAGGAGCTTCTTTCTTGATTTGCTGTGTCCATGTGTCAGCCTCTCAGCCAGCTTCAGCACACATGTCACAATCCTGTCTGCCCTTCCAGCCTCGAATCACGTGCCCTCCATAAGCTTCACGATCAGAACACCTGTCAGATAGAGTATCAGACAAGTCATCAATTTAAGTGAAGAACTCTGTGTAGGCTTGTAAAGACGATCATGCTGTATAGACTAGGTGTGTACAGTGTGAGGGAGTGTATAGACTTAGTTAGAAGGAGCCCGATGTACAGACTTGCCTATGCGAAGCCACTTTACAGACATTGAAAACGTGAAGCCAAAGTGTAGACTTCACGCTGTACAGACTTGAGGCTTTGATGAACGAAGGTTCAGTGTAGAGTTGGAATGTTAGGCCCAATGTATAGACTTAGGACCATTTGCCAAGGCTGTACAGACTTCAGGCTGAACGTGTGCAAAGACTGAGAATGTATAGGCTTCATGAAGTGCATGCTACAGTGATGTATAGACTTAGACGCAACATGCTATGCAATGTACACACTTGATGTAATGCATGCCGATGTACAGACTTCAGTTGAAGTCAACCGAAGAGTGTATATACTTTATGAATGCATATGCCAAGACCAATGTACAAACTTGATCGAATGTCTAGACTTTGCATGAACAGTCGATGTGTAGGATTGAAGAACAGAAGACCACGTTGTATAGACATGACCTAACAGTCCAGTGTATAGACTTGAATAGCTGAAAGCTACAGTGAGAGAGTGTATACACTTGACCAGGTCAAGGGCAATTCGAGTGTGCAGACCTCATGCCATGAGACGCTAAGAGAGACAGTCCAATGTACATACTTATGAAGACTGATGCATGAACAGTAATGCATAGACTTAGGAGCATGGAGGCCAATGTATAGACATCAACTATCAAGACGCTAAGGAAGACGGACAATGTACAGACTTCCTGTAACAGTCTGATGTAGAGACTTCATGAAGCTAGACCAGCGGCTGTACAGACTTTGAAGGAGGACAAATGTATGGACTTGGTGACGTGAAAGCGATGTACACACTTATAGCGTTGACGCTAATGTCTTGAGAATGCTCACAGCGTTGACGCTGCATGAGACGTAGGCTGTACAGACTTAGCATGTGAAGACTGATGTGCATACTTGCTGAGTTGACGCTGCAGCCCAATGAGTTGACGCTGCAACGTATATTCTTCATGATCAACTGATGATGTATAGACTTCATCAAATGAAGAAACTGAACTGAAGCGTCGACGCATCAGCTCAAGGAGTTGACACACTACTGTATGGACAGATACAAAAATGACCAAGGGGTCGACGCATCGGCACACTGAGTTGACGCACTGCAGTGACAACTGTGCAGACAGAGTGTAGCAATGAATGCTTTATGCATCAGTTAACATGACTGAACATCAAAATATGTTAAACTAAACTGAGCAGCAAGATGACTGAACATTTGATTAACTCACATCAACAACCAATCTTCAAAACCAAATCAATCATCAAAATAGAACATCAATGCATGGTGACTCACAGTGTATGAACAGAACATCAATGCATGGTGACTCACAGTGTATGACTCACATCAAAACCAATCATCAAAACCACAGAGGCACAACTATCACAACAATCTCCCCCTTTTTGATGATGGCAACTCTACACAGTGAGTCAATCTGATGGTGAGTCAATCTGATGCTGATGACTCAAACTATTCTCCCCCTTTGACTTCATCAAAAAGAAAATAGTTTGAGAAATTATAGCATGTATAAAAATTCAGACAATTTCTCCCCCTTTAGGAGTTTCAGCAAAAGCATGAGTTAGAGATACTCAAAATGAACCTACATGCACTTATTGAATGATATACTCCCTCTTTGGCAAACAATCTCCCCCTTTGGTATAATCAAAATAAACCATGGGAAGGGGTGAATGCAGATGCAGATACCAGAATGCAAGAACATAATTCTCCCCCTTTAAGAGTTTCTATGCAGCATGATGCATAAGACATGGAAGCTCCCCCTCAATAAGTGGAATCTTATGAGATGGATGAGAAGGAGACCACAGGGGCAAACAAGGAGAAGTTCAGGTCAATGAACCAAGGACAATAAGCAGAAAAGGTTCAAATAAGTAGATTTACAAATAAGCTCCAAACAGAAATAATTCAGCAAGATTTTCAAGGAGATATCAATCTCATAAATCCAAAACATAATTTTTTCAAAGTCTTCCATTCAAGGACTTATGAATGAGCTTTTTGAACAGCATGGTTTAAACATGATGTATGCAGAGTTTATCAATAAAATTATGTATTGATATCTAAAACCATGTTTTAATAAAAATGAACCAAGCCCTCATATTTACCTTGATTGTCCTCCCTTTGTCTTACACAATCAAATTTATTGCCTTCTTTCAGAATTACATACACTAGTATTGAGATTAAGCAATTATGAAGTCATATGATTTTATCTAGGGTTGTAGCAATTTGATTTTAGCATCAATATTTAGATATTTCAATTTGTTTAACAATTTTCCATGCTACAAATTTTACGAGCACTCTAGTTCAGTGCACACATTGTAACTAGAGGATATACCTTGATCAGAGGCCAATATCCCTAAGCCCTTAGTGTGACTAACTGTCATGCTTTATGTGAACAGAGTTAGCATTTACACATCATGACACACTACAACTCATTTTTTTAATGAGTGAGTTGTATTTCTCAGTGTGCATGCCATTGCTCTGCCTGATTTTCAATAAATTTTATGCAAGGTTAACTAAGGCACCTCATGACACAGTCCTTTGGACATGTGTTTCTCAGTGACCAATGTCATTGCTCTGACAGATATTACCCTTTAGACATTTCAGAAAAATTCATTTACTTCAAATCAATAATAGTTTCATGTACTTAATCAGTTGAAGTTATGTATTCAAAAGTACAGATTTCAGAAGTTTTCACAAGACACAACATGAAACAGATGGTTAAGGTTTATTAAACATGCTTCAGATATTTTAAAGAGATTTTAAAGCCAAACTCATTGAGTACATTAAACTTAAACCACATGAGTTATTTCAGTCATTCATAAAAATGTATAATAGAAGATTTCTAGTTCAATAATTTTCAGATTTATGATCGAGATAGTCCCATTGAAATCTTCATGACAGACTGATAGAATTTTGAAGCCAAATGATACCAATTGATAGGAGAAATACCAATTGTTAAGAGAGATTGTGAAGCTCAAAGTTTCAAAATATGATTAAGGTTTGTCAACAAAATCAATAAGAAAGGATATGCAATGAGTTCTGACACATGTATGTATTTGACAACCTATATGCAATGCATTGACTCCCCCTCACAATATGCATTCAAACTCTCTCTTTGACATTTTCAATATAAGGAAA
Organism: Amorphophallus konjac; assembly: GCA_022559845.1. Taxonomy (NCBI): domain Eukaryota; kingdom Viridiplantae; phylum Streptophyta; class Magnoliopsida; order Alismatales; family Araceae; genus Amorphophallus; species Amorphophallus konjac. The sequence goes on along the minus strand of CM040122.1, from coordinate 169,004,862 downwards.
TGCAATGCACTATATGTATGCAGGGACATGCAAAGACTCAACATTGAATGGTATGCAAGGATATGCATCTAACTCCCCCTGAAAACATGTAATGTTTGCACTGAAAATTGAACATATGATTCCAAATGATATTGTGACTTGTGCACAATCAGACTGTCCTATCAGCAAAGTGACCCATGGTACTAGGCGGAGCACTTGGTCTAAAAGACCACCTCACACATAGTAAGAACCTCCAGACAGACTTCCCTACCTTTTGGTACCTTACCATTTATATACCATTGAGGTCATGCATAATTATTCAACATGCAGTCCTATATGCAATTCAGAATTTCAGTGAGCTATTGCAACACACAAGTTTCAAGTCACACTCATATGCAGTTCAGATTTTTAAGAAAATTCGAAATGCAATTTGTTTTCAGAGTCTATGCATAACACAATTATCAAGCAATTGAAATTAGCCTATGTATGCATCAGATACAGACAACCCTTCTTAATCTGATATTTGCACAGAACTCTCTGCAAATGCATGATCAGAAAGTAATGCACATGGCAAATGATGAATGAAAATGCAAAAACAGATTTAACTTGCTATGCATTAAAACTAAAAACAAGAAGAGCAGGAAGTTTACCTAAAAAATTCTGAAGGGGTTTTCATTCTTGAGTGCCTTGGATTAATACCCCTTTTTATTCCATTCCAAGGCACACCTGCAAAATAAGGTTTATTTTGCACAAACAGGTGCCCAAGAAGTCTTGGGTCCTGACAAAACAGTATTACTCCTAGCAGATTTTCTCAGCACATTTCTAGGAGCAGTTTTCAGATCTGATTTATGCATATTCTTGTTAGCATGAATTCTATGTGCATAAGCATGAGATTTCTTTTTAATAGAATAAAAATTCTGTTTGCCAAAACCAGTTTGGTTTTGATATCCTGCCAGCCAACAGGTTGCAGCCCTGTGACCTGGCTTCCCATAGTTATAACATGAAAGTTTTGCAAATTGTCTTACAGGGAATTTAGCATGTTTGAGATTCACATTTCTACCCTGAATATGTCAACAGTCCTTGACTGTATGGCCATGCTTTCTACAGTGAGAGCAATAAGAGGCATTCTTTTTAAAATTGAGTTCATTATTGCCATAGCCTCCTTGGGCATGCCAGCAATCAATGGCCCTGTGGCCATCCTTTCCACATTCAAAGCTTGAAATAGAATTTCTTTCAAAAAAGCCTGACCAGCATTCATAGGCCCTGTGACCCCTTTCGTTGTAATTAAAACAGATGATATGCTGGTTCATTGAAACAGATTTGTTTTTATTAAAAACATGTTGGTTTGCAGGGAATTTAGCATGATATGAATAAAATGTTTTCTTACCACTAGCAAACCAGTAATGAGCAATTGAGTGTCCTAATTTACCACAATTAGAACATGTGACACTTCTTTTCTGAGCAGACACAGATTTTCTAGCATGCTTTTTGTCATCCTTTTTCATCACAAAACAGTTACTCATAAGATGTCCATACTTACCACAATAATGACATGAGCCATTTGATTTCTTAAAAACATGACATTTATCTGATGAGTTTTTAGCATGCAGATTGTTCCTTTGAATTTTTGATGTTTTATGATTTTTATTTTATTTTTCTGTTTTCTTAGCCTTGTACCGAGGTGGAGATGAAGTAGAAGGCTTCTCCTGTTCAGAAGATTTAGCAAAGACAGTTTTCAGGTTGGCTCCATCAGCCTTCCTCATGACTGGAATGTAACCCAGTCCTTCTTTCTTAAAATTAATCTTTGTTCCCAGTATTTTCTGAACAATGGGCTGTTTGTCTTTTGATGTTGTGGCTACGTTTGAAGCATTTACAAAGGATGTCATTACTTTGTTCTGAAGTTCCTTCTTGTTTATCTTATTGTAGCCCAGCCCTTCCTTCCTAGGGTTGATTTTTATACCTAGTAGCTTGTCTAGGTTTTTCTGCCCATCAACAAATTTAGACAAGGAAACTTTCAAATCCTGAATTTCATTTTCAAGAGATGCAATGTGTATTTCATAACTAGCGATCTTTTGTTCACTACAATTGACAGCTTCATTCAAAACCTTGTTAGCTATTTTGTATTCTTCAATTTCCTTTCTCAACTCATCTACCTCTTCAGTCTCGTTTGTACAGATGACTTTCCCTTTCTCCAAAGTGAGAAGTCTTTCAGACATGGCACTGTTTAACAATTTTAATTTTTCAACTTCTTCTTTAAGCTTATCATTCTGAATTAACTCATTTATTAGAGTCTGGTCCTCTGAGTTAACCATGCTTTCTCTCCTAGCTCCAACCTCCTTCAATTCCTTTTGTTGTTTTTCAAAATATTTATGTAATTCTATGTTTACAGATTTTATGGCATTAAAATTTTCAATCAGCAAATCATTCTCTCGTTTAAGTTTCTCTAATTGTTCTTCATTTTCTTTAGAAAACTTTCTGAGAGAGTCATTCTCATTTTTCAGCTTGTTTAAGTCAGATTTAACACATTCAAGTTCTTTCAGCAAATCCTTACTCTGAACAGACTCATGATTAGCTAGGCTAAGCTTCTTTTCAAGTTTAGAGATTTCCTTTACATGATCTTGATCTTCAATTTTCAGCAATGAAATTTGTTTCTTCAGTATTTGAAAGTCAGACATACAAGCATCATGAATATTTTTCAATTCAACACAATTTCTACAAGGAGAGCTTGAACTATCTAAACCAGTACCCTTCTTCAATTTTTTATACTATTTTCTTAACAGTTCATGAGATTCAAATAATTCAGCATATGCATTCTCCCAATCTTCTAGAGAGAAATTCTCGAAGAGATTTACCTCATCATCATCATCTTCTTCAGTTTGATTGCTGCCTTGATCGCTTCTGTTTGCCATCATGCAGCTTGTTTGATTTCCTTTCCCGGCTCTTTTCATCATCTCCAACATATCCCTTGCAGATCTGCAATCAAGGAAACATGAGTGAAAAGCTTTGTCAGTGGCTGCTTTCATCAGATTTATAGCTGTCTGATTCTCCTCATACATTGATTCGTGACTGTCAGTCCATTTGGACCTTTTCTTTGGCAGTTCATGAGGACCATGTGAAATTACTTTCCACAGGTCTGGATTCACCGATTTGACATAATTCTTCAGACTAGTGAACCATGCATTAAAATGCGTACCACTGAAAATCGGTGGATGAGCCATGAGAACACAACAGATTAATGCAACAGGAATATTGATGCACTAAAAATAAATTAGCACCTAAGACTGTAAGATCGAATCTGCAGGTCGCTGGACCTTGTATGCAGACACCGCTCTAATACCAACTGTTAGGGTGCTAGGCCCGGATACAGAGGGGGGGGGGGTGAATGTATCCTGCTACGAATAATGCCCAATTTAAAAAAAATCAGATACTAAGCAAGTTCCGGAGTTAAGCTAATTCGATTAGACAAAATAACAAGCAGGTGGAGCGAGCCTATCCAAGCATCTAGCGGAAGCAAATCAAGCAATCTGATGAACCAGTTGAAAATCCTTTTAAACAAAAGAGCAAATATGTAACTGGCCCCCAAATAACCAACTAGCGGAAGCAGCACAAATGAGAATAAGAAATCTCAAGACAATCTGTGAAGGATGGTAGGAGATATGGAAGAACACACTACAAGCAAACCACTGCTCAAGGATTTTAAGGTGGTTCGGTCCACCAGACCTACATCCACCCCTCACTCCCAATCGTAGTGAGGCTTCACTAGCAAATGCTAGAACCAAGCAGACTCAGTCTGCAAACAGTTGCTGCCACACAGCTTGACCAGGGGAACAACCTCCCCTCTTCCTCCCAACCGGAGGGACACCCAAGTGACTCCCAGCCACTTGGAAACTAGAGGTCGAAGACCTCTCTTCCTCCAGACCAGGAGGGACCACTGGACTTGCAACCAGAAGCCCAGAACCGGAGGACTAGCCTCCCTTCCTCTAACCAAAGGGAACCCACAAGTGACAACATGTCACTTGCAACCCGGAGATCAGATCTCCCTTCTCCTGAACCAACAGGAGGAACCCGATCCCCAACAGGGCAATCGGAAGAACAAAGATGATCAGAAAACAAAGGAAAACAATAAAGGAAAATAACACAACAATCAGAAGGCTGTAAAATGAAATGCACAATGTGGCTCTCAACGGAGCTGACTGGCCTGGATCTGATCCACGGTCCAGTGAAGACAGATCTTCAAGCAGCTTCTTCCTTCTTCTCCACGAGCTCTCTCGCTCACTCTCTTTCTCTCTTTCTATCTCTTTTGCTCTCCAAATCTCTCACTCTCTATCTCTCTTTCTTTCTCTTCTACTCTCCTAATCTCTCACTCACTGCTCTCTCTTCACGGCTTCTCTCTTCTATCTCTTCTTCCTCTCTTTTCCTTCTTTTTCTCTTTTTCTGGATCGAAGGGCTTTCTGCTCTTTAGGCTTCTGCTTCGATCAGTCTTCTTTAGTGGAAGAAGACAAGTATATATAGTAGCAGCAGCAACACACTGGCGCGTGTGGCTTCCACATTTCTAGCCCTAGAAATTCAGACCACGTGGCAGCTTCCTGGTTCACGAGCCAGGCACCTCGGATCACGTGCCCTACAATTCAAGGACATTCGTTCAGTAAAACTCAAGACTACTGCGTTGACTCTATCAGCGCATGGCGTTGATGCATCGATGATCCAGTGATCAAGTCTTTAGCAGATGGGTGTGCTGCGTCGACGTCGCTCCACTGCTGCGTTGACGCATCGGTGTGTACTAGCAGCTAAAAGGTGTCATTCCATCAACCTGCTGCGTCGACCCAACGAGCTGCAGCGTCGACGCTGCCAAGGTACTCCAGAGGTTGCAAGGAGTTACTTGAACTGCTGCGTCCACACTGCCAGTGGGTGGTGTTGACGCATCTGAGTAACCCAGTGACCCATTGGTTCTCTTTTTGTAACTGCTGTGTCGACGCTACTTGCTCAATGCGTTGACGCACCAGAATAATCCAGGAGCTTCTTTCTTGATTTGCTGTGTCCACGTGTCAGCCTCTCAGCCAGCTTCAGCACACGTGTCACAATCCTATCTGCCCTTCCAGTCTCGAATCACGTGCCCTCCATAAGCTTCACGATCAGAACACCTGTCAGACAGAGTATCGGATAAGTCATCAGTTTAAGTGAAGAACTCTGTGTAGGCTTGTAAAGACGATCATGCTGTATAGACTAGGTGTGTACAGTGTGAGGGAGTGTATAGACTTAGTTAGAAGGAGCCCGATGTACAGACTTGCCTATGCGAAGCCACTGTACAGACATTGAAAACGTGAAGCCAAAGTGTAGACTTCACGCTGTACAGACTTGAGGCTTTGATGAACGAAGGTTCAGTGTAGAGTTGGAATGTTAGGCCCAATGTATAGACTTAGGACCATTTGCCAAGGCTGTACAGACTTCAGGCTGAATGTGTGCAAAGACTGAGAATGTATAGGCTTCATGAAGTGCATGCTACAGTGATGTATAGACTTAGACGCAACATGCTATGCAATGTACACACTTGATGTAATGCATGCCGATGTACAGACTTCAGTTGAAGTCAACCGAAGAATGTATATACTTTATGAATGCATATGCCAAGACCAATGTACAAACTTGATCGAATGTCTAGACTTTGCATGAACAGTCGATGTGTAGGCTTGAAGAACAGAAGACCACGTTGTATAGACATGACCTAACAGTCCAGTGTATAGACTTGAATAGCTGAAAGCTACAGTGAGAGAGTGTATACACTTGACCAGGTCAAGGGCAATTCGAGTGTGCAGACCTCATGCCATGAGACGCTGTGAGAGACTGTCCAATGTACAGACTTATGAAGACTGATGCATGAACAGTAATGCATAGACTTAGGAGCATGGAGGCCAATGTATAGACATCAACTATCAAGACACTAAGGAAGACAGATAATGTACAGACTTCCTGTAACAGTCTGATGTACAGACTTCATGAAGCTAGACCAGCGGCTGTACAGACTTTGAAGGAGGACAAATGTATGGACTTGGTGACGTGAAAGCGATGTACACACTTATAGCGTTGACGCTAATGTCTTGAGAATGCTCACAGCGTTGACGCTGCATGAGACGTAGGCTGTACAGACTTAGCATGTGAAGACTGATGTGTATACTTGCTGAGTTGACGCTGCAGCCCAATGAGTTGACGCTGCAACGTATATTCTTGATGATCAACTGATGATGTATAGACTTCATCAAATGAAGAAACTGAACTGAAGCGTCGACGCATCAGCTTAAGGAGTTGACGCACTACTGTATGGACAGATACAAAAATGACCAAGGGGTCGACGCATCGGCACACTGAGTTGACGCACTGCAGTGACAACTGTGCAGACAGAGTGTAGCAATGAATGCTTTATGCATCAATTAACATGACTGAACATCAAAATATATTAAACTAAACTGAGCAGTAAGATGACTGAACATTTGATTAACTCACATCAACAACCAATCATCAAAACCAAATCAATCATCAAAATAGAACATCAATGCATGGTGACTCACAGTGTATGAACAAAACATCAATGCATGGTGACTCACAGTGTATGACTCACATCAAAACCAATCATCAAAACCACAGAGGCACAACAGTCACAACATACTGCTACACCCGGATGCCCTTCGGGCTGAAGAACGCTAGAGACACGTACCAGAGGCTAGTCAACCATATGTTCGAGGAATAGCTTGGCCGGAACCTCGAGGCCTACATCGACCACATGCTCGTCAAGACCCCCAAGGCTGAGAATCACATCACCGACCTAGCTGAGACCTTCAACACTCTCCTGAGGTACAATATGAAGTTCAACCCCGTGAAGTGTGCCTTTGGTGTAAGGTCTGGGAAATTCCTGGGTTTCTTGGTGACCTAGCGTGGGATCAAGGCCAACCCCGACAAGGTCCAGACCATCCTGGACATGCGGTCGCCCACCTACACTAAGGACGTTCAACGCCTTACCGGGCGCATTGCTGTGCTCAACCAATTCCTGCCCCGCGCGGCCGAATGATGCCTACCTTTCTTCAAACTGTTGAGGGGGCCCAAAATGGCGTCTGCTACGTTCGCATGGGACGAGGAATGCCAAAAGGCGTTCGCTAAGCTTAAGGAGTTCCTAGCTTCACCCCCGGTGCTGTCCAAGCCTGTCCCAGGTGAAGCCTTACATCTCTACCTCTCAGTAACTCCATTCACAGTTAGCTCGGTCCAGGTCAGAAATGACTCAGGAGTCGAGAGATCGATCTACTACACCAGCAAGGTGCTCAACGAGGCTGAAAGAAGGTACCCCGCAATCAAGAGACTCGTTCTAGCGTTGGTTACCTCGGCCAAGCGCCTTCGACCCTACTTCCAAGGGCACTCCATCATTGTGTTGACCAGCTAACCACTGAAGAGGATCCTCACTCACCCAGAAGCCTTGGGATGCCTCTTCAAGTGGGCCATTATGCTCGGGGCCTACGATATATCGTAACGGCCCCTCTCGGCTATCAAAGGATAGGCGCTCGCTGACTTCATTGTCGAGAGCACCATCCCGACCGAAGAAAAATCTCCGTCCGCACCCGGGCCAACCTGGGAATTGTTCGTCGACGAATCCTCCAACTCGACCGGGAGCGGCGTCGGTATCCTCCTGAAGTCCCCCGAAGGAGCAGAGTTACAATACGCCTTGAAGTTCAACTTCCAGGCATCCAACAACGCCTCCAAGTATGAAGCCCTTATCTCGGGAGCCCACATGGCCCGACGGTTGGGGGCTGAACGAGTCAGAATTCACACTGACTCCCAACTGGTCGCTAGCCAGGTCAACAACGATTACAAAACTTGGGAAGAATCGATGGTCAAATACCTCCGGCTGGTAAAAATCGTGACACAACAGTTCGAGAGTTTTGAGGTAGTCCGAATAGCTCGGGAGAAAAACTCCCGAGCAGACGCCCTCTCTCGCCTGGCCTCCTCCCTTGACCCCGAGGGTACTCGATCGGTCCTTCTCGAGGAGCTAGAGCGACCAAGCATTGATTCGGAGCTCATGGCTGTTGACTCGGCCTCACCAAGAGACTGGCACACCCCCTATCTGTCGTGGCTCCAAGACTCTCAGGAGCCTCCCGACCCTCGGGAAGCCCGGAGATTGAAGTACCATGCTCGATGATTCGTCATTCTGGACGGCACTTTATACCACAGATCTTTCTCCGGTCCCCTCCTGAAGTGCATCAGTACTGACGAAGCCAACCGAGCGATTCAAGAGGTTCACGAAGGCCTGTGCAGAGCACATCAAGGAGGAAGGTCGCTCGCTAGGATCTTGCTTCGGCAGGGTTACTGGTGGCCCACTGTAAGACCCCGAGTTTCGGTACAAATATTAAATTTCGTAAATAGTAAATGTTGAATAGTGACTGTGGTAAATAGTAAATAGTAAAAATTTTGACTATCATATAAAAATTCCGAAAAATGGTAGTTAATTAGTAAAGACCATGGTAAACACTTTGGTCTTCTGTACTTGACCCTAATAAAATCATTTACATGTCTTAATCAGTGATTTAAGCCTAACTTAAAAACGCGGAAAACACTATTCATACGAAAATACAACTACCTTAGAAAAATCTGTAAAAATCACATCTGATAGAGGGTATTTTTCTTAGCAACTTTGTCTTCTGAAGTTTCATCGGTAAAAATCAGAAACTCTCTCTATCGACTAAACCGTTGAACATTGGGTTAAATTATTATTTTAATCTTAAGATTGGGAGATTAACAATAAACCTCGTGATAAAATTCCATAAAAATCATATTATGAAAGAGCATGTCTTGATTAGTAATTTTGTCTTTTGGGTCCAATTCATTAAAAATCATTTAGTAATATTAAATTGAGGTTTTAGTTAACCATTCCTTAATCTTTTGGATTAGGCTTAGATTAGGCTAACCTTACCTTGAGAAACACGTGAAACCGTGTTTTGGTTGGCAGAAACACGTTGTCAACAATGCAAAGGATTTTGCGGCTCTGACCAAACCGTGTGTGAAGATTAAACACTCCTCTTCCAAACCTATAAGTAGAGGAAGCCCCCTTAAACATCTCTTAAACACAAAAGGGTTCTTGCTGCTGTGAAGAAGCTCTGCAAGTCTACTGTTCATCTTCTTCCCCATTCATCTTTCCTTATTTCATCGGTTAAGGTAGGTAACCATGGCACAAACCTTGAATTTGATAAATGGAATGAAAGGGCATCATGTTAGCTTGTAGAAACCATGCTTTTCCATTTATTTACGTACTCAAATGCATAAAACGCCGGATTTATGCTTCTGTTTCGCTGTTCCCGTGTTACAGGGATTAACGGTTCCAACCGGACCGCTTTATCTCTTAGACGGCTCAGAACTGCCCGCCCGACTTATACAAACGGCCCAATTAGAACCGCCCGCCTTGTATAAAACGGCCCAATGATAACCGTTTTACAGCCAGTAGGTTTAACGGCCCACTGTCATCCGTTTAACTTCCAGAAAACTGATTTTTTTTGCTATTTGACCCATTTAACAATGTTAATTAGTAAAAATTGACAATCCACATAAATAACAGATAATGACATGAGTAAATTTCTGTTATTTGCAATATCTATTTTGATAAATTGTTTAAAGTGAAAATCATTGAAATTCACTTGTAACTTTGGATAAATTGAATAAGTATGGTAAATAGCTAAACTTTACCATAGGTAATTTCTGTAAATTACTGTAAACCAGAAAATTACTGGCCGACTTATGGCAAGTCTTTGACCAATTAGCCGGACACTCCATCCGGTAAACTTTACATTTTTACCGTAGAACATTTTTACCGTGGTAAATTACGGTTACATCATGACTATTGTTTTAACTTGATTAATTGACCGATTACCCTTGGATAATCTTCGGTCATATTTGAGCCCGGAATTGATCAATGGACATTAAACTGAAATTGGTTGGTTTAATTGTTATTGGCAACCCGGTGACTATTTTGCATAAATTATCTTATAATTAGATATTATCGTTATGCTTAATACGGATTCTCTTGAACCGTATTTCTTAAAATACGACCCGAATGGTTCGTATATTCGTTCTTCGGAACTTACTTCTCTCTCTCGAACGGCTTACTGTCAACCGTTCATTCTTGGCCCCGTGACTCGTTACTCATGTGAGTACGGCCCGGTGTTTGCCGTACGACTACCTTGTTTTGGGTTTTTCATCGTGGTTATACTCTTGAATCAAAGGAGGCGAGTGTCGTCCTTTACATCTTGTACCCGACAGAAATTCATCTGATTATATTGGCCATAATTGACTATGTCTAGACGGGGGATCGGTGATCCAATTGAAATGAAATGCCAACGCATCATAAGGGCCCGGTCTGGTCCTGGGGAGAGCGCCCGAAAAGATATTGAGCCCATTGGGATGTTTATGACAGGGTGAGGCATTGCACCCGAATACTTGACTTGACATGTTACGTCTATGACAAACTCTTGTTACTTGACTCGTGCGTATTTACTTGGTTACATGTGTAACATACTTGCTGGCCAAATTATCTACTGTTACTTTACTTGTTCATTACTTGGTAAATTGTTATATTTCTTGACCTTGCAAGATATCTTTTACATTGTTTCTTTTATCGTATCGTCATTCTTTATTTACTGCATTTCATATAAATTGGAAATCAATGGTTAATTACGTAAACCTGTTTGTGGTTATCTACTGAGCGCGTTTAGCTCACTCCTACTTTTCCCCTCTTTCCAGGTGATGAACTTGTCGGGAATGGACTGGAGTGATATCGAGAGATAGTTTTAGTTTATTGAGTCAGTTTGTACCCTTAGTATTAGTGAGAGATTGTTCTAGTATTTTGCTTATTATTTGGATGTAGTTGTTCTACCCAGTGTACTCAACTTTATTATCAATAAAACTCTGATTATTATCCTTTCCAACCTTTTGTGCAATGGTTTGCAATGGTTCGGAATTATTGCTCGCTTGCCCCTAACCGTACGTCCCGAGATTCCGCATCGGGGCGTGACAGTTTAGTTGGTATCAGAGCCTAGGTCAATTTGTCCTAGGTATTTCACTTTAAAGTTATAGGTTTATTGGTTATAGGCTTAAGAAAACAACCTTGTGAGAATTGGGTAGAAATTTGGGTTAAGTTATTTAACCATAATCATGTTCTTCTTATCTAGTTCTTCTCTTCTCATCTAAGAAGTTCTTCTCTCATAAATAATCCGAGTAACTATTTTATATAGGCACTTAACTAGAAATGGCAGCCAATCGTGCTGAGATGAGGAATTTACAGCGTACAGTTCAAGGACTTACGCAAGCCTTGAATGCACTGGCTCAGGCAGGAGCTGGAGCTGGAGCGGCACCTCATGGCGCAGCTCATGGCACTGGTGATTTATATCGGAATTTCCGAGGAATGAACCCGCCTAGATTCGCTGGTTCAACTGATCCCGATGAAGCCGAGAATTGGCTCGACGAGATGGCAAGAATTTTTGAGGTCATGCAATGCACTGACCAAGAACGTGTTCTTTTATCCGTTTTCCAACTGGAACGTGATGCACGTGCTTGGTGGGAGTCTGTTAAGCCGACTCTCGGAGATCAACAAGTCTCGTGGGAGGAATTCGAGGAATATTTCAATGATAAATATTTTTCTGACCGCGTGCAAGAAAAGAAGGGAGCAGAATTCGCAGCTTTAAAACAGCGAAGTTTATCGGTATCAGAATATGAGGCTCAGTTTTCACGACTCTCTCGTTATGCAAGACATCTTATTTCGACTGAGAGAATGAAGGCGAAGCGTTTCCTCAATGGTCTTCGACTTCATTATATCAATCAACTTGCACCACTGGAAATTTCTACATATTCTGAGATGGTAAGAAAGGCACAAATATTAGAAGATACTTTGGAAATGACTGAAAGGATTCGTGGTCAAGGTAACAAGAAAGAGCAACCGAAGGCACTCAAGAATGTTAAACCTGGATTTGGCACTGACCCGAGCAAGAAAAGACCCTTTACTAGTTCTGGTTCAAGTTCTGGTTCTGGTTCGTGGAGAGGCAAAATGCCGCGACAAGAAGACAAGAAACCTGATTCTATGATTCCATTCAAGGGCGTATGCCGATATTGTGATCGTCCTGGTCACAAGATGGAAGATTGTTGGCGCAAGCTAGGTGCATGTCTGCGGTGTGGAAGCAAAGAGCACCGTATACCCAACTGTCCTTTATTATCGGAACAAGCTATCCCGGCAAAACCTCTGAATTTCAAGAAGCCTCAAGGCAGGCTCCAGGCTCTTCATGCAAAGGAAAAAGATATCGCCGAGGATGGTGGACTCGTCGAAGGTACTCTTGTTATATTCGACTTGCCAGCTTTTGTTCTAATTGATACTGGTGCAACACATTCTTTTATTTCACGGAGATTTGCTAAATCTTTAGCTATGGCACCTGTTTTGTTGAGTTCTCCGTTAGAAATATCAACCCCTATTGGTTCTAAATCAGCAATTCAGCATTACTATCCTTCTAGTAAGGTTATGGTGAATGATCAGAATTTTCCAGCTGATTTGATTTGTATGGACATGAAGGATTACGATGTAATCCTAGGAGCGGATTGGTTGGCTCGGTATGAGGCCAATGTTCATTGTAGTTCTTGTTCCGTGTCTTTTTCTAGACACCCCGGATTATCCTTCAAGGGAGTGAAACACCCTAGTTCTATCTCTCTTATCTCGACTCTTCGTGCTGATAAGTTATTGAGGCGTGGATGCGAAGCTTTTCTGGCTTTTGTTCATGCGTCCCCTGAACAGCAGATCGAGATTAAGGACATTTCTATTGTCCGAGAATTTCTGGACGTATTTCCAGAGGAGTTACCAGGACTTCCGCCTCTGCGTGAAGTTACATTCTCTATTGATCTTATTCCTGGATCGTCTCCTGTTTCTAAAGCCCCTTATCGCATGTCTCCTGCGGAATTACGGGAATTGAAGCAGCAATTGTTGGAATTACTCGAGAAGGGTTTTATTCGCCCGAGTGTTTCCCCTTGGGGAGCTCCTGTATTGTTTGTTCGGAAGAAAGATGGTTCGATGAGATTATGCATCGATTATCGGCAACTTAACCAGTTGACTGTCAAGAACAAGTATCCTTTGCCAAGGATTGATGAGTTATTTGACCAGATTACTGGAGCTTCTTATTTTTCTAAGATCGATCTTCGATCTGGATATCACCAGTTACGGATTAAAGAAGAGGATATTTATAAATCAGCTTTCCGTAGCCGGTATGGCCATTATGAGTTTGTCGTTATGCCTTTTGGGTTAACGAATGCACCGGCAGCTTTCATGCAGTTAATGAACAGTGTGTTCCGACCCTACCTTGATCAATGGGTTGTGGTATTCATAGATGATATTTTGATATATTCCAAGAGTGAAAGAGAACATGCCGAGCATCTGAGGATGGCTTTGCAATTATTGAGAGATCACCAATTATATGCTAAGTTGAGCAAGTGTGATTTCTGGTTACAAGAGGTGTCTTTTCTAGGACATATTATTACCAAGGATGGTATTTCTGTAGATCCATCGAAGGTGGAAGCAGTAAAGAATTGGGAACAACCTACCAGTGTTACTGAAGTGAGGAGTTTTCTTGGCCTGGCTGGTTACTATCGAAGGTTTATTCAAGATTTCTCTAAGATTGCGGTACCTCTGACGAAGTTAACCCGCAAAGAGATTAAGTTTGAGTGGTCAATTGAATGCCAACGGAGTTTTCAGACTCTGAAGGATTGTCTGACTACTGCCCCTATTTTAACCTTACCTTCTGGTGAGGGTGGTTTCGTGGTTTACACTGATGCTTCTGGTATTGGCTTAGGCTGTGTGCTTATGCAGCACGGCAAGGTGATTGCCTATTCTTCTAGGCAGCTAAGAAAGCATGAAGTTAATTATCCAGTTCATGATTTGGAATTGGCAGCCGTGGTATTTGCTTTGAAGATTTGGAGGCACTACTTATATGGTGAATCATTTACGGTATTTTCGGATCACAAAAGTCTGAAATACTTATTTTCTCAAAAGGAATTGAACATGAGACAAAGAAGATGGTTGGAGTATATAAAGGATTTCGACTTTTCTATTGAGTATCACCCGGGCAAAGGCAATGTGGTTGCTGATGCTTTAAGTCGGAAGCCTGTGGCTAAGATATCTAGTCTTATGTTACAAGAATGGAAATTACTGGAGCAAATGGCTAGTCTGGATATCAATATTGATAATGACCGGATATTGATTTCCCAGTTGCAACTGAAGCCCGAATTGTTGGTAGAAATCAAGTTATTGCAAGATATTGATCCCGAGCTAGTCGAGATTAAGGAAAGCTTGAGTAGCAGACCTGATTTCTCGATAGCCGATGATGGAAGATTATTATTTCAAGGTAGAACTTGTGTACCGAATGAGGCTAATATAAAGAATCGGATTCTTGAAGAAGCCCATAGATCCAAATATACTATCCATCCGGGAGGCACTAAGATGTTCAAGGATTTGAAAAGGTCATTTTGGTGGCCGAACATGAAAAGGGAAATTGCAAATTTCGTGAGTACATGTCTTGTTTGTCAACAAGTAAAGGCCGAGCATTTCAGACCGGCAGGTAAATTGAAACCACTTGATATACCCCAATGGAAGTGGGAGAGTATTGGCATGGATTTCATTATGGGTCTTCCTAAGACTCGAGGTGGTTATGATGCTATATGGGTAATTGTGGATCGACTGACTAAATCCGCACATTTCTTATCTATTAAGTCCAAGTGGACAGTTGATGTGCTGGCAGCATTATATTTAAAGGAAGTGGTTAGGCTTCATGGTATCCCAGTCAACATTATATCCGATAGAGATCCGAGATTTACTTCTCATTTTTGGAAAGGATTGCAAGAATCTCTTGGTACCCGTCTGAATTTTAGCACTGCATTTCATCCGCAAACAGATGGACAGACCGAGAGAACTAATCAAATAGTGGAAGATATGTTGAGAGCTTGTATGATCGACTTCGGTGGAAGTTGGAGCGATCATTTAGCATTGATAGAATTCGCCTACAACAATAGTTATCAATCCAGCATACAGATGACACCTTTCGAGGCTTTGTATGGAAGGAGCTGTCGTTCTCCATTATGTTGGGATGAGGTTGGCGAGAAGCAATGGCTTGGACCGGATCTTATCTCGGAGTCATCACAAAATATTCGTATTATCCGAGACCGGTTACTTGTGGCTCAATCGAGGCAAAAGAGCTATGCTGATAATAGAAGAAGAGATTTGGAATTTCAAATTGGCGAGCATGTGTTCTTAAAAGTCTCTCCTTCAAGAGGTATTCGTCGATTCGGTATTCATGGCAAGTTAAGCCCAAGGTATATTGGTCCATTTGAGATCCTTGATCGAGTGGGTGAAGTCGCCTATAGATTGGCCTTACCTCCTCAATTATCTGGTGTACATAACGTATTCCATGTATCTATGCTTCGGAAATACGTGTACGACCCTAGTCACATCATTCAACATGTGGACTTTGAATTTAAGAAGGATCTATCTTATGAAGAAAGACCAGTGAAGGTTCTGGATCGGAAAGAGCAACAACTTCGAAATCGTTCCATACCGATGGTTAAAATCCAATGGAGTCGGCGTGGAATAGAGGAAGCTACATGGGAATCCGAGGACGCCATACGGAAGCGTTATCCCGATCTATTCTAGGTAAGCTATTTTTTCCTTACTATATTTTGGTCCAGTGAATTTGGAGGACCAAATTCTTTAAGTGGGGGAGGGTGTAAGACCCCGAGTTTCTGTACAAATATTAAATTTCGTAAATAGTAAATGTTGAATAGTGACTGTGGTAAATAGTAAATAGTAAAAATTTTGACTATCATATAAAAATTCCGAAAAATGGTAGTTAATTAGTAAAGACCATGGTAAACACTTTGGTCTTCTGTACTTGACCCTAATAAAATCATTTACATGGCTTAATCAGTGATTTAAGCCTGACTTAAAAACGCGGAAAACACTATTCATACGAAAATACAACTACCTTAGAAAAATCTGTAAAAATCACATCTGATAGAGGGTATTTTTCTTAGCAACTTTGTCTTCTGAAGTTTCATCGGTAAAAATCAGAAACTCTCTCTATCGACTAAACCGTTGAACATTGGGTTAAATTATTATTTTAATCTTAAGATTGGGAGATTAACAATAAACCTCGTGATAAAATTCCATAAAAATCATATTATGAAAGAGCATGTCTTGATTAGTAATTTTGTCTTTTGGGTCCAATTCATTAAAAATCATTTAGTAATATTAAATTGAGGTTTTAGTTAACCATTCCTTAATCTTTTGGATTAGGCTTAGATTAGGCTAACCTTACCTTGAGAAACACGTGAAACCGTGTTTTGGTTGGCAGAAACACGTTGTCAACAATGCAAAGGATTTTGCGGCTCTGACCAAACCGTGTGTGAAGATTAAACACTCCTCTTCCAAACCTATAAGTAGAGGAAGCCCCCTTAAACATCTCTTAAACACAAAAGGGTTCTTGCTGCTGTGAAGAAGCTCTGCAAGTCTACTGTTCATCTTCTTCCCCATTCATCTTTCCTTATTTCATCGGTTAAGGTAGGTAACCATGGCACAAACCTTGAATTTGATAAATGGAATGAAAGGGCATCATGTTAGCTTGTAGAAACCATGCTTTTCCATTTATTTACGTACTCAAATGCATAAAACGCCGGATTTATGCTTCTGTTTCGCTGTTCCCGTGTTACAGGGATTAACGGTTCCAACCGGACCGCTTTATCTCTTAGATGGCTCAGAACTGCCCGCCCGACTTATACAAACGGCCCAATTAGAACCGCCCGCCTTGTATAAAACGGCCCAATGATAACCGTTTTACAGCCAGTAGGTTTAACGGCCCACTGTCATCCGTTTAACTTCCAGAAAACTGATTTTTTTTGCTATTTGACCCATTTAACAATGTTAATTAGTAAAAATTGACAATCCACATAAATAACAGATAATGACATGAGTAAATTTCTGTTATTTGCAATATCTATTTTGATAAATTGTTTAAAGTGAAAATCATTGAAATTCACTTGTAACTTTGGATAAATTGAATAAGTATGGTAAATAGCTAAACTTTACCATAGGTAATTTCTGTAAATTACTGTAAACCAGAAAATTACTGGCCGACTTATGGCAAGTCTTTGACCAATTAGCCGGACACTCCATCCGGTAAACTTTACATTTTTACCGTAGAACATTTTTACCGTGGTAAATTACGGTTACATCATGACTATTGTTTTAACTTGATTAATTGACCGATTACCCTTGGATAATCTTCGGTCATATTTGAGCCCGGAATTGATCAATGGACATTAAACTGAAATTGGTTGGTTTAATTGTTATTGGCAACCCGGTGACTATTTTGCATAAATTATCTTATAATTAGATATTATCGTTATGCTTAATACGGATTCTCTTGAACCGTATTTCTTAAAATACGACCCGAATGGTTCGTATATTCGTTCTTCGGAACTTACTTCTCTCTCTCGAACGGCTTACTGTCAACCGTTCATTCTTGGCCCCGTGACTCGTTACTCATGTGAGTACGGCCCGGTGTTTGCCGTACGACTACCTTGTTTTGGGTTTTTCATCGTGGTTATACTCTTGAATCAAAGGAGGCGAGTGTCGTCCTTTACATCTTGTACCCGACAGAAATTCATCTGATTATATTGGCCATAATTGACTATGTCTAGACGGGGGATCGGTGATCCAATTGAAATGAAATGCCAACGCATCATAAGGGCCCGGTCTGGTCCTGGGGAGAGCGCCCGAAAAGATATTGAGCCCATTGGGATGTTTATGACAGGGTGAGGCATTGCACCCGAATACTTGACTTGACATGTTACGTCTATGACAAACTCTTGTTACTTGACTCGTGCGTATTTACTTGGTTACATGTGTAACATACTTGCTGGCCAAATTATCTACTGTTACTTTACTTGTTCATTACTTGGTAAATTGTTATATTTCTTGACCTTGCAAGATATCTTTTACATTGTTTCTTTTATCGTATAATCATTCTTTATTTACTGCATTTCATATAAATTGGAAATCAATGGTTAATTACGTAAACCTGTTTGTGGTTATCTACTGAGCGCGTTTAGCTCACTCCTACTTTTCCCCTCTTTCCAGGTGATGAACTTGTCGGGAATGGACTGGAGTGATATCGAGAGATAGTTTTAGTTTATTGAGTCAGTTTGTACCCTTAGTATTAGTGAGAGATTGTTCTAGTATTTTGCTTATTATTTGGATGTAGTTGTTCTACCCAGTGTACTCAACTTTATTATCAATAAAACTCTGATTATTATCCTTTCCAACCTTTTGTGCAATGGTTTGCAATGGTTCAGAATTATTGCTCGCTTGCCCCTAACCGTACGTCCCGAGATTCTGCATCGAGGCGTGACACCCACCTTGCAGCGCGACTGCTCGACCTACGTGCAACAGTGTGACCGATGCCAACGATTTGACCACTTGGTCCATCAGCAGGCAACGGAGCTCGTCACCCTAGCCAAGCCTTATCCTTTTGCTCGATGGGGGGTTGACATCCTTGGGCTGTTCCCTATGGCTCAGGCCCAGAAGAAGTTCATCATCGTCGCCATCGACTACTTCACCAAGTGGATCGAGGCCGAAGCTGCAGCTAGGATCACCGAGACAGTCGTGTGGAGTTTCATCTGGAAATTGATCATTTGTCGCTACGGCATCCCCCGAGTGATAGTGAGCGATAATGGCCGATAATTTGATTCTCGTTATTTCTGAGATAGATGTGCCGACCTAAGCATTCGCAATCACTTCACTTTGGTCGCCCACCCTCAGGCTAACGGGATGGTCGAAAATGCCAATAAGACTATCTTAAAAGGCATCAAGACTAGGCTCGGCAAAGCCAAGGGTAGCTGGCTCGAGGAATTACCAAACATACTTTGGTCGCACAAAACGACTCCCAGAACGGCAACCGGTGAGAGTCCCTTTCAGCTGGTGTACGGCACCGAGGCTGTGATCCCGTTGGAGATTGACAATCCCTCCCTCCGAGTCATCTACTTCTCGCCCGAGGCAAACGACCAGAAACTGCTCAAAAACCTCGACCTAGCAGATGAAGTCCGAGAGATTGCCAGCATCCGAGCAACAGAATATCAACGCCGCCTCACTCAATACTACAACGCCAAAGTCCGGGACAGACACTTCCAGTCGGGAGACTTTGTTCTCAGAAAAGCCGAAGCCTCTCGACCACTTGAGGCGGCGGGCAAGCTATCCCCTAATTGGGAAGGCCCCTACTGAGTGGTCGAGACGCTCGAGAAAGGAGCGTACCGGCTATCTACTATGGAAGGAGAACCCATCCCTTAGACGTGGAACGCGACTACACTACGCAAATTCTACTTCTGAACACTTCAGTCGTGTAAGCAATATGAGATAAAACAAAAAGTTCCTTCCCCTTTTATTCAAATAATTGTTTGTACATCAGAAAGGCCGAAGCCAATACAATACATGTCAAAAAAAGCAAAAATCCATCTGGCGGCGCCGTACAAGCCCATCACTCGACTGACTCGGTTAACCTTCCTGCGTCCAGCCACTAACTCTGCCTCATTCGGAAACTAGCTCGGATAAAGGATAGCCGACCCCGTTGGCTCGGGTAACTCGGGACAAAGGTGACAGAGGAAGGCTACCTTACAAGTTGCACCGATAAGATGAAGGGGAAGAGGAAGCCAACTAATAGAAGAGGATGTCAAGAGGCACCCTCCGAAGAGTGAAATAAATGATAAGAAGGGCAGAAGAGAGAGAAAGAGGCTGTGGGGAGAAGGGAGGAGAAGTAGGAAGTGGAGAGGAATCTTGAGGGATCCCCTCCAGAGAGTGAGCGGGAAGGGACGAGAGAAAGGGATGCCTGATCCCCCCATCCGTCTACCGTTACGCCCCTCCCCGCAAGCGCCGTCGGAACTGATAAAGAGAAGGCGACGTGCTTCCCCACGTCGAACCCCCTTCATACCCGCCCGCCGACCGTTGAACTCCCTTCAGACCCGAAGCAGCAAAGACTCTCTGCCCTCCGTCGTCAGTAGCTTCATCTTCGAGAGCGTCTTCCATGCTTCAAATTTGACAGCACAACGCTTCGTGAAGGAGGGGGGAAATACTGTCAGAGAAGACCCTAAGCGATGGAGATGAAGAGACGCCCTTCGGACCTTTTATAGGCGAAGGGAGGCTACTTGCCTTAAATGATTCTCCCCTCGAAAACACGCTAAAGGGACCTCTCCCTACGAACGGTCACCTCAGACTCCTTGGTTCCATCCCAGCGGGACACATGAAGCGGCCGGGCATTTAAAGCATGAGAAAACATAAAGACACCCTGTCAGACGCCTGCCCAACCATTATGCGAGATCCACGTAGAAAGTATCGACACTTTCCAACTACTGCGGATATAGTGGTCCAACCACGGCAATGGCGGTAAGAAATGGTCAAGCCTTTATCAGAACGCTACTGCCTTACGTTTTTGACCTTCCCTTACACAAAAAGAGAAGTCTTTTCTTCAAAAAGGAAAAACATATAAGGAGAAAAATAAAAATAGATACATCAGGCCCCTGGCCCATCTTGAGGCTCGAAAGTTGAAGGCTCCGACGATCTGCCCCCGGCATCCTCAGCGACGGCCGACCCTGGCACTGACCCCACCTGTGTGGGAACTACCTCGGTTGCGCGCCCTCCCGAGGCATCCGAAGTTGGTGCCTCCTCAAACGAAGATGAGTCACAATGGTCTCCTTCTTCCCCTGACACCGAACTAGAGGAATCGGAGGATGCCAAATCCGAGTCGTAACATTGCCCAGACGGGAAACTGATTGTCCCGGGCGCCTGCTCCTCCGCGTAGAAGACGGCCCGGCCGTAGCCGTGCTCGAACCCCTTGCGGAGGCCCCGTCGAAGTGCTAACTCATAGTAGGAGAGGGCAGCCTCCTTAAGGTCGACCCGGTAGGCCTCCGAGCGTTTGTATTGCTGGAGTGCCTCCGCCTCGACCGATCCCACCCTACTAGCGAGCTCGGCCTTCTCCCACTCCGCCTCAGCCAACCTCTGCTCTACCTCGACTATCTGCTTCTCCGCCTCGACCCGATCAGCCTCGGACTCCAGCTGAAGACGTGTGGCTTCCTCCGCTCGGTCCAAAAGCTCGGCACGCTCGGCCTCCCACTGGCCATCTCGCTCGCCGCGGGCCACACGCTCCTCCTCCAGAAGCTTGCTCTTCCTCTTGAGCAACCCGCGGGCCCGAGCCAATTACGCGATCAGTGTCCGGGCCTCTGCCAGGCTCGCCCTCGCCAGCTCTCTAAGCAAGGAGAGCTCCCGCCGAAGCCCATCATGCTCCTCGGTAAGCCGAGCTATCTTCCTGTCGGACGCACCAAGGGTCCAGGCAAGGTTTGCCCGTTCTGACTCCGACCGAGCGTAAGCTTCAGCCAGAGAGGCCCCGAACTGGGCCAGGACCAGGCCACCCTCCATGACCATCTCAAGGGCCATGGGGGGGGAGCGTTGGTTGTCTCCTCCCCTCGCTACCTTTGTAGCTATACTGCAGCATTTCTGGTACAGAGGGCCCCGGATGCCCAGCCTTTCCAAAATAGCCGGAATAGGGACCCCCCCTCCGAGCGACATCCCCTCGGGAGCCCCGCTGGCTGGCCCGGATTGAGCTGTTGCTTCGTCCGCCCGTCTTACCTCAATCGGTTGGGGCTGCGTCGCCTCTCCTCGCGACCCCCCGGCCTCGACTGGCTCAGCCCCGACGTCGCCACCCGGAGCGCCGCCTACCTCGCCGGACGCTCCAGTCTCGGCCGCGGTCCTAAGGTCACCCGGTTCGGCCCCGGCCCCCTCGGCTCCTGCAGAGGGGAGAGCCGGGCCAGCGTTGCCGCCAACCGCAGAAACGGCCCTGGCCTCCTCGGCCCCCTCTTGCTCGGTGGATGGGAGAGCCAGCCTAATCGGGTCGGCCTCGTCACGCTTGGAAGAAGGGAGAGCCGAATCAGAGCCATCTTCAACTGTGGGGACTGCCCTGACTCTTTTGGCCCGCTTCTTGGCCTTCACGGCATCCTGTATCATCCCCTCCATAGGATCCTTGCGCTTGGATCCCCGCAGCCTGGAAGACCCTTCCCGGGCCACCCCCTTGCCCCTATCTCAGGCTCGGGAGCGACCCTCGAGAGACTGCGACTCAACGATAGCCGAGTCATTGCCCAGATCGATCACTTCCCAATTGGTCTCATGCTCCTCCTCCGCAGTCGGCCCCCTAGTGTCTGCGCAAAAGAAGATATGATCAGGAAAAGAAAAAAGGCTTCATCATCCGACAAGAAAGTTGATTCATGGTGCCCGTACCTGTCGGCCGTAGCCGCAGGAGAAGACATCGCTCGATGTTCTCCGGGGTCACCAGCTCCTCCGTGGACTGGCGATGCTTCATCAGAATGGCGGCGTACTTCTTCACATCTGGAGAGAACTCATCTTGCCTCGGAGGAATGCTCGTGTGAAAGTTGAGGATTACGGGACACCTCCAAGACTCCTGCACCGAAAAAATCCCCACCCAGAAGAACTGAGTTTTCCATCCTTTATGGGAAGAGTCCTTCGCGGCTAAGGAGACACAGCTCCTGTTTCGCCTCGCCTGGACGAAATAGAAGCCCTTCCTGGCGGAGGAATGCCCCTTCAACTCAAAAAAATAATGGAAGAGGTCCAAGGAAGGAGGAACTCCACACTGGAGGAAGAGGATGCGGAAAGCGAAGAAAAGAAGATAAGAGTTCGCTACCAACTGTGTGGGAGCCAACAGGAAGAAATTGAGAATCTTAAGAACAAAAGGGTCAAAGGGAAGACGGAACCCACCCTTCCACGACAGAAGGAAGGAGCAGAAATGGCACGTACGAGAATCCAAGCTTGTCTCGTTTGGGTATCCACGACGAAGTAGTACTAATAGGGCAGGCAAAACTGGTGCTGCAACCGTTTCACCTCCGCCTCCCCCAGCTCGCTGTAGTTCGGAGCCGGTGGTATCACCACCGCCCTCGCCTCCAGCTCACCCTCCAACTCCTCGACCTCCGGACGCTGGTCCGCCATGAAATCTGAAGAGGAACTTGAAGAGAAATGCTCCCGAGACTCCGAAGATTCTGGAGGAAGAGGGAGTTATTGGACCGCCTCCGCAGTTATCTCCGCCAACTCTGCGAACGCTGTCGCGATTCTCTGCTCTTCCATCGTATCCTCACAGTGCATCAAAGAGCCTTGAAAGAAAGTACGAAAGAGGGCAAAACCATAAAGCGGAAGGAGTATGGAACAATAGCAAGCGCACAACACCTATATCCCCTCGCGGAAGGCGGTGCGTCATTTCGACCTCCGAAAAAGGTGGGCCCCTTCCTTTCAAATCAGTTAGGATCATCATTATTACGGGCCTAGGTGACCACGACAGGTGACTTCTTAACACCGTCAGATATCCACCACCCAAGCCACGCTGGTCCAAGACCCCAACGGCTACTCTTTCGAGCCTGCCAAGGCTCGGGAGTAGGAGGGGGACAAGTGGAGAGGGGGATTTCTGTAGCTCATCTATGAGCGGCCAAACTAGGTATAGTGAGACCGAATGAGGCCCAGCTCATCTAAGTGACCGCCCCGCAGGGCCCACTTAGCATAAAATCCCAATAAGTTCACTCGGCATCAAGCACTTCCTAGGAGGACATTAGGCTCGGAAGGCCGAGCGTCGGTCCGGTCAGAGGAAGACCCACGCCCGACCTATCCCCCTTACTGAGATAAGGGCTAGCGCCCAGCGCCCACTCCGACCGAACCTCACCTGAGCTATGCCCATCGCCCGGGATAGGGCCGGCACTCTCCATGCTTGGGTCGATCGACGGTTGCTTATCCACGCTGCCGTTAAGAGCCCTTTCTGAGCAGGAGTTTACGAAGATAAGGGGGCCCATAAATCCTCAAGGCTATAAAGAGCCCACGTCAAGGATGTAACCCCCGCCTGAAACTCCTCAGCTTACAGGACAAATGAGGCTGGCGCACTATTTAAACCTGGGACTCCCTCCGGCGAAAGGTAAGGCCAATACACGCCTAAAACTCCCTGAGCAGGAACCACTTCATCACCTTGGTTGAGAGGGATCTTGTGCATCTCCTTCCTCCTCCCTTCATAGCTTCCACCATTGCTCTACTAACTTAGGCATCGGAGGGTTTACCCCAGGGAACCATCCCTAGGCCCCCTGATCTGTTTCCCTTCCTTGCAGTTCACTGTTCGGTGATCACCTCCTCCAGCTCAGGACCAGCGCGAGATTACGCCTCTTCACCCCCATTTTAAGTTAATGAAAATTTGCCATTTGAGAGTTCAAATTTTAGATTTCTGGTGGAGTGAATCCATTAGTGGGTGAGAAGCCCTAGGGAGAGAATCCCACCCCATCCCTCTCTTACTCTCTCTCTTCATCTCCCTTCCCTCTCTTGGCCCCCCCCTCTCTCTCTTCCACCTCACCCTCCACATCAGCCCTAAATCTGCCACCAAATCTACCACCCCAACAACCTTTCCCTTCCCTAGGTGCTTTCATTGCCCCTCCACCACTCCCCACCAAATCTCCTCCCTCCCTAGGAGGATCTTGGCCTTCCCAACACAATCCCCCCTCTTCCCCACACAATCCTCCAACTCCCATGGGAGGTTTGAAATTTTCCTTCCACCCCATTCTTCCCCCCATAGCTTGGGCCGCCCTAGAGAAGGACCCCCTCCCCCTTTGAGCTGGTCGCCCCCCATCCTCCATCTCCATTCATCCTAGAGCATCCCCCACCTCCCCTCCTTCTCCACCTTGAGTAGAAACCAACATTCTGCATCCTACCCTCTTCCTGTCCCTCCATCTCTACCCTAGCAACCTTCCACACCTCCCCCACATCCCTTTCCTACCAGTCATCCATTCCCCTTCACCAATCAACAACCCTCTTCCCCATTTCATGAACACTTGGAGCTACACCAAAGGTTCTGTTCACAGCTGAGGACCTGCAGAGAACCAGCGTCTTGCAGATCCTGCCACGACTTCATCCCAGCATCCCTGGAAGCACAATTGGTACCGTCGGAAGCGTCTCCTAATCCTCTTCACAATGGCGGTGGTCTTGTCCCATTCTGAGCTCTTTGCAGCCCGAAGGAGCCGATCTCCTCAGACTGCGCGTCTTCTCCCTAACTGTCAACTTGAAGCCACTTGCAGAGACTGCCACGGACATCCTCTTGAGGATCTTGAGGCAGCGCTTGGCTGAGATCTTCTACGACGAGTCTACTTCCAGGATCAAGAAGCGAAACCCCGTTCGGCATCCGGAGCTAAGAGTTCTCATTTTTCTCCCCCGGGTGCGGAGTTCTGTTCCCCCTGGGACTGAACAAACACCCTTTCACTGTTCAGGACATATCTGTCTGCTCCGACCTCTTCCGGCACCCCCGTGGATCTCCGTTCGAAGAGGGCTGGACAACGAATCCAGCAACTAGAGACATGCCTGAATCAGAGCGCAGGAGCGCTCGGGGTGACCTCGTCTTCCTGCTATAGTGGTACCATAGCAGTCAGAGTCAGAGAACAGAGGTCCTGCTCACGACCCTGCCCCGTCCAACGCCAGCAACTAGAAATTCTCCCAAAAATTGGACGTTCTCCTGGGTCAACTACGAAGGTTCTCCAACTGGTTTCATCGACAACAGAGTTCGGTAGAGACCGTAGAGGTGCCGACTTTGACCGCCTGTCCCCTGTTCCATAGGGCGGACAGAATCGTCGAATTTCATTCAATTAGTTCCTAGTTCGATTCTCCCCTCCCTGCCTGGTCGGCTTACAGCCCCTCCCTGCTGGAGGTAGTGTTTGGATGTATGTGTGACTTCCCCTCCCTTTGTTCCACCCCCTTGCATGGGGAGTAGTGTCGTAATCCTTTAAACAGGTTCAAGCTACACCGGCGCGGCGTGTGGGGAACCCACGCTTCCCCGCTCGCCCACGTCTCCGAGCGGGACCGGTTTCTTCAAACCGGTCAAGTAAGTGTTCCAACCCTGGCTTTCCTTAGTGCTTGTTCTTTCAATATTAGCTCATAGCTCCGCTGGACTATGAGAGTGAGTGCTCGATCCGCAAGCTCATTTGCTTCAAGAGATCACCGTGGGAGAGAGTGTGCAACCCGTGCCCTTGGCACAACGTCGGCTCCATTGAATCGGGCCTCCATACCTTTGGGAGAACCCTTGGCCTTGCTGGCCCTCTACCAGCAAGGGCCCAACCCTCACAACCTCCACTTGGTTTCACCGAGTTACCCCGGTACTTGGGTGAGTGTCGGGTGAGTGGCCGCCGATATCGGGCCATTTCGATTGCGAATTGTGCTTGCTTGATAAGGTCCAAGGTGCATCGGTCTTGTGACTATCACCCCCAAGGTGATGTCACATCACAGGCACATTGCGAGGGGTAAGAAGGATGACCTAGGAGGAGGGGCAAACGGGATCGGAATAGAACAAAATTTATATTGATGGAAATCTAACACAAGGGGGAACAATCCCTCAAAATCTCAGCTCTATCAGAGTTGTGAGCTGGGAGAACCGACCTATTCTTTAGGCTGTTGTTCTGGATTTTGTGGTTCAGGATAATAGGGTGGAAGGCGGCTTGTGGCGGCTTATTGGTGGCTCCGATGGCGGCGGCGGCGGCGACGGTGGTGGAGCTTCACACTCCAGGGAAGAGATAGAAATTAGATTCACTCCAATATTTAGGGCTTCACACCTTGAATCAAGAAGGAAGATGATGAAGAACAAGAAGAGCTAGAGAGAGAGAGGGTGCGCCCTTGGCATGTCACAAAAAATTTTCATCATTAATTCCTATGAAATGTGGAAATACAAGCTCATATAGAAATGGCCAAAAGACCTTGTTGGCCCAGACTAGATGGCGGATAAGAAGGGGGGTTGAATTGTCCCCTTGCCAAGATGGCGGATTTTAAAAAACTTTCTGAACTAAACACAGTGGAATTAAAATTAACTACATTGATTAGCATAAACAGATGTGAGATTAAAGATGTTCTCTCAATCTTTCTGATCTCACACGAATATCCAATGCAGAGTGATCAAACTTTAACTACACCTGAAAGCAAATAGCAGAAGTAAGAACGTGTAGTAGAGCAGTGAATAAAAATCTATCAAGTAGACCTGTGAATGAAGGTAGAAGAAATGGACAAACACACAGGAAACCATAATAAACACAGAGATTTTTAGGTGTTTCGGGACCACGACGGGTTCCCTACGTCCACCCCTCACCGAACCTGGTGAGGCTTCACTACCACACAACGAACCATAGCAAAATGGGGATGAGCCCCAGCACCACACACGCTACTTCTGCAGTAATCCACACACGGGGCCTGGCCCCAAACCGCTGCCACTGCAGCACACACACACACGAACGGGGAACTCAACCCACACTAAAAACTCACACGGAGACACAGCTCCGTCCACACACACAAACTCGGGGAACCTAGCCCCACAATAAAACCAAACACTCGGAGACGCAGCTCCGCCTTCACACACAAGTATTCTCAATTTAACAAAATAGAAGAATATATAATGATCCCCCAAGATATTAAACTATGCTCAAATAAAAGGATGGAAATGAGAGGAGAAGGATTCCCCCTCAAATTTGCATTAAAGGCTTTTCATTGAAGTGGTAGGGTGCGCTAGAAATCTTGATTCATGGAGTGAGAAGTAGCCAGCCTTCGAAAGAAGCTTCCAGGATAGGAAGCTCGTGATGTAAAGCACGCCAATCTATAGATCTGAGTTGTGGCTCGTGGATGGAATCTTCAGCGGCTTCTTCATCCTCCTCTAGCAGGGTGCGACCCTCCAGCTCATCCTCCCTTCACCTGCAGGACAAGATAGAGCAATATTAGCGTAAAGGGGGTGTCTCCTTCGATGGAGATCACAGGATATAAATAGGGCAAGAATATAGAAATAAAGACCATAAAGCCCTTGTAAAAACCCTTCAAATACACACCTAAAAGATGGGAGAAACCCTAAGGGTATTAGGGTAAAAAGCCCAAGCAAAACGGATCATGAAATGGGCAGATCAAAATCAAACTCCGGAAACCCGATTCGGATGCAGCAGACAAAAGTGTTTTGTCCCGTTTAAAGCAACATGACCCAGGGTGAAAGTGTCGACTCTTAGAGTCGACACATTTCACAAGAGGTTCTGTTTTCCTTAAAAACAGACCTCTGGCTTGTGAGTGTCAACTCTAAGAGTCGACACTTTCAGAGCCAAAGCAGAAACTGCATAATGCAGCCCTTAGCAAGCCTGAATCATGGAGAACCAATCAACCGTATTCAAATATAGTATAGTGGCATGAATAAAGAGGATTATGAACCATTAATCAAGCTTGTTTAAACAAGATCCATAAAAAGCATGTTAAGCACAAAGCCACTTCAAACCGCCCATGAAAAGTATGCATGAAGGCACTATGAAAACCCATTTTCCCAACTCAAGATTAAAAGGATATTACCAGCATTCATTGTAATATACAAGATGTTTACCATC
Source organism: Amorphophallus konjac (assembly GCA_022559845.1). Classification (NCBI taxonomy): domain Eukaryota; kingdom Viridiplantae; phylum Streptophyta; class Magnoliopsida; order Alismatales; family Araceae; genus Amorphophallus; species Amorphophallus konjac. The sequence continues at coordinate 168,976,368 of CM040122.1, read as the reverse complement.
AATATCAATCCTGCAAAGTGCACAATAGAATCAAGTTCAGTTTTCCAGAATCCAAAACTCAAGAACTATTAACCATGGGTTTAACCAACATGTGAACACTTCATGATGCCAAATATCACCAAAGTTTATATGAGAACATTAAACACGAAACCAAATTGACTAAGTATAGGGCATTTCAATTTCAGCTCAAAGATGGCCATTCATGTGGCCAAGGTTCAGATCAAGATTGTGTCATTCAGTCCAAAGCTTATTCAAAGTTAAGTCCAATAACTTCAAACTCAGTTAAAGGCAGCCTGAACCCAATTTTTCATGCAGTCAGATATAGAGTGTCAAATGAAAACCATTTCAACAAATGTCAAAAGGTTAGTTCATTGAAAGCCATTAAACAAACCTTTCAAATAGAATTCAATCAAACTTTTATGAAAACCAAGTTCAGTCAAAAGCAAGACCAACCCGAAGAGGGTCCTTAAAGCCTGTTAAAAAAACATTCAAATACATGCTTTACCATGTCTTAGAACTATCATTTAAACCAGGTTCAAACCCAAGTACCAACAATACAGAGCACACTAGCAACCCATTTAACAGTTCACTGAAAAACACATTGTTTTACATGTTAGCTCCAAAGTCTCATGCACAGCACGCATGAGTCAACATCAAAAATGTATCCATAAAGGACCATGAATTTCAACCTACAAAAGGTGAAAACAAATTACTTAAGTTGATCTTCAAGTAATGCAGATAAATGCACAAGTCACAGCACATGAAGGTCTGTGCATGTTATGGACAGGGTCTGTGCATAGCATGCACAAGGTCCGTGCATAGTATGCACGAAGTTGGTGCACACTGTGTAAAACACAAAGACAAAGTCGGTGCATATATATGTATAGCAGGGTCAGTGCATATATGACAAGGTCGGTGCATATTGTGAAAGACCCAAAGAACAGGGTCGGTGCATATAATGAAAGGTAAGTGCACTTCCATAGAAACACTAAGATAAGGTCGGTGCACTTTTATGAAACTCGGTGCAAGTTCGTAAAACACTAAGGACCAGGTCAGTGCAAATGATGTAAAATCTATAGACAAGGTCGGTGCAGGTATAAACAAGGTCGGTGCACATCTATAGAACACTGAGATAAGGTCGGTGCACTTTTTTGAAACTCGGTGCACATTCATGAAATAACAAAGATAAGGTCGGTGCAAGTGCCAAATGCGGTCAGTGCATATAATGCTCAAGTCTGAGCATATGAAATACAGATCAGTGCCTTGAGGAATAGGTTGACTCCCTGAATGGGTGAGGTCTACTCTTCAGACCGCACAAGTCCAAACATCCAATCCTACAAAATAAGATATCAACAGTAAGCTCCAAAATGATCAATGCGCATTTTCCACAGTATTTACACTTCTATTCATACGTAAAACACACAATATATTGTAATCATCAAAACCGTTATCAAAGACAAGGAGGGGAGCGCACCGAACCCAACAATGTCCCCCTTTTTGATGATGACAAAATATTGTGGCCACCAAAACTCACTCTCCCCCTTTGACATTATCAAAAAGTGGGGGACAAGGGGAACAAGTATGAAATAGAATTAACAACTAGTGGCACACGAACCCAGCAATAACCTACCATAAAAGGAAGGTGTGTGAACCATGAACACCAAGCAAGAAATGAGATTCGACGTGCAGTATGCAAGATGACAAAAGTATATGCAAGTACTCAATTTTTGAACTATATGCAATAAGTATGATTCAACTATGCACAAGAGTATCAAGAAACTAAACTATATGCAAAAGTTGTGCTGAATAGCACATTATTCTCCCCCTATTGTCATGAACAAAAACTGACTGACAATGGGATAAATTGACCTGTTATTTACCTGTATAACCTAAAGATGTATGAAATTTTAAGCAAGCATGCAGTCACGCATGTGGCAAGCATGTAGTAAGCTATAGCTCCCCTTCAATGGGGTAAAAAGGATAAGAGAGAACAGTTGATTCAATCATGTTGTGGCACATTAAGTATAATCAAAAAAGGTAGTGCATGCATATGCTAAAGGTATTGCATAACCCATGATAAGAACAAATTCAAGATATACAGTCATCACAATAATACCCAAAATTAAAATTTGTGTAAATGAGCAATGAAACTCGAAATTATGGATATGAATAGAATTTCTAGAAAACACTAGAGGGTTATTTCCTTCCTACACTTCCATTTTGATCCTCAACTTTTGGTAGCTTCACATAACCCCTTTTTGTTTGATTTTCTTTTATTGGATTTCACCGTTCGACGCGAGTCACCTCATGTGTCTCAATGGGATTTCCCGACTACTAGGATTCATCACGCAATGTGAATTTTTGTTTCACCTTTCGATGCGAGTTTCCTCATTTATTTCAGTGGGGATTCCCGACTACTCGGTTCCACATTCCACTTATTGAAGCTTGCGGGTTAAGTAGCTTTTTCCTCACGATTCTCTCAATTTTCATGTAGAAATTTGTTTCCCTTGAAGTGTTAAAATGAATTTCTGAAATCCTTATCAATCAAAGTCATATGCATCATTTTTGAACAAAGTATGTGGGTAATTACTTTGTATGTAGAAAATGAATTTGCCTAGACATAGTTATGACTCCCCCTAAATGTATGCACAGTTAGAAATAAATCCTCCTCCTTTGTATATGTCATGGTTCACAAAAGATCAAGAACGATGTGTTTTATTTATCAAGGAGGTGATGTCTTAGAAGATTTTCAAGAAGTGATTTTCTTAAAATATATACATGCAATCAAGCAAGGACCTTTCAAAATTTTTAGGCAAATTGATTATCGGTACTTGGCGAAGAACGTAGGTCTGAAAACCACCATCACGCGTGAAGAAAGCTTCCAATTGGACATAATCCAACCTTCCACAATCGCCATTTGATATACCGGATAATCATAGAATTCAAGCACACAAGTATGTCAAGTGTATATGCAAGTGTATGTATGCAAATGGAAATGATCGAAGACTTTCTTTTATTTACAAGTATGTAAAGATGTGTATGATATGTGCAATGTGTATCATGCAACTAAGTATGTGTTCTATGTATGCAAAAATGAACCATTATTTGCAAGACATGAGTAAAAGTATGAAAGACTTTATGTACAGACCAAAGCATTCAAGACTGAATTGTTATTTACAAACCAAAAGAGAAAGTGTGTATGAAGGACCTTATATGTGCAAAGAGAAGTGTTCAAGACATATAATCATGGAACTCAGAAATTCTCAACATTTCAGAAGTTGCTAAAATCAATGAAATAGAAATGCAACTATTTAATTACAAAATTTTTCTCCAAACTCAAATTTTAACTTTTCAGATTTTTCAACGAAAACCTAAGCAGAGTGAGTTCTCAAAATTAAACCATTTTCTTTCTCGCCTTGAGAGTCCTTTATTTATCAACATTCCTTGTCCTCAAGGCGCCCCTACAAAACAGATTCTCATTTTGGACATTTGGGTACCCAAGCCATCTTGGGTCCCGAGGTGTCACGTCCCGAGCGCGGAAGATACCCAGAGACGCGTGACGAGTTTATATCGATCATGTCAATCAGAGTATTAGTGTATTCGACACCAAATCAGAGATGCGCAAGAATAAAGATAACCCAATCCTTTTATTCCTTCACAAGAGTATTTCTATTACAATCCCTTGAAAATGCTAAACTTAATAAAAAGAAAAGTACAAAATTGACTTAAGAAAAATATGGAAAAGACAAGACTAGTTGACGCTTTGAGAAGCTCTAATCTCTTTCACTCTTGACCTTCCCTGTCCGATTGAGTCTCGTCGTCGGACTTACATGAAAAGTAGGGAAACACTGAGTGAGCGAACGCTCAGTAGGAAATTATATCTCAAGAACTAGCAATGGGTTTAAGTAATTACAATTTATCACATGTAAATGTACTATGGCTATGCATGTAGAAATAACTAATCAATAGATAACACGTCGTGTAAAACATCCAAGCGAGTCTTAACCAAGAGATATTCATGAGAGACTTTATAGATTATTGGCTATTTCACGCAAGTACTTTGCCCGTGTCAGGCCATGCTAGTAAAGTCACGCAAGTCGAGTCACGCACGCAAGAAAGAGAGAGTGTGGAATGCCAAAGATCAAGAGAAAAAGTACTTCGGTGCAATGCTAGACACCGTGATCATTACAACTCCCATGGGCACTAGTACTTTTGGGTGCTCCTCCCAGGACCAGATCGGGCCCTTATATGCACAGCATTAAAGATAGATCTAGACATCCACGATAATTTATAGCCAATAAGGAGTTTCAAGAACAAGCTTTAATAGGATGATAAGATAAGATTTTTTTATGGAATTCAAGGGCAAGGCCCTTGAGTAAGGACATACTGGCGATAAAATTCACGCAAAGCATATAAACCATGACATGTCGATAAACTGGGTGGAATTGGTTCCCTAACCGGGTACCATAACAAATAAGTGCCCATATGTAGATGGTCACTCTTTTTATATAGAATTGAGGTCCACAAGAACAGCATATTAATGGCATGATGTCCTCATCCCATTAAGAATATTCTCATGATATCCACTTAGCATAACATGAGGGCCGGTATACCATGTTTCTATAGAGTGACATGGCAAAATAGTGTAATAGGTTTTTATGGTACAACCAGCTCAATCGGCCTTGAGGGAATCCAAGGCTACGAGGAGACTTACGGAGGTCCCAATGACTAACTTGCTAGTCCAAAGGAACGGAATGTCCAATGGAGAGCTTGTATGTCACCGAGAGTTAGTGGGTAAACGATAAACCATTGGAAAACATGGGACTATATTCACGGAGTGGAAATATAGTGCCGATAATATACTTGCACATATATATATATATATATCGAACCCTCGGTTAACAGAAAAATGGGAAAAATAGTAACACCGGAAAATAGCCACTTAAGCTAAGTCATTACTTATCAAATTAACGCCTTTCGCAGGGGCGTTTATTTACAATTTGACGACTTATACAGCAGGCGTCCATCATATTTCTTCTATTTTGCATAATTTCTAAATTCTGGAATTTTAGTAGAACGCGCCTTAAACAGGGGCGTTACTTTCAAATTCGCGCCCTGGTTCAGGGCGTCACTTTTATAAGAGACGACCTCATGCAGGTCGTTAATTCACTATCTTCCGTAATTCGGGATATTAACATGAACAGTGTAAATTTTTCCAAATAATAAATTTCAGGAACCAAGGTACAGGGTCAGGACAAGAAAAATAGCAGGATTCAACAGGTATGATCATGCATCATATTAGATTCGTAGTTTCATAGATATTAAATTTTAAACACGGTTAATTAACAATTAGGTGAAATTGACGACTCCTGGGCAGGGCGTCAAAACTCAAATTAGCGCCCTAGCCAGGGGCGTTATTTTCAAATACGCGCCCTTGTCAGGGTCGCTTCTTTTAAAATTTCACAAAAAACCTTTGAAACCACAATAAAACTATATGCATGCATGACTGATGGTATTATTATGAACTTAAGCTAGTTTGGGCTACGTTCTTGAGAAAACCTACCTGATTAATCAGATCTTGGTGAGTGTACGAGAAGGTTGTGAAGAGAACTCTGTTCTAAACAGGGTTTTCTGGAAGAACGATGTATTCAGCTACTACCGAATCAGAAGTACTTCAACACCCCTCTGATGGTCCGGAAGCAGACTTCACTAATGCTCCGTCTGTAGAGAAATCCCCAGCTTTCTCTGTAACGGATGAAGACGATGAAGAACCCCCGTTCTTCACTTCGACAATAGAGTTACTATTTGCTGCAGACTTCCTACAGAAGGAAAAGTTGAAGATCATTAATTTTCCTTCATCATACATAACCGAAGGTAAGGCAGGAACAAGGAAGAACAAACCTGTGTTCTTCACGGATGACAGCAGCAGCAGATCGCCAAAATAGCGATCAAGGTTGATTAGAAGGGTATTTATAGAGTTTTAGGAATCCCTTAGGGTTAGAATTTGATTAGAACTATAGTTTCCTTGATAGAGTCCTTACCATACGTAGCAATCCTAAAACTTACCCTGGATAGTCTCCTGGTTCGAATGGAACACAAGTGCAATTAACGCCTTAGGTTAGGGCGTTAATTCTAATTGACGTCTTGACCTATGCCGTTTCTTTTACAATTCGCGCCCAAGAAGAGGGCGTTTCTTTCCCTTTCCTTTTATTCGTTTTGGACGTTTTTGAAATTTGACGCCCTTTAGTATAGGCGTCACTTTTTGAATTAACGCCTCAGGTGAAGGCGTTTCTTATTTAAATCGCGCCTTGTTGAGAGGCGTTACTTACTTTTGACTTATTATTTATTCATTTTGGTTCTTATCATTTACTTACTTAATCTTTCTTGAAATCTTCCTTTTATTTTACCAGGGTTGCTACACCCTCCCCCACTTAAAAGAATTTGGTCCCCAAATTCAATCACATATAAACGTGGAGAGTGTAGAATACATACCTTTTTAGAATAAGTCTGGGAATCGTTTCCTCATAGACTCCTCGGTCTCCCATGTCGCTTCGTGTTCTGTACCTTTACTCCATTGCACCTTAACCATGGGAATAATTTTGTTCCTTAATGTTCGTACCTCGCGATCGAGGATCTTCATGGGCCTTTGTTCATAAGTGAGATCCCTTTGAATCACCAGGTCTCCATGATCAATGATATGTGACGGATCATGCACATATTTCTTCAACATTGATATGTGGAATACATTATGAACTTCGGACAATTGAGGAGGTAAAGCGACGCGGTAAGCAACCTCGCCAACTCTTTCTAGTATCTCAAAAGGTCCGATAAACCTTGGTGTAAGCTTGCCCTTAACACCAAATCTCCTTATTCCACGTCCAGGTGATATCTTGAGAAATACGTGATCTCCCACTTGGAATTCGAGATCTCTTCTTCGTGTATCGGCATAAGCCTTCTGCCTAGACTGAGCAACTTGAAGTCTTTCTCTAATCAACTGAATCTTTTCAGTGGTATCCCTTACCATGTCTGGACCTAATAGTTGTTTTTCGCCAACCTCGTCCCAGCACAAAGGCGATCGGCAACTCCTTCCGTATAAAGCTTCGAAAGGTGCCATTTGTATACTTGCCTGATAGCTGTTATTGTATGCAAATTCAACCAAAGGCAAGTGATCATGCCAGCTTCCACCAAAATCAATGATGCAAGCTCTGAGCATATCTTCAACCACCTGATTAGTTCTCTCGGTCTGACCATCCGTTTGAGGATGAAAAGCTGTACTAAAGTTAAGTCTCGTCCCAGTGAATGTTGTAAACCCTTCCAAAAGTGAGAAGTAAAACGGGGGTCTCTGTCAGACACGATTGAGACAGGTACTCCATGTAACCTGACTATCTCTTTAAGGTATAATGCAGCAAGAACATCAACTGACCATCGACTCTTGATTGGCAAGAAGTGTGCCGATTTGGTCAATCGGTCGATGATAACCCATATTCCGTCATATCCTCCCTTTGATTTGGACAGACCCATAATGAAGTCCATACCGATATCCTCCCACTTCCACTTGGGAATATCTAGAGGATGTAGCTTACCGGCAGGTTTTTGGTGTTCTGCCTTGACTTGTTGACATGTGAGACAGCGAGACACAAAATCCGCTATTTCTCTTTTCATATTGGGCCACCAAAAGGTCCTTTTCAAATCTTGATACATCTTAGTTGATCCAGGATGAATCGTGTACCTTGATCTGTGAGCTTCATCTAAGATTTTCTTCTTTAGCTCTGGGCAATTCGGTATACATGTTTTATTTCTGAACATCAATCTTCCATCTGGTGCTAATTTGAAATCAGGTTGTTCTTTCATTTTGCCCTTGATTTCCACTAGTACGGGGTCACTACCTTGAAGTCCTTGTATTTCGGATAGCAAGTCTGGCTGTATGCTCATATGGGATAAGGTGACACACCTACTGTCCTTGTCCATGCTTATATTAAGTCTAGAGAATTGTTCTAGCAACTTCCACTCTTGAATCATACAATTGGCTAATAGTGCTCTCGGCTTTCGACTGAGGGCATCGGCTACAGGATTACCCTTTCCAGGATGATATTGTATAGTGAAGTCGAAGTCCTTAAGATATTCCAGCCAACGTCTTTGCCTCATATTCAATTCCTTCTGAGAGAAGAGATACTTAAGACTTTTATGGTCAGAGTATACAATAAACTGCACTCCGTACAGATAATGTCTCCATATTTTCAGTGCAAATACTACCGCAGCCAATTCTAAATCATGAACTGGGTAGTTCTCCTCGTGCTTCTTCAATTGGCGAGAAGAGTAGGCTATAACCTTCCCTTGTTGCATTAAAACACATCCGAGGCCAATGCCAGATGCATCGGTGTATATTTCGAATCTCTCGCCTTCAATTGGTAAAGCTAAAACCGGGGCAGTAGTTAGATGATCTTTGAGAGCTTGGAAGCTTCTTTCACATTCCTCACTCCATTCATAACGTATCTCCTTGCGAGTTAGCCTAGTGAGTGGTACGGCTATCTTGGAGAAATCCTTGATGAATCGCCGATAGTAGCCCGCAAGACCCAAGAAACTACGGATCTCGCTAGCATTGGTCGGTCTTTCCCAATTCCTTACAGCTTCAACCTTTGATGGATCTACGGATAAACCGTCTTTTGATATAACATGCCCCAAGAAAGCTACTTCTCCTAACCAAAATTCACATTTGCTGAGCTTTGCATATAACTGATTTATCCTCAATATTTGTAATGCTATTCTCAAATGCTCCTCATGCTCTTCCTTGGTCTTTGAATAGATCAGTATATCATCAATGAAAACCACTATGAATTGATCTAGATGAGGCCTGAATATACTATTCATCAACTGCATAAAGGCAGCAGGGGCATTTGTTAGTCCAAAAGGCATAACAACAAATTCATAGTGCCCATACCTGCTTCTGAACGCGGTCTTATAAATGTCCTCATCTTTGATCCTTAGTTGGTGATATCCCGACCTGAGATCAATCTTCGAAAAATACATGGATCCAGATATTTGATCAAATAACTCATCGATTCTCGGCAGTGGATACTTGTTCTTGATAGTGAGATGATTCAACTGTCGATAGTCGATGCATAACCTCATGGATCCATCTTTCTTCTTTACAAATAGCACAGGTGCTCCCCACGGGGAAGTGCTTGGTCTAATAAATCCCTTCTTGAGAAGTTCCATCAATTGCTCCTTCAGCTCCTTGAGCTCGGCAGGGGACATCCTATATGGTACCTTAGAAACTGGTCCAGCACCAGGGACCAAGTCGATGGTGAAGGCCACTTCTCTTTGTGGGGGTAATCCAGGCAAATCCTCCGGAAACACGTCCGGAAATTCTTGCACAACTGGGATGTCTTCTAGCTTAGTCTCCTTAGTCTCCTTAATGGTGACAAATGCAAGGAAAGATACACATCCTTTCCTTATTAGCTTGCTAGCTCGGAGAGCCGAAATAAGAGGTGACTTGCTCCGACTCTTAGGGCTAGAATAGACTAGTTCTGGAAAGTCCTTGAAAGTAACTTTGCTGTTACGGCAATCCACAGTTGCCTGATACCTAGATAACCAGTCTGCTCCCAATATGACATCATATTCCTTTAGGTCTAAACATATGAGGTTGATAGGAAGATTTCTTCCTTTTACCAAGACTTCACAGTTTTGATAATGGTGAGTAATATCGGTTTCGTTTCCGAGAGGAGTAGATAAAAATATTTTCATCCATTCCGGTTCCATAGGTAGTGGGTCAGCAAACTTCTTGGAAATAAAAGAATGTGATGCACCCGTATCAAATAAGACATGTGCAGACTTGGAACAAACTTTCAGTGTACCTTCTACTAGTCCGCCTTCGTCTTGTTCCGCCTCCTTAATAGCTTGGAGACGAGCATTCTTTGTTACCGGGCGCTTTCCGTCACCGGCTTGATCATTGAGTAGGGGACAGTCGGGAATCCGATGATCACGGCTCTCACAACGGAGACACGCTCCAAGTTTCCTCCAACATTCTTCGGCCTTGTGCCCGGCCTTATCACAGTGCTTACATACCACCTTAGAAGGTGTAGTGGTGATGGAGAAAGGTTTGGTCTTTTTGAACTTTTGCTCCTGGGAGGGAGTACCTCCATTACTTGGCCTCTTCTTGAAATTGGGTTTGAAGGTGCCGGAGCTAGTAACATTCTCCTTCTTGTCTTTCCCACGGATCCTATCAGATAGTTCCGTGGCATCTTCTAGTAATTGGGCTCGTCGAACCATCTCCGAATATACTTGTATGTCCATCGGTGCCAGTTGTGTGATATATTGGGGCCTGAGCCCATTAAGGAATCTTCGAGCTTTCATCTTCTCAGTACTAACCAAGTGTTTAGCGTACCGAGATAGCCTTGAGAACTGCGCTTCATATTCAGCCACCGACAAAGATCGTTGCTTAAGTGCGGCGAATTCAGCGGCTTTCTTCTCTTGAACTCGATCGGAGAAATATTTATTGTTGAAATGTTCAACAAACTCATCCCAAGTGACTTGTCCTTGATTTAACGTAGCTTCTACCGACTCCCACCAACAGCGGGCGTCCCTTTCTAATTGAAAAGTTGCTAGCAGGACCTTCTCTTGATCCGTGCATTGCATAACCCGAAAGATCCGTTCAGTTTCCCGGATCCAGTGTTCGGCATCGTCCGGATCAGTAGATCCTACGAACTTTGGAGGATTCATGTTCTTAAAGCCTTGGTGGAGATTTCCGGCTCCACGTAGTGCACCTCCTTGTGCCACTTGTTGAAGTGCCTGGGTCATGCCTTGAAGAGTGCGTTGCATGTTGCGCCATTGAGCACGTTCGGCAGCCATTGTCCTACAATTACCATGGCTATTAGTATGTGATTGCGTTTAAAGACCTTTAATTCTATTTTGACTTTAACCCTTGGTTCTACCCAATCTCACTGGTTAGAGGTTCAGACTTATCCTTGGACTTGGGTTTCCTAGGAATTGAATACCCTAGGCTCTGATACCACAAAAACTGTCACGTCCCGAGCGCGGAAGATACCCGGAGACGCGTGACGAGTTTATATCGATCATGTCAATCAGAGTATTAGTGTATTCGACACCAAATCAGAGATGCGCAAGAATAAAGATAACCCAATCCTTTTATTCCTTCACAAGAGTATTTCTATTACAATCCCTTGAAAATGCTAAACTTAATAAAAAGAAAAGTACAAAATTGACTCAAGAAAAATATGGAAAAGACAAGACTAGTTGACGCTTTGAGAAGCTCTAATCTCTTTCACTCTTGACCTTCCCTGTCCGATTGAGTCTCGTCGTCGGACTTACCTGAAAAGTAGGGAAACACTGAGTGAGCGAACGCTCAGTAGGAAATTATATCTCAAGAACTAGCAATGGGTTTAAGTAATTACAATTTATCACATGTAAATGTACTATGGCTATGCATGTAGAAATAACTAATCAATAGATAACACGTCGTGTAAAACATCCAAGCGAGTCTTAACCAAGAGATATTCATGAGAGACTTTATAGATTATTGGCTATTTCACGCAAGTACTTTGCCCGTGTCAGGCCATGCTAGTAAAGTCACGCAAGTCGAGTCACGCACGCAAGAAAGAGAGAGTGTGGAATGCCAAAGATCAAGAGAAAAAGTACTTCGGTGCAATGCTAGACACCGTGATCATTACAACTCCCATGGGCACTAGTACTTTTGGGTGCTCCTCCCAGGACCAGATCGGGCCCTTATATGCACAGCATTAAAGATAGATCTAGACATCCACGATAATTTATAGCCAATAAGGAGTTTCAAGAACAAGCTTTAATAGGATGATAAGATAAGATTTTTTATGGAATTCAAGGGCAAGGCCCTTGAGTAAGGACATACTGGCGATAAAATTCACGCAAAGCATATAAACCATGACATGTCGATAAACTGGGTGGAATTGGTTCCCTAACCGGGTACCATAACAAATAAGTGCCCATATGTAGATGGTCACTCTTTTTATATAGAATTGAGGTCCACAAGAACAGCATATTAATGGCATGATGTCCTCATCCCATTAAGAATATTCTCATGATATCCACTTAGCATAACATGAGGGCCGGTATACCATGTTTCTATAGAGTGACATGGCAAAATAGTGTAATAGGTTTTTATGGTACAACCAGCTCAATCGGCCTTGAGGGAATCCAAGGCTACGAGGAGACTTACGGAGATCCCAATGACTAACTTGCTAGTCCAAAGGAACGGAATGTCCAATGGAGAGCTTGTATGTCACCGAGAGTTAGTGGGTAAACGATAAACCATTGGAAAACATGGGACTATATTCACGGAGTGGAAATATAGTGCCGATAATATACTTGCACATATATATATATATATCGAACCCTCGGTTAACAGAAAAATAGGAAAAATAGTAACACCGGAAAATAGCCACTTAAGTTAAGTCATTACTTATCAAATTAACGCCTTTCGCAGGGGCGTTTATTTACAATTTGACGACTTATACAGCAGGCGTCCATCATATTTCTTCTATTTTGCAAAATTTCTAAGTTCTGAAATTTTAGTAGAACGCGCCTTAAATAGGGGCGTTACTTTCAAATTCGCGCCCTAGTTCAGGGTGTCACTTTTATAAGAGACGACCTCATGTAGGTCGTTAATTCACTATCTTCCGTAATTCGGGATATTAACATGAACAGTGTAAATTTTTCCAAATAATAAATTTCAGGAACTAAGGTACAGGGTCAAGACAAGAAAAATAGCAGGATTCAACAGGTATGATCATGCATCATATTAGATTCGTAGTTTCATAGATATTAAATTTTAAACACGGTTAATTAACAATTAGGTGAAATTGACGACTCCTGGGCAGGGCGTCAAAACTCAAATTAGCGCCCTAGCCAGGGGCGTTATTTTCAAATACGCGCCCTTGTCAGGGTCGCTTCTTTTAAAATTTCACAAAAAACCTTTGAAACCACAATAAAACTATATGCATGCATGACTGATGGTATTATTATGAACTTAAGCTAGTTTGGGCTACGTTCTTGAGAAAACCTACCTGATTAATCAGATCTTGGTGAGTGTACGAGAAGGTTGTGAAGAGAACTCTGTTCTAAACAGGGTTTTCTGGAAGAACGATGTATTCAGCTACTACCGAATCAGAAGTACTTCAACACCCCTCTGATGGTCCGGAAGCAGACTTCACTAATGCTCCGTCTGTAGAGAAATCCCCAGCTTTCTCTGTAACGGATGAAGACGATGAAGAACCCCCGTTCTTCACTTCGACAATAGAGTTACTATTTGCTGCAGACTTCCTACAGAAGGAAAAGTTGAAGATCATTAATTTTCCTTCATCATACATAACCGAAGGTAAGGCAGGAACAAGGAAGAACAAACCTGTGTTCTTCACGGATGACAGCAGCAGCAGATCGCCAAAATAGCGATCAAGGTTGATTAGAAGGGTATTTATAGAGTTTTAGGAATCCCTTAGGGTTAGAATTTGATTAGAACTATAGTTTCCTTGATAGAGTCCTTACCATACGTAGCAATCCTAAAACTTACCCTGGATAGTCTCCTGGTTCGAATGGAACACAAGTGCAATTAACGCCTTAGGTTAGGGCGTTAATTCTAATTGACGTATTGACCTATGCCGTTTCTTTTACAATTCGCGCCCAAGAAGAGGGCGTTTCTTTCCCTTTCCTTTTATTCGTTTTGGACGTTTTTAAAATTTGACGCCCTTTAGTATAGGCGTCACTTTTTGAATTAACGCCTCAGGTGAAGGCGTTTCTTATTTAAATCGCGCCTTGTTGAGAGGCGTTACTTACTTTTGACTTATTATTTATTCATTTTGGTTCTTATCAGGGTTAATCAGGTAGGTTGAGATCTTCCTTTTATTTTGGTTCTTATTCGCCTTGTTGAGAGGCGTTACTTACTTAATCTTTCTTGAAATCTTCCTTTTATTTTACCAGGGTTGCTACACGAGGGGTTAGTTCTAGTATGAGGAGATGTATTCTTATATCTCCGGGAATACCAATCATCATCATATTTCATTGTGGCACAATCGTCCATAGAATGATCACTTTGACCACAATTAAAACAGTGAGAAGGTTTTCTCTTCAAAAATCAATTGTCATCATTTTTCATTATAGAACAATCATTCATTACATGTCTAAAACTATCACAGTAATGACATGAAAAAATGTTTTTGACAAACCATTCATCATCATTTTTCTTTGTAAATTAATCTTCAAAAATATGACCATGTAAGCCTCAGTAGAAACAATGAACATTGAAGTTTTTCTTCATAGATTTTTTAAGATTTTTAGAATCATCAACAGTTTCCATTCTTGACTTCAATGTCTCATTATCATCAAATTTCATCAAGAAACAATCATACAAGTCATGGCCATATTTCCCACAGTAAAAACATGAAATATTTATTCTTCTCCTAGATGCATGATTAAATTTAATAGATTGGGATTTCGCATGCACACAAGATAAATTATCAGCATTTTTCAATTTTTGGTTTTCTTCATCACACGTGAACAAAAATTCATTCAAACTTTTGATTTCATTCTGCAATGACGAAATATGCAATTCTCAATTAGCAATCTCTTCTTCACACAGTGCAACTTTATCATTCAAAAGAGAATTGACATTCTTATAGCTAGCAACTTCTTGTTCAAGAACATGAAGATTTTCATGATCACCAGCAACCACACTTTTTCCTTTTTCAAGGATTTTCAGCTCATCATACAATAATTTATTTTGATCTTTGAGATTTTTAATCTCTTCATTCCATTTTTCTTTCTCTTCAGTCAAGTTACCCAGCTTGTTGTATGCATCTTGTTTTTCAATTTCTAAACATGCACTTTTTTCTTCAAATAGCATGAGTTTAGCTTGCAAATTCTCATTCTCATTTTTGATCTTCTCCATTTCTTAAGCATGATTTTTATCTGAAATCAGTTCATCAAGTAAACATTCATCTTTTGACATAGAGCTCAATTCTTCTCTCATTTCCCTTTCATTTTTCTCGAATTGGGCAATTCTTAGACAAAGAGATTCATTCTCTTTTCTTATATTAGAAATTGTTTCTTCATTAGCATCATCTTGTCGAATTAGGATTTCATTCGAAGTTTCAAATTTGGAACACTTAGCACATGGATTTCTAGACTGAACATAATCATGAAATTTCTGTTTCCAATTTTTATTTTCAGTCTTAAATTTCTTATATTTATCTAACAACAATTCATATGCTTCCATAAGTACTTCAAAGGAGATTTCCTCATCATCAGAGTCAGAGCTAGAAGTTACCTCAGAGCTTTCCTTGCTTCATTTATCGTGCTTGCCGGCCATCAAGCACACACGGTCTTTCTTTCCTCTGTGAACTTCAATCAAACAGTCCAAGATCTCCTTCGCTGACCTACAAGATGAAACAAAAGGAAATTGATTAGTGTTTACAGTAGTCTTAAGAACACTCAAGACAAAAAGATTATCAGAGTTCTTCTTCTTATGATCATTTGTCCATTTGGATTTATCTCTTTTTTTTTAATAACACCAACCAACAGAGTTAAAGTCCAGTCGAGTGCACCATCCCCCAGCAGGGGACAATGTTCTCACTCCCCCAGACTAACACTGTGGCCAAAGAATTTTTATTGATTTTTGTAATGAGTACAAGCTCATCGGGGCATACCCCTGTTACAAGTTCCAACTTTAAGTAGAATGAAGTCTATACATTACAGCATTTGCAGAATGTGAAGTCTATATATTGCGGTCATTAGTCTGTATAGAAAGAAGTCTGTACAATGTAAAGGTCTATACTATGCATTCCCTTGCATTGCTGGAGTCTACACATTGTGGATGGAATGTGAAGTCTGTACAGTATGAAGTCTGTACATCCATATTGACGTCTTGCAGAGTCTGTACATTGCTCCTTAGAAGTCTGTTCATCCCTTTCGCTACTGGAGTCTATACATTGTGGATGGAAAGTGAAGTCTGTACAGTGTGAAGTCTGTACATCCCCAGCAGAGTCTATACATTATGATTCATAATGGTCTGAGTGCTTGTGAAGTCTGTACATTGCTCCTGTGGAGTCTGTACATCCATTGTAACATCTAGCAGAGTCTGTACATTGTGGTGCATGATAGTCTGAACGCTTGTGAAGTCTGTACATTGCTCCTTTTAACAGCTGAAGTTTGTACATTTACTTTAAGTAATGCTGAAGTCTGTACATTCGTTTGTGGAGTTTGTACATCACCCTCTATTATGTGCTGAAGTCTGTACACTGCCCTCCCATTCACAGTTGAATTATTGCTCCTTTTCACAGCTAAAGTCTGTACATTTAGCTTTAAGTAGCGCTGAAGTCTGTACATTCGTTTGTGGAGTCTGTAGATTGCCCTCTATTATATGCTGAAGTATGTACACTGCCCTCCCTTTCGCAGTTGAATTATTGCTCCTTTTCATAGCTAAAGTCTGTACATTCGTTTGTGCAGTTTGTTCATAGTGAAGTCTATACATTGCTTTGCCCTTTCACTGCAGCTGTGTGAAGTATGTACATTTGAGAAGTCCATTCACAGCACTCCCTGTACGAACAAGGTCTGAACATTGAGAGGTCCATACACTGCACTTCCTAACCAAGACGGATAGCTGGTAGTGCAACCTTGTCAATTCTCAACGCCCCCTTGGCCTTGCGCGGGAGGTCCCCTTCTTGAGTAAAAATTCTGTTTTCAGTAGTGGTGCATGCATGCGAGGCAAGGGAATCAGCAACTTGATTTCCTTCTCTGAATACATGCCTAAGCGGACACCCATTGTCCTGAAGGAGGTCCAAGGTCCTTTTCCACCAAGGGAGGACCATCCAGCTAGGGGCCATTCCATTCCGGATTGCCTCTACTAGGAGGGCACAATCCGAGTACATAGCTGCCAGCCTTATTTGACATTGCTTAGCAATGGCTAGACCATCTTGAAGGGCCCTTGTCTCTGCTAAGATACTGTTACCATGACCATAGTGAAATGCAAAACCAACTATGAGTTTGCCTGCAGGGTCCCTGATACATCCTCCACCCCCACTTATGCCAGGGTTTCCCTTCGAGGCTCCATCTACATGCAGTGTAAAATCTTGGGCAGCCAAACGACAAAAGACCAAGAGTGGTTGTTTAGTTTCAACCCGTGGATATAATTGGAAGGAGGCTAAATAATGGAGTTGGGCTGAGGATATAGGCTTGTGAAAATGTAGCTTGTCCAACACCAGAGCTATTGAAGAGATAATTTTCCTTTTGATGGATGCACAATTGAGGGCCACTTCTTCAAATCTTAGAGCACATCTATGCTTCCATATTTCCCAAATCATCAAAATTACAGCATACATCCCAATAAACTGTATTGCGGATGACATGTTAGTTGCAGAGATTATGTTCCAGCTTCGGGTTGTAATCTGCTCATAAAGAGCAATCTTGTTGCTAATAAGAGGGTGCACCCAGCCCCATAACTCAGAAGCCAACTCGCTGGAGATGAAAACATGGTTAAGGTCTTCTTGAGAGGGAGATGAACAACAACTACACTTTGAGACCATTTGAATCCCACATTCAGCCACCCTACTGTCAACCGGTACTGCTCGGTGGAGTATTTTTCAGGTGAAAAGAGCTGATCTAGGAGCAATAGCTGAGTGCCATAGCTTGGCCCCAGCTGGCCTCCGAATGCCTTTGGTTCGGATCAAATTACATGCTGAATTTACTGAGAAGTTGCCCTTTAAAGTGCCTGTCCAGATACAGATGTCGGCCTCATTGCTAAGCTGGGTGTGTGGAAAGTGAAAGTTGTTACTGAGAAAACCCCTGGCAATATGCTGAGAATCCTGGAGCACTTCTTGGACAGAAGCCAGAGGGAGACATGCACCTCTATTCCTGCCATCGGTCTGAACAACATTGATGGCAGGGCCTAGACTAGTCCAATTATCTCTCAGGAAATCTATTTTTTCCCCATTTCCATCAAGCCACCTACTGTTGTTTATTAGAAAATCTTGGGCATGCCTAAAGACTGCCAAAGGCATACCTGCAGGGAAAGGCTTAGTACAATTGGCAAAATGAGATTTAATGAAACGTTGCCTAGCATATCGAGACCAGAGGGAAGATCCATGAAGAATGTTCCATAGACTCTTAGCAGCCAAAGAGATTTGAACCCATTGTAGATCTCTGATTCCCAATCCTCCCTCTGAGCGTGGCCTCTGAATTACTGACCAAGCTATCCAATGTCTTCGGTTTTTGCCATCACTGCCTTGCCAGAAGAAATTAGCACATTGACTGTCAATGAATCTGATGACCTTCTTAGGGATGAAACAAGCAGAAGCAAGGTAGATTGGCATGCTATGCAGAACAGAATCTATTAAAACAACTCTGCCAGCTTGGGATAAAAGTTTAGATTTCCAACCTTCCAACTTAGTCTGAACCCTTTCAATCAGGGATTTAAAATCTGAGCAAATGTACCTACCCTTTTTCACAGGGATTCCCAGATAGTTTATACCAACTGTCTGATTTTTAAAACCTGTAAGAGCGTGAATGGACTGTTTTAAGGAGGGAGGTACTCTCTTTGAAAGAATAAAGCAACTTTTATTAACATTCACTTGCTGCCCTGAGCATTGCTCATAACTGCGAATGAATTGTTGTAATGCCACAACGTTTTGTCTGCAAGCATTAAGAAAGACCAGAGAATCATCTGCGTATAATAAGTGTGTAATCTGCATGGATTGCCTAGGTCCTTTGTACCCTTGTATGCTTCCTGATTGAAATTGGGCAGAGAGGCCTCTACTTAGAACTTCAGAGGCAATTATGAACAGGTATGGGGCTATGGGGTCCCCTTGCCTAATGCCCCTGCTAGACTTAAAAAAGCCTGATGCCATTCCATTGAAATTCACCGAAAACCAACAATTATAAAGAAGCATTCCAATATATGAAGTAAACCTGGTACTGAACCCAAATTTCCTCATGACAGTAAAGATGAAATCCCATTCCATCCTATCATAGGCCTTTGCCATATCAAGCTTAATGATCATATTATGGCCGCGAACCTTTTTATTTATGTCCATCATAAGCTGCCGAGCAAGAGCCACATTGTCTAAAATTAATCTCCCCTTAACAAATGCCCCTTGGTCCTTGGATATAATACTTGGCAGTAAGGGAGCCAATCTTTCAGAGATAATCTGGGAAATGATTTTATATGAAAAATTGCACAAGCTTATAGGCCTGAAATCACTAAAGTACCTAGGATCTGGCACCTTTGGGATTAGAGTGATGAGAGAGGAAGATATACCTCTTGGAAGAGGAAAGCCTTCAAAAAATGCACCAACAGCTTCAATGACATCCTGCCCAATTATATCCCAGACTGCTGTATAGAATTCTCCAGAAAAACCATCTGGGCCAGATATGAGGACCATGCTCAACTAACCACCAAAGTTTAGGATCAATGTTTTTTATGTAAACATAGATTTTACCACACCATGATGCATAATCAAAACCATCAAAGACAGGAACTGAATGCACACGAGCCATCATGAAAAAGATCTTTTCTCCTAGACCGCAAGGTCCGCTAAAAATCAGAGACTGCGCTCTGATACCAATTATTGGCCCAGACTAGATGGCGGAAAAGAAGGGGGGTTGAATTGTCCCCTTGCCGAGATGGCGGATTTTAAAAAACTTTCTGAACTAAACACAGTGGAATTAAAATTAACTACGTTGATTAGCCTAAACAGATGTGAGATTAAAGATGTTCTCTCAATCTTTTCAATCTCACACGAATATACAATGTAGAGTGATTAAACTTTAACTACATCCGAAAGCAAATAGCAGAAGTAGCAACGTGTAGTAGAGCAGTGAATAAAAATCTATCAAGTAGACCTGTGAATGAAGGTAGAAGAAATGGACAAACACACAGGCAACCACAATGAACACAGAGATTTTTAGGTGGTTCGGGACCACGGCGGGTTCCCTACGTCCACCCCTCACCGAACCCGGTGAGGCTTCACTCCCACGCTACGAACCGTAGCAAAACGGGGACGAGCCCCAGTACCACACACGCTGCTTCTTTAGTAATCCGCACATGGGGCCAGGCCCCAAACCGCTGCCACTGCATCACACACACACGCCAAGGGGAACTCACCCCACACTAAAAACTCACACGGAGACGCAGCTCCGTCCACACACACAAACTCGGGGAACCTTGCCCCGCAATAAAACCAAACACTCGGAGACGCAGCTCCGCCTTCACACACAAGTATTCTCAGTTTAACAAAATAGAAGAATATACAATGATCCCCCAAGATATTAAACTATGCTCAAGTAAAAGGATGGAAATGAGAGGAGAAGGATTCCCCCTCAAATCTGCATTGAAGCCTTTTCATAGAAGTGGTAGGGTGTGCTAGAAATCTTGATTCATGGAGTGGGAAGTAGCCAGCCTTCGAAAGAAGCTCCCAGGATAGGAAGCTTGTGATGTATAGCACGCCAATCTGTAGATCTAAGTTGCGGCTCGTGGATGGAATCTTCAGCGGCTTCTTCGTCCTCCTACAGCAGGGTGCGACCCTCCAGCTCGTCCTCCCTTCACCTGCAAGACAAGATAGAGCAATATTAGCGCAAAGGGGGTGTCTCCTTCGATGGAGATCGTAGGATATAAATAGGGCAAGAATATATAACTAAAGACCACAAAGCCCTTGTAAAAACCCTTCAAATACACACCTAAAAGATGGGAGAAACCCTAAGGGTATTAGGGTAAAAAGCCCAAGCAAAATGGATCATGAAATGGGCAGATCGAAATCAAACTCCAGAAACCCAATCCGGACGCAGCAGACAAAAGTGTTCTGTCCTGTTTAAAGCAACATGACCCAGGGTGAAAGTGTCGACTCTTAGAGTTGACACATTTCACAAGAGGTTCTGTTTGCCTTAAAAATAGACCTCTGGCTGTGAGTGTCGACTCTAAGAGTCGACACTTTTAGAGCCAAACCAGAAACTGCATAATGTAGTCCTTAGCAAGCCAAAATCATGGAGAACCAATGAAGCCTATTCAAATACATTCTAGTGGCATGAATAAAGAGGATTATGAACCATCATTCAAGCTTGTTTAAACAAGATCCATAAAGAGCATGTTAAGCACAAAGCCACTTCAAACCGCCCATGAAAAGTATGCATGAAGGTACTATGAAAACCCATTTTTCCAAACTCAAGATTAGAAGGATATTACCAGCATTCATTGTGATATACAAGATGTTTACCATCAATATCAATCCTGCAAAGTGCACAACAGAATCAAGTTCAGTTTTCCTGAATCCAAAACTCAAGAACTATTAACCATGGGCTTAACCAACATGTGAACACTTCATGATGCCAAATATCACCAAAGTTTATATGAGAACATTAAACACGAAACCAAATTGATTAAGTATAGGGCATTTCAATTTCAGCTCAAAGATGGCCATTCATGTGGCCAAGGTTCAGATCAAGATTGTGACTGGAGAGGGGGGTTTCTGTAGCCCATCTAAGAGCAGCCGAACTAGGTCCGTCAGGACCAAACGAGGCCCAGCTCATCCAAGTGACAGCCCCACGTGGCCCACTTAGGATAAAAAGCCCAATAAGATTACTCGGGGTCAAACGCTTCCTCGGCGGCACTTAGGCTCGGAAGGCCCGAACGTCGGTCAGAACGGAGGAAGACCCATGCGCGAGTTATCCCTTCATCGGGATAGAGGCAAGCGCTCAGCGCCCACTCCGACCTACCTTCATCAGAGCTATGCCTATCGCCCGGACAGGGTTGGCACCCTTCATGCTTGGATCGACCGACGATTGCTTATCCACGCTGCTGTTGAGAAACCCATTATGAGTAGGAGTTTAAGAGGATAAGGGACCCATGACTCTTCATGGCTATAAAGACCCCACGATGATGACGTAAAGAGCCCATGTTGAGGACGTAACTCCCACCTGAAACTCCTTAGCTTACGAGACTCATGAGGCCAGCGGACTATTTAAACCTGGGACTCCCTCCAGCGAAAGGTAAGGGCCAACACACGCCTAAACTCCCTGAGCAGCAACCACTTCACCATCTTGGTGTAGAGAGATCTCGCGCCTCTCTTTTCCTCCTCCTTTCATAGCTTCCACCATTGCTCTACTGACTTAGGCATCGGAGGGTTTTCCCCAGGGAACCATCCCTGGACCCCCTGATCCGTTTCCCTTTCTTGCAGTTTACTATTCGGTGATCATCCCCCAACTCAGGTCCAGCGCGAGATTACGCCTCTTCATCTGGCGCCGTCTGTGAGAAACGATCGAAGAGCCAGTATGGTGCGAAGAAGTTCAGGGAGGAGGTCCGCCGGTGACAGGGGAAAGGCCATGGTGGTGGCGGGTGAAGGACCCTCTCAGGCCTCACAAAACCCTCCCTCCAACGCCAACACCCCAGCCGATGAACTACCCCCTCCTCCCGCGGTGATGGGGCTACCACTCAACGGTGGCGCTGACGCTTTCTAAGCCCTCAACACAAAACTGGACATCCTCATGGAACTCATGAGGACCCAGGCGGCCAGGGATAGAAATTCACGCGCCCCTCCGGAGAGCCCTCCCCGTGAGAACGCGTCCCAGCACACTGTCGGAGGCCGCTTCACCCTCCGGGGGCCGGCAGATTATCCGTAGCAGGTCAGGAGGACCTTCACAAGGCCCCCCTCCGGAGAAGGAAACCTCCTCCACGCCGAATAGAGGAAATCCTGGGGCACGCCATCCGAACCCAGAGATCGAAGTCCCTGGGGAACGCCAAGACTGCCCCCCCAGCCCCACGACATAACGATAGTCGGAGCTATCCCTCCGACGCAGAATAGGAGCTCGCCTTATGCGCTTGCAGAAGGTATCTCCGGTGGATGAAGAGGTGAAATCCCCATTCTCTGATTACATCTTGAAGGCAGAGGTATCTCCCAGAACCTCCATTATGACCTTCAAGTCCTACGACGACCAGGGCGACCCGGCCGACCACTTCGACAGCTTCGATGCCCTGATGACCCTTCACGGAGCATCCGATGCCATCAAGTGCCGAGCCTTTGTGACCACCCTAGTCCAAGGTGCCCAAGCGTGGTTCCGGGCCCTCGCCCCCTGATCCATCCGAGATTTCAAGCAATTTGGGCGAGTATTCAAGGAGAGTTTCACCGGTAGCGGCCCCCTGAGGTCGGTAGCGGGGCTATTGGCTCTCAAACAGGCGCAAGGGGAGAAACTATGGGCTTACATCAATCGATTCAAGTCGGAAGCCCTGAGAATCCCCCGCCTGGATGTAGCCTCGGCCATAACCGCACTGACCGGGGGCACCCGGGATGAGAACCTCCACCGCGAACTTGTCCTCCACCCTCCCTCGACCCTTATCGAGATAGTGACTCTAGCTTTGCGCCACGCCGAGTGTGAAAAAGTACTCAGCGCATGCCGAGGAGCAACCGGCTCGGGTCGGGAGGGGGACAAGAAGTGGTTACTCGAGTCAAGCTTGGGCCAAGGAAAAAGGCGGAACCGAGATGGAGAGCCCAAGGAGCCTTCCCGGAAGTATGAGCGGTACACTTTCTTAACTGCTCCGGTGTATGAGATATATGAAGACATCAAAGGCTCAGGCCTTCTCTGCCAACCCGAGCCAATGAGGTTGAAAAACCGTAATTGCAGCAAGCATTGCCTATTCCACAGCGACCACGGGCATCATACCGGCGATTGCCACCAACACCAGGATGAGATCAAGCGCCTCGTCTGCGAGGGACACCTATCCCGATTCGTGGTCGGGCACAAGGAAGACCGAGGCGCCCTAGAGGAAATCGACAACGCCCCTCGCAGGGTCCATATCAACGTCATCGCTGGAGGAGCTACATCAGGAGGAGACAGTGGCCGAGGAAGGAAGCGTCATGCTGAGCGGGCGAGCCGAGCCATCGTGCCTCCCAGGGCCCTGCCAAGTGAGCGCCAGGTCATAGTCTTCTCTGACCAAGACCTGGAAGGGCTAACCACCCCGCATGACGACACCCTAGTCATATCGGTCATGATAAACCATTGTAACGTAGACAAGATTCTAGTTGACAATGGAAGTGCCCCTGTTGTATTATCCTATGAGTGTTTCCTTAAGAGGGGGGAGGATCCGTCTAAACTCCGCCCGATCCGAACCCCCCTTTGCGGGTTCAATGGCCAGGCCACTTATCCCGAGGGAGCCCTAAGCCTGCCGGTTACTCTCGGCACCCCACCCAAAACCGTTACGGTCATGGTGGACTTCATAGTGATCAAGGGTATGATAGCATACGACGCAATCTTCGGTCGGGGAATCCTCAGCCGAATGAAAGCGGTGCCTTCTACCTATCACCAAAAGATGAAGTTCCCCACCAAAAATGGGTTGGGGGAAGTCCGAGGTAGCCAGGCGACGGCCAGAAGGTGCTATAATATCTCGGTTGAAGCCACAAGGCCGGACGGGAAGAACAAGAGTCATCGGGAAGTCAAGGAAAAACCCGCAACCTCCGAGCCTGGAGGCGAGCTGCTAATGGTTTTTCCTAAATGACGACCCGACCCTAGGAGTAAAGATTGGAGCCGACCCACCGTCTGAGGTTCAGCATCAATACAAATAGTTTCTTTTCGGGTAAATCTGAGTCTTCGCATGGTCTGATGTTCAACTCCCCAGGATACCAGAGGAGACGGTGATGCATAAGCTCAACCTCGACCCAACCGTGAAGCCCATACAATAACGCCGATGGAAGCACGCACCGGAGAAGCAGGCGATCATCAAGGAGCAAGTTACCAAGGGGCAAAAGACTAGTCTTTTTAGACCGGTCCTGTACCCGACGTGGCTAGCCAACGTCGTCCTGGTGCCAAAAGCTTCGGGAAAGTGGCGAATGTGCGTGGACTTCACCGACTTGAATAAGGCTACACAAAAGGACTGCTATCCATTACCGAGCATCGACCAACTGGTTGATTCAACCTCGGGCAATGAGATACTCAGTTTCCTAGATGCCTATTGATGTTACCACCAGATCAGAATGGATCCAGAAGACATCGAAAAGACCACCTTTATCACCGACTTCGGCGTATACTGCTACACCCGGATGCCTTTCGGTTTGAAGAACGCTGGAGCCACGTACCAGAGGCTGGTCAATCATATGTTCGAAGGACAGCTCGGCCGGAACGTCGAGGCCTATATTGTCGACATGCTCAGGCCTATAGGCATCGGAGGGTTTTCCCCAAGGAACCATCCCTGGGCCCCCTGATTCGTTTCCCTTTCTTGTAGTTCATTATTCGGTGATCATCCCCCAGCTCAGGTCCAGCGGGAGATTACGCCTCTTCAGTGACATTCAGTCCAAAGCTTATTCAAAGTTAAGTCCAATAACTTCAAACTCAGTTAAAGGTAGTCTGAACCAAATTTTTCATGCAGTCAGGTATAGAGTGTCAAATGAAAACCATTTCAACAAATGTCAAAAGCTTAGTTCATTGAAAGCCATTGAACAAACCTTTCAAATAGAATTCAATCAAACTTCCATGAAAACCAAGTTCAGTCCAAAGCAAGACCAACCAGAAGAGGGTCCTTAAACCCCGTTAAAAAAACATTCAAAGACATGCTTTACCATGTCTTAGAACTATCATTTAAAGCAGGTTCAAACCCACGCACCAACAATACAAAGCACACCAGCAACCCATTTAACAGTTCACTGAAAAACACATTGTTTTACATGTTAGCTCCAAAGTCTCATGCACAGCACGCATGAGTCAACATCAAAAATGTATTCATGAAGGACCATGAATTTCAACCTGCAAAAGGTGAAAATAAATTACTTAAGTTGATCTTCAAGTAATGCAGATAAATGCACAAGTCCAAGCACATGCAGGTATGTGCATGTTATGGACAGGGTCTGTGCATAGCATGCACAAGGTCCGTGCATAGTATGCACGAAGTCGGTGCGCACTGTGTAAAACACAAAGATAAAGTCGGTGCATACATATGTATAGCAGGGTCGGTGCATATATTGAAAGGTCGATGCACATTATGATAAATCCAAAAGACAGGGTCGGTGCATATATGACAAGGTCGGTGCAAATTGTGAAAGACACAAAGAATAGGGTCAGTGCATGTATGACAAGGTCAGTGCATATTGTGAAAGACCCAATGAATAGGGTCGGTGCATATAGTGAAAGGTCAGTGCACTTCCATAGAAACACTAAGATAAGGTCGGTGCACTTTTATGAAACTCGGTGCAAGTTCGTAAAACACTAAGGACCAGGTCGGTGCAAATGATGTAAAACCTATAGACAAGGTCGGTGCAGGTATAAACAAGGTCGGTGCACATCTATAGAACACTGAGATAAGGTCGGTGCACTTTTATGAAACTTGGTGCACATTCATGAAACAACAAAGATAAGGTCGGTGCAAGTGCCAAATGCAGTCGGTGCATATAATGCTCAAGTCTGAGCATATGAAATATAGATCAGTGCCATGAAGAATAGGTCGACTCCCTGAATGGGTGAGGTCGACTCTTCAGACCGCACAAGTCCAAACATCCAATCCTACAAAATAAGATATCAACAGTAAGCTCCAAAATGATCAATGAGCATTTTTCACAGTATTTACACTTCTATTCATACGCAAAACACACAATATATTGTAATCATCAAAACCATTATCAAAGACAAGGAGGGAAGTGCACCAAACCCAACAGACCTAAACTACCCCTAGATCTAGGGTTAGGGAGGGGCACTTAGGGGATAGGAAAATTATTCTCCCATGTGGTCAAATGACCATTAATAAAAAAATACAACATGCATTAAACAACTATAAAAGGGGGCGCCCCTTTGAAAAAAAGGGAGAGAGTTTGAATTCTTCCCTCCTCTCCTTGGTCCATGTCCAAGGTGGACCATGGACCAGCCCCACAAGGGCCCTATAGGTTAGGTGGACCAATGGTAAAGGAGGTGGGGGTCCCGTCGGGCCTACGCGGCCTTTTTGCAAAGAAACCCATTGACTTAGCCTAAGTAACCCATTGGCTTATACTTGCCATACATTTGCAACCCAATTAACCCAAGGATATAAATGCAAACAAAAGGATACAAATGTAAAAATAAAATGTTAGTGTCCGGTGTTGATTCCCATCAATTCTCCCCGAGTGGGAAGAACTCGACCCCATCGAGTAAGGGGTGCGACTGCTCGCGTGGCTCCTGCGGATCTGTCACCGTATCAAGGAGCGCAGAGTACGCTCCACTCCAAGTAATCGTCCCCTGCTCATCCCGTATATATTCGATATGCACATGTTGCTGTGGGACTGAGGCTAGTGGCGGACACTCCGGGATGGGGTCACTCTCAAAGGAAGGGGACGGCTCAATGACTCACTCGGAATCACCGCGAAGTCCCTATATGTAACTAGATCCGAGATATTGAGGTAGAGCCGATCCCAAATTTAGGCAAGTCTACAACGTACGCAGTACACCCGACTTGCCTCACACTCGAACGGGACTGACATCGCGAGCTTGCATTAGACCGACTATGCAACTCCTAATATGCTCGACACATGCGGATGCACTATGCACTCAACAATCGTGACAAATTGGACAAAAAACACGGACTCACACATGACCCTAGGCCAACTTAGACACTCATAGTAATACTATGACTGACGCCAAACACATGGGACATACAAAAGAAGGTTCATGGATGCTTTGGGACACAGACAGACGGAGAGATAAAACCTAATGAATTCCTAGGATTGACGATAAGCACACCGGACGTTCTAAGGAAGCCCAGGTAAACATATTGGACATCGTCTGCATACACTAGGTGTAAAGATAGACTGACCCACAACTTGATGTCCCGAGTTTCAACTATCGTCAACTGTCTCCGGTTTGAGAAGACTCGTCCTCGGGTACAGAAGTGTAAGGGGATCAGGAGGCGGGTGATGGGAAGGTAATCCGGACGTTTGATGTGGTGCATGGAAAATGGGAAGTCCGGATGTCGTCTCTTTAACGCGTGATAGAAATCAAACCATACCGCGTCAACATAGGGTGTCGACAATGGTACAGTAGTCACTAGCGGCTGCGCCACAGTAGGAGAGACGGGCAAACGAGGGACTGCTGACTGCTGCTCGAGAGTGGCCAGTATGAAAGAGGTGGCAGGATCGTCAGGTCTATCATGGACAGCTGGGATGGGTGACAGCACCAGGTCGTCTGGTGGGGTTGGGGTGACTAACAAGATGGAGTCGTTGGGTGTCGCCTCACCTTGGCCCACTAGGCACTCTATAGGATTGCTCTCTAACCCCACAACCTCAACGACGTACTCCTCGGCCAACTCTTGGTCAGCCTCATAACTCACTAGAGTAAGCCCAGGTGGGGCATCCTCCAAATGTGTGTCTTCTAAGATAGGTGAACGTGAAGGACACTGGTCGGGGAAGTGGTTACTCTCACTAAGGGTGGCCAGAGGGGCGGGCTTGGTAGCCGGCGCCTGAGGGACCGGAACAGCTCCGTGGAGCTCCTTGCGGGGGATTCTTCCCACACTCTCTAACTTTCCAACCAGACTTTGGACAGATCGGTCGAAAGCCTCGGCACGGTCCTCTATGGCCTTGAAACGGGCCACCAAGCGGTCGGTATGCTCCCTACGAGGTTGGTCAAACATCTCCATATACTCCCGATGAGTTTGGTCGGACCTATTTATGCGCTCCATGAGTAGAGCGAACAAGTCATCCAAGGATCGGCCTCCCTGGGTGGCACCTCGGGGTTCGCCCATAGTGTCAGGGTGATGGTACTGGGTACCCATGGGGAATTGGGAGAAGTTTGGGTGGGTTGGACATGCAGACACAACTACAAACCTCCTAGACTCAACCAGTATCCAGTACGTGGTAGAGGTTTGATCTGAAGACCACACTCACGCAAGTGTGCATCCTTCCCAATAGGCATAACCTATCGTTCTGGAAACACCTTTTGATATACCGAGTATAGGAGTGAAATGCAACCTGACTTAAACCATGCTATCATGGACTACCCTAGACTCAAACCCGCTCTGATACCAATTTGATGCGGGACGGGACGCGAACCTGGGACCCTAGCTCGCGGATGTCCCTAAGCGAGGGAAACGCGTGGATCTGCGCGGTTGAGGAACCGGCAATGAGTCTCGGGTATCGACTTTTCTGCGTGCTCGGATCGAGTCACGGGACAGGTTCCACTCACTCAATCTCGCAATGATGATAAAATTATAACGAGCTACGTTTCTATCACTCATGTAGCGGCATATAGAAATATACGAAGTAAGCAAAAATGTCGAGTAAGGAGTGAACACGATACCTCCACGCTACAGGGCGTGGGGAAGACGTTCCCGGCCAAGCTTCGTACTCCCGGTACATTAATTAAATTAATTACAGAAGTGAATTTTCTAGCCCACTCCACGGAGGGAGGTAAAAGGCTACACAAAAATGCCTGGAGCACCGAGTTTGGCTTGACGGGCAGCAAGGTGGCGGGTTCCGGGCGGTGGCGGGCAGCGGCTCCCGTTCTGCGTGTTGCTGGCCAACAGGACAACAAACAATGGCCTCCAAAGGGACGACAACCTCCGGTAAGCTTCTGACGGTGGCGGTTCATCGGGACGAAGGCAGAGGGTCCCTGGTCGACCCTTGGGAGTGGCGGTCGCTGAAGCTAGCTCGGCGTATTTCTCCTGGAATTAATTGGTGACCCCTTTTTAAAGGCCTGCCTCGGAGCAGAAATGCGCGCTCCCACGAAAATGGCCGATACGCCCAGATCCGGTGTTGGATCGAGATGCGATTGGCACCGTTGGAAAGAAGACTCAAAAATCTACGACATATGTTGATTTTAGATCCATCCAGTGAAAGGATTGAAAATGAAAATGACTATACCACAGATTCTTTTCTGGCTCGAAATCCAGATCCAGCAGAACAGAAGGGGAGCTATCTAAAGGTGATTTTTGACTGAGAGGTTGGTGGTGGATTTAGGGCTTGAGAAATTTATGGGTGAAAGAGGAGTATGCGGGGGATGTACAGAATTATTTTGGGAATTTTAGGAGGTGCTTTGAGGGGTGGGAAAAATAAGGGATCAGACTCTATCCTGTAGATCTGCAACCAGGCAGATTGCGAGGGGTAAGAAGGACGACCTGCGAGGAGGGGCAAACAGGATCAGAATGGAACAAAATTTATATTTCTAGAAAGCTAACACAAAGGGAAACAATCCCTCAAAATCACTACTTGATCAGAGTTGTGAGCTGGGAGAACCGACCTATTCTTTAGGCTGTTATTCTGGATTTCGTGGTTCAGGATAGCGGGGTGGAAGGTGGCTTGTGGCGGCTTGTTGGCGGCTCCGATGGCGGCGGCGGCGACGGTGGTGGAGCTTCACACTCCAGGGAAGAGATCGAAATTGGATTTACTCTAATATTTAGGGCTTCACACCCTAAATCAAGAAGGAAGAAGATGAACAACAAGAAGAACTACAGAGAGAGAGGGTGCGCCCTTGGCATTTCACATAAATTTTTCATCATTAATTCCTATGAAATGTGGAAATACAAGCTTATATAGAAATAGCCAAAAGACCTAAACTATCCTTAGATCTAGGGTTAGGGAGGGGAACTTAAGGGATAGGAAAATTATTCTCCCATGTGGTCAAATGACCATTAATAAAAAAATATAACATGCATTAAACAACTATAACAGGGGGCGCCCCTTTGAAAAAAAGGGAGAGAGTTTGAATTCTTCCCTCCTCTCATTGGTCCAAGTCCAAGGTGGACCATGGACCAGCCCCACATGGGCCCTATAGCCTAGGTGGACCAATGGGAAAGGAGGTGGGGGTCCCGCCGGGCCTACGTGGCCTTTTTGCAAAGAAACCCATTGATTTAGCCTAAGTAACCCATTGGCTTATACTTGCCATACATTTGCAACCCAATTAACCCAAGGATATAAATGCAAACAAAAGGATACAAATGCAAAAATAAAATATTAGTGCCCGGTGTCGATTCCCATCAAACTTTATATATATAGAAGGCTGTTAACGTCTAAAATATTACTGGGCGATAATTATATGCCCGAAGGAGCCAACTGAAAGCCAACAACGGATCCGCTCGGACCGCTGAAACCTCAGGTCATCTCACAAGAAGTACCGGGGACTCCACATTTCACTATCTCGGGGTATAATATCTACCATGGCTCACTAAGGCCTTATAACGGTCAGAGCCAATGAACTGACATCGAAGTAATCATGTCGGGTATGTCTCCACACCGATCAGGACGAGAATGGAACAGGTGTATATCCACCTGATAAAGGAAGCCCTCCCGAGATGAAGAAATGCCCCTAGTCCCTCAGAATAGGGAGCCGAAGGCCAAATCAGCGGAAAACCTAGGTGAGCCGATCAGGACGCCCAGAGTGCCAAAGTGGTCCATAAGTGACCGAAAAGCGGTCCCATAAGGGTGAAAAATCTCCAAGTGGATGCCCACTCAATGAAGATGCTTTATACAAGCGTAAAGCAAGCCTAAAAGCATGATACCCAGTACTGAAGGCGATATCAGCGGAACACCCAGGAAGTCCGCTTAGCATACGCGGAATGCTGGGATGGTCCATAAAAGTGGCCATAGAAATGTCCAGTATGGGCAGCAGTGCTTCGAGCGGTGCCCCTCCTAAAGAGGTTGCTCCACGTGTATGCAAAGTTGAGTTGGTGGTACAAATCGACATGCCGAAGGCCGAATCATGGCAAAACTCAGAAAACGGTACGGGTTCGGTAAGTGCCGAAAATCTTCAGAACTGCAAATTGTTGTGTAGTGGACAGCGGATCTAGAGGGGAGGGGTGAAAAGATCTGCCCCTCTTTTCGCAATGTAACCCTCTATATAGCTAGATGAGATAAATTATAGCAGAATATAACTAGCTAAATGAAGGACACAATGATTTGCTTAGCAAGATTATTACTAATATATCGATTCGAACCTAAGCATGCATTCAGAACGAGACAATCACACAAGCAAACCACAACACATGAGATTTTAAGGTGGTTCGGACTGAATCCCCAGTCCTACGTCCACCCCTCACCAAATCCGGTGAGGCTCCACTAGTGCCACGCACTGAACCGCAAATCGGAAAGACCACCGATTGCCTTCCTACTAACCACCTGGTAGGGACGTCAACAACGCAGATCGGACAACCTCCGATTGCCTTCCTACTAACCACCGGTAGGGACGATCTTCAATTCCAAATGTTTGAATGAAATGGAAAAGAACAAGTATGAAAATACTCAAACAAGATATGAAATATGCTCAAGGAGAAGGATCTTGTCTGAGATTGCTAGGGCTTGAAACTTCTTTTGAAGTAGCTTGAATCACTTGGAGATTTGATGAAGAACTTCTTCCCGGAGTACTGTTCACAGCTACAGTACTCGAACTCTTCTCCCTTGAACACACCCTTGCAGCCTCCTTTGATCTCCCTTATTAGCCTTTCTTGATTCTACTCTTCTTTGGAGGTTGCTGGATTGAGATATGAACTTGAATCACCTTGAGTTAATGGAGAGAGTGTTGGATGTAGCTTTGATCTTCCTTTTGATCCTCTTGAGTTGATGAAGAGGAAGAAGGATGCAGTTTAGATCACCCTTGATAGCCTTGATTGCTTCTTCTTCCTTGGAGGTTTAGATGGCTTCAGATCTGGACTTGAATCACCTTGGATGGATGAAGAACTTCCTCCCGAAACACTGTTCACGGAGGTGATACAGTACCTCAAAAATGGCCTCCCTTGATCTCCCTTGAAGCCTTGAAGCATTAGGGTTTCTAACCCCTCAAGTGTTGGTTTTATAGACCTTGAATGGTCCATAGACACCCTCCAGACCAGATCCATAAATCATGGAAGATTAGGTAAGGTTTGATTAAACAAATCCATGGAAAGGGGCTGGCCACGAGGTGGAAATCGAAGTCAAACAAGGTTGCATCGGTGCTGGCAGTCGACCTGCAGCTCCTGGCGGTCGACCGCTACTGTGAAACCTGCAAACGGGCGGTCCCTGGGATTTTCGATCGACCGCCACTGGCTGGCGATCGACCGCCAGCTGAAACACATGTAGACTGGCGATCCCTGGCTGGGGCGGTCGACCGCCCCTGTGCTGGTGGTCGACTGCCATTTGGGCAAAACCCGGGCATGCCCGGGTCGGTCCGTTAAGTCATGAACTCCGTCGTTCAACTCCATTAGCAGCCCCTGCATGTTTGTGGCATCGCCCTTGATAGTCTAGAAGGTATCAACCGAGTCTTTAACCTTGGATTCTCTTGGCTATACTTCTTTGTGCATTGACCTTGGATGAGTGACGAGCCGAATATGAAATGTCGACTTTTACTTGTAAGAGAGATGAGATTTGCATCCTTGCTTGGGCACGATCAATGAGCTTTCACTTTGGCTATTGCCACTTGATTCCTTATCTATTCATTGGCATATCTTGTTGGGTTCGATGCAGAATTCAGAGGGGGGGTGAATGAATATAACCCTTTAAAAAACTTTCACCCAATTTAAAACTAGAATACTAACAAGACTTTCACTCAATATAAAATTTCGCCCAAACTAGAACTATGATGCTAACTAGACAGATTTACCAAATCTGAAAGCTAATCAACTATTCAGTTCTACCAGTTAGCAAACACATGGAGTGCCCCTATGCATTCATCTAGCGGAAGCACAAATGAACAAATCAAACCACAATGCACAAGGGGTTTTTAGGTGGTTCGGTCCTCCAGACCTACATCCACCCCACACTCAAACCGAGTGTGGCTTCCACTAGCTCACGCTAGAAACAGCAGACTCAGTCTGCAACAAACGCTGCCAAACAGCTTGACCAGGGGAACAACCTCCCCTCTTCCTCCCAACCGGAGGGAACCACTAGTGACACCAGTCACTAGCAAACCAGAGACACAAGGTCTCTCTTCCTCCAGACCTGGAGGGAACCCCTGGACTTGAATCCACAAGCCCAGAACCGGAGACAAGTCTCCCTTCCTCCAAACCGGAGGGAAACAACAAGTAGCACCCAGCTACTTGCAACCGGAGATAGCAATCTCCCTTCTCCTGAACAAACAGGAGGAACCCACAAGTGACTCCAGCCACTTGGAAACCAGAGACACACGGTCTCTCTTCCTCCACACACGGAGGGAACCACCGGGCTTGCTACTCACAAGCCCAGAGCCAGAGGAACAAGCCTCCCTTCCTCCAACCCGGAGGGGAACCTAGAGACCCAAGTCTCTCTTCCTCTGAACCCCAGAGGGAAGCACAATCGAGATAAATCTCCCTTCCTCCAACCCGGAGGGAAACAACCGATGACACCCTGTCAAAGGCAACCAGAGACGCAAGTCTCTCTTCCTCCACACGGGAGGGTACCAACCACAAGTAGCACCCAGCTACTTGCAAACCGAAGACACAAAGTCTCCCTTCTCCTGAACCCACAGGAGGAACCCCGACCTCTCTACAGAGGATCGGAGTTACAGTAAATGGATAAAAACAAAAACGAAACCAGCAACAGAAGGCTGAAAAGATAAAAACAAATGTGGCTCTCGCAGGAGCTGGCTGGCCTGGATTTGATCCACGGTTCAGCAAGAACAGATCTTCTGTTGAAGCTTCTATCACTCTATCTCTCTCTTCTTCTCTATTCTTCTTCCTCTTCTTCTCTTCACACTCTGCTATCTCGATCTCTTACTCAATCTCTCTTTCTTTCTCTTTCTCACTATCTTTCTCTTCTTCTTTTCTTTTTCTTCTTCTCTGTCTGGATCGTGGCTCTCTGTATAGAGTTTTCTTCTCGCCAACTCGATCACCCTCCATCTGTGGACGAAGGCTCCTATATATAGCAGCAGCAGTAGGTGGATAGGGCACAAAACGCGTGTGCCTCCCACGTTTCCTGCCCTAATATTTCGGACCACGTGGAGGCTCCTCTGCATCTTGGATCACGTGCCAGATGCAGCCTTGTATCACGTACTGCTTCACGATTAGAGCACCTGTAAAACAGAGTATCGGATAAGTAATCAATTTAAGGAACACCTCTGTATAGATTATCAGAAGAACAGTACTTTAGAAGAAACTTGAACGAGGTTAAAACGAAACAACACGAAGTGACAAATAGCAACGACACGGAGACAACGCGAGGACACAATAGGGAAAACGACACGAAGTCAGTAAGGACTCGATGTACAACAGTAAGTAACACGAAGTAAGACCACACAGACATAAACGATAACACGAGAACAACACGGGGTGACAGCAGAAACCGACACGAAGTGTTTGCAAACAAAGTAAGACACAAGGTCTACGTAAAGCAACACGAAGTGTGGTTAAAGCGAGAACGACACGAAGTGAAGTTATAAAACAACACGAGGTAAAAAGAAGAACGACACGAGATACATGGAGACAAAACAGAAACCAACACGAAGTGTGGTTTCAACACAAGAAAGACACAAGGTCTAAGAAGAACAAAAACGACACGAAGACACAAAACGGAAAACGACACGAGGTGTAACAAACACGACACGAAGTTATGAAAACAACACGGAGACGAAGTCTGAAAAAATGACACGGGGTGAAGACAACACGAAGACGAAACACAGGTTTCGACACGGAGTGAAAACGACACAAAGACAAAACAGAATTGACATGGGTTGAAATCAACACGAAGTCAAAAACAGTAATCGACACGGGTTGAAAACAACATGAAGACGAAGTACAAAGAGACGACACGAAGTGAAGTTGACACGAAGTGAAAACAACACTAAGTGAAAAACAATAATCGACACGCGGTGAAAACAACACGACGACAGTGAGAACAGCACGAGGTGAAATGACACGGGGTGTAGAAAACCAAGAATCGACACGAAGTGTGGTCAAGGCGAGAAAGACACTAAGTCAAAAACGAAAGACCAACACTCAGACAGAAACATAAAAACAACACGGAGACGTAGACACTAAAACAACACGAAGATGAAGACAAGGGAAACGACACGAAGTCTAACCTCATACAAGCTTTCCTGTCACGCATGGAAATCAACACGAAGTGTTGTATGCTCATACAACACGAGATCTTTTTGTGTTAGTGAGGGGAAACAACACGAAAACTCAAGTACAGAAACAGCGCGAAGATGATGTACAATCTGATGTACAGACATGAAGAACAGTCCAAGGTATAGACTTGCACGAGTAAGCTACAGTGCCAAAGTATAGACTTCACGCTGTACAGACTACATGACCAGTGCATGATTGTACTTGACAATGTAAACACTTAGCCTATGCAGACCAATGTACAGACTTTGGCGAAGCAAAAGGCTGTATAGACTTGGAGACCCAAAGCCATTGTATAGACTTTGTCTAAGACAAGGCATGAGCTGACGTTGTATATACTTAGCCCAATGCAAACCAGTCCGATGTATAGACTTTAAGGAAATGCATGCTACAGTGCAATGTCTAGACTTGCGATGTGTTCGCCAAATGCACACTACAGTCCAATGTATGGACTTGGACGAATGATGCATGTGCAGTGAATAGACTTAGGGCATAAACCCCACGATGCACTGTATAGACTATGCACATAACATAAGTCTAACATAAACAATATATCAGTTGTACCAGTCACAGTCATGATGCAATCATCAAGGCACAATGTCATGAAAACACTATATCATTGCTATCATCAAAATACAATATCAATCATCAAAACCACAGCAATGAATGCTTTATGCATCAGTTTAACATGTAACAAGACTGAACATCAAATATGTTAATCTAAACTGAGAAGCAAGATGACTGAACCTTTGATTAACTCACATCAACAACCAATCATCAAAGCCATCATTAAAACCATCATCAAAACCAAAACCACATGCATGGGCACAACAATCTCCCCCTTTTTGATGATGGCAACACTTTCAATACATTGAGTCATTCTGATGATGTGAGGCATTCTGAGGTAATCTGAAGACTCAAATTATTCTCCCCCTTTGACTTCATCAAAAAGAAAAATAATTTGAGAAATTATAGCATGTATAAAAGTTCAGTCAATTTCTCCCCCTAAATAAAAGCTCCCCCTTTGAGAAGGAATATGAACAGATAACACAGGTAGAAAAGATAGGAGGATCACTTGATAACAGCTGAATCATAGGTTCAGAAAGGAAGCATGATTATAACCAACTGTTTAGAGTATAAGAATCACCACTCATACAATTTTCAAAAATTCAGGTTTAATCAGTGATAAATCTAGAGTAAAACACCTGACCCCTGAGAAAGAGTTTTAGATTCCATTTATAGCAATGAATCTAGGGCACATGGTATTAATAGATAAGTCTGAAATAATACCCTTTTGTGTTTAAACAAGGAAATTCAAGAGAGGCAACTTGAATATGTATTGATAAAAATAATTTTCACTCATTGACTTTTGATTTTTCGAAGGGTTACAGCAGTTTGATTTTCATTTTTTTTTTCAATTTCTGAAACTGAACTAAGTGAATAGACCTATGGCATTTATGCTGTTGACATTAGGTGTACACCTTGATAAGAGGCAGGTACCCCCAGTTACTAGGCATAAACTATATGATCTACTTCAGATCAAGACCCACGAGGAATAGTCTTCACTTTTGACATTAAGGGTACACCTTGATTAGAGGCCAGTACCCTCAGTTACTTGGTGAGGACTCCCCTTATAGATTTGACCCTATGAACAGAGATAGTCTAAGGCACTTCATGACATGTGAGATCTCCTGTCTTTTTGGAGGAGTTCACAGTTTCTCAGTGCAATCAGCCATTGCTTCTGTCACTATGTTCTGTTCTTAACATTAATGATCTTGTTTACTGCTGCCCTTAATTCTTTTAGAGTGATTGATTGAAAAACATTACACACTCTTGTTCACCTGTTCTAAACATTTCCAGATTAACACATTTAGGCATTAAAAAAAACTTTTTCTATTTTAGCCATGAGACAAAGATTAAGAGCTATAAAAGTTTTCTTTTATCTCAATTTCTGAAGTGCAGACACTTAACTCTCCAATTTATAAAGGTTAAACCTTTAGTTCTTTTCAATTTGTAAGAGTGATTCTTATAAGTGAACAATTGCAATAATCATCATTCAATGTACTAAACCAGATGCAAAGCTGTTGTTTAGTGAAAATGATGGGGAAAAGATAGCAAGTGGCAATATGGTTCAATGAGCAACCGATGTCAAAGAATATGAATCATTTGAATGAGAACACTGGGAAGTGAAAAGGATTCAATGAATTGAATAGAACTCTCAGCTCCCCCTGACATCATGATGCAAGAGATATGCTATGCATTAGACTGTTCTACATGCAGACTAGACCCATGGTACTAGGCGGAGGACCTGGTCTCAAAGACCATCTCACACATGGTAGGAACCTCCGGGCAGATTTCCCTGCCTTTTAGTAACATACCATTTGATATACCAGGGTTAACAAGGACAATGCACCATAAGCAGTCCTTCATGCATTGAACGGCATCATTAACACATGCAATGATAACTAATGACCATTCACACTTAGTCCAAGTATGCATTCAATACTAGCATGCAATGCATTGACACAAGACACATGCATGGACACAGAGTCTAGTGCATCAACTGAATATGCTTAGCGAAGCATTCAATTTCAGTTCAACATATAGTAAGAGAAGAGCATCAAGTATATGCAGAAATGAATTCAATAGCTGAGTCTGGAATACAGACTGATCAGCTAGACATGGAGAGATCATCAACAATCAATCAAGCAAATCAACATGAAGCACACATTTTTCATGCTCACAGTTTCAGATAATGGAATTTAAAACACATTTCAGAACTGACCTGAAAAGTTCAATCATGGGGTTTTCATTCTTGAGCGCCTTGGTTAACCCCCTTTTATTTCTCCCTCCAAGGCACACCTGCAAGATATTTGATCATCTTGATCCTGCAGGGACCCAAGTAGCTTTGGGTCCTGCGTTAGCCCTAACAGGTTTTCTAAACATTTTCATAGCAACATTATCATCAAATTTCATCAGTGAACAGTCATCCATAGAATGTCCAAATTTTCCACAGTATCTACATGAACTGGCTGGTTTTTGGTTCTTATGATACATGTTAACAGCAGGGTGATGTTTATAAGCATGTTCATAAGATTTTCTGTTATATGCATGAACAGTTTGATGCTTGTTCTTAACCATCCAACATTCAGCAGATTTATGGCCTGGCTTCCCACAGTTATAGCATGAAATTTTCACAAAAGGTTTTGCAGGGAATTTGACAAAATGGGGTTTAACATAGTTCTTTTGAACATACCAACAGTCCTTGACTGTATGCCCATTTTTCCCACAGTGGGAGCATGCAAAAGAATTTCTTCTATGAAAACCATTTTTACCCCAAGTAGATCTAAACCAGCACTCAACAGCCTTGTGCCCAGGCTTATTACAGTTGAAGCACACGATGTGCTGACTAGAATTGTGTTTAGATCCATATGGATCATAAAAGTGCATGGAAGACTTGGCATGTAGTTTATTGTCTTCTTTCATGATAAAACATTCATTCATGAGATGACCATGCTTCCCACAATAATAACATGAGGCATCAGGCTTCCTAGCAACATGGTTTCTATCAAAAGAATTTCTAGAATGTAAAGTTCCACTAGCATGCTCATCCTTTAACATCAATCACAGTCCTCCATTATGTGACCTCCTTTCCCACAATAATAACATGACCCCTTTGTAATATGAGTGTATGTGAGATCATGTGCATTGTGTGTAGCCCTTTTTATAGCAACAGGAGTGCCTTTTTCTTTTTTCTGTGAGTTTTCACCCTTTTTCTGTTTTGAGTTTGTTCCACAGTTTTGGGTTTCACAGTTGATTTTTGTGCAGTGAATTTGAAGACAGAAGGAGCAGAGGTTATGTTCTGATTGGTGGCTTTGACAAAAACCGTAGATGTTTCATTCCCATTACTCCTTTTATTTGTCGGACTATAGCCCAGTCCCTTTCTCTCAAAGTTATCACTCTTTCCAAGAAGCTTATTCAGATTGTCCTTACCTTTGACAAATTTTGATAGAGAATTTTTCACGTCTTTAATTTCAAAATTCAAATCAGCAATTTTAGCTTCATATTTGGACAGATCTGTTTCACAGGAAATGACTTGTTGATGCAAGGCATCATTCAGACTCTTGAGTTTTTCAACTTCCTGTTTTAATTCTATTTCCTTGTCAGTTTTAGATAAGGACTTGTAAAGATCATCAACTTCTTGTTGAAGAGATGTGATAGTAAGCTCATATCCAGCTATTTTCTGTTCACTGCAACTGACATTTCCATTTAACATTAAGTTGATGGTTTTTAGACTCTCAATTTCTTGTTCAGCATTCATCAACCTATCAGAATTATCCACACTCACACACTTGCCTTTTTCCATTGTCATTAGCCTATTTGTCAGCTGGGTGTTTAGATGTTTCAACTCATTGATTTCCTCTTTCAGTTTACTGTTCTGCTCTAGGAGATCAGCATCAAGCACCCATTCATCTGAGAGAGACTGACATTCATGAAACATTTCCTGTTGTTTTTCAGATTGAAATTTGTCAAGATTTTTCTGAATCTCTGAATTTGTTACTCTATCAGCCTCTAGTTTTTCAGAAATCAATCTATTTTCTTTTTCAAGATTTATTGATTTGAGTTCAAATTCCTTGAGCTGATTATTGAGTATTTCATTTGCAGATTTCATTTTTTCCAATTCAGAGTTGACACATTCTAATTCTCTCACCAATTTTTCATTTTGAACAATATCATTGTTGTGAGCCTGATCAACTAAGCTAAGCCTTTCCTTTAGTTCAGTAATTTCACACACAAACTCTTGACGCTCCTTTTTGTGTAGAGCAACTTGTTTCATAAGAGATTGTTTTTCAGATTTGAAATGATCTAAGTCTGAACTAACAGAATCACACTCTGTTATTTGTCTTCTGAATATTTCATTTTCAGTTTTCAGAGTTTCAAGTTTTTCACCTCCTAGATTTTCCAGCTTCTTTTTCAGACTTTTATATTTCTTCCCTAGTTTCTTACGGGATCTTAACAGATTTGCATAGGCATCTTCCCAATCGTCTAATGAAAAATTCTCGAAAGGGTTTACCTCCTGATCATCACGTTCTTCGGATTCATCTTGATCACTACCAT
The DNA here is from genome assembly GCA_022559845.1 of Amorphophallus konjac. Lineage (NCBI taxonomy): Eukaryota > Viridiplantae > Streptophyta > Magnoliopsida > Alismatales > Araceae > Amorphophallus > Amorphophallus konjac. The sequence continues at coordinate 168,935,270 of CM040122.1, read as the reverse complement.
GGTTGCTCTCGTCAGCCATCAGACCGTTGTCGACATTTCCCTTCTGAGCAAGCTTCAGCTCATCCATAATGTCCTTGGCAGACCTGCAATCATGAATACAAGACCATAAGGCTCTGTCAATAGCAGCTCTCATCAGGTTAAAGGCCTTCTGATTTTCTTCATATTTTGACTTGTGACTTTTAGTCCATTTGGACTTTTCCTTTGGCAATCTGTGGGGACCTTGTGAAATTAACTTCCACAGATCCGGATTAATCATTTTCACATAATTGTGAAGACTGCTAATCCATGAGTTAAAATCAGAGCCATTGAAAACCGGTGGAGAGCCCATTGAGTAAATCCGCAAACAGACTAATGCAGCAAAGGGTAGAAACAGATAAGCACAAGGGACACCAGGATCCTCTGCAGATCGTTGGATCTGAACAATCAGAGAACCGCTCTGATACCAATTGTTGGGTTCGATGCAGTATTCAGAGGGGGGGTGAATGAATATAACCCTTTAAAAACTTTCACCCAATTTAAAACTAGAATACTAACAAGACTTTCACTCAATATAAAATTTCGCCCAAACTAGAACTATGATGCTAACTAGACAGATTTACCAAATCTGAAAGCTAATCAACTATTCAGTTCTACCAGTTAGCAAACACATGGAGTGCCCCTATGCATTCATCTAGCGGAAGCACAAATGAACAAATCAAACCACAATGCACAAGGGGTTTTTAGGTGGTTCGGTCCTCCAGACCTACATCCACCCCACACTCAAACCGAGTGTGGCTTCCACTAGCTCACGCTAGAAACAGCAGACTCAGTCTGCAACAAACGCTGCCAAACAGCTTGACCAGGGGAACAACCTCCCCTCTTCCTCCCAACCGGAGGGAACCACTAGTGACACCAGTCACTAGCAAACCAGAGACACAAGGTCTCTCTTCCTCCAGACCTGGAGGGAACCCCTGGACTTGAATCCACAAGCCCAGAACCGGAGACAAGTCTCCCTTCCTCCAAACCGGAGGGAAACAACAAGTAGCACCCAGCTACTTGCAACCGGAGATAGCAATCTCCCTTCTCCTGAACAAACAGGAGGAACCCACAAGTGACTCCAGCCACTTGGAAACCAGAGACACACGGTCTCTCTTCCTCCACACACGGAGGGAACCACCGGGCTTGCTACTCACAAGCCCAGAGCCAGAGGAACAAGCCTCCCTTCCTCCAACCCGGAGGGGAACCTAGAGACCCAAGTCTCTCTTCCTCTGAACCCCAGAGGGAAGCACAATCGGAGATAAATCTCCCTTCCTCCAACCCGGAGGGAAACAACCGATGACACCCTGTCAAAGGCAACCAGAGACGCAAGTCTCTCTTCCTCCACACGGGAGGGTACCAACCACAAGTAGCACCCAGCTACTTGCAAACCGAAGACACAAAGTCTCCCTTCTCCTGAACCCACAGGAGGAACCCCGACCTCTCTACAGAGGATCGGAGTTACAGTAAATGGATAAAAACAAAAACGAAACCAGCAACAGAAGGCTGAAAAGATAAAAACAAATGTGGCTCTCGCAGGAGCTGGCTGGCCTGGATTTGATCCACGGTTCAGCAAGAACAGATCTTCTGTTGAAGCTTCTATCACTCTATCTCTCTCTTCTTCTCTATTCTTCTTCCTCTTCTTCTCTTCACACTCTGCTATCTCGATCTCTTACTCAATCTCTCTTTCTTTCTCTTTCTCACTATCTTTCTCTTCTTCTTTTCTTTTTCTTCTTCTCTGTCTGGATCGTGGCTCTCTGTATAGAGTTTTCTTCTCGCCAACTCGATCACCCTCCATCTGTGGACGAAGGCTCCTATATATAGCAGCAGCAGTAGGTGGATAGGGCACAAAACGCGTGTGCCTCCCACGTTTCCTGCCCTAATATTTCGGACCACGTGGAGGCTCCTCTGCATCTTGGATCACGTGCCAGATGCAGCCTTGTATCACGTACTGCTTCACGATTAGAGCACCTGTAAAACAGAGTATCGGATAAGTAATCAATTTAAGGAACACCTCTGTATAGATTATCAGAAGAACAGTACTTTAGAAGAAACTTGAACGAGGTTAAAACGAAACAACACGAAGTGACAAATAGCAACGACACGGAGACAACGCGAGGACACAATAGGGAAAACGACACGAAGTCAGTAAGGACTCGATGTACAACAGTAAGTAACACGAAGTAAGACCACACAGACATAAACGATAACACGAGAACAACACGGGGTGACAGCAGAAACCGACACGAAGTGTTTGCAAACAAAGTAAGACACAAGGTCTACGTAAAGCAACACGAAGTGTGGTTAAAGCGAGAACGACACGAAGTGAAGTTATAAAACAACACGAGGTAAAAAGAAGAACGACACGAGATACATGGAGACAAAACAGAAACCAACACGAAGTGTGGTTTCAACACAAGAAAGACACAAGGTCTAAGAAGAACAAAAACGACACGAAGACACAAAACGGAAAACGACACGAGGTGTAACAAACACGACACGAAGTTATGAAAACAACACGGAGACGAAGTCTGAAAAAATGACACGGGGTGAAGACAACACGAAGACGAAACACAGGTTTCGACACGGAGTGAAAACGACACAAAGACAAAACAGAATTGACATGGGTTGAAATCAACACGAAGTCAAAAACAGTAATCGACACGGGTTGAAAACAACATGAAGACGAAGTACAAAGAGACGACACGAAGTGAAGTTGACACGAAGTGAAAACAACACTAAGTGAAAAACAATAATCGACACGCGGTGAAAACAACACGACGACAGTGAGAACAGCACGAGGTGAAATGACACGGGGTGTAGAAAACCAAGAATCGACACGAAGTGTGGTCAAGGCGAGAAAGACACTAAGTCAAAAACGAAAGACCAACACTCAGACAGAAACATAAAAACAACACGGAGACGTAGACACTAAAACAACACGAAGATGAAGACAAGGGAAACGACACGAAGTCTAACCTCATACAAGCTTTCCTGTCACGCATGGAAATCAACACGAAGTGTTGTATGCTCATACAACACGAGATCTTTTTGTGTTAGTGAGGGGAAACAACACGAAAACTCAAGTACAGAAACAGCGCGAAGATGATGTACAATCTGATGTACAGACATGAAGAACAGTCCAAGGTATAGACTTGCACGAGTAAGCTACAGTGCCAAAGTATAGACTTCACGCTGTACAGACTACATGACCAGTGCATGATTGTACTTGACAATGTAAACACTTAGCCTATGCAGACCAATGTACAGACTTTGGCGAAGCAAAAGGCTGTATAGACTTGGAGACCCAAAGCCATTGTATAGACTTTGTCTAAGACAAGGCATGAGCTGACGTTGTATATACTTAGCCCAATGCAAACCAGTCCGATGTATAGACTTTAAGGAAATGCATGCTACAGTGCAATGTCTAGACTTGCGATGTGTTCGCCAAATGCACACTACAGTCCAATGTATGGACTTGGACGAATGATGCATGTGCAGTGAATAGACTTAGGGCATAAACCCCACGATGCACTGTATAGACTATGCACATAACATAAGTCTAACATAAACAATATATCAGTTGTACCAGTCACAGTCATGATGCAATCATCAAGGCACAATGTCATGAAAACACTATATCATTGCTATCATCAAAATACAATATCAATCATCAAAACCACAGCAATGAATGCTTTATGCATCAGTTTAACATGTAACAAGACTGAACATCAAATATGTTAATCTAAACTGAGAAGCAAGATGACTGAACCTTTGATTAACTCACATCAACAACCAATCATCAAAGCCATCATTAAAACCATCATCAAAACCAAAACCACATGCATGGGCACAACATATCTGTCATGAATAAAACCATCCCGTATGTCAATCACATGAGAGTGGATGATATCAATGACTAATAGTGTTTAGCCATTATCAAAACCAAGAATACCACAGAACTCATATGACTATAGAAAGATGTCGAATGACCCAAGTGACCACAGAATTACTCAAATGACTTCAGGGACACAACATTCTCCCCCTTTTTGATGATGGCAACACTGTGAGTCATTATGTGATATGAATGTCTAAAATGGCACAAGTTATAACAAATGCAATATATGCATCTAAAGATTCATGATAGTAATAGCATGGGAATGTAATTATGAATGCAGATATGAATGCTATGCAATCTGAATGCTGGCAGTTATGCAAGCCCCAAGCCCCATCACATACACATAGGAGATGCAAAGGGAGCAATGGATTCTCTCCCCTTGGACTCTCCCCGTACACCATTCACACAACCCCCAAAGACAACGCGATAACGCATAGCTAACGCGACAAAGGACTCACACACAGAATTCTCCCCCTTTGCCAACAGTAAAAAGGAGTAATAGAGTGAAATATCTGTGAGACCAGAGCTGAAAGGAGTGAAGAGCAAGCCATTATATGCAAACCTGAAACAGACCGTGAGCAACATATATGGTTCAAATCTAATGAAATCCGAGATCATCAACAGAGTTCGAAAAGCAGCTACATCCAAGATTTAATAGAAATGAACCAAAGGTGCATATCATGGCAGTGTTTAACCTTCCCTTGTCTTATATATCCATATTCAATAACGATAAAGGCAATAACACAAAAGCATGTATTGAGGCTAAACAATCATGGCTAAAGCATGGAATTTTTAGGAATTCAACAAGTTTGATTATCAATATCATTTGCATTTGAAGGCACACGACTCATATTTTACGAGCAATCAAGTCTAGTACATGCCTCCAAGCCGTAAGAATACACGTTGTTTAGACGCTAGTATTCCTACGTATTTGGAAAGACTAACTGTTATGCTTCAGAATGAACAGAGATAGCAAAGTCACGTCATGACATATCCGATCTCATTTCTTTGATGAGAAGATATATTTCTCAGCAATTATGATAGTGCTCTGCCTAGAGTCCAAAGGAATTAAGACAGAGATAACAGGGGCACATCATGACATATCATTCGTCACTTGATTTGATGACGTGACATATTTCTCCGTGCAACAATATCATTACTTTGTCAAATTGATTTTCAGGAATTCCAGCTCATCAAGATGTTTAAAAATAATACTTAGCTCTAGAGTATCACCAAGGTTGTCATGAAGTTTGAATTTTTAGATTTCGGGATAGTCATTCAATGCACAACATGCAACCTCTAGTTAAGATCTATTAGAACCACAGAACATAGATAATTTCAAAAGATATATCAGAACGTCAAGAAAATCATTAAATCTGAACCATTTTCATTGGATGGACAATCATTAGGACATATAATAGAAAGTTCTTACACAATATGTCCATCTGTCTCATGAACTCAAACCAGACTGTAAGCCACTGAAGTGCAGTTTGCAAGAGGTGAAGAGAATCAACAAAACTCCCCCTAAGGATATGCAATGGATACGCGAAGGGGTTATATTTGCAATCAAGTGAAATGGCAAAGGAGGTTGACCTAGTCACTCATGAAGATAGCAGAAATGAAATGTATGACCCAACGCATGGTTGTACACTTATTAAATGCCACAGAATAAATATACATGAATGTTGCACAAGGACAACTCCCCCTTACTATATGGCCTATATTGCGACATTGACACATGGTACTTGGCGGAGGTGAAACCTCACGCATATTGAGTGCTTCGAGACAAGTTTAACCTGCCCTTCCATACATCAACATTTGATATACCATGGCCATGCAAGAATGATGCGACACAAACCATACAATGCATTATGAACATGAACTCAATTCATTATTATGCATCTACATGCAATGCAAAATGACATATTGACATATCAACAATGCATGAAACACCAATCTGCAAAAACACACACTAAATTGAACATGATCATCATTTCAAATTCTTATTGGCCTGAGGTCGGCAAAGACCAAGCTCCCTTCTGAGTGTTGAAAACCTGTCATTACACAAGGGCTTGGTGAAAATATCAGCAATTTGATTTTGAGTATCAACAAAATGCAGTTCAAAATTTTTTTTACCGACCTCATATCTAATGAAGTGATGCCTAATCTCAATATGTTTAGTCCTAGAGTGCTGGACTAGATTTTTTACAAGGTTGATAGCACTAGTGTTATCACACAGAATCGGGACGCAACCAAGATCCACCAAGTAGTCTTGGATTTGGTGTTCAATCCATAACACTTGGGTGCCGCAGCTCCCCGTAGCAACATATTCTGCCTCCGCGGTTGAGAGGGCAACCGAGTGTTGTTTCTTGGAGGCCCAAGAAACTAAACACCCGCCTAGAAACTGGCAATAGCCACTAGTACTCTTACGATCCAGCTTGCATCCAGCGTAATCCGCATCAGAATAAGATATAAGAGATAAATCACATGATGACGGATACCACAATCCCAAATCTTGAGTGCCGGCAAGATATCGAAGGATACGTTTGACGACAGTCAAATGAGATTCTCTAGGACTGGCTTGAAATCTAGCACAAAGACATACACTAAACTGGATATCTGGTCGGGATGCAGTCAAATAAAGTAAAGAGCCAATCATACCTCTATAGACCTTTGCATCCACCAATTTACCATTTTCATCCAAATCCAGTGAAGTTGAGGTGCTCATCGAAGTTGCAATGATTTTGCTGTTTGCCATGTCAAATCTTTTCAGCAGCTCCTTGATGTATTTGGCTTGGCTTATGAAGCAACCATCTTCTCCTTGGTTGACCTGCAAACCGAGAAAGAATTGAAGTTATCCCATTAGGCTCATCTCAAATTCGCTAGTCATGAGGTTAGCAAATTCCTCACACATTTCAGATTTTGTAGAACCAAACATAATGTCATCAACATAAATTTGAACAATGAAGATGTTCTTACCTTACTTCTTGGTGAAAAGTGTTTGATCTACCTTACCTCGTGTGTACCCTTTTTCAATGAGGAATGAGCTTAGTCTCTCATACCAAGCTCTTGGTGCTTGCTTAAGTCCATAAAGTGCCCTGTCTAGCTTGTATACAAAATCTGCATTGTTAGAATTCTCAAAGCCAGGGGGCTGCTCAACATGGACTTCTTCTTTGATCAAGCCATTCAAGAAAGTACTTTTGACATCCATTTGATACATCTTTATACTAATGGAGCATGCAAAGGCAAGTAAAATTCGGATGTCTTTGAGTCTAGCAACAGGGGCATAAGATTCATCAAAGTCTACCCCAAACTCTTGATTATACCCTTGAGCCACCAATCTCGCCTTGTTTCTTATTATCTTGTCATCCTCACTTAGTTTGTTCCTAAAAACCCATTTAGTGCCTATGACAGATTGTGATGAGGGTCTAGCAACGAGATGCCAAACTTTATTTCTTTCAAACTGGTTTAACTCTTCGTGCATGGAATTTATCCAGTTTTCATCTTTTAAAGCATCATCAATATTTTTGGGTTCATGCTGCGAGACAAGAGCAAGTTGATCTAATTCTTCCACAATTTTAAAATGTGACCTAGTTCAAGGTGGGTCATTCAAGCTACCAATGACATTCTCCAAGGGATGATCCTTAAGAATTCTAATGTTTGTAAAATTGTTACCTTCTCCTGGAGCTTGATCCCTTGCATTGCTTGATTCAGCTAGGTCACCATCTTCTTTTATTTCTTCTTGTGGAGGATCACTCTTGTCCTTTATGCTTAGGAATTTCCCATCTTCATCATTTTTCCTGTAAGAGTTATCATTGTTAGAATCATGATATTCATCAAAGGAAACATGGGGTGATTCTTTCACAGTTTGATTTTTGATATTGTAAATTCTATAAGCCCTAGATCTATCAGAATATCTAAGAAATATACCTTCATCGCTCTTGGGCTCGAATTTATCTAAGTCTCTTTTGTCATTGTTGTGAATGAAGCATTTTGATCCAAACACTTTCATATGTGAGAGAGAGGACTTTTTACCTTTTAGCAACTCATAAGGAGTCTTTTTGGTGTGTGGCCTTATCATAGAGCGGTTGATAATGTAACATGCCGAGTTTACCGCTTCAGCCCAAAACCTCCTTGGAAGTTGCCGTTCAGCAAGCATGGTTCTTGCAATCTCTACAAGTGTCCGGTTTCCCCTTTCAACCACACCGTTTTGCTCCGGCGTTCTTGGTGAAGAAAATCGGTGTGAAATGCCTTCAGCCCTATAGAGATTATAGAAATCAGCATTTTCAAATTCACCACCATGATCAGATTGAATCTTGAAAATTTTCAACTCACCGTCCTGCTTTATCTTCATGTAGAGTGCCTGAAACTCGTCAAAAGCATCATTCTTATGTGTGAGAAAGAAAACCCATGTGTACCTAGAAAAGTCATCCACCAAGATATATCCATATTTTCTACCACTTAAACTAGTAGTTCTGGTTGGACCAAACAAGTCCATATGAATTAGCTCGAGTGGTTTGGATGATGTATTTTCAGATCTTCCCTTGAATGATTTTCTAGTTTGTTTACCTAGGGCACATGCATCACACAATTTATATTCTTGATTAAAGGATAGTTCAGGCAAACCTTTCACCATTGAATGCTTCAAGAGTTTATGCAAGACATTGTAGCTAGCATGTCCTAATCTATGATGCCATAACCATGCAATTTCAGATTTTGGTGCAGCAAGACAAAGGTTTGAATAAGCATGATCATCTAAGTCAATCATGTAAACATTGTTGACTTTATTACTAGAAAATTTTACCTTGTCTGATTTTTGTTCAAAGATTTTACATTCATGAGAATCAAACAACACTTTGTGACCTTTATCACATAATTGACTTATGCTTAGTAGGTTATATTTCAAACCTTCAACTAGCAACACATTTCCAATGGAGTTGGAGAGGTTCTTACCTACATTATCTGTTCTAATGATTTTTCCTTTGTTGTTCCCTCCAAATGTGACATGTCCTCCTTCCTTTTCCTCCAAGAGATAAAATTTTGATTTGTCTCCGGTCATGTGTCTTGAACAGCCGCTATCAAGGTACCACCTGTTATGTATGGCTGCAAGACACTCCTGCACAAGCAATTAAGCAAATGTGTTTGGAACCCAACCAAATTTGGGTCCCATCATATTCTTCAAATTTTCAAAGCATGAAACCATTTCTTTTGGAATCCAGACTTTTCTAACATTCATGTTTTGTTTGCTTAGAGCAGGGATTTGGTTTTTCTTTTCAACTTTGACATTCATTTTCTGTTTGGAGGTTCTTAGTTGGAATTTGTGAAAGTTTGATGAAGTTGGCTTCTTAACCCATTGTGGCCATTGGTTATTTTTGAGTTGAGAGTGATTGTTCTGCCACTTAGGAGATTGAAAGTTATAGGATTGATGAACACATGAATCACAATTTCTCCAAAAGTATGGTGGTGTTGGCCTATATGAATGTGCAATCCAGTTTTGGTGATATCTGGAAGATTGAGCATACAATGGCCAAGAATGTGTTGACCTATGCTGCGGGGAAGGTCGACCTTTCTTAGGTCTTTGGACAGGCTTTTTAAGAATGTTGGTGACTCCCCCTTCAATCTTTTCTTTTCCTTTCTCCTTTTGTCTTTGCTGGTTTTGTGTGCGAGTTATGTTTGAGGTGGAGGCTTCGGAAGATGAGACAAATGTGACTGTTTTTAGCCCAATTGGCCTTTTGTTTGTTGGTTTAAAACTCAACCCTTCCTTGTTGAAATTCATCCTAGTACCTAGCAAAGCATCTAAGTTTTCTTTGCCATCCACGAAATTTTCCAAGGATTGTTGTTTATCCTTCAATTCTTTTTGTAAGTTTTCAATGTTTTGCAAGAGTTGAGTGTTGACATGTTTTACAGCTTCATATTTTTCATTACTCAGTTTGCTGTTCTTTTCATAGGTTTGTATTTTTAGCTTAATGCTATCAATCTCATTTCTCAAGTTTTCATTTTCAGTTTCCAAGTCAGCCATTTCTTTTCTTCCTTCTTCCAAATCCTCAATCATTTTCTTAAGATCTTCAATTTCAGTTTCAAGTAGAGCATTCTTATCATCCTTGTCATGATCATGCACAAAAGAATTGATTTTCTTTTTCAATGATTTATTTTCCTTTTTGTACATTTCATATTTTTCCATGAGTTGTATATATGCATCCTCCCAATCATCAATTGTATAATCTTCAAATGGAGAATTTGCCTCAATTTCTTCGTCACCTTTGGCCATGAGGTAGAAATCTTCTTTTTCTTTGTCCGAGGAGCTAGTTCCATCATTATTTTCCTCTTCATCGCTCCATGTGGACACCATGGCCTTGTTATTCTTCTTGCCCTTCCATTTGTCAGCTTTTCTGAATCTGTCGGGACAGTCATTCTTGAAATGCCCTGGTTTGTTGCAAGAATAGCAAATGATTTTGTCAGATTTCTTAGAGTTTTCAAAATTAGATTTGAAACCATTTCTTACCCTTGACCTTCCTCTCATGAAGCACTTGCCTTCCTTTCTCAAGAATTTCTTGAACTTACGTGTGAGCATGGCTACGTCATCCTCATCTCGCTCACTTCCCGAATCCTCACCTTCATCTTAAGTATCTTGACGGCTGGGTCCAGCTTTAAGAGCTAGGGACTTCTTCTTAGGTGCCTCAGCCTCTTTGTTCTTGAGGTTGATCTCATAGGTCATTAATGACCCAATGAGTTCATCTACCTTGGTGGTTGCGAGATCTCTTGATTCTTCAAAAACGATTACCTTCGTGTGCCATGCTGGAGTTAATGATCTGAGAATTTTTCTTACAAGTTCTTGCTCTGTATATTTCTTTCCCAAATCAGTTAAACTATTAGTAAGCATAGTTAAGCGAGCATACATATCTTGAATTGACTCATCAAGTTTCATGCGGAACATTTCATATTCAGAAACTAAAATATTGGCTTTTATTTCTCATACCTGAGAGGTTCCTTCGTAGATTACCTCTAGCTTATCCCACATCAATTTCGCAGTTGCGCAGGTGGCTACTCTTGAGAATTCAACTGGATGGAGTGAGCATTGCATGATATGTTTAGCACTCCAGTTGATGGTGGATTGCCGTATTTGTTCTTTGGTCCACAAGTCCTCATTATCCGTAAGCTCATACGGACCTTTGCTGGTCACACGCCAAAGTTCGTAGTCTTGGGCACGAATGAACACCTGCATGCGATGTTTCCAATAAGGATAGTTAGATCCAGTGAAATAAGGAGGTCTATTCACAGAGTGTCCTTCAGGTAAATAACCCTTAGATGCTGATCCACCATTTCCCTCAAGGTCATTGGACCCCATAATGAGAGATTAGGCTCTGATACCACTTGTTGTGTAGTAGACAGCGGATCTAGAGGGGAGGGGTGAATAGATCTGCCCCTCTTTTCGTAATGTAACCCTCTATATAGCTAGATGAGATAAATTACAGCGGAATATAACTAGCTAAACGAAGGACACAACGATTTGCTTAGCAAGATGATTACTAATATATCGATTCGAACCTAAGCATGTATTTAGAAAGAAACAATCACACAAACAAACCACAACACACGAGATTTTAAGGTGGTTCGGACTGAATCCCCAGTCCTACGTCCACCCCTCACCAAATCCGGTGAGGCTCCACTAGTGCCACGCACTGAACCACAAATCGGAAAGACCACCGATTACCTTCCTACTAACCACCTGGTAGGGACGTCAACAACGCAGATCGGACAACCTCCGATTGCCTTCCTACTAACCACCGGTAGAGACGATCTTCAATTCCAAATATTTGAATGAAATGGAAAATAACAAGTATGAAAATACTCAAACAAGATATGAAATATGCTCAAGGAGAAGGATCTTGTCTGAGATTGCTGGGGCTTGAATCTTCTTTTGAAGTAGCTTGAATCACTTGGAGATTTGATGAAGAACTTCTTCCCGGAGTACTGTTCACAGCTACAGTACTCGAACTCTTCTCCCTTGAACACACCCTTGCAGCCTCCTTTGATCTCCCTTATTAGCCTTTCTTGCTTCTACTCTTCTTTGGAGGTTGCTGGATTGAGATATGAACTTGAATCACCTTGAGTTGATGGAGAGAGTGTTGGATGTAGCTTTGATCTTCCTTTTTATCCTCTTGAGTTGATGAAGAGGAAGAAGGATGCAGTTTAGATCACCCTTGATAGCCTTGATTGCTTCTTCTTCCTTGGAGGTTTAGATGGCTTCAGATCTGGACTTGAATCACCTTGGATGGATGAAGAACTTCCTCCCGAAACACTGTTCACGGAGGTGCTACAGTACCTCAAAAATGGCCTTCCTTGATCTCCCTTGAAGCCTTGAAGCATTAGGGCTTCTAACCCCTCAAGTGTTGGTTTTATAGACCTTGAATGGTCCATAGACACCCTCCAGACCACATCCATAAATCATGGAAGATTAGGTAAGATTTGATTAAACAAATCCATGGGAAGGGGCTGGCCACGAGGTGGAAATCGAAGTCAAAGAGGCTGCATCGGGGCTGGCGGTCGACTTGCAGCTCCTCGCGGTCGACCGCTACTGTGAAACCTGCAAACGGGCGGTCCCTGGGATTTCCGGTCGACCGCCACTGGCTGGCGGTCGACCGCCAGCTGAAACACATGTAGACTGGCGATCCCTAGCTGGGGCGGTCGATCGCCCCTGTGCTGGCGGTCGACCGCCAGTTGGGCAGAACCCGGGCTTGCCTGGGTCGGTCCGTTAAGTCTTGAACTCCGTTGTTCAACTCCATTAGCAGCCCGTGCATGTTTGTGGCATCGCCCTTGATAGTCTAGAAGGTATCAACTGAGTCTTTAACCTTGGATTCTCTTGGCTATACTTCTTTGTTCATTGACCTTGGATGAGTGACGAGCCGAATATGAAATGTCGACTTTTGCTTGTAAGGGAAATGAGATTTGCATCCTTGCTTGGGCGCGATCAATGAGCTTTCACTTTGGCCATTGCCACTTGATTCCTTATCTATTCATTGGCATATCTGTCATGAATAAAATCATCCCGTATGTCAATCACGTGAGAGTGGATGATATCAATGACTAATAGTGTTTAGCCATTATCAAAACCAAGAATACCACAGAACTCATATGACTATAGAAAGATGTCGAATGACCCAAGTGACCACAGAATTACTCAAATGACTTCAGGGACACAACACAAATCAGGGTTTCGAAGCATATTCCGGGGCGACTGCATCAACTCTAGGGCCACTCTTGACGACAAGCTCTCATTGGGTCAATTTTGGGGCAAAAAGCCAAAATTACCGAAATACCACTCTAAGTGAGTCGGTGGCGCCATGAAGATTGAATCGGCAGCACCTAAACCCGCTGATCCGGTGACGTACGAACGGTGAATTGGCGGCACCCCGCGGAGTCGGTGATTCGGCGATGCATTTGGCGCTAGCAAGTCGGTGGCGCTTCACCCATCCCTTCGACGATCCGATACCCTATTCCGGCCTCCCCTCCATAAATAGGACACTTGGCCCTCGATAGTAGAGAGATAGAGCTCGGAGAAAGAGAGACCCCCAGCCGCGCAGAGATAGGATAGCCACCTGGAGATAAATAGAAAGAGAGACCCCCAGCCGCGCAGAGATAGGATAGCCACCTGGAGAGAGAAGAAGAGCACAAGAAGGAGAAGAGTGAAGGATGGTGGGTTCCCATTGAAGGGGCTCTATCTTGTTCTGTATTCTTCCTTAATCGATTTCCTTTCTTTCTCCGTTGGGTTGTTCTCCCCAATCCTCTGAGCATTGTATTCCCCGTTTACCTCCCTCCGTAATTTCAGAGGAGAGCGAATAAGAAAAAAGGCTCGAGCTCCCTTGGTTACTATTTTTGCATTCTGTCTGTAATTTTTTCTCCCTCTAGTTACCTTTTTTCTTCTTCGTTGGTTTTTCCTCCGAGCTTCCTAGTGCACTCCCGAGCGTGTGGAGGCCCTCATGGGCTAAAGTACCAGTCAATCCTGGGATCGCTCGAGAAAGGGGAAAGGCTTGTAATGTTTTCCCCTTCTTTTCTGTGAAATGGCCCGCAGCCACACCCTAACCGGGTGACATTAAATCCCCTCCCCAGAGGCTATGGCTATTATCGATGGTACTGTCAATTAATGTAGTTTGATTTCATATACATGGGTGTCCATGAGCGTGTGTTCGCCCACCATCGAGCGAAGGAATGAACTACAAACAGTAGGCTGCCAGATGCTCTTTTACTCGTTCCATGAGTTGTAAGGGCATCGGCGTGTTCCAACAACTGCTGCAACGATAGTTCGCTGGTTTCCTTGAGGGACACTATATATCCCTTCTTGTGTTCGATGATTTACCTTCAAAGGTTTCTATTTCCTTTCGAGTCTCCCCATTTCTAAGACAGGCACTAGTCATGGTTATTGACTAGGATCGCCTGATTTGAGCTTTGCCATGTAGCGGGCTAAAGCCTTTATGGCCGTTTCTTCAAACGCATGGATTTCATTTGATTACGTCGGTTGTCCTCAATTACCGATGCCATCGCATCACTGGGGATGGGAACAACCCCTAATTACTGCTCATCTCATGTCATACTTCACTCACTCCGGGTTCCAGGGGGTCTGTCGCCTTATAACATGTTCCCCCGGAAACCCCTTGTACAAAGTGAGATATAAAATGCCACTTAGTTTGCTACAAAAGTCCCCCACTGTCCCTAACTCCCTTAGATTATCCTGAATCCCTAGTAGGCCAGCCCTCGGGATTTTGTTCAGGGATGATCCTTGGGCTTTGAGGTAGTCCTAGTTGACTTCTCAGAATTTTCCATGGTTTAACACCGGTTATCCCTTGTGTTGATCCGCTTGATTAGGGGAGCATTCCCTGTACGGGGGAAATGCTGCCTAATTTTCTTCAGGATTTCCCCATTGATTTCATTCCTTCATGTATGTTAAAGTGTGTTTGTGCGTCCTGATATTTCTTATCTGCATATCTCGGAGTCTCTCGTCTTCAATTGACGATCTCAGGAGTTGCATAACTGTGTTTGAGTATGAACCTCACACAGACAAACCAAAAGATGAGCAAATAAACAAACAAAAAAAGTAATAATATATATATATATATATATAATATAATAATAACAAAATTTCTTCTAATAATTGGGCAGTCATGCCTTTGAGATTCTTAATTCTCACAAATTTTCATTCAAATGCCTTCATGGTGCGAAATCATAAAAAAATTTCTTGCAAGGATTCTTGTGAAGCTTAAACGGTGTGCATCTTTGTGATTTGGTTGCGTCGCCACCGATTAACCCGCTGCGTTACTTTGATTCGGTGGCAACGCCACCGAATCACCATTCCCTTCCACCTGCACCGACCCAACTATCACCTCTTCACACCTGCACCGACTCTCCTCTTCACCATGCACCGACCCGCCTCTGCTGCTGCACCGACGCACATCACCCTTCCCTTCCACCTGCACCGACCCAGCTATCCCCCTTCCCTTCAGCTACACCAACGCACATTACCACCCCTTCCACCTTCACCGACCCAGCTATCACCTCTTCACACCTGCACCGACTCTCCTCTTCACCCTGCACCGACCCGTCTCTACTGCTGCACCGGCGCACATCGCCTTCCCTTCCACTTGCACCGACCCGCCTCTACTGCTGCACCGACGCACATCACCTTCCCTTCCACTTGCACTGACCCAGCTATCCCCCTTCCCTTCAGCTGCACCAACCCACATTACCACCTCTTTACACCTGCACCAACTCCCCTCTGCTGCTGCACCGACCTTACCCTCACTGCATCAGCTCTAAACCCAAGCCTACACCGACCTTGCCCACATGCATAGACCCCAAACCTCAACATGCACAGACCTGGCCCAACATGCACAGACCTCAAGCTTTAACATCCACAGACCTGGCCCAGCATGCATAGACCCCGAGCCCCCCGCTGCACAGACCTTGCCTAAACCCGCACCGACCTTACCCTCGTTGCATCAGCCTTCAACCCAGATGTGCACTGACCTCGCCTTCACTACCTAAGCCTTAAACCCAGATGTCCACCGACCTCGCCTTCGCTGCCTTAACCTTAAACCCAGATGTGCATCGACCTTGCCCTCGCTGCATCAGCTCTAAGCCCCAACATGCACCGACCTCGATCCTTGTGTCAACCCTCTTTGACCCCTTTTCCAGTCAACCTCTGGCCTTTGTCAAAACCTAATAAAACTTTCTAATAAATGATTAATAAAATTAGCCCCACTAAAACATTTAAAAAAACAAATAATAATAATATTAAAAAATAAAAAAATAATAATAATAAACTAATAAAAACTTATCAATGATAAATAAATAAGTATAAAATAATAATAATAAATATATAATAAAAATAATTAATAAATAATAATATTAATAAATCAATTAGTTGAGCTTGCATTTCTAATTGAATGTGCAATTATGCCTGCGCGTTTATGTAGCCCTAGGTGGCGTCAGATCTTGACAATTAATCAAGGGTTTTTCCTCCCTTTCGGAGGATGTAATTAACGCCATAACCTTTATGGTATGGCGGACTTCCAGTCTCAACCCGAATTTCACAATCGACTGACCAAGTCAGATCGAGCGCACAATAAACTTGTCACATATTTGACTGGCACGCCTATGCAATAAATAAATATAAAAAAATTAATAATATATATATATATCCTATCCAAAAAAAAATTAGATCCCCCACAAGCTGGCACGCCCGGTGGGACCAAGTCTCCCTTCATCTCTTTGCTAAGATAAGATGCCTCCCGGGGCTCCTCCCAAGAATACTGATCGTTTGCCCATTTATTGTAGGAAACGATAATGACGACAGGACTTGCCACCCTTACTTTTAGCGCTGCAATTGTCGCTGGCCATGCTGCACACAGGTACCTGGCGGTGCCCACTATTTTTGGCACATTCCCGCCAGTGGTCGGCTGCCCTGACTTTTTGGGGCTTGCTTTTGCCGATCTGCTACAAGTGGAATCCCCGGAGCCGAGCGAGGAGAAGACTAAAAAGAAGGCTAAGGTCCAGGAGGCTCTACGCTATACAGGCCTGGTGAGAGGCCCAATTCAAGTTGCCGGCTACACAGTGCACCACATCACTCACGGGGCTCGCCTCGTCCACAACAAGAGGCCCGGAGGACACCAGCAGAGGAGCTTCCGAAGGAATACTGCCACTACTGTTACCGGGCGTCTCTCCGCATCTGGGAAGTCCATTCTCATCGGGGGTGTCCGAGTCTTTTGGACGGCCGTGACACCCAAGTTGTTCCGGACCAAGTGGTCCCAACCATCCCTACACGCAACTCCTTCCAGGCTTTGTTCGGAAGGAGAGCTGAGAGAGAAGAAGAGGGCCGCCGAGGCCGGAAGGAATTGGCCCCGCGGCTAAAGAAGTTCAAACAAGTGTGGGTCCTTAAGCGGATCTAACCTGCCCATGAGGAAGCACCCATCTACCTCTGCAGTCCTAAATCGGAGAAAGTCAGGAGAAGAAATGAGAGGGGCTTGGCCCCGAAGGAAGAACCAACAGCCGTGGATGCTCCACGTCGGGAAATTTTCAAAGCCTGTGCCAGACAGGCCAATGTCTCAAATGTTGGGAGAAGATTCAATCTGCTGACGGAGAGAGCCCGGCTAGCTTACATGCCTCCGGTGCGAGGCTGGCAACTGTCTCCTGCCCTTCGCCAAGGGTGTGATCAAGAGGAGATGACCGATATGGTTAGGAGTTATTTCAGGGGCCTGGGAAACCCCTCGTTAGGTCAGCAGCGTTTGCTACAAGCGGCTGCGGCTGAAGAAGAAGAATACTTGTCAAGAGAGCTTGAAGAAGAACAAGAAAGGAAAATGGCATCATCCGTAGATGACAACGGACATGAAGAAAGGCCGGGCCATGAGGCTGATGAAGTCCTTCACTAACAGGAGGAAAGGAGAAGAAGAATTTCAGTTTTTGAAAGACTGGCCTTATAATGCCCTGGATCTTGTCTGATCCTTTGCAGGTCTTGTGGAATCTTTGTTAGATCTTTCGGATCTGTTTTGGATTGGTTTCGTTGAGTTTCGGTTCGCTTTTGTGGCTTCCGAGTTGAGTTTGACGAGCCGTGTGGGTTTTTCTCACGTACTAGTTACGGAACCCTACGGTGAACTTGTTTGTCAATTCTCGAACTCGTGGATGCTACAGCGATGATGTACTCTTCGAGCCGGTCGTTTCGGCTATTTTTACGTATTTTTCTGAATTTGTGCATTTTTGGCGCATTTTTGGAATTTTTGGAAATTAGGAAAATTTCCTAATTTCTTTTCTATTTCTTTTCTTTTCCTCTCTCCTCCACATTCGCCGCCGTCACCTCTCTCTGTTCCGTTCTCTCCTGTTTCGCCTCCTCGGCTCCGGCTGCAAACGGGGTGCCTAGAGGCTTGTGTTGGGGACGTGATGGAGCTGGCTAGGTGCGCGATGGAGCAAGGATCGGATCAATTCTGGCGCGATCCTGTTCGGTGGATTCAAAGCCGGTGAAATCGGTTCGCGAGTGGATTTCGGCGTGGTTTAGTCCTTTCGGGGCTCGGTTTCTTCGGTGGAGGTAGGGTGACTGATCCTTACTTCGTCCTCTCCGTTTTCCCTACCATTGCACGACGTTCGGCTAGGAAACGGTCGAGTTTGGGCTTGGTTTGCCTAAACCGTGATTTTCATGGTTTTTAGGGTCGGCCGGTAAACGGCGACTGTTTGCGGCGTTGTTAGTTTCTAACTGACCACTGGGATGTTAGAATCCCATCCACGTTGATTTCGTGTGGTTTGGTGTTCATTCGAGGCCGGTAGAAGCCCGGGAACCTCGGTGACCCATTTTGGGTCGATTTAATGAAATCGCCCTGATCTTGTGTTTTTGAGCTTGCATGTGGGCTTTTTAGCCTTCTAATGTTGTTATTTGTCATTTGGGTTTGTTTCCCCTGCGCTTCGGCGTGTATGGGGCGCGGAACGGGCCGATTTGGCCGTTCCTCTGTTTTCCCGCCGTGACCGATGTAACGGTCATTCCAGTGGCCGTCACTTGTATATAACGGCCCTACGACTGACCGCTACTTCGTCTGAGGTTTTTGAGCTTTCTGGTTTCTGGGTGAGTGATGGCCCTAGGGTGGCGCGTCGCTTCCCTATAACGTGCCTAGGTCTACGTGTTACTTCGCTTGTTGTTGCCATGTTTTGGGGTTGAGTCGGTTGGTCTAACACGCTTGACCCAGCGCGTTAGATGGAAGTGACGCGCCCTGCCTTGGCCGTTATTCTCCGTTTGACCGACGTTCGACCGTTGAGGCGATTCCCCCGACGGATGGGTTCCCATCCGTTATTTTGAGTGTAACGCGCCTGCCCCTGGCCGTTGCATTATGTTTTGGTCGACTTTGGGTGGCTGTGCCGTTGGTTGTAACGCGCCTGTCCCCATGCGTCGTTTGTGTGTAACGCGTCCTTCTTGGACCGTTACATGTTGTTTGGCTGAGGGTTGTGGGTGTTGTGCTGTTCGATGGTGTAACGGCCGTGCCCTATGCGTCGTTGTTGTATAACGCGCTTACCCCTTGCCGTTATTTGTTGTTTTGTGCTGGGTTGAGGGTGGCTGTGCCGTTGTGAGTAACGCGCCTGCCCTAGTGCGTCGTTTGGTTCTGGCGCGTTTCCCGTGCCGCGTTGCTTGCTTGTAACGCGCTTGGCCTTGTGCGTTACTTGGCCTTGATTCGTGTGTTTGTGTTTTAGAGTGATTCGGGTGGTGTGTGTGCGACGGCCTGTCGTCTGTCTGTCGTTTGGGTGTAACGGCCCAGGTCTAGACCGTCATATGCTTGTAGCGGTCTAGGGGTGGTGCGTTACTTGCCCTGTGCTTCGATTTCCGTGCTTCGGTGTCTGCTTGTCTTGGATTGGCCTTGTGGTCTGCCAGTTGTCCCATGGATGTCTTCCGACGTCCTATGAGGGCTAAGACTACGTTGTAAGGTGGCCAGGAGTCTTCTTGCTTGAGGTGGGACTCTCTTTCCTACTGTTCAAGCATTGTGTTGGGTTCAGGTCAACCCGGTATGACCCAGTTGTTGACATGTGACCTTGTGTGTGTGTGTCTTGGTGGTTGTGCCCGGCTCGAGACACTGCTTCTGGATGCCTCGAGGTGTTGCCTTACCTCAGTTTGCGTGTCCAGGTGTGCTGAGGGTTCTTGGTGTTTCCCTCAGGTCTCCGTGTGTCGTTTTCTGCGGAGCGTTGTTTTGCAGGCTTAGGATTAGACCGATTGGCGGCTTGTTTCACTGTTTGTGACGATCTTGACTTTGAGTCGTTCGACCCAGGGATCGTTACGTCGTAGGTCTAGTAGCCTGATCCTGAGTCTGTTGGCGGTTGTTCAACTGCCTGGGTGCTTTGCTGTGCACTAGACAGGGCTTTTCTTAGACTGTCTGTGCTTTAGCACCTGTGTTTCGGAGTTCGTGCCTTGTGAGCCTCCCCTAGTTGTAGCCCGAGGCTTTTGTCGACCCACCGGGAGTGGTGGAGGGGTGTTTCCTATTTCGTTTGGTACGTACGGTTTTTAAGCTAGTTCCGTAGGCCCCGACCAATGGTAGCGTCCTACCGAGGGGAATACTAGCAAGAGGCCTGACCTAGGTAGAGGTCGGTGTGTGCACACGTGGTCAGGGACTGGGGACTTGCACCGACGGGCGTGGCCCTGACTAGTCACTCGCAGATGGTGCTGTAGTTTCGTGCTGTGGTACCATGTTTCCTTGGAATTGTTGTTCCTCGGACTTGGTTCTAGGTGTGTCTTGTCCTTGAGTGACTTGACACTTGTGGCGCAGTGTAAGACGTCAATGGACGCATCTGGCTGTTCTTCTGGGAGGAGGGTGCTCCTGTCACTTGGTACGGTGACTCTCGGCATTTTCTTGCGCGCTGTGACCTTTTCGAGTTGCCCGCTTGTGGCTGTACTCGAGGTCAATGTTCTGTAGTTTGCATGACGTTCTTGTCATGCGTGGGGCTGTGTGCACGACGTTTCCAGTCGTGTTTGTCTGTGTTTTCGGCGTCGGCGTCTGCCTTCGCCTTTATTTTGGCCGATGGACTAGGTTACCCTTCTGTGTGAGTTTGGGGTTGACCGTCTGTTGCCGTTTGGAGTAGCTTAGGGTGCCAAGTTCTCCTCGGTGGCCGTTGTTCTGTGTTTTACGGCCTCGCTCTTCTTTGTTGTTGAGCTCCCCTTGCTCTTAGCCTGTTCCCTACTCCTGCTGTACCCTGTCTGTTTACAGCTTTGTAGTGTAGCTTTTCCTGCTTTGCTGCACTCTTTGTTTCTGTTGCTTCCGTTGCACTGTGCGTTCTCCAGTGGGGATCCGCGTGACCCCTACTGAGTTTCTGTTTAGAGACTCACCCCTACTTTTCAGGTGGGTTTCGCCGCTTGCCTCTACTGTTCCTGGTGGAGCGCGTTGTTGTAGCTGCCAGCTGTACCTGCGTCGGGCTCCTCCCGACTCCTGTGTACGTTCTCTTTGTCAGACTGTACTTGTTGTCTTTCCTTTGGACTAGACTCTGGTGTATAATTATAAAATTTGAATTATTAATGAAAATGTAATTTTATTTCTGCTACTTTAGCAAACCGTTCTAATGAAATTTAATTGCTTACTGTTATATCTGTCAGTTCAATGTACTACACGACAGTCCTTTTTCCCATCGGCGCTTTCCCGCGCTTGGGAGGCCTCGCGGGTCCCATGTGGTACCACGTGTATCCGGTAGTCCTACCGGGTATACTGGGTATCCGGAATCCGGGTCGCCACAGACCTTCCCAGGTCGAACAAGGAGAAAGGTCTCCAAGCAGAGGAATGGCGTAAAAATTGGCGCATGCAACATGGCCGGTGTGGCCGGAAGATACGGGGGCCTACCAGAAGGACCCAAAGAGTTGGACCGTTTAGCCGCAAGGCCAGGGCCAAACACTAGAATGAGTATAGCTGCCAAGGAGAAGCTACAGATAGTCAAAGGGAAATAGGTGATTCCTAAAGAAGTCACTACATTAGCTATCAATGTGGTGACCACAGAAGAAGAGCAAGAGGTCCTGCTAACTACCTCACCCAAAGGTGCTCCTGGCGAAGCTATTGAAGGCACTTCCAACAATGTGACCATGGATCTATCTATGCTAATGTTGTTGTAAAAGTATCAACAGGAGATAGAACTCTTGAAGAAACAACTATAGGAAAAAAATGAACAAGCTTCCACATTTAAGCAGCCGGAGATGCAGGCTGAATCCTCACGGGGAGGTGTCAACCCCTGTGATTTCTCACCATTATATACTTTGCCTCAGCCAGCTGAGCATAGTCAAGTTGTCCCGCCACAATGGGTCCCCCAGAAACTGTGGCCCCCCAGTGCTACCCCAGCTACATCAAGTACTGCTGCTGCGCTTGCCACCACAGGCGACCACCCTAACTACTCCGTACCGGCAACCGACTCATTTCTACCCCGGGCCAGTGGACAATGCTGCAATGAACCGGCTCATGGTCAAAAAGATGATAGAAATGAAGCTGGCAGAGCGAGGGGAAGGTGAATATATGGCTTTTGATGCTAAACGGGTGCCTTACCCACCTCACCACGCAGCTAAGCGGCTCCCTCCCGGGATCTCTAAGCCGCCGAAATTTGACAAGTTCAACGGGCAAGGATCCCCGAAAGAACATATAGCTTATTACATGACCGTCATGGGCGATCTGGGCTGAGACGAGTCATACCTGTTGAAACTCTTCAGGTCCTCTCTTTGTTGGGTTCGGTGCTATGTATTCAGAGGGGGGGTGAATGAATATAGCCCTTTAAAAACCTTCACCCAAATAGAATTTCGCTCAAAGAAGATTTCGCTCACTCAATAACTGGAATGCTAACAAGACAAATTAGACACTCATCTACTGAACCTATGATCAAATACATGGAGCGCCCCTATGCAATCATCTAGTGGAAGCAAACAGATAGAAACATCAAACCACTGCACAAGGGGTTTTTAGGTGGTTCGGTCCAGCAGACCTACATCCACCCCACACTCAACCCGAGTGTGGCTTCCTGCTGACTCACAGCTTGAACAGCTGGGCATCACAGCTTGCCATACAACCGCTGGGCAACACAGCTTGCCGTACAACCGCTGGGCAACACAGCTTGCCGTCCGAGGAATTCTCCTCGCCCCGCTGAGCCACACAGCTTCCTGTCCAGTGGAATCCTCCACTGCAAACCGCTGGGGATTACAGCTTACCCGTCCAGAGGCAGTACCTCTGCAAACTGCTGACTAACAGCTTGAATAAAGATGTAAAAAGAAACAAAAGATCGAAACTACAGCACCGGAAAGTTGTAAACAAAGAAGCACAATATGTGGCTCTCAAGGAGCTAACTGGCCTGGATTTGATCCACGGTCCAGTTGAGACAATCTTCAACTGATCTCTCTTCCTCTTTCCTTTTCTTCTTCTTCTCTGCTCTCGATCTATCACTCTCTTTTTCTTTCTCTTCTTCTCTGTTCTTCTTCCTCTTCTTCTTTGTCTGGATTGTGGCTCTCTGTATGGACTTCACCTCTCGCCAATTCTATCAGTCTTCTTCTGTGGAAGAAGGCTCATATATATAGTAGCAGCAGCAGCAGCACTGGGCGCAAGTGGCCTCCACATTTCCCGCCCAATCGACTCTGCCACATGTCAGCATCTCAGCTCCTTGGATCACGTGCCAGACACCTGCAAGACAAATGAGGAGTTCAGTCGATTAACAAAATCAACTGAAGACAGTGTATAGACTTTATAACTCATGCTGTAAAATGCAGTGTATAGACATGAAATGAACGCTGCATGATCGAGCCTGACCAATGTATAGACATTACAATGCTCATTCATTGAATAGACTTCACAGTGCTCAATCAGACTTCACGATGCTCAATCAGACTTCACGATACTCAATCAGCCTCGAAGATGTGAGCGAGATAGTGTATGGACTTCAAAAGCTTGAAGGCCCAATGTACAGACTTTGAAGAGTCTGAACCAATGTACAGACTTGTAACGCTCGAGGACCGATGTATAGACTTAGGAGCATATGAAGTCTCAGGGGAGCATCTATGTCCTTTGGATAGCATCACCAGCGTCAGGGGAGCATGTAGAGCACATGCTGTCTCTGGGGAGCAATCGCTGCTCCAGGGGAGCATCCTCAAACTTAGGGAAGGATTAGCAGTCACTGGAGGGCATACTCGATCCCAGGAGAGCATCCGGGGGGACAAGCGAGCATGCACGTCTGATGTACAGACTCTACCAATGTATAGACTTGGTGGATAGTGATGCATAGCCAAACGGATGTACAGACTATGAAGTACAACTAGTGTGTAGACTTTAAAGAACTGCATGCTACAGTGCAATGTCTAGACTTGCTATATGCATGAGACGCTGATGAAGATGGTCCACTGTACAGACTTCCCTAAGACAATGCATGAAACGGATGATGTATAGACTTGAGTTACTTTAGCAATGTATAGACTTTGTGAAGCACAGTCCATTGTACAGACTTTGCAAGCAGTCTGATGTACAAACTTCAAGAGACTCTAGACAACGGACGCTATATAGACTTGCTAGTCTGAATGCCAATGTATGGACTTTGAAGTTCAGTGGGTGAGTGTACAGACTTCACCAATGAGACGCTGACTGAGACGGACACGATGTATACACTTAGCCAATGTTCAGACTTTAATGATATGATGCAAGGCCAATGTACATACTTACTCGAGTGAGACGATGACCAAGACGATGCAGCTACAGTGATGTACAGACTTGGCATGAGACGCTCATGAGACGCTCAATGTACAGACTTCGCCTTAGACTCTAAGTGAGACGGACAGTGTATAGACTTGGCCAATGCACTGTCCAATGTATAGACTTTGCGAAACAGAGTCCAATGTATAGACTTGGCAGGTTGACCCACTGTACAGACTTTGAAGCCGAAGACAATGTGTAGACTTGTGAAGCGAAAGGGCTGTACAAACTTAGCCTAAGAAAATGCATTGTATGGACTTTGAGAAATGCTTCAAGTGGATGGCTGTACAGACTTCACGAATAGAGATGCATCGTACACACTTGTGATGCATGAACAAGCCAGTGTGCAGACTTCATGAATATGCAAACTTGTCAACGAAAATGCACAATGTATAGACTATGCACATGCATGAAGAGTGTATAGACTAATGAAATGCTTTACCCTGCAGTGTATAGACTTGCTAGTCATCAAACTACATGCAGATAGAAAAGCAACGCACATAGTAGAAATCAAGCACTATATTAGTCATACACATGCATTCTCCACAAAACAAGTTATGTTGCTATCATCAAAACACAATCTCATAAAGCACTCACTGTGTTGCAATCATCAAAACAAAACAGCATTGCTATCATCAAATCAACATAGCACATGCTTGTGCCTAAGGGGCACAACATTCTCCCCCTTTTTGATGATGGCAACACACTGTGACAGTGAGTCACACACAAAATTTTCTCCCCCTTTGACATAATCAAAAAGAGAAAAAACAGTATAAACAAGAGTGCAAAGTGCATTATGCATGCAAATACCCTTATGAACATTCTCCCCCTGAATGTAAGACTCCCCCTGAATTATTTCTCCCCCTAAATAATAGCTCCCCCTTTGAGAATGAATATGAACAGATAATTCAAAGGTAGAGAAGGTAGGAGGGTCACTAGGCAACAGCTGAATCATTTGTTCAGAGAATAAGCTTGATTATAAACAATAGTTAAAATATAAGAATCAGCAACGTATAGTTTTGACAAAAATTCAGGTTTAACAGTGATAAATCTAGAGTAAAACACCTGACCCCTGAAAAAGAGTTTATAGACTCTATTTATAGCAATGAATCTAGGGCATATGGTATTAATAGATAAGTCTGAAATAATACCCTTTTGTGTTTAAACATGGAAGTTCAAGAAAGGTAACTTGAATATGTATTGAGAAAAATAATTTTCACTCATTGACTTTTGATTTTCAAAGGGTTACAGCAGTTTGAATTTCATTTTTCAATTTTTTTGAACTTGAACTAAGTGAGTAGACCTGTGGCATTTATGCTGTTGACATTAGGTGTACACCTTGATCAGAGGCAGGTACCCCCAGTTACTAGGCATGAACTACAAGATCTACTTCAGATCAAGACCTACAAGGAATAGTCTTCACTTTTGACATTAAGGATACACCTTGATTAGAGGCCAGTACCCTCAGTTACTTGGTGAGGACTCCCCCTATAGATTTGACCCTATGAACAGAGATTGCCTAAAGCACTTCATGACATGTGAATTTTCCTGCTTCTTTGGAGGAGTTCACAGTTTCTCAGTGCAATGAACCATTGCTCTGTCACAATGTTCAGTTCTTTACATTTATTATCTTATTTATTGCTGCCCTTAATTCTTTTAGAGTGATTGTTTAAAAAATATTACACACTCTTGTTCACCTATTCTAGACATTTCCAGTTCAACACATTTAGGCATTAAAAAAAACTTTTTCTATTTTAGCCATGAGACAAAGATTAAGAGCTATAAAAGTTTTTCTTTTATCTCAAATTCTGAAGTGCAGACACTTAACTCTCCAATTTATAAAAGTTAAACCTTTAGTTCTTTTCAATTTGTAAGAGTGATTCTTATAAAATAACAATTGAAATAATCACAACTCAATGTACTAAACCAAATACAGTTGCCGTTGTTCAGTGAAAATAAGATGGGGAATGATAGCAATAGGCATTGAGTTCCAGGAGCATTTGATGTCAAAGGATATGAAAGAACTAAATGGGGACAGTGAGAAGTAGCAAGGATTCAATGAATTGACCAGAAAAACTCTCAGCTCCCCCTGACACCATGATGCAAGGATTATGCTATGCAGCACACTGTTCTACACGCAGACTATGCACCAATGATATATGAGGCAAGTATGCACTCAATTCAAGTTTATGCATCCAAGACATGAACATTTTTATCCTTTTTCAAAAATTAATTATATGCAGAACACTGCTCTACATGAAGACAGGACCCATGGTACTAGGCGGAGAACTCGGTCTCAAAGACCATCTCACACATGGTAGAAACCTCCGGACAGATTTACCTGCCTTTTAGTAACATACCATTTGATATACCAGGGTTATGCAAGACAATGCAACATACAGCAGTCCTACATGCATTGAACAGCATCATTGACAGTCATGCAAATGAAGTATGTAGACATAAGACACATGCATTGACTATGTACACTAAATGAACCATTCACAATCAGCAAGTTATGCATTTAACAGCAAGCATGCAATGCATTAACACAAAACACATGCATTTACACAAAGTCTATATAGTGCATCAACTGTATGCACTAAAGAAGCATTCAAATTCAGTTCAACATATATCAAGAGAAGAGCATCAGATATGCAGAATTGAATTCAATAGCTGAGTCTGGAATGCAGACTGATCAGCTAAGCAATAAGAGATCATCAGACATCAAGCGAGCACATCAACATGGAATTCACATTTTTCATACTCACAAATTCAGATGATGAATTTAAAGCAAAGTTCAGAACTGACCTGAAATATAGAATCCTGGGGTTTTCTGTTGAGTGCCTTGGATCATTAACCCCTTTATTCATCAGCTTCTAAGGCACACCTGTAACACTATGATCATTTTGATCCTGCTGGGACCCAAGCAGTCTTGGGTCCTGCACTACCCCTATCAGGTGTTCTAAACAGTTTCTTAGTAACATGGTCATCAAATTTCATCAGAAAACAATTGTCCATAGAGTGACCAAGTTTACCACAATATCTATATGAAACAGCAGATTTTCTGGTCCTATGATGCATATCAACAGCAGCATGAGACCTATGATGATGAGCATGAATTGTTCTGTTGTTTACATGAACATTTTGTTTCTTGTTCTTCTTTATCCAGTATTCAACAGATTTGTGACCTGATTTACCACAGTTAAAGCATGAAAAATTCACAGGTCATTTTGCAGAGAATTTAAAGGCTTTGTCATTAACATGACTTACCTGAGCATGCCAACAGTTCTTGACTGTATGGCCATGCTTCCCACACTCATAGCACCTCAGGTGCTTACTTCTCAAGTTGTTGCCCCCCCAATGATATCCTGACCAGCATTCATTTGCCTTATGCCCAAGCTTGTTGCAAGTGAAACAGATAGTATGCTGGCCTGAAGTAGATCTGTGTCTATGTGGGTCATGAGCATGTGCAAAAAATCAAGAATTCACATTGTTATCTTCTTTCAGTTTGAAACATGCATTCATTAAATGACCACGCCTACCACAATAATAACAGGATGCATTAGATTTATTAGTGGCATGGTTTCTATCAAAAGATTTCCTTGAATGCAATGTTTTACTAGCATGCTCATTCTCTTTCAGTATTCTGCAATCATCCATGATATGCCCTTTCTTGCCACAATAATAGCATGATAATTTCTTCTCTGATGCATGTGAGTGAGTGGATGAATAGTGATTGACATGTGTCAGTCTATCAGACTCCACACTGCTAGCAGAATTCACATCACATGCAGGGACAATTTTGATTTTATTCAATTGACCATTCTTTTTCAATTTATTGCCCCCTTTCACAATTTTTGTTTGCTTTTCATTTCTCTGGGCTTTGAACTGAAATACAGATGAAGATGATTTCAGATTTTCATTTTGTTTTGGGGATTGCATTGAAGTACTAGCTACATCTGAACCGTGCACAAAGGTGTTGTATAGCTGGCTTTTAGTGATGTTCTTGACATCAGAAGTGTAATTTGTTCCCCCCTTTAAATCCTTATCCTCACTTTTCACAACAGTTTTTATTTTTCTTTCAATTTTTGCAAACTTGGATGCTGAGTTTTCCAGGTCATGAATTTTATTTTCCAAGGATGCTATATGAAGCTCATAACTGGCTATCTCCTGTTCACTGCAATTTATACATTCACTTAAGACTTTATTTGTAATTTTATACTTCTCAACTTCTTGTTCCAGATTGATCAAAGTTTGTGATTCTTCATCATGGACACCTTTTCCTTTTTCTATGGTGAGAAGTCTTTCAGATAAGCCAGTATTTAACCATTTCAATTTTTCAACTTCAGCTTTTAATTCAGTGTTTTCTTCCTCAAGATTTTTATCCTGAATTTCATTATTAGCACATCTCTCTCTTCCAGACATTTGCTCCAATATTTCAATTAGTTCCTCTTCTCTTCCTTCCACATTAATTTTCTCAGCAACCAAGTTTTTGTGATCCTCTTTAAGTGAGACTATTTGTTTGTTCAGCCATTCATTCTCACTATAAAGATCCTCATTTCGTTCTCTTAGAGCTGAGCACATATCACAGTTTAATTTAGCAGAAGAAGAATGTGAAGCCTCCCCATTGATTTTATTTATTCTACACATGAGATTTTCAATTTTCTTTTGAAATCCTTCATTCTCAAGTTTCAGTTTATCCAATTCAGAATTAACTTGAGTCAGTTCTTGCATGTCTTTTATATGTTCATTTTTCTTCTCATTCAGCTGATTCTCAAATTCTGATATCTTGTCCAGACATGTTTGATTTTCAAGTTTTAGAGAACCATTTTATTCCTGAAAATTCTGAACATCTAACATACATGCATCATAAGATTGTTTCAGATCTGGACAACTTTTACAAGGAACTTTCAAAGTTATCTGATTACATTTCTTTTTCAATCTCTTATTCTCAGATTTCAATTGTTCACATCTATTATTAAGTTCCTCATTCATATTCCATAGGTCATCAATTGAAAGTTCTCCAGATTTAGAGCTTACCTCGGATGAAGTTTCATCATTAGCATTTCTCCGATCAGCCATCAAGCATTTGCTATGATTCCTGATTAGCTTTAGTTTTTCCAAAATGTCTTTGGCAGACTTGCAAGAAGAAATACATTCACTTAGAGATCGGTCAATTGATTCTTTTAATAAAACTATAGCTCTATTATTGACAGAGTCTTTCAGCTTATCCTTATTGGTCCATTTGGATTTATGTTTCGACAGTTTATATGGACCGTGAGTTATTACCTTCCACAAGTCAGGATCGATTGTGCTTACATACCGATGCAACTTTTCCAGCCATGGGCCAAGGTCATCACCTCTGAATATCAGAGGATTAGCCATCAAAGCAGATAACAAACAGATTCAAAGCACAAAACAATCGACAATAAAACACTACAACCAGATAAGCAAGGCAAAGCACTAACTCAGTGAAACTAAACAACGAGCACAGAAAGCACACTCTGAAATGCACCAAACACTAGCAGGATCCTCTGCAGATTGTTAGATCTGATAGATCAGAGACCCGCTCTGATACCAAGTGTTGGGTTCGGTGCTATGTATTCAGAGGGGGGGTGAATGAATATAGCCCTTTAAAAACCTTCACCCAAATAGAATTTCGCTCAAACAAGATTTCGCTCACTCAATAACTGGAATGCTAACAAGACAAATTAGACACTCATCTACTGAACCTATGATCAAATACATGGAGCGCCCCTATGCAATCATCTAGCGGAAGCAAACAGATAGAAACATCAAACCATTGCACAAGGGGTTTTTAGGTGGTTCAGTCCAGCAGACCTACATCCACCCCACACTCAACCCGAGTGTGGCTTCCTGCTGACTCACAGCTTGAACAGCTGGGCATCACAGCTTTCCATACAACCGCTGGGCAACACAGCTTACCGTACAACCGCTGGGCAACACAGGTGCCGTCCGAGGAATCCTCCTCGCCCCGCTGAGCAACACAGCTTGCTGTCCAGTGGAATCCTCCACTGCAAACCACTGGGGATTACAGCTTACCCGTCCAGAGGCAGTACCTCTGCAAACCGCTGACTAACAGCTTGAATAAAGATGTAAAAGGAAACAAAAGATAGAAACTACAGCACCGGAAAGCTGTAAACAAAGAAGCACAATATGTGGCTCTCAAGGAGCTAACTGGCCTGGATTTGATCCACGGTCCAGTTGAGACAATCTTCAGCTGATCTCTCTTCCTCTTTCCTTTTCTTCTTCTTCTCTGCTCTCGATCTACCACTCTCTTTTTCTTTCTCTTCTTTTCTGTTCTTCTTCCTCTTCTTCTTTGTCTGGATCGTGGCTCTCTGTATGGACTTCACCTCTCGCCAATTCGATCAGTCTTCTTCTGTGGAAGAAGGCTCATATATATAGTAGCAGCAGCAGCAGCAGCACTGGGCGCAAGTGGCCTCCACATTTCCCGCCCAATCGACTCTGCCACGTGTCAGCATCTCAGCTCCTTGGATCACGTGCCAGACACCTGCAAGATAAATGAGGAGTTCAGTCGATTAACAAAATCAACTGAAGACAGTGTATAGACTTTATAACTCATGCTGTAAAATGCAGTGTATAGACATGAAATGAAAGCTGCATGATCGAGCCTGACCAATGTATAGACATTACAATGCTCATTCATTGAATAGACTTCACAGTACTCAATCAGACTTCACGATGCTCAATCAGCCTTGAAGATGTGAGCGAGATAGTGTATGGACTTCAAAAGCTTGAAGGCCCAATGTACAGACTTTGAAGAGTCTGAACCAATGTACAGACTTGTAACGCTCGAGGACCGATGTATAGACTTAGGAGCATATGAAGTCTCAGGGGAGCATCTATGTCCTTTGGACAGCATCACCAGCGTCAGGGGAGCATGTAGAGCACATGCTGTCTCTGGGGAGCAATTGCTGCTCCAGGGGAGCATCCTCAAAGTAAGGGAAGCATTAGCAATCACTGGAGGGCATACTCGATCCCAGGAGAGCTCCCGGGGGGACAAGCGAGCATGCACGTCTGATGTACAGACTCTACCAATGTATAGACTTGGTGGATAGTGATGCATAGCCAAACGGATGTACAGACTATGAAGTACAACCAGTGTGTAGACTTTAAAGAACTGCATGCTACAGTGCAATGTCTAGACTTGCTATATGCATGAGACGCTGATGAAGACGGTCCACTGTACAGACTTCCCTAAGACAATGCATGAAACGGATGATGTATAGACTTGAGTTACTTTAGCAATGTATAGACTCTGTGGAGCACAGTCCATTGTACAGACTTTGCAAGCAGTCCGATGTACAGCCTTCAAGAGACTCTAGACAACGGACGTTGTATAGACTTGTTAGTCTGAATGCCAATGTATGGACTTTGAAGTTCAGTTGGTGAGTGTACAGACTTCACCAATGAGATGCTGACTAAGACGGACATGATGTATACACTTAGCCAATGTTTAGACTTTAATGATATGATGCAAGGCCAATGTACAGACTTACTCGAGTGAGACGATGACCAAGACGATGCAGCTACAGTGATGTACAGACTTGGCATGAGACGCTCAATGTACAGACTTCGCCTTAGACTCTAAGTGAGACGGACAGTGTATAGACTTGGCCAATGCACTGTCCGATGTATAGACTTTGCGAAATAGAGTCCAATGTATAGACTTGGCAGGTTGACCCACTGTACAGACTTTGAAGCTGAAGGCAATGTGTAGACTTGTGAAGCGAAAGGGCTGTACAGACTTAGCCTAAGAAAATGCATTGTATGGACTTTGAGAAATGCTTCAAGTGGATGGCTGTATAGACTTCATGAATAGAGATGCATTGTACACACTTGTGATGCATGAACAAGCCAGTGTGCAGACTTCATGAATGTGCAAACTTGTCAACGAAAATGCACAATGTATAGACTATGCACATGCATGAAGAGTGTATAGACTAATGAAATGCTTTACCCTACAGTGTATAGACTTGCTAGTCATCAAACTACATGCAGATAGAAAAGCAATGCACATAGCAGAAATCAAGCACTATATTAGTCATACACATGCATTCTCCACAAAACAAGTTATGTTGCTATCATCAAAACACAATCTCATAAAGCACTCACTGTGTTGCAATCATCAAACCAAAATAGCATTTCTATCATCAAATCAACATAGCACATGCTTGTGCCTAAGGGGCACAACACTCTTACGGGACTCGCATTTGAATGGTACTCCAATTTGCCAGCAGGGTCGATCAGCGACTGGGCCAATATGCAGAAAAGGTTTAGAGAACGATTCCATGTAACTGAAAGAGAAGTCACTGTGGCTGAACTATATGCAATTAGGCAGTGGCTAGATGAAATAGCTCTTGACTATATTAGGAGATGGGGGGACCTCGGAATGAGATGCAAGCGGCCCCCACATCAGGAGGATGCTGTACAAATTTGCAAACAAAACCTCCGGAGAGAGGTATTAGAGAAAATGATTGGCATGGAGATAAGGTCTTTCGATCGTCTCAATAATGTGGTAGCGGAGATTGAAACCTTCTTGGCAAAGCATTCTTCAACTACATCCAGTAGTGCCCTGCAGAAGGCAAAGTCAACAGAGCGGCTTCCGGCGCCCAAAGAAGCAAATACTGTTGATCTCAAGGCTTTTGAGCAGCAAAGAGATAAGGACAAAAAGGTGGCTGTGCCTCCGCCTGATAAGGCAGATGAGAAGAAAGATGGTCCCTCGCTCAGGGACAAGATGAAGAAAGCTTACTCCTTCCCAAAGGAAAAGACAAATGTGTTGTTTGACTGGGTCACCCAATACGATAAAATCACTTTGCCCGAGCCAAAGAGGCTTGAAGACTTGAAGAAGAAAGATAGCCTGAGGTTCTATCCCTATCACCAGATGCTGGGACATCCGATTGAAAACTACTATATCTTCAAAGACATCATAGAAGGCATGATAAGAAAAGGTGAGCTAGATATGGGGGAGTATATAGTTGATCCCCCGCAACCTCATGAGATGCAGATGAACCGAGCAGCTGCCAACATGGTGTCACTATACCAGGCATTGCTAGAGGAGGTGGCGGAGTCTAGCACCCAGCATGCGTATGAGGCGTGTTTCCTAACGCCTCTGAAGGAACAATAGGGATGGCACTAGGTCCCTGCCAAAAGAAAGAAGAAACATCTTCCCCACCTAGTAACGGGGGCCCACATCCGTGGTGTGACACCACGACCGGCTCTATCAACGCCAGCACCAGTTTGGATAGACCAGCCAGCAGTAATCAGAATACCCACCTATAACTGGAGGAAACAAACTCTGCCGGCAGTAAATAAAGAAGTCAGCCCAACAATCCGGAGACTCCAAACCTTTATAAATGGGCTAGAAGAATATGAACAACCCGAATTGCAGCCACTGCTAATAAAAGATCACATCCCGTGGGAAGAGTTGGAGTAGCTTTCCCTAGAACAGAAGGAAGAGCCTAAGAAGGCTCAAGAAGAAGACAGCCTATTCTGAGGGCAAGCGCCATCCAAGAAGAAGTAGAAGAAGAAAAGAAAGGTCCGTCAAGCCAAGAAGGAGACAGTGTTCTCCTGCAATACTCTCTCGGCCCTTTTCAACTTGCCCGGGGAAAAAGATGATGAGGACATTTTCTTTACACCTACACCTGAGGCAAGCCAGGCCGAGGCTACAGGTACGGCTCATGCGACCCGTTCGGGTCAAAAATGGGGGCGCCCACCGCTTGCTAATCATAACATCATCTTTAGAGGTGAGCAACCTTAACAGACACCAGCGTCGGAGGTCAAGAGGGTCCAAGTCCCTCCTCCGCCAGGGTTGTACAGTCAGGCTAGGGGCAGTAGCAGCACTCCCTCCTTCCTGGAATTCTTGAAGATATCCAAGGGCAAGCAACCATGTCGGGGGGCCAGCCCTTCATCTGGAGGCATCTCCCCTCCACCTCAGCACCCCTTTTTCCAGCCAAAAGAATAGAAGGGCAAGCCAGTAGTGGATATCAGGGGGCGGTCAGGCGACGTTGCCGCACCACAAGAAGAATAGGACCCAGGGTCCAATGAAGCAGGTCCATATGGGGCCACTGCACAAGACTCCTTCAAACCGAGATGGGCAAAGGAGATGAAACTATCAAATGTTTGGGTCGGAAGTCGAGTAGTGAAGCTGCTAAAAAGCTCCCAACATGATTCACCGTTTGGGAGATTCTATCTCTAAGTGAAGAAACCCGGCAAGCAATTATTACTGCCCTACAGATGCCTGCTCAGTATGAGAGCTGCCTAGCCGAAGTACTATCGGGGGCGAATATGACCTTCACCGAGGAAGACATGCTGCTACCTACTCTCAGTCACAACAGACCGTTATATATGAGGGAGCAACTGAACGGCCAGCCACTAAGCCGGATTCTCGTAGACCCGGGTGCAGCCGTCAACATAGTACCTTACATAATATATCAAAAATACTATTTTAATGTGCACCTCGATAAAGTTGGGGATATGCGGATCACCAACCTTAATCAGAAGTGTGGAACCCCACTCGGCATGGCAGAATTTACTCTTAACATGGCGGATTTCACTACCAAAGTCCAGTTCCATGTCATCAATTCCAATACCACATGCAAGGTGCTGCTTGGTCGCCCTTGGTTGCATGAGAACTTGGTGGTGCCATCCACGTTGCACCAGTGCATTAAGTATAATCATGATGGAAAGGAGAAGAGAATATTCACTGACCTCCACCCATTCGAGGTTTTTGAATGTCAAATGTTGGATGCACCCTTTTATATGGAGCAGCCGCAGAAAACCCCCAAGGTAAAGACTTCTTTCAAGTCAATAAAAACAAATTATGGTGACAATTGGTTCCCACCACCACCGATGGGCTATATTAACCCCCAGGCAGTATCACACATTGCCTGCACAGGAGATGTGGGCAGAATTACACCTCCCGACATAAGTCCTGGGACGAATGAACCTGAATTTGACAAGCATTATGGACACATTAAAGTCTCGAAAAGCCTCACGAAGTCGATAGCCAGCCTCCACCACTGCACGGTCATGCCCATCAAGAAGCTGGATATAACCTAGCCCGAAGGCCCAATCAGTCTGCTTTACACAGCTGAAGAGCATGCTACATGGGAAGACGCTGATTGTCACCTCCCAGAAGATCTGGAGAACCCCACAGTCCCCATTCAAGGGCTGACCTTCACCTCAGACAAGGTGGCAAAGATGTTCATAAAGTAACGTATCCCCTCTGGACAGCCCCAAAAAGAGAAAGAAGCTTTCCAGAAATTTGGTATCCTGCCAATTTGGATAAGGAGCTAAGGCGTGTATCCCAACACACGGGGCTAATATTTTCACTGGAAGCATATTACTACAGTGGATGTTATGAGCTGCAGGGCCAAGAGACAGAAGTCACCACCGCCTATAGATGTTGGGAACAGCTCCGCTACGAAGAAACAACATTATAGGCCAGATTTGACTCGGCTAACAATAGTGAAGCTGAAGATATTGAAGAAGGGGCATCCAGCTACTCCCGTGGCCCTCCTCTAACGATGATGGCAATATACCCCCAATCAACTGATGAGGTGGCTGTCATAGTTGATCAAATGATCCCCGCTGCTGAAGACATAGCTAACCAAGAGCCAGCTAGTCCCACTAGAGGTGCAGTGACCCAAGCCGATAAG
The DNA here is from genome assembly GCA_022559845.1 of Amorphophallus konjac. NCBI lineage: Eukaryota > Viridiplantae > Streptophyta > Magnoliopsida > Alismatales > Araceae > Amorphophallus > Amorphophallus konjac. Next base: position 168,898,944 of record CM040122.1, on the reverse strand, counting down.
GAAGCGGGACCATCCCCATGTTCGGCAGAGCTGCAATGTCATACCCCTGACTTATCAATGCACCAGTCTCATCCTGTCAAAGATAATGATTGCCCATACAAAAATAAAGCTGCAGAGGATTTACCAGGGGGGCAACCAGCATCACTGTCATCACCCGTGTTGCCATTGCCTAGAGGAATCCGGGGGCAGTATGGCAAGGACGTCGAAGTCCTAGAACTCGATGATAATATATAGGATTTCATTGATCTTCAGCCAGCACCTCCGAAAATTGAAGACGGAGGCCAACCCACGGTTGACGAATTGATAGAGGTTAACCTGGGGAATGAAGATGACCCCCGGCCTACTTTTCTTAATGCCCGGCTCTCTTCAGAAGAGCAGGTATTATACATCTAACTCCTTCAAGAGTTCCAGGATTGTTTTGCCTAGAGCTACAAAGAGATGCCAGGTCTCAGCCCTGAAGTTTCACAACATGAGCTGGCTATAAATCCCGAGGTGGAGCCAGTGAAACAGCCGCCGCAGCGTATGAGGCCAGAACTCATCACCCAAATATGCAAATAAGTTAACAAGCTGATTGACATAGGCTTCGTCGAAAAAAATCAATACACCACCTAGCTGGCCAACATTGTGCCTGTCAAGAAGAAGAATGGACAGATCTGGATATGTGTGGATTTTCAGGATCTGAATAAGGCCTGTCCAAAGGATGACTTTTCGGTGCCAATAACGGAAGTCAAGATAGACGTCACGACCGGTCATGAGGTACTCTCCTTTATGGATGGCTCATCCGGCTACAATCAGATATGGATCGCGGAGCATGACCAGGTTCATACTGCCTTTCGGACCCCCAAGGGTATCTATCATTACAAAAGGATGCCGTTCGGGCTGAAGAATGCCGGTGCAACCTATCAGCGGGCAATGACCCGAAATTTTGATGAACTGCTCTATTACAAGGTGGAGTGCTACATAGACGACCCGGTTGTCAAGATAAGAAGGAAGGAAGATCATCTGCAGGATCTTTGAATTATATTCTAGCAACTCAGGCAATATGATCTGAAGATGAACCCGTTAAAATGTGCCTTTGGGGTGTCCAGTGGCAAATTTCTGGGTTTCATTATCAGACATTGGGGAATTGAAATAGACCCTGCAAAGATCAGGGCAATTCAAGAGCTGCCACAGTCGAAAAACCTCTCTAAGCTTCGGTCCCTCCAAGGCCGGCTCGCCTATATCCGGCGATTCATATCCAACCTATCAGGGCGATGTCACCCTTTTCACAAGTTAATGATGAAGGATGTTCCATTCTATTCGGATGAAGAATGCCAGACGGCTTTTGATAAGCTAAAAGATTATCTGAGAACTCCTCCAGTGCTCGGTGCACCGGTGAAAGGGCGGCCGCTAATTCTATATATAGCTGCCATACACTATTCCCTGGGGGCAATGTTGGCCCAAAATAATGGAGAAGGAAAAGAACATGCCCTCTACTATCTTAGCCAAAGGTTGGTGAGGACTGAAGAAAAGTACACCTACATTGAGAAGGTCTGCTTGGCTCTGGTTTTCGCGGCTAAGAAGCTTCGACAGTACATGTTGTCGCATGAGATCAAGCTGATATCCAAAGCAGATCTGCTGAAGTACATCCTATCTCAATCGGCACTTAAAGGCCGCTTAGGCAAATGGGCAGCAATCCTTATGGAGTTTGATATCTACTACGTGCAACAGAAAGCTGTCAAAGGCCAGGCTATTGTGGATTTCTTTGCCGCACACCCGGTGCCTGAAGACTACCCACTAGAGGTAAAACTTTTCGAAGATGAGACCCTGGAAGCAGATCAAGTGCAGCATACCCTCTGGCAATTGTACTTTGATGGTGCCTCCAGAATTGACACTCCAGTGGCCGGAACAGCCAGGGTCAGAGCTGGCGTAGGCATAGTCCTAAAGTCTCCCGAGGGGGAGGTCATATACACTTCCTGCTCGATAAACAAGCCTTGCACGAACAACGAGGCTGAATATGAGGCTTTAATTATTGGGCTGCAAATTGCCCTCTCTATGGGAATCTGGATGCTCGAGGTGTTTGGAGACTCTATGCTGGTCATGAAATAAGTTGGAGGAGAATTTAAGGTCCGAAAGCCGGAGCTCTTTCCCTATCACCAATTGGTGCTACGCATGATGGTGAAATTTTACCTTACCCAGATAAAGCATGTTAGCAGAGGACAGAATGCTTAGGCAGATGCCCTTGCAAAGCTAGCCCGTTCCTTGGCAGTCCTGCCAGATCAGAGCCTGAATATAATTGTCATCAACAGACTACAAGTCCCCAGCATGATAGAGATCCCTGTAGAGGAAGCAGAAGATGAAGTCCTAGATGTAGAGGAAGTCCAACAGCCTGATTGGTGGGAGCATCTCCTACACTGGTTCCAACGCCGACAGCTCCCAAAGGAAAAAGAACAAAGAATGAAGCTAATCAGAATCAAGGACTCTTATGAAATGAGGAACGGAACATTGTACCAAATAATGGCAGATGCCCGAAGGAAAATCTTGCTTCGTTGCTTATCAACGAAGGAAGCTTGGCAGGTAATGCAAGAAATTCATGCCAGTTCAGTCGGGGCACACCAGGCCGGGTCGAAGATGAAAATTAAAATAAAGAAGATGGGTTATTACTGGCCCACTATGTTTGATGATTGCTGCAAGTTCGGCAAAGCTTGTCAGAAATGCCAAGAACACGCCGCCGTGTCAAAGAGGCCACCAGTGCCACTGCATCCCACCATCCCGAGTTGGCCGTTTGCCCAATAGGGCACAGACGTGGTGGGTCCTCTGCTGACATCATCATCAGGATGCAAATATATCCTAGCGGCCACGAACTACTTCTCCAGATGGGCAGAAGCAATAGCACTAAGGGAAGTGACCAGGGAGCTGGTCGCCAGGTTCTTCCGACAAAACATAATATTCCGATTTGGGCCCCCCAGTCGCATCATCTCCGACAATGGCAACCATTTCAGGAACCAGAAGGTATATCGATTGGTTGATAATTATAAAATTGATTGGAGGACATCATCCCCCTACAATCCCCAAGCCAATGGGCTTGCAAAAGCCTTCAACAAAACACTCTACACTTTGCTAGCTAAGATTGTCAACTCCAATAAAAAGGATTGGGAAGAAATGATGTACGAAGCGCTATGGGCATAGTTTATAAAACCCCAACTAGTTGTTCACCATTTTCCCTCATATATGGGTCAGAGGCGGTGGTGCCAATTGAATTGGAGGTGCCATCACTACGGGTCGCCATTCAACATGGTCTGGCTAGCAACGAACAAACTAACATAGAAAGGAGACTGGAGGAGCTTGCTGAACTGGAAGGAAGGTGACTCTGGGCACAACAAAACATCCAATTATATCAGGCTCGCATGGCCCGTGCTTTTGATAAGCTGGTCAAAGAGCGAGAATTCAAGAAAGGTGACCATGTCATGATCAAAAGAAGAGAAGTAATGGCAGCTAACCCCAAAGGGAAGTTGATTGAAAATTGGGTGGGCCCATATGTTTTACATCGGGTCTATGAAGAAGGCGCTTACATCCTGGTGGATCACAAGGGCACAGTTCAGTTTTCCCCTCTCAATGGGAAGCATATGAAGTTATATCGGATGGCCGTGCCAGCACCTGAAGATTGAATAAACTCAAAGGAGCTTCATAGTCCGAACACAGTCCCACCATGTTATAATGCCCCGACGGACCTTACGTCCGCATGGGTGAAGAAAACCTTTTCTTTGCATAGGCATTAACTCCATGCCTGCGAATACCCCTCAACAATGCCCCTGACGGACCTTACGTCCGCACGGGTGAAGAAAACCTTCCCCTTGCACGGGCATTAACCCCATGCCCGCGAATGTATCCATGCGGTGACTGGCTTTATGCCTCAGCCAAATGTTACTCGACAATGCCCTGACAGGCCTTACGTCTGCACGGGTGCAGAAACTCTTCCTTTGCATTGGCATTATCTTCTTGCCAACGAATAAACCCTTTTCTTGGCACAAGGCTTCGTGCCCTAGCCAGAATCACACAATATTGCAATTGCGAACCCTACGTCCGAATCGGCATAGAAACTCTTCCTTTGCGTCGACATTATCTTCATGTCAACGAATAAACCCCTTTCTCGGCGCAAGGCTTCGTGCCCTAGCCAGAATCACACAGTATTGCCATTGCGGACCTTACGTCCGAATCGGCACAAAAATTCTTCCTTTGCGTTGGCATTATCTTTTTGCCAATGAATAAACCCCTTTCTTGGCGCAAGGCTTCGTGCCCTAGCTAACTTTTAAACAATATCGCCATTGCGGACCCTACATCTGAATCGACGCAGAAACTCTTCCTTTGTGTTGGCATTATCTTCTTGCCAACAAATAAACCCTTTTCTTGGCACGAGGCTTCGTGCCCTAGCCAGAATCACACAATATCGCCATTGCGGACCCTACGTCTGAACCGGCGCAGAAGATCTTCCTTTGCGTTGGCATTATCCCCTTGTCAATGAATGAACCCCTTTTTCGGAGCATGGCTTCGTGACCTAGCCTACTCTCATACAATATCGCCATTACGAGCCTTACGCCCGAATTGGCAGAAATTCTATCCTTTACGTTGGCATTTGGCCTTACCAACGAACGAACCCCTTTCGACGCAAGGCTTCGGGCCCTAGCCCACAAACACTCATCACTCTCAATCACCATATATTCAAAAAAATGGGGTTTAAAATGGAGGTGCCCCGCCAGACTTGTTCCTACACAGGGAGAAGGGCAAAAAAATGGCAATAACCTAGCTGCGGTGAAAACCTGAAAGGGCGCTACAGGCAAAATCGGGTACCCCGCCACGTGAAAACCCGAAATGGGGCCTGGGTAAAAGTAAGAGGGGGCCGGTGCCGGTCAAAACCTGAAAGGACACCTGTACCGGTAGTGTGGTTTAAAAAAAATGTTGTATCTTCCTGCCAAGGGACCTGTCCCAGGGTCAAATTCCTAAACATTTTCATAGCAAAACCTCCCCATTTGTCCCACCGGAGAATAAAACACTAATAGACATTTTCAAAGCCTGACTGGAATGGGCCTTCCGCTTGTTCTAATGAAGGATTTAACCCTACCCTTTGCTTCGACATCTAACCCGATGTCGATGAATACATCTGCTCTGATCTTCATCATCATCGGTGAGATCAGTGAATGTAACATTAACTCGGACCTTTCATCCTTGTTAATGAAAGAAAAGACCTATCTTTTGCTTCGGCATCTAACCCGATGTCGATGAATGCATCTGCTCTGATCTTCATCATCATCGGCGAGATCAGTGAATGTAACATTAACACGGACCTTTCATCCTTGTTAATGAAAGAAAAGACCTATCTTTTGCTTCGGCGTCTAACCTGATGTCAATGAATACATCTGCTCTGATCTTCATTGGCGAGATTAGTGAATGTAATGTTGTGCCTCTGTCATTTTGATGATAGCAAACACTATAAGTCACCATGTGTTTGCATGAAAGATTGAATGTTTATGCATCTGCTCTTGCTTGTTGTGTATTGCTTAAGTCAGTGCTGGTGAATAATTGTTGTATGCATCATGAGTATAATTGATGTATGCATCACGAGTTTGATGAGCATTTCATGGGTATGCTTGTGCATGCATCACACTGAAGAAGGTCAGTGCATTTTCTATCTCCGTGCAAACTTTGCATACTTATATAGCATAGTCAGTGCATGTTTTACTTCGGTGCATATGTGCACTCGGTGCAATGTTGGTCGTGAACACAGCATACTTGGGTCGGTGCATATAGAAAATCGGTGCAAAGTTTTGCCTCGGTGCAAACCTTGCCTCGGTGCATATGTTCATGCTTACATTAAGGTCAGTACAACCCTGTTCATTCAAGAAAGGGTCCGTATGTGACCGAGCATAAGGTCGGTGCAACCTTTGTTGGTGCACGCTGGATAGGTCGGTGCAAGGCATCCTTTGTACGCACCGAAGTCGGTGCATTCTTTTGGCTGCTCATACACAAGGTCGGTGCAGTATTCCAGTTTGTGTAGACTAAAGTCAGTGCATATCTTCGTCAGTGCAATGATCTGTTCGCGTATTTGAGTCCGTGCTCTTAGGAATATTAAGTCGGTGCAAGATTTGGTTTCAAAGGATCAACGTCGGTGCAATGCCTTTAGCACATCAGGTATGTCTGTGCAATATTTCTCATAGCATTCACTGAGTCGGTGCAACACTTGCACCAAGTAATTAGAGTCTGTGCATCCCTCTAATACTCGCACACACGGAGTCCTTGTAAGGCTGCTCATGACCCGAGCAGGTCTGTGCAATGCTTGCACATTGCATACACATAGCAAGTGCATCCATTAGTCTTGTGATGCAATTAAGTCTGTGCACATCTGGCTTATTCACATATTGACTCCGTGTAGTCCTGTTTAACTCTTTACTATATGTATAACTGTCTCGAGCTGATATTTCTTTCTGACTGTATGACAGGTATTTTTTTAAGAAGAATAAGAATGGCACGTGATCCAAGAGTGGAGGAGGTGCCAGGATCGTGACACATGGAAAGCATTGAGCTAGGATGCTGCTGTTGAGGCAGGTGCGATGGATTCAGAGGGGGGGTGAATGAATCCCACCCTTAAAAAATTTCGCTCAATTAAGACTTTGTGGATGCCAAAAAAATGACGATAATGATCATGGTGACATTCACGTCTACACATTCGAGCGCGAGTCGAAGACGGAAATGCCGAATAAACCTCATGCCTCGCCCGATCAGGATGAGAACTCGCTTGGTGGTCCGCTACCCGCTAAGGAAGCCCCCTAAGCAGAAGATACAGCTACAACGCTCTGACCGGCCATCCCGAGAGCTGAATCAGAGAAAAGTCAGGAATTCTGGCACAGTCTCGGCACGCACCGAAAGTCACGCAGAATCTGGGACCGAGTCACAGAGGCTACAAACGGAATATTACAGAGGCCATACATTGCAACCGGAACATTCTGGGAATGCCGATATTCATATAAACGGCCGCGACTTCGAGAAGAATCCGTTTAGTGCTTAAAACGGCAAGAAGGGGCCTTAAAACGGCGCGCCTTAAAACGGCGCGCCCCCCCCTCTTAAAACGGCGCGCCCCTTTTCTTTTTGGCTACACGGCGCGCGAAGGGGCATCCCCTTTGATGCTTAAAATGGCACCCCTTTGAATATGGCGCCGTTTTAACCCCTCATTCTATTCTCTGAAGTGCTTCCTCGGCGCGCAATCAACCCATCCCGTCGGCATGCCGATGCTCTGTTTAATGATGTGCAGAGAACATTGAATGCCCGACGCTCTGTCTCTACCTCCGTTCGACAGCACAGAAGCGGCAACGGTGAAGCAGGCTCCGGCAAATCTGCAAATGTCCCATCCTCGGACGAACGCCAGTGTACTCCACGAACCAGCATCATCCAGTACAACAACAACATTGTTGCGAACAAGGCAGAGGTGGCGGGAGTTTTCTCCCCCACTGTCTGTTCTATAAAAGGCATGCCCCACTGGTAAAGAGAGAGGAGGAAGATCCTGGCTTTTCCCCCGGCAGGCCATCCAAAAAAGGAGAAGAGAAGGTGCTCTCGGCTGTGGGCAAAAAAGAGAAGAAGAAAAGAGAGAGGAGGAAGCTCCCGTCATCCACGCGGGCAAGGTGAAGAGAAAGAGAGAGGGTGTGAGTGTGAGAGGTGAGTCGAGGGGGGGTCTGTGTTCCTTTTTTTTCTCTCGTCTGTATCTTCTTCTTCCCCCTTTTGCAATGTATTCCACTCCCATCCCGGGGTGAACTCTCTCTGTGTCAACTTCTTCCCCATTTGTGAGGATGAATAAGAGAAAAGGGCCCTTCTGCAAGCTCAGTGTTTTCTCCGTTCCGATCTACACCTCCCTTCCCCCCTCTCTAATCGTCCAGGGCCCTTCGAGGCTTGCTTGTCCATAGCATGTCCCTCAAGGGAACCCATCACCGGATGAACATTCATGGCCCTCGTGGCAAACATCTGTCCCGCGTCGAAGATTCATCGCCTGTGAGTCGTGGTCGCTCTTGAAGGCTAGCCCTCGAGCGCTCCACACTCACGCATGGGTTCGGACCGCCGTAAGGCCACTCCGATTTTTGAGGGTCACCCCGGAGCAATCTGTTTGGTGGCCTTCGCTTCTCTCTTGCAAGCCCCGGTCTAGGGGAGATGCTGCTCGATTTTCGCCAGGGGATTAAGAACACTCAAGAACAAACTGAACGTTTAATTTCACATACAGCAACTTCTATGAACGACCATTGAACCTCTGTGAATCAAACCCTTCGAACGAACACTTAAGCATTCACGCTAATTCACCTCAATAAACGACTAAAATGATTAAACCCCCCTTTTTCATCAACCTAATCTTCCAAATGGATGAATAAACCTGTCATTAACCCAACCTGCAGGTGAAAGAAAAGAAAACACACAGTTAAAGCAAGAAACCCTCGGGAGGGGCTAATCCGGCGTGGCCACGATTCCATCGCGCCGTTTTAACCCTACTCACAATAGCCCCATCTCCTTCTTTGGATGCTAAACGGCGCGCCGGTTTAACCTCTCAAAACCATTCCCTTTATCACACCCGGCGCACCCCTTTCGATTCTAATCCTGCGCCCTTAAAACCGGCGCGCCCCCCTTGTTTAACCATTAAAACGGCGCGCCCCCTTTGCCCACTCTTAAAACGGCGCCCCCTTGAGGTTCCATATCCGGCGCGCCCCCCCTTGCCATCCTAATCCGGCGTGCGTCCTATAAAAAAGAACACAATTAACTAAGGGGAAGAGAAGCTTAAAACTCATAAATAAATTAGAAGAAAGGACCCAAACAGATGAATGAAATAAAAGACTATGAACCACTCTCATGAGAACAAACACCATAACCCAAACAGTCGAACCCCGCGACCTGACCGGGCAGGTCGAACCCCGCGACCTGACCGCGCAGGTTGATCCGCGTGTGAGGGCGCACGTTAGCGAGCTCGGGCTACGCATTTAACAATTCACACCCCCGGACTGGGTGCAAAGAGAAAATCAATGATGCCTTGTGGTATCGGGCGTGGACCTCGGAACCTCCGACATGGTCATGATCCGAACACATCTCGGGCCAATAGTTCGTTAACTCGACCCGCTTCTCCCGGGATCTAATCCCGCAACCCCACATTAAACTTGTCGTGTCTACGTCAGACATTTGCACGGTTTTATCATCGTTTTCGATGCTTCAAACGTGGACTCGCGTCCGAACAATGAATGGTCCGACCGTGACCGACACGCACGTATACCTTGGAACCTTCGTTTCCCAAGACTGTGCGTGAAGAGAAGAGTAATGACATCCCGTGGCATCAGACGTGGTCCTTGGAGACCCCGATATGGCCATAGTCCGCAACCACCTTGGGCCAATAGATCATCAGCTTGACCCATCTTCATCGGGATCCGATCCCACACCCACAGGAAACGTGCCATACCTACGGCATACATCCGTATGTCTTTGTCGTTGTCTCCGATGCTTCGAATATGGACTTTCGTCCGAATACTGAATGGTCCATTTATGACCGACGTATATCCCGGGATCTAATCCCGCAACGCCACATTAAAACTTGCCGTACTCACGGCAGACATTTGTATGGGTTTATTTCCGTTTACGTCTTCAATATAGATCTTTGTCCGAGCATAAAATGGTCCATGAATGACCAACAAAATCTGAATGGAACGAGACGGCTCTCGCCTTCCCCGACCACGCGTGTGGGAATATCAATAAGACCTTCGTGAGTCACGTCTGGACCTCGGGTTCACCCCAACCATGGTCATTACCTGACCCACATCGAGGCCTATAGCCAGCTATCTCTGTATACGTCTTTGTTTTGGAATCTAGTCCCGGGACACTTTCCCGCCGCCCTTCGGCACCGGAGATATTAATGATGCCCACGCAAGCCTCGTTTGGACCGCGGGAGGCGCCCTCGAAATGGTCCTGACTCGATCTCGCACTGGGCCAATAAACTCGCTGATTTCTGACCGCTCTAACTGGGATTCAACCGAATGTCTTCTATCCCTTTAAACAATAAATTTGCCGTACCCTGGCATACATATGCTCCAGCTTTCCCCGTGATGATCACGATTCTCTGAAATCGGACGCTCGTCTGAATATCAAAATGGTCCCTTGAGTGACCGACATATTTCGAATGCTTGTTTCCCTAGACATAGGGCTTTCAGACTGATTCGAGACCGCTATCGGCTTGTTTCTCTCGATATATTTTCCTGGCCATGAGGCCCCTTTTCCCGACGATTAATCAAGGGTTTTCCCCTCTCCGAGGGGGTGTAAATGACGTCGTAGCCTTCACGGTACGGCGGGTTTCAGTCCCGACACGAACCACACAATCGTCTGATTAGTCAGATCGAGCGCACAATAAATCGTCACTTTGTGACTGGCACGCCCACACACTTAATAAACGCCAATAAACAAATAAACAACGATTATTAAATAAAAACTGCATCCACAGACTTAATCAAAAACTCTTTTGAACCCGAGAGCAAACATGTATAGCGCACCTATACATTCATCTAGCGGAAGCAAAGGAAAGCAAACAACCACTGTATAGTAGATTTTTTAGGTGGTTCGGTCCATAGACCTACGTCCACCCCTCACTCCAAACCAGAGTGAGGCTTCCACTAGCACAAGCTAGAACCGCAGACTCAGTATGCAACAAGTGCTGCCAAACAGCTTGACAAACCAAGGGAAACAAATCCCTCAACCCAAGCTCTGCAACCAACAGAAGCTTGACACCTGGACTTGCTACCCATAAGACCTGAAACGGAGACGAATCTCCCTTCCTCCAAATCGGAGGGAACCTGCTAGTGACAGCCCGTCACTGGCAAACCAGAGATCACATATCTCTCCTCCTCCAGACCAGGAGGGAACGCACAAGTGACTCCCAGCCACTTGCAACCGGAGACACAAGGTCTCCCTTCTCCTGAGTCCACAGGAGGAACCCGACCTCAAACCAGAGAGTCGGAAGAACAACGGTGAACAGATAAAAGAAAATCAAGAAATGATAAAGGAAAACACAGCGACTACAAGCTATAAACAATGAAGCACAAAGGTGGCTCTCAACGGAGCTGGCTGGCCTGGATTTGATCCACGGTCCAGCAGGAACAGATCTTCAAGCAGCTTCCCTTCTTCTCCTCTAACTCTCTATCTCTCTTCTTCTCTGCTGCACTTCTTTTCTTCTCTCGATCTCTGCTTCTCTTTCTCTTTCTCTCGTTCTTTTTCTTCTTCTGCCTTCAGCCTCTCTGCTACTCTCTCCTTTTTCATCTTCTGATTCTTCTACTCTCTGCCTCTCTGCTGCTCTCTTCTTCTTCTATCATAGTCTCGATCGATCTTCTGCAGATGGAAGAAGCTTCGTATTTATATCAGCAACTAGGGCGTGTGTAGGGCTTGTGCCCTCTTTATATAGAGTACACCTCGGATCACGTGCTAGGTGCCAACCTAGGATCACGTGCCCAGACATTTTCTTCTCGAAGGATGTACCTGTCAAGCAGTCATAAGAAGATATTAGAGGGATGTACAGAGTTGGTTCAGGTTTTGAACTAGGCGTGTATAGACTTTAGATGCAGCATATAGGCAAGTATGTACAATGTGAGAATGTGTAGACTTTGAATGCGACCTCAATGTACAGACTTGCGGGGGATGCACTTAGATGCCGTCAATAAGATGATGTATAGACTTGACAAATGATGCATGAACATAACAGAAAGGAATGTGCAGACTTCTGTGTGCGAGCATGCTGCAAGGCAACGTATAGACACTGGCTGTATGGACTTGCAATGCATGCGGCGATGACAATGAATGGACTTGTGTGTGCAGGCTGTACAGACTTGATAGCGTGCATGCTGCAAGGCAATGGCTGTATAGACTTGAGAGATGATGCATGAACAATGTGGCAAATGTATAGACTTAACCGATGCGAACACAGGCTGTACACACTTTGATTGCGTGCATGAGAAAGCAGTGTACAGACTTGCTGTGAAGAACAATGCCCAAATGCAGTGCATGGACTTAGAATGCATGAGACAGTAATGTATAGACTTTGTAATATGCCTTGGACAGACGCATCGATGTACAGACTTTGTGATATGCCTTGGACAGACGCACGATGTACAGACTTTGTGATATGCCTTGTACAGACTCACGATGTACAGACTTTGTAAGATGATGCATGCACAAGACGCTAAGTGAGACTGACTGATGTACAGACTTTGCCAATGTGCAGACTTTGCCTACATGCAATGTATAGACTTGTGTTCTGAATGTAGGTAAAGATAACAATGTATAGACTTTGCGTGGATGACCAGACAATGTATAGACTTACACATATGCATGAACAAGTGGTGATGTACAGACTTGGCCAATGTACAGACTTGTTGTGCCTGCAGCAGACGACACCAGTGTACAGACTTGCTAAGCTTTCGCTAAGTCTGTATAGACTTGATCATACAGACGACGACACCAGTGAAGAATGTATAGACTTGATAAATGCGGGGGACGTTGTACAGACTTGCCAGAGTATGGACTAGGTGAGCATGTAGCACCCAATGTACAGACTTGATGAGGCGCTAAGTGAGACAGAGCTGGCTGTACAGACTTTGAGAGAGATGATGCATGAGACGATGCATGCACAAGGTTGTACAGACTTGGTCTTACAATGTATAGACTTGGCCAACTATCAACTGATGGATGTATAGACTTTATGAATGCATATGCCAAGACCATGTACAGACTTGAAGTGGCATGCAGCAGACGATGTACAGCCAAGGCTCATGAATGTATAGACTTTGGAAGATGCAGACTGGGCAATGTGCAGACTTTAGTTCGTGCAAGCTACAGGACAATGCAGGCTGTACAGACTTTGAGAGACAATGCAATGTGTAGACTTAGCGTGTGCTATGAACAATGTATAGACTTCAATGTATATGCAATGCAAAGGCTGTACTGACTTTAAGACTTGAATGCATGGTGGCGAATGTATAGACTTTGAACTGAGATGTGTACAGATGCATATGGAAGAGGTATGCAATGTACAGATGATGAAATGCATTGGCTTTGGCTGTGTAGACTTGAAAATGCACTGATGTACAGACTCTTGATGAATGCATGTAATGCACTAAACGATGTGCAGACTTTGAATGAGTGACATGCAGTTTGCAACAGGAAAGTATGTACATTGAACATGCAATGCATGAGAGACAATGTACAGACTTGTTAAATGATGCACAAAACAATTTATGCACATCAGCTAAAGTATCATCAAGGCATAAGGCATACAGATCTGAGAGTAGACAGAGCATTACCTGATCTGAGCATTAACCTTACCTGTCATGATTTGACTTTGACTTGGGTTGACTTCATGACCTGTGAGTCATCCTTAAACATGTTCTGACAGTTTCTCATAATACAACATGATTATATCATCAAGGATGTAAACATAATGAGGCATAATATTTGTCATCATCAAAACTCCAGAACCACAGGGGACACAACAGCTGCCACGTGGGCCAAGGCATTTGGGCAGGAATCGTGAAAAGCACACGCCCTACATCTGTTGCTCATATAAAAAGGAAGCCTCTCCTTCCTGAGAAAGCGATCGAAGCAGAAAGATCTAGAGCTAGCACGATCCAGAGAGGAAGAGGAAGAAGGAGAGAGAGAGCTTTTGAGAGCAGAGATCGAGAGAAGAAAAGAGAGAATAGTAGAGAGGGAAAAGAAGCAGAAGAAGAGGAAGAAAGAAAGAGAGTGAAGAAAGAGCTCGAGGAGAAGAAGATAGAAGAATTTCCTGAAAGATTAGTTCCACTGGACCTTGGATCAAATCCAGGCCAGTCAGCTCCCTGAGAACCACATTGGTGCTATCATCGTATATAGCTTTCTGTCGCTATGATTTTTCATTTCTTGTTTTTCTTTTACACTCTTTATTTCAAGCTGTTTGTCAGTAGAGCAAGTTGTGTTGCTCAGCTGTAGCAGAGGAGGAGTCCTTTGGACGGGTTAAGCTGTAAGCCCTAGCGATAGCAGAGGTGGACTCCTCTGGATGGGTTAAGCTGTAAGCCCCAGCGGTTGCAGAGGGGGACTCCTCTGGTCGGCGAAGCTGTAACGCCCAGCAGTCAAGCTATGAGTCAGCGGATGGCTAAACTGTATTACCCAGCGGAAGCAAATTGTGATGCTCAGCTGATGTTGGCAAGCTGTGAGGCCCAGCTGTTAAGCTGTGTATCAACGGAATCCACACTCTAGTTGGAGTGTGGGGTGGACGTAGGTCAGTGGACCGAACCACCTTAAAATCTATTGTCTCCGTGGTTTAATTTTTTATCTGATTGTCGATAGATGAATGGCTAGGAGCGTTACATTTGAGTATTCTATCCGAATGCTTTAAGGCACACGCTATTCTTATTTGACTCTGTCTACGGACTAGACTTGGTTAGGTGTCTACATTTTACCAGTCCAATTGATTGATCAAGTGCTTCTTTGAATCTCTTATTTGGAAGAGCTGAATTGATTTCTATTCCGTAACTCTGATTGCTTTAAGTGTTAATTGGGTGAAGTTTTAAAGGGGAGATTCATTCACCCCCCTTCGAATCCATCGCACCAGCTCTAACAGTTGGTATCAGAGCATACCATCTGTTCCAACAATTGGTATCAGAGCGGGTCTCTGTGCATTCACATCCAACGATCTACAGGGGACCCGGCTAATTCCGTGGTGTATTTCAGAGTGGGTTTGGTTTTGTTGTTTTCGGTGCTTCAGTCTCACAGAGTTGGTGTCTTGCTGTACCTCTGTTGATTCCGGTGCATTTCTCATCTCCTTCAATTGATCAAGTCATTTCTCGATGGCTCATCCACCGATCTTCAGAGGTGATGACTTTGATCTATGGTTGAAAAAGTTACATCGGTACGTAAGGACAATCGATCTTGATCTTTGGAAGGTAATGACTCACGGTTCACACAACTTATCAAAAGATAAATCCAAATGGACCAAGGAGGACACATTGAAAGACTTCGTCAATTCTAGAGCATTGAACATGGTAAAAGCATGAATTGACAAAGCACTAATCTCATACGTCTCATCTTGCAAGTCTTCCAAAGAAATCTTGAACAAACTGAAGGGTGGCAGTTGCAAAAATGATAATCGATGCATGATGGCTCAAGGAAGTGAACATAGCAGCAATCAAGATGAAGAACATGACTATGATCAAGTAAACATATTTGAAGACTATGTCCTGGATGATTGGATTGCTGCATATAATGAATTGCTAGAGTCTCATGATCATCTAAGAAAACAATATAAGAAGATGGAAAAGAAAATTGACAAAAATGATTCTAATTCATCTTGTGAAAAGTGCTTGAATATCAATGAATTATATGATAAATGTCTATCTGAGACTCACGTGAATATGAAGCAAATGTGCTTGCTGAAAAATGAAAACCAAGAATATGCCAATAAAATTTCTGAATTAGAAAATCAGTTAAAGCTGAAAACTGATGAACATCTGATAAACCTGGAAGAGTTGGAAAGGATTAATTCTGATCTGGAGAAATTGAAAGCTGAGAATGGAGAAATTCAGAGGATTAATAAAAATCTAAAAGCTGAAATAGAGAAAGTTAACAAGGAAGGTGTGCAGGGTTCCTCTCTAAAATCGATCTGCAACACGTGCTTGGCTCTAAAAGAACGCAATGAAGATCTGTATGATGAAAATGAGGAGCAGATAAAATTGATTGAATCTCTAAAAGAAGAAAACAAAGAATTGTTGATTGAGAAAATTAAAGTTGAAGAAAGAGAAGATGAACTAATTGAAAGGCTGGAATCTATATCCAGTAGTAAAGAAATTGAGAAGCTAACCAATGAGAACAATGAACTGAATGAACAAAACAAAAAACTCAAGGTCCTAAATACTGTTATTTCAGAGAGGCTTCTGGCTATAGAGAGAGAAAGGTGTGCTAGTAAAGAAATTGAAGCTGAAAAACTCGAGGAGGAAAACCATGAATTGAAAGCTGAAATTGAGAAGTTAAAAAAATTAAACACTGGTATGTCCGAACAACTTCTCACAGTAGAGAAAGGAAAAACTGCTTACAATGAAGAGACTAACATATTGAGCAGTCTGGAACAAGAAATTGAGAAATATAAAATTACAAACAAAGTCCTAAGTGAATGCGTTAATTGTAGTGAACAGGAGATTAATAGTTATGAATTACACATTGCCTCCCTAGAAAATAAAATTCATGATCTAGAAAATTCACCATCTAAGTCTGCTAAAAATAAAGGAAAAATGAAAGCTGTCATGAAAGGTGAGGATGATAATTCAAGAAAGGGGATAAGTTACAGTTATGATGTCAAGGAAACTATTAGAAACCAGCTATACACCACTTTCGTGTAAAATTCTGATGTAGCTGGTACCACAAATCAATCCCCAAAACAAAATAAAAATCAGAAATCACCTTCATCATCTGTATTTCAGTTCAAGGCCCAGAAAAATGAAAAACAAACAAAAATTGTTAAGAATAATCAGAAATTGAAAAAGAAGGGTCAAACGAAGAAGGTAAAGACTGTTCCTGTTCATGCCCTAAAATCTACTAGCTCAGTTGAATTTGAAGGGTCAATGCACACTGCTCATGCCTCATGTACTCATTCGCATGCATCTAGTCAGTCTGGTAGTAACCATGTCGCCAGGAAATCACAGGTGTCATGTCATTACTGTGGTAGGCATGATCATTATATGGATGACTGCAGTGTAATGAAAAATGATGATATGATGCATGATAAATCTTTTACAAATCATCATCATGACCCCAAAAGAAACACGTGTGCTTCAAACCAACACATCATCTGTTATAACTGTAACAAACGTGGTCATAAAGCCATTAAGTGCTAGTTTGGATCTACTTGGGGTAAAAATAGTTCTAAAGGTAAGCACATCAGGTGCTTCGAGTGTGGGAAGAATGGCCATACAGTCGAGGACTATTGGTATGTTCAGGAAAATTCTGTTAATCCGTATTCTGTCAAACTCTCCGTAAAATGACATGTGAACTTTTCATGCTTTAACTGTGGTAAGCCAGGTCACAATTTGCTGAATGTTGGCTGATTAAGAATAAGAAACATAATGTCCATGTAAACAACAGAACATTTCATGCTCAGGTTCATAGGTCTCATGATGCTGTTGATATGCATCATAAGACCAGAAAATCTGCTGTTTCATGTAGATATTGTGGTAAATACGGTCACTTCATGGCCAATTGTTATCTGATGGATTTTGATGACAATGTCGCTAAGAAACTGTTCATAACTCCTGTTAGGGCTAATATAGGACCCAAGGCAGCTTGGGTTCCTACAGGATCAAAATGATTACTTTGCTGCAGGTGTGCCTTGGAATGAATAAAGAGGGGTCAATAAACCAAGGCACTCAAGAATTGAAAGACCCCATGATCCTGCTCTTCAGGTATGTTCTGAGCACTTACTTCAAATTCTGTCATCTGAAATCGTGAGTTTGAAAGGTTTGAATATCATGTTGATTTGGTCTATGCTGAATTGAAATCATCTGAAAATTTGAATTGCACATAATGTTTATGGTAATCTTCTTTTGAATGAATTGCATGTCTGTTTCATGAGCTTTCATCATAAAACCATGTGTTACGTTTTCTTTGTATACCATGCACTTAATCAGGGGGAGTTTGACTGCTTTCGCATGATGTTCATACTTTGAGCTATGTGTTCACATGTTCATTGAAGATATGTTGAATTCATTTCTCATCTGCATGCATTAATGTTTTCACATCTGTTTGTGCACATAGAGAAGGTTAGAAACTCATGAGCATAGTCTACACATTCATGATGCATATTTTGTCAAAACTCCCTGCATTCTATCACTGCACTTGTTGCATTTAAAATCTTCATACATTGCATATAGTCAGGGGGGTTTGGTTATCCCTGCATAATGTTCATGACATTCATGTGCAGGAAATATCTCTAGGAGTGTCATTGCATATGCATGCATGTAGAGCAGAGTACTGTATATCATCAAATTTGAAAAATCTAAAAAGAAATGACTCATTGTATCTAGACAGTGGGAGTATTTGAGACTCATTAGTCTTTCATGATCTAAACCCTTCCATATCTAGTCACTCAAATCTTTCTCGAGTTGAACTAGACTTTATTGTTTTCAAGTTGATATGTCTGTACTCCAGACTCAGCTATTGATTTCTTGTAAATCTATCTGATGCATATTGATCATACCTATTGCAAGCATGAGTTCCGTTTGTCTTACTCTCTATACATGTTTGTCAAATGTCTCTTGCTGTTGAATGCTTTGTCCATGTTAAACGTACAGAGAAGTGAAGTAATATCAGTTTGTGTACCCTTTCACAAATCTAAAATCATCCTTAATAAAGAATCTTCTATTATATAGGTTTAAGAATGTTTGTTGATTTGAATTGGTTTAAGTCTTATGTATTCCTAAGTTTGAATTTGAAGGACCTAAAAATATCTGAATCAGTTTTTTTATAAACCTTAACTGACTGTCTCATGTAAGTTCATGTAAGATCTTCCGACATCTGAAAATTGAAACCTTGATTTACTTTGGTTGAAATGCATGTAACCTGTATTGTTTTTAAACAAGTCACTTTAAAAATTAAAAGGGCAGCAACAGCAAAATCATTGTAAAAGAAATGAACATTGTGGCAGAGCAATGACTGAATTGCACTGAGAAACTGAACCCTCAATCAAAGAAATGGAGATGAATTTATGTCATGTTACCTGTTCATATGGTCAAATCTATAGGGCTGGTTTCACTTAGTAACTGGGGGTACTGGCGTCTTGAAAACGTGTACCCTTAATGTCAAAGGTGTAAATCATCTGTGTAGTTTTTGATCAGAGACAGATATGGTCGTTTATGCTTAGTAACTGGGGGTACTGGCATCTAACCCACGTGTACCCTTAATGTCAAAGGTATAAATGACACCTGTCTGGTCACTAAGCTCTATGTTAAAAGCAAAAGTGAAAAAGACTTGCTGTAACCCTTGCAATTCAAAATTCACTGAGTGTTACTTTGTTTAACCTCAATACTCTTGACTATTTTTCCTAAAGAAGTCAATGGAATTAATTGTGTAAGATGAAAGGAGTTTTAACTAGAATGTTATATGAGAAGTTGGTTCATCTTTATTAAAATGTTGCTTCGGATATGAGTATTGTATTTTATTGACAAACCTTGTGTACATCATTCATAAACCATGCTTGTCAATCAAAGCCATTTCATAAGCTTTTATAATAGAAGATTCTGAAACTTTAAACATGGATATATGAATTGGGTACCCCACTGAAAATCTTTTCTTCTCATGTACTTTGGCTTGGAGATCACACCTGCTCAGATTCTGCTCACTTGAAACTCATTGTGCTTATCTTCTACAATCTTTTACAGTCCACAAATCAAGTTGTGCTTCTGTTAATTTTTTCAATCTGTCATGATCCGAACTGCTATATCAATGTGCCAGGTATCAGACTTCCAATCTCACCGATCCTGTGGTTGCTGATCATTCATGATCCTCTTGTTGCATTCATGTTGTGTCATTAAGGGGGAGAATAGCTTTTCTATGCCTTCATGACTTAGTCAAAGGGAGAGTTTTTACTTCAATCATTTCCTGCATGCTTGTATTTCTCTCTCAAACTATTTTCTTTTTGCTGACGTCAAAGGGGGAGAATAATTTGCCATGAGAGTCAATGTTGACTCATAGTGTTGCCATCATCAAAAAGGGGGAGATTGTTGTGCCTCTGTGATTTTGATGATAGCAAACACTATAAGTCACCATGTGTTTGCATGAAAGATTGAATGTTAATGCATCTGCTCTTGCTTGCTGTGCATTGCTTAAGTCAGTGCTGGTGAATAATTATTGTATCCATCCCGAGTATAATTGTTGTATGCATTACGAGTTTGATGAGCATTTCATGGGTATGCTTGTGCATGCATCACACTGAAGAAGGTCAGTGCATTTTCTATCTCCGTGCAAACTTTGCATACTTATATAGCATAGTCAGTGCATGTTTTACTTCGGTGCATATGTGCACTTGGTGCAATGTTGGTCGTGAACACATCATACTTGGGTCGGTGCATATAGAAGATCGGTGCTGAATTTTGCCTCGGTGCAAACCTTGCCTCGGTGCATATTGTGTTCATGCTTACATTAAGGTCAGTACAACCCTGTTCATTCAGTAGAGCGTCCGTATGTGACCGAGCATAAGGTCGGTGCAACCTTTGTTGGTGCACGCTGGATAGGTCGGTGCAAGGCATCCTTTGCACGCACCCAAGTCGGTGCATTCTCTTGGCTTCTCATACACAAGGTCGGTGCAGTATTCCAGTTTGTGTAGACTAATGTAAGACCCCAAATTCTTTAGAAATTTATTTAGAAAGTTATTTATAATTATTTGTAATTTATTTGAAGTTATTCGAATTAATGAGAATTATCCAAATTAATTAGATTAATTAATTAATTAATAGAATAAGTCATTTTTCTACTATTTTCTAAAAATCCCCAAAAATCACATCTTGTAGAATTAATTTTGTTTATCAACTTTTTCTTCTATAATTAAGCCTAATAAAATCGTTTATTAAGCCGAATTAGCGAACTAAGTCTTCCGAACTTAATATTTAATTAATTACGGAATAGTAGAAGTGGAATTTTATCTACCATATAAAAAATCATAAAAATAGTAATTAAATAATAGATGCTTCGACTAACACTTTTGTCTTCTTGGAGTAAGCCTAATTAAATCATTATCTAGGCCTAATCAGTGGATTAAGCCTGACTTACAACCCACCTAACCCAAATTCGTATTCACTATTTACCCAAACTTTGAACATCAAATTCGAGCTTGTTTCTCAACCAAATGGGGTGATTCCAGAGGCAAAGAAAAGGTATTACGTAAAGGAACATTTACCCTCAATCAATTTGAGGTAAACGTAGTCCCAAAATGTGCTGCCGACATAGTTTGGTCAAGTCAAGGATTTCGGCGCCGTTTCTAAACACGTAGCTTGCAGCAGCGAATACTCCCAATTCAGAAGGCTCCAGAAGCTCTATAAGCTATCAAAATGAAGCCCTACGAGTCTTCTTTCATTTGGCTGCTGTGGGGTTCGCTGAAATTTCAGATCTGGAGAGATCTAGTTCGATTTGTGGAGGTGGGTCAGTAGGCCGTTGGCTTCCCTTCACCCTTCTTTGATCCATCTATTGAGGTAGGAATTCTCAACCAAATCTTGATCATGAGTATAGCAAATTGTACCTCTCATCGAGCTCTTTCCATTGGTGGCACAAGCCCCAATTTTCATTAGGTATCCGTGGAGATATCGAGGTTTTAGTGAGGTGCTGTCAAGTTGTTCTTTATTCTAGGTTTCGAGTTCCCTCTTCAATTTGAGGTAGGTTATAACAGCCCAACTTCTAATTAACATACATGAATGTAATCAATAGCATGTTAACTTTCTTTTGACATCAAAATCCCCAATTTTTATAGATCATGCTTTGAGTATTTCGTGTTTTATTAGAAACATGCTAAAAAGCTAGGTTTTTCATGTGTTCTTCATAGAATAGGTTGTATTTCATTTGATTTCTGTCAAAATTCATGTTTCAAAACTGTGTTTTATGACCCTAGCATGTATATTAAGAATCCTAGAGCATATGGTTAAGATCACAATACATTTAGACCCCAAATCATGGAGTTTTTCATGTTTTACGGAAGCCCATTCGGGTCTGGAAACCCAGGGGTCGACCCCATGGGTCGACCCATACCACCCAGCAAGTAGAAATTTTCTGCCTTGCATGGGTCGACCCATGGGGTTGACCCACAGCTTCAGGGGTCGACCCATGGGGTCGACCCATCACCAGACTGGCTCTTGGAAGCCCCAGGGGTCGACCCAATGGGTCGACCCATACCTGGAATTTTTCAGGGGTCGACCCAATGGGTCGACCCATGCCTTGTAAACCCGTTTTAAATGATTCTTTGACCCAAGGATCAATCCGGATCACCGGAGAATCAATCCATTCAACCTAATCACATTGAAAATTACATTTTTGAGGAACTAATGACCTATTCATGTACCCTTTTTAGTTTCAATTAACATTGGTCCATACATGCAAACTTAGTGTAAAAACACACCGTTTATCATCTTCATTTCAATGCATACAAGATTAAATAGAAACCCACATAATTAGTGGTTAATGGTGTAACTAAATCTCTGTTAATGCATTCTATTTCACTCCTGTGGTAGTTATTCTTTGCCTTATCATCTTGAATCAGCTTCTTGGCAATTGTCTTAATACAAATGATAATGGTTAATCATGATATCCTAACTTGGTGATTAGGATTAATATGTTGTTTAGCTTGTTTGATTGCTGCTGTTTTACAGTAGTGCAGCACGATTAACTCTTGTTGTGACTTGGTTTCGATCTCCTTGATGATTATACTTATCTTGAAATTCTGGAAATGAATCTCTTTCCTACTTGAACTTGTTGTTGCTACTTAGTTTAAACCTTGGAATTCTGGCCATAAACTGTGGAAGTCTAGATTCGTGGGATCTTTGATCCAAAGAAATCAATGCCTGGCAAACAATTAAGGGCTCGGTCTGGTCCTGGGAAGAGCGCCCGAACACTACGTGTACCCCCGGGGAGGTGAATGACTAGGTGTGGCATTTGGCACCAGTACTTGACATGTGTTAAATCTAGGACTGTCCACTACTCTCTCCACTACTCTCTACATTACTTTCTACTACTTTTCACTTTCCACTCTTCACTGTTCTATACTCTACTTATGGTTACTTTACTTGCCTATTACTTGGACGTGGAAATGAAATTACATATGTGCTTGACATGACTTGAATTGTCTTGATATGGCCAACTTTTTATCGTTATCTCCTGTAGTAAATTCTTGTCTTACTATTCTATTCATTATATTTCTTGACCTTGCAAGATCTTTGAATTCTGTTTCGTGATATCACCGTTATCTTTTTATTGTTTTTATCATTTGTAGCATGACATTTTAAAATGTAATTAAACTGTTAATCACTTATACATGTCTGTTATTTCCTACTGAGCGTCAGCTCATAGTTGTGTTTCCCCCCCCCTTTCCAGGCTTTTCAGGTGACGCGCTTACCGATGGGGAAGGGCAGGAGTGATGTCTTGAGTGTATCAGTTCTAGTGTGTTAGTAGTGTGTTATCTTTCTTTAATTGTGTTTTGGAGAGCTTTTAGTCTCAGTCATGTTATTGACTTTTAGTGGTCGATTATTCCAGTTGTATTAAGTTGAACTTGTGGTTATTGTATCAGTTGTGGTTCGTTAATGATCATTTCGTATTTCCATCTTGTAGTACTTGCGTATCATTTTAGATTTAGTTCCCTCTCTTGCCAGCGTGTCCCTAACTGTACGTCCCGATATTTCCGCCTTGTTCGGGGCGTGACAGTTTAGTTGGTATCAGAGACCTAGGTTTCACATTCTTAGGTTTCCTAAGTTTTAGGTTTTCTTGCATTGCATCCCAATAATCGGTATATCAAAAGGTGTTATCCGAACGTTAGGCTACGCCTATCGGGAAGGTCGCACACTTGCGCGAGTGGTCTTCGGACCGATTACCTCCGCCAGGTACCGAGTTTTTGGTCGTGTCTAGGTGCATTAGATCCCTAACCTTGTAAAAGTCTAGGACCTGACCTGGTAAGAATGGGTAGAACTTGGGTTAAGTTCGTTCCTTAATCGTGCTTTATCTATCTTATTGAACCTAAGTAACCTATTTCTCGTGTAGATGGCAGCCGATCGTGCTGAATGGAGGAACCTGCAGCATACGGTTCAAGGCCTTACTCAGGCCCTTCAGCAAGTAGCTCAGGCAGGAGCGGCACAGCATGGCACCGGTGATCTATACCGGAACTTCCGCGGAATGAACCCGCCTAGATTCGCTGGTTCGACTGACCGTGACCAAGCCGAGCACTGGCTAGATGACATGGGGAGAATCTTTGAAGTTATGCAATGCACCAACCAGGAGCGTGTCCTTTTGTCCACATTTCAATTGGAACATGATGCACGTACTTGGTGGGATTCTGTCAAGGCAACTCTCGGGGATCGGCAAGTTATGTGGGAAGAGTTCGAGGAATTCTTTAACAACAAGTATTTTTCTGATAGAGTGCAAGAGAAGAAAGCGGCAGAGTTCGCGGCCTTGAAACAGCGAGGTTTGTCCGTGGCAGAGTATGAGGCTCAATTTGCATTGCTTTCTCGATATGCTACACATCTCATTTCCACCGAGAAGATGAAGGCGAAGCGCTTTCTCAATGGTTTGAAGCTTCATTATATCAACCAATTGGCACCGATGGAGATTTCCACTTATTCCGAGATGGTAAGGAAAGCGCAAGTTCTGGAGGATACTCTTGAGATGACGGAGAGAATTCGTGGGAAAGGCACCAAGAAAGAATTACCTACGGGTTCCGGGAGTGTCAAACCCGGGTATGCCAAGAAGAGGCCTGTTAGTGGACCTGGTTCGTGGAGCGGGTCCGGATCGTGGAAGGGCAAGATGCCGAGGCATGAAGACAAGAAGCCTGGCCCTATTGTTCCATTCAAGGGCGTGTGAAACTATTGTGATCATCCGGGTCACAAGATAGAGGAGTGCTGGCGCAAGCTAGGCGCCTGTTTGCGATGTGGAAGCAAGGAGCACCGTATCCCCAATTGTCCTCTCATATCGGAACAAGCTACACCGGTAAAACCTCTAGTCTTCAAGAAACCACAAGGCAAGCTTCAAGCTTTACATGCAGAGGAAACTGGGATTTCTGATGATGGCGGACTCGTCGAAGGTACTCTTACTATAATCGATAAGCCCGCATTTGCTCTCTTTGATACTGGTGCAACACATTCTTTTATTTCACGGAGATTTGCTAAGTCATTAGCTGTGGAACCTATTTTGATGAATACTCCGTTAGAGATTTCAACCCCTATTGGCACTAGATCAACAATCTAGTATTTCTATCCTTCTAGTAAGGTTATGATTGGTGAACAGAACTTTCCAGCAGATTTGGTCTGCATGGATATGAAGGATTATGATGTAATCCTAGGAGCAGATTGGTTGGCCAAGTATGAGGCCAATGTTCACTGTAGTTCTAGCTCAGTGACTTTTACTGGACATTCTGGTTTATCTTTTACGGGAGTCAAGCACCATAACTCCGTACCGCTCATCTCGGCTCTTCGAGCTGATAAGCTTTTGAGGCATGGGTGTGAGGCATTTCTAGCCTTTGTTTGTGCAACTCCTGAGCAGTAGATGGAGATCAAGGACATTCCTGTTGTCCGAGATTTTCCTGATGTCTTTCCAGAGGAATTACCAGGACTTCCGCCTGAGCGGGAAGTTATCTTTTCTATTGATCTTATTCCTGGCACAGCTCCTATTTCTAAGGCTCCTTATCGTATGTCTCCTGCGGAACTGAGGGAACTGAAGCAGCAACTGATGGAATTACTTGAGAAGGGTTTTATTCGTCCTAGTACTTCTCTGTGGGGAGCCCCTGTGTTGTTCGTCAGGAAGAAAGATGGTTCGATGAGGTTGTGCATTGATTATCGGCAAATAAACCAGCAGACTGTCAAGAACAAATATCCCTTGCCGAGGATTGACAAGTTATTTGACCAGATAGCGGGAGCTCAATATTTCTCTAAGATCGATCTTCGATCTGGATATCACCAGTTGCGGATTAAGGAAGAGGATATTTATAAAATAGCTTTCCACAGCAGGTATGGTCATTTTGAATTTGTCGTTATGCCTTTTGGTCTAACGAATGCTCCAGCAGCTTTCTTGCAGTTGATGAACGATGCATTTCGGCCCTATCTTGATCAATGGGTCGTGGTCTTTATTGATGACATCCTGATTTATTCTAAGAATGAGGAGGAACATGTTGAACATCTGAGAATGGCATTGCAATTGTTGAGAGATCATCAACTATATGCTAAGTTCAGTAAGTGTGAGTTCTGGCTACAAGAAGTGTCCTTTCTCGGACATATTATCACCAAGGAAGGTATTTCTGTTGATCCTTCGAAGATTGAGGCAGTGAAGAATTGGGAGCAGCCTACTAGTGCAACTGAAGTTAGAAGTTTCCTAGGCCTGGCAGGCTATTACCGAAGATTTATTCAAGATTTCTCCAAGATTGCAGTACCTATGACAAGATTAACCCGCAAGGAGAATAAGTTTGATTGGTCAGATGATTGTCAGCGAAGCTTTCAGACTCTGAAGGAGTGTTTAACTACTGCACCTGTTTTGGCTTTACCTTCTGGTGAAGGAGGATTTGTTGTTTATACTGATGCTTCAGGTATTGGCTTAGGCTGTGTACTCATGCAGCATGGGAAGGTGATTGCCTATTCCTCTAGGCAGTTGAGGAAGCACGAAGATAATTATCCTGTTCATGATTTGGAACTTGCTGCAGTCGTGTTTGCTTTGAAGATATGGAGGCATTACTTATATGGAGAAACCTTTACAGTGTTCTCAGATCATAAGAGTTTGAAGTATTTATTTTCTCAGAAGGAACTCAACATGAGGCAGCGGAGATGGTTGGAGTACTTGAAAGACTTCGACTTCTCGATTGAGTATCATCCTGGCAAAGGTAATGTTGTGGCAGATGCATTAAGCCGGAAGTCGGTAGCTAGATTGTCAAGTCTCATGTTACAAGAATGGAGGTTTTTGGAACAATTATCTAGTCTGGATCTTAATATTGACAATGATCGGATCTTGATTGCTCAGATTCAACTTAAACCTGAATTATTGATAGAGATCAAGTCCTTGCAAGATAATGACCCCGAGTTGGTAGAGATCAAGGGAAGCTTGAGCAGCAGACCTGACTTCATGTTGGCCGATGATGGTAGATTATTATTTAAAGGCAGAACTTGTGTTCCAGATGAGGCTACAATAAAGAACAAAATTCTTGAGGAAGCTCATAGATCCAGATATACCATTCATCCTGGAGGCACTAAGATGTACCGAGATTTGAAAAGGTCCTTTTGGTGGCCGAATATGAAAAGAGAAGTTGCAGATTTTGTGAGCAGATGTTTGGTATGTCAGCAAGTTAAGGCCGAACATTTCAGACCAGCAGGGAAATTGAAACCACTCGACATACCCCAATGGAAGTGGGAAAGCATTGGCATGGATTTCATTATGGGTCTACCTAGGACTCGTGGTGGATTTGATGCGATATGGGTGATTGTCGATCGATTGACAAAGTCGGCTCATTTCTTACCAATTAAGTCCAAGTGGACGATTGATGTATTGGCTGCTTTGTATATAAAGGAAGTGGTGAGATTGCATGGTATCCCAGTGAATATAGTATCTGATCGAGACCCCAGATTTACTTCACATTTCTGGAAGGGACTGCAAGAGTCTTTGGGTACTCGTCTGAATTTCAGTACTGCTTTTCATCCACAGACAGATGGACATACTGAAAGAACCAATCAGATAGTGGAAGATATGTTGCGAGCTTGCATGATTGATTTCGGTGGTAATTGGAGTGAGCATTTGCCATTAATTGAATTTGCCTACAATAACAACTATCAGTCTAGCATTCAGATGGCTCCTTTTGAAGCACTATATGGTAGAAGTTGTCGTTCCTCGTTGTGTTGGGATGAGGTAGGTGAGAAACAGTGGCTTGGACCAGATCTTGTTTCGGAATCATCACAGAACATCCGTGTTATCCGAGACCGGTTACAAGTAGCCCAGTCAAGACAGAAGAGTTATGCCGACAACAGGAGAAGAGCATTGGAATTTCAGGTTGGCGAGCATGTGTTCTTAAAGGTCTCTCCAACGAGAGGGATCCGAAGATTTGGCATTCATGGCAAGCTGAGTCCGAGGTACATTGGTCCATTCGAGATTCTAGATAGAGTGGGAGAGGTGGCATACAGACTGGCTTTACCACCGCATTTGTCTGGCGTACATAATATTTTCCATGTGTCTATGTTGCGGAAATATGTGTACGATCCCACTCATATCATTCAGCAGGTGGATTTTGAACTGAAGGAAGATTTGACCTATGAGGAAAGACCTGTCAAGATTCTGGACCGGAAGCAACAGCAACTCCGGAATCGTTCGATACCGATGGTCAAGATTCAGTGGAGTCGGCGTGGGACCGAAGAAGCTACATGGGAGTCTGAAGAGACTATGCGAAAGCGGTATCCCGATCTATTCTAGGTGAGCGATCTTTTTCTACTCTCAGTTTTAGTGCAGTGAATTTAGAGGACCAAATTCCTTTAAGTAGGGGAGGGTGTAAGACCCCAAATTCTTTAGAAATTTATTTATAAAGTTATTTATAATTATTTGGAATTTATTTGAAGTTATTCGAATTAATGAGAATTATCCAAATTAATTAGATTAATTAATTAATTAATAGAATAAGTCATTTTTCTACTATTTTCTAAAAATCCCCAAAAATCACATCTTGTAGAATTAATTTTGTTTATCAACTTTGTCTTCTACAATTAAGCCTAATAAAATCGTTTATTAAGCCGAATTAGCGAACTAAGTCTTCCGAACTTAATATTTAATTAATTACGGAATAGTAGAAGTGGAATTTTATCTATCATATAAAAATCATAAAAATAGTAATTAAATAATAGATGCTTCGACTAACACTTTTGTCTTCTTGGAGTAAGCCTAATTAAATCATTATCTAGGCCTAATCAGTGGATTAAGCCTGACTTACAACCCACCTAACCCAAATTCGTATTCACTATTCACCCAAACTTTGAACATCAAATTCGAGCTTGTTTCTCAACCAAATGGGGTGATTCCAGAGGCAAATGAAAGGTATTACATAAAGGAACATTTACCCACAATCAATTTAAGGTAAACTTAGTCCCAAAACGTGCTGCCGACATAGTTTGATCAAGTCAAGGATTTCGACGCCGTTTCTAAACACGTAGCTTGCAGCAGCGAATACTCCCAATTCAGAAGGCTCCAGAAGCTCTATGAGCTATCAAAATGAAGCCCTACGAGTCTTCTTTCATTTGGCTGCTGTGGGATTCGCTGAAATTTTGGATCTGGAGAGATCTAGTTCGATTTGTGGAGGTGTGTCAGTAGGCCGTTGGCTTCCCTTCATCCTTCTTTGATCCATCGATTGAGGTAGGAAGTCTCAACCAAATCTTGATCATGAGTATAGCAAATTGTACCTCTCATCGAGCTCTTTCCATTGGTGGCAAAAGCCCCAATTTGCATTAGGTATCCGTGGACATATCGAGGTTTTAGTGAGGTGCTGTCAAGTTGTTCTTTATTCTAGGTTTCGAGTTCCCTCTTCAATTTGAGGTAGGTTATAACAGCCCAACTTCTAATTAACATACATGAATGTAATCAATAGCATGTTAGCTTTCTTTTGACATCAAAATCCCCAATTTTTATAGATCATGCTTAGAGTATTTCGTGTTTTATTAGAAACATGCTAAAAAGCTAGGTTTTTCATGTGTTCTTCATAGAATAGGTTGTATTTCATTTGATTTCTGTCAAAATTCATGTTTCAAAACTGTGTTTTATGACCCTAGCATGTATATTAAGAATCCTAGAGCATATGGTTAAGATCACAATACATTTAGACCCCAAATCATGGAGTTTTTCATGTTTTACGGAAGCCCATTCGGGTCTGGAAACCCATGGGTCGACCCATACCACCCAGCAAGCAGAAATTTTCTGCCTTGCATGGGTCGACCCATGGGGTCGACCCACAGCTTCAGGGGTCGACCCATGGGGTCGACCCATCACCAGACTGGCTCCTGGAAGCCCCAGGGGTCGACCCAATGGGTCGACCCATGCCTGGAATTTTTCAGGGGTCGACCCAATGGGTCGACCCATGCCTTGTAAACCCGTTTTAAATGATTCGTTGACCCGGGGATCAATCCGGATCACCGGGGAATCAATCCATTCAACCTAATCACATTGAAAACTACATTTTTGAGGAACTAATGACCTATTCATGTACCCTTTTTAGTTTCAATTAACATTGGTCCATACATGCAAACTTAGTGTAAAAACACACCGTTTATTATCTTCATTTCAATGCATACAAGATTAAATAGAAACCCGCATAATTAGTGGTTAATGGTGTAACTAAATCTCTGTTAATGCATTCTATTTCACTCCTGTGGGAGTTGTTCTTTGCCTTATCATCTTGAATCAGCTTCTTGGCAATTGTCTTAATACAAATGATAATGGTTAATCATGATATCCTAACTTAGTGATTATGATTAATATGTTGTTTAGCTTGTTTGATTGCTGCTGTTTTACAGTAGTGCAGCACGATTAACTCTTGTTGTGACTTGGTTTCGATCTCCTTGATGATTATACTTACCTTGAAATTCTGGAAATGAATCTCTTTCCTATTTGAACTTGTTGTTGCTACTTAGTTTAAATCTTGGAATTCTGGCCATAAACTGTGGAAGTCTAGATTCGTGGTATCTTTGATCCAAAGAAATCAATGTCTGGCAAACAATTAAGGGCTCGGTCTGGTCCTGGGAAGAGCGCCCGAACACTACGTGTACCCCCGGGGAGGTGAATGACTAGGTGTGGCATTTGGCACCAGTACTTGACATGTGTTAAATCTAGGACTGTCCACTACTCTCTCCACTACTCTCTACATTACTTTCTACTACTTTTCACTTTCCACTCTTCACTGTTCTATACTCTACTTGTGGTTACTTTACTTGCTTATTACTTGGACGTGGAAATGAAATTACATAGGTGCTTGACATGACTTGAATTGTCTTGATATGGCCAACTTTTTATCGTTATCTCCTGTAGTAAATTCTTGTCTTACTATTCTATTCATTATATTTCTTGACCTTGCAAGATCTTTGAATTCTGTTTCGTGATATCACCGTTATCTTTTTATTGTTTTTATCATTTGTAGCATGGCATTTTAAAATGTAATTAAACTGTTAATCACTTATACATGTCTGTTATTTCCTACTGAGCGTCAGCTCATAGTTGTGTTCCCCCCCCTTTCCAGGCTTTTCAGGTGACGCGCTTACCGATGGGGAAGGGCAGGAGTGATGTCTTGAGTGTATCAGTTCTAGTGTGTTAGTAGTGTGTTATCTTTCTTTAATTGTGTTTTGGAGAGCTTTTAGTCTCAGTCATGTTATTGAGTTTTAGTGGTCGATTATTCCAGTTGTATTAAGTTGAACTTGAGGTTATTGTATCAGTTGTGGTTCGTTAATGATCATTTAGTATTTCCATCTTGTAGTACTTGCGTATCATTTTAGATTTAGTTCCCTCTCTTGCCAGCGTGTCCCTAACTGTACGTCCCGATATTTCTGCCTTGTTCGGGGCGTGACAACTAAAGTCAGTGCAATGATCTGTTCGCGTATTTGAGTCCGTGCTCTTAGCAATATTAAGTCGGTGCAAAATTTGGTTTCAAAGGATCAACGTTGGTGCAATGCCTTTAGCACATCAGGTACGTTTGTGCAATATTTCTCATAGCATTCACTGAGTCGGTGCAACACTTGCACCAAGTAATTAGAGTCTGTGCATCCCTCTAATACTCACACACACGGAGTCCTTGCAAGGCTGCTCACGACCCGAGCAGGTCTGTGCAATGCTTGCACATTGCATACACATAGCAAGTGCATCCGTTAGTCTTGTGCTGCAATTAAGTCTGTGCACATCTGGCTTATTCACCTATTGACTCCGTGCAGTCCTGTTTAACTCTTTACTATATGTATAACTGTCTCGAGCTGATATTTCTTTCTGACTGTATGACAGGTTTTTTTTGAGAAGAATAAGAATGGCACGTGATCCAAGAGTGGAGGAGGTGCCAGGATCATGACACGTGGAAAGCATTGAGCTAGGATGCTGCCACGTGGGCCAAGGCATTTGGGTGGGAATCGTGAAAAGCACACGCCCTACATCTGTTGCTCATATAAAAAGGAAGCCTCTCCTTCCTGAGAAAGCGATCGAAGCAGAAAGATCTAGAGCTAGCACGATCCAGGGAGGAAGAGGAAGAAGGAGAGAGAGAGAGCTTTTGAGAGTAGAGATCGAGAGAAGAAAAGAGAGAATAGCAGAGAGGGAAAAGAAGCAGAAGAAGAGGAAGAAAGAAAGAGAGTGAAGAAAGAGCTCGAGGAGAAGAAGATAGAAGAATTTCCTAAAAGATTAGTTCCACTGGACCTTGGATCAAATCCAGGCCAGTCAGCTCCCTGAGAGCCACATTGGTGCTATCATCGTATAATATAGCATTCTGTTGCTATGATTTCTCATTTCTTGTTTTTATTTTACACTCTTTATTTCAAGCTGTTTGTCAGCAGAGCAAGCTGTGTTGCTCAGCTGTAGCAGAGGAGGAGTCCTCTGGACAGGTTAAGCTGTAAGCCCCAGCGATAGCAGAGGTGGACTCCTCTGGATGGGTTAAGCTGTAAGCCCTAGCGGTTGCAGAGGGGGACTCCTCTGGTTGGCGAAGCTGTAACGCCCAGCAGTCAAGCTGTGAGTCAGCGGATGGCTAAGCTGTATTGCCCAGCGGAAGCAAGTTGTGATGCTCAGCTGATGTTGGCAAGCTGTGAGGCCCAGCTATTAATCTATGTATCAGCGGAATCCACACTATAGTTGGAGTGTGGGGTGGACGTAGGTCAGTGGACCGAACCACCTTAAAATCTATTGTCTCTGTGGTTTGATTTTTTATCTGATTGTCGATAGATGAATGGCTAGGAGCGTTTCATTTGAGTATTCTATCCGAATGCTTTAAGGCACATGCTGTTCTTATTTGACTCTGTCTACGGACTAGACTTGGTTAGGTGTCTACATTTTAGCAGTCCAACTAATTGATCAAGTGCTTCTTTGAATCTCTTATTTGGAAGAGCTCAATTTATTTCTATTCCGTAACTCTGATTGCTTTAAGTGTTAATTGGGTGAAGTTTTAAAGGGGAGATTCATTCACCCCCCTCTGAATCCATCGCACCAGCTCTAACAGTTGGTATCAGAGCATACCATATGTTCCAACATATAACGTTAACTCGGACCTTTCTTCCTTGTTAATGTGTTGGGTCCCACAGTGTAGTGGCACGGATCTAGAGGGAGGTGAATAGATTCCTCTCTAAAAATTATAGCCAATTAAAAAGACTTGAAGGCTTCTCAATCAAACCTCACCGAACATGCAAGTGACAAGATCACACATGGTGAGATGGTAATTTGAACTAGCAGTATACGTTGACAAATTTAGCATCAATGTGCAAGATAATCGATAACTCATCCTGTGAATGGTGGTAGAAGATAGGGAACAAGCATACAACCAATCACACATGCACAAGGATTTTTTAGGTGGTTCGGGACCACGACGGGTACCCTACGTCGACCCCTCACCACCTCGGTGAGGCTTCACTAAACCGCTACACGAGGTAACACACGGGGACGAGCCCCAATACACCATACGTTGCACGACGACAGCAAAACACACACATGAGCACGAGGCTCAACACGCTGCAGAGCAGCACAGACACGAGGGCTAACCCTCAACACGGTGCTCAGCACCACACACACACACACACCATGACGGGGACGCACCCCAACAATGATTACACACTGGGAGACCCCGCTCCGAACACACACACAATATTCTTCAGTTTAAAAGATGCAATGGACATAAACAAGCATGAATAACTCTAAACTGTGATGAATATAAAGTTGAGGAAACTCTTGAGCATCAAAGATGAAGCTGGGTTCTTTGATGACTTCCGGGGATGGACAGATTGGAGAAGATGCCTTCACGAAGCTCCTTTGGTTCAGATCCGACGAAAGGACGCAGATGCTTCAATCCCCTTTTCTTTGGTGACTTCATGGCGCATCAAGTCCATGGGTGATGGAGAGATGGTTCAGCCGTCGTTCTTCAACCCAATGGCTTCTGGAAGGTGGAGGACGAACGTCTTCGACCTTGAATCGATCTCAGCATAATATGGGAAGAAGCTTCAACACGTTCCAGCCGCTCTTCCTGTAAAACCCCAATCGTATATACATTAGATGCTCCTACCTTCTTGAATGGAAACCCTATCTCATATGATATATATATAATACCAGGGAAATGAGTGCTACGTGGAGGATAATATCCCCGAAGGACCAATCACGATTGGGCACAAAAAGAGGGGATCAAGCTAGGGCTCTGACCGCCGTGTGAACCGGCGTATTTTCCGGTCGCCGGAAAGTGTTGACCCCTAAGGTCGACACTCGCATACAGGCTAAACAGAACAAATGCCGAAATAGCACCCAGCGAAGAAAGTGTCAACCCATGGGATCGACACTTTCTGCCTGTGACAAAGAGACAAGCCACGGTAGAAAGACCTGGAATAAGTGTCGACCTTATGTCCTGGATTTTGAAAAACAAGCCCAGACCGAACCGAGCATAAAAAGGTCGACCCCATGGGTCACCTTTTTATCCCCAACTTCGAAGACATAAGAGGGCCGGCTTAAAACAACATCCCCTGGACAAAGTGTCGACCCACGGGGTCGACACTTTTCCTGACATAACAAGCTATTAGAAAACACACGATGGGGTAACTCTGAAATCATGAGACATCAAGGATAACTACATGATGGGAGGAATTAAGTGACTCTACCCCTATTATCACAGATAAACTGAGTAGAAATAGATATAGAGTTACCTTGGGGTCTGTTCATCCAAGCAACACCCGAATTCTCTTTCAACCAACCAAACAAAATAACTTTCCATTTTGTTGGTCCATATGCCTGTAAAGATCCACTTGGAAGATATCCAAAGTGGTCTATATGTTCAATCCATTCTATACACACAACCGTTAAGTGAATTAAATGAATCGACCATAGTCTAAATTGACCAAAAGTACAGTAAGGTGATTCCATGAATTGGTTTGAATCACTCCCTGTCTTCATCTCTCCCTATGCAATATGCAAGGCAATGTCAATCTAATTCAGCACATAATTCATGAATTTTAAAGGCATCTCATTCAACAATTGCAAGGGTATGGAAATGAACTCCATTCAGTCATGAAGAGATTAAAGCATATCATTCCTCATCCACAAATCACATATTACATTTAATTACATGGAACCCAATCACATGGTATTTAGTTCATCATCAAAATTCTTTAATACATGGTAGTGCACGGGGTTCAATAATCTCCCCCTTTTTGATGATGACAAATACTATGTGTAATTTGACAAATTAGAGTTGATAGATAAAAAATGTTTCAAGGAAAGTTCAACTCACATCTAGCATTCTAGACATGAAACCATGCTTAACAAACCAATAACTCTCATCCTCAAAGTGTAATTCTCACTTTTTGAACACAATCAAGGATATGATGCATTTTAACCATGAATTAAGATATCAATAGCCATCCATCAACGGGATATATTCATTCCATCATAGATGATCATTCCACAAAATAACCACAAGTTCATAAAATATGACATTCACAAGATAACTCATTACTTCAGCATTGTCCCATGTCCACATACCATAAACAAACACCACAATAAAGTTCTCCACAAAGTTAAACACAAGACACAAAATATCCACATGACAAGGCATGCAACCAAACACAAGAACAAAATATCCACCATAACAGATAGCACATTTCATCTCCCCCTTTGTCATCAACAAAAAGGAGTGGTAAGGGGGGAAGAGGTCAATCAGTTTGGTCATGAGAAGTAGGGTACTATAGATCTAGGCCTCAAAGAGAGTCAGAAGGCATGCGAGGACGCCTGAGAAAATTAGAGAGATCGTCAAACTTGGAGTTTTAAATGCCAATAGCTGTATGTAGAGAGTCAATAGAGTCGACCATGGCAGCGAACTTCTAGAGATAAGTGTCATGATGAAGCTTCATTTCCTTGACTTCTTTTGTGAGAGCATCCACAGATTCTTTGACATTGCACACTTCATCAGCTAGTTCATCGAATTTGGTGCTCATTGATGGAGCTGTTGAAGATGTGGCCTGTGATCTTCTTGTTCTGGCAGTTTTGCTGATGGGTTGTTCATGATCTCACCTTCACTTTGCTCAGACCCTACTACCGGGGCTTTACCTTTCTTTGACGGAAGTGTGCGAACGAGAACACCATTTATCAATTCATAGCCCATGTTGCTGCAGATGGATGGGATAGTATAGATGTTAGCATCCCTAATTGGATGATCAACTTGCTTGCTCAGATCAATATGTAAGGACTGAAAAATTGGTGTTAAAGCAGATCCATAAGGTAAATTCCGATTCTTGGACTTCCTGTAGCTGGTTATGTCACGCCCCGAGCGCGGAAGATACTCGGATATGCGCGACGAGTTTATATCAATCATGTCAATCAGAGAAATAGTGTATTCGACACAAAGATAGAGATGCGTAAAAGTAAAGATAACCCAATCCTTTATTTCATAATGGATAGACTATTACAAATCCAATACTCTGTTTAATAAAAAGGAAAAGAATACATATTTGACTCAAGAAACTATAGAAAAGACTAGATGACACTTGAGCAGCTCTATCACTTTCACTCTTGACCATTCTCATCCGATTGACTTCCATCGTCGTCGGACTTACCTGAAAAGTAAAAAGGGACAAACGGAATGAGCGAACGCTCAGTAGGAAATTATATCTCAAGTACTAGCAAGGGGTTTAAGTAATTATATCTTTCATGAATGCAATAAAGCTATGCATGCTCGCATAAAACGACAAGATAGAGAGAGGATGTAATATCAAGAATAAGATGAACTAATCATGAACTTTCAACAAGATACTCAAGATATTCAAGCAAGTACATTTAACAAGTCATGTCAAGAATTTTGGCTATCATGTATCAAGCAAGCAAGTAATTACCCTTTCTCGGGCCACGCATTTCATGTCAAGTCAACTACGATTCAAGTACAAGATATGTATGGAATGTCCAAATCAAGCAAGTAAAGTACTCGGTATAATGCCAGATACCTTATCATTTTAACTCCCATGGGCACAAGTACTTTCGGGTGCTCCTCCCAGGACCAGATCGGGCCCTATATGCGCAGGCATTTATCATGTGTTTTGACATCCACTCTTATATATATAGCCAATTTTTGAATTTCAATAATCAAGCTTGTAGACATGTATGACAACTTTGACAGAATGGAGTCCAAAAATATGACAAAGGACATAGAATGGCGATAATAACGGTATAATCACGATATCGATAAAACTAGGTAGAATATGGTTCCCTTAACTTGGGTACCATGACAAATCAATATGGACATTCTTTATATAGAATTGAGGTCCACATGAACAGTATATCAAAGGTAAGATATCCTCATTCTTATCATAGAATTGAGGTTTACAAGAATGACATGATATGGCATGATATCATCATCCCATTAAGAATTTCTTATGATATACTCTTTGTATAATCATAAGGGCTGGTATACCATGTTTCTTTAGATTGACATGGCAAAGATCGTGGAATGGGTTTTTAGGGTACAACCAGCTCAGTCGACCTTGAGGGAATCCAAGGTACGAGGAGTCTTACGGAGGTCTCTATGACTAACTCGCTAGTCCAAAGGAACAGAATGTCCAATGGAGAGCTTGTATGTCAATGAGAGTTGAGTGTGATCGATAAAACAACATGAAACGTGGGACTATACTCACGGAGTGGAGAATAGTGCCGATATATATATTATATAACATATGAAACTATCGATTAACAGAAACAGTGGAAAATCAGTTTTACACTAAAGTAACGACTTAAGCAGAATCGTTTATCAAGTAATTAACGCCTAACAGAAGGGCGTTTACACATGTTTCCATTTTTTAGAATTTCAATATTTCATTAATTTATCTAAAACGCGCCCTGGACAGGGGCGTTTCTTTGCAATGAGACGACTACAGTAGCAGGCGTCTTTTTATTTACAATATTTTACAGAACATATTTATTTTCAGAAATTATCAAAAACGCGCCCTTGGCAGGGGCGTTAATCATTAAATTCTTATTTTTACAGAATATATTGTTCGGGATTTTAACAGAAACGCGCCCTATGAAGGGGCGTTACTTTTCAATTCACGCCCTAATATCGGGCGTTAGTCCAGTGAAAGACGACCTAGCCACAGTCGTGAATTCAAGAAATACCATGAATTTTCATGGGCAGTAATAATTTCAGGATAATAGAATTCATGGAGAACGAATGTATGGTCATGACAATAAAATTAACAGGTTTGAAGACATATGATCATGCATTATTGTAGAATCATGATTTCATAGATAATCAATTCTTAACATGGGTGATTAATGATTAAATAAAATTAACGCCTGTGTACAGGACGTCAAATCTAAAATTGATGTCCTGATCAAGGTCGTTTCTTTACAAGTCGCGCCCTTGTTTGGGTCGCGTATTTCAAAATCACGCCCTTGGTAAGGACGTTCCTTTCAAAAATTCAACAGAAACGTTTAAAACTTAGGAAGACTATATGCAGGTGTATGCTCATATGATTTTACTACGATTCTTATATACTTTGGGCTACATACTTGAGAAAATCCTACCTTAGTATGGTCTGGATGAAGGACCTTCGTTCTTCACTTTGTCAACTCACTGTAGATCCTATGGAAAAAGAACTACAGTCATAAGTTTCTTCATCACACATAATCAGAGGAGAAGAAAGAGGAAGAACAGTACTTTGTTCTTCACGTATGCGGCTTCCCTAACCTGTATAGAAGAGAAAGTGATGAAGAGTTAGTAACTCTTCATTTGACAGTAAATAGAAAGAAAAGAACGTTCAGTTCTTTACTCACCGTAGCAGACGATCGATCAAATAGGTTTAGGGTTTGACTGTCAAGGGTATTTATAGGATCTAGGGAAATCCTAATGGGCTAGAGTTTTATTGGGAGTAATATATCCCTAATAGAGTCCTCGCCCTAGTAAACACTTACTAGATTAACATAATCCTTCCCTGGATAAGCTCCCGTGTCGAACGGAACTCGAATGGAATTAACGACTTTGGTCAGGGCGTCGATTCTTGAATTGATGACCTGGTTCAGGTCGTTTCTTAAGAAGCGCCTTTCGTTAGGGCGTTCCTTTGTTTAAAACACGCCCAAGATAGGGGCGTTTCTTGGCCTTACCGTTTTTGACGTTTAGAATTTGACGCCGTGTTGTCAGGGCGTCTCTTCATGAATCACGCCTTTGCTAGAGGCGTTTCTAATTTAAATAGCGCCTTTATCTGAGGCGTTATTTTATATTGTTTTATTTATCTATTTATTTGATTTATTTAAAATCTTTATTGTTATTAATATTTTATCAGGGTTGCTACACCCTCCCCCACTTAAAAGAATTTGGTCCCCAAATTCCATAATATATAAACATATATGTGGAGAGCGTAGAATATATACCTCTTAAAATAATTCGGGAAATCGTTTCTTCATAGATTCCTCGGTCTCCCATGTCGCTTCGTGTTCAGTATTCTTATTCCATTGCACCTTGAGCATGGGAATAACCTTATTCCTTAGAGCTCGTATTTCTCGATCTAAGATCTTCATAGGCTTCTGTTCATAGGTGAGATCTTTCTGGATCACCAGATCTCCATGTTCAATAATATGCGAGGGATCGTGTACATACTTCTTCAACATAGATATGTGAAATACATTATGTACCTCGGACAATTGAGGAGGCAACGCGATGCGATAAGCAACCTCGCCAACTCTTTCGAGTACCTCAAATGGTCTGATGAATCTTGGCGTAAGCTTGCCCTTAACACCAAATCTTCGTATGCCATGTCCAGGCGATATTTTAAGAAATACATGATCTCCAACCTGGAATTCAAGATCTCTTCTCCTTGTATCAGCATAAGCCTTTTGCCTTGTCTGAGCAACTTGCAATCTTTCTCTGATTACTTGTATCTTCTCAGTTGTATCCCTTACCATGTCTGGACCTAACAGTTGTTTCTCTCCAACTTCGTTCCAGCATAAGGGTGATCGGCAACTCCTTCCATATAAAGCTTCGAAAGGTGCCATTTGGATACTAGCTTGGTAGCTATTATTATATGCAAATTCCACTAGTGGCAAATGTTCATGCCAGCTTCCACCAAAGTCAATGATGCAAGCTCTTAGCATATCCTCAACAACTTGATTAGCTCTCTCGGTCTGACCATCCGTTTGTGGGTGGAAAGCTGTACTAAAGTTAAGCCTTGTTCCCAACGCATGTTGTAATCCCTTCCAAAAATGAGAAGTAAAACGGGGATCTCTGTTAGACACGATTGAGATAGGAATTCCATGTATCCTGACTATTTCCTTGATGTATAGTGCAGCTAGCACATCAATTGACCATCGACTTTTGTGGATGCACTTTTTATTTAATAAAATCGTTGTTTATTTGTTTATTGGCGTTTATTAAGTGCGTGGGCATGCCAGTCACAAATGTGACGATTTATTCGGGCTTCGTGGAAGCCCATGGTGCGCTCGATCTGACTAATCAGACAATTGTGTGGTTCGTGTCGGGACCGAAACCCGCCGTGCCATAAAGGTCACGGCGTTATTTACATCCCCCATACTGGGGAACACCCTTTATTGATTGCCGGGAATAAGGGCCCTACGGCCTAAAGAGAATACTAATAATGCAGGAGGATAGTGAAAGATGAACTATGCTAGAAACCCGTCTCGGGACATGAATGTTCAGACTACGTCGGCCACTCATGGGCCACTTCATGTTCGGATGAAGCTCCGTGCTTGTAGTATAAAAGACGGTGACAAAACCGCGTGAATGTTTGCCACGAACAAGGCAAGTTTAATGAGAATACGGGATTGGGTCCCGGTAGAAACGGGTCAAATTGATAGACTGTTGGCCGGAGATGATTTCGAACTGTGGCCATGTCTGAAATTTCGTAAACCACGTCCGATACCATAAGGCGTCGTCGGTTTTCTCTTTGCACCCAGTCCGAGGGAGTGGATTATTAAGTGCATAGCCCGAGCTTACTAACGTGCGCCCTCACACGCGGATCGACCTGCGCGGTCAGGTCGCGGGGTTCGACCTGCCCGGTCAGGTCGCGGGGGTCAAGGGGGCAGCGCCCCTTGCGGGGGGTTTCCGGGGGCAGCGCCCCCGGAACAAAATTCAATTAAGGCGCGGGTGATGGAGCTCCTTTCATTCATTCTTTTATTAATGGCATTGATCTCTTGTATTTCCCTTTGAACCTTTCCATTCCCTTTTTTTTTACTAGCCATTTATCCCTTTTTTTGTTAAGGAGGCGCGCCGGATAGGGGAAGGAAGATGGTGGCGCCGATTTAGGGTCTTAACAGGTAGACAAGGGGGGAGGGCGCGCCGGGTATAGGGGCGCCGTTTTAAGGTTGGCAAAGGAGATATTGGGGGGCGCCGGTTGTGGGTATTAGAGGGGGGCGCGCCGGTTTAGGATGGCAAGTTGGGGGGGGCGCGCCATTTTTGGAGGGCAAGGGAGAGATTGGGGCGCGCCGTTTAGCATTTAGAGAAAGAGATGGGGAGGTTTGTGAGGAGGGTTGAAGCGGCGCGGTGGAACAATGGCCACGCCGTTTTAACCCGCGCCGGGATAGCCATATGGGGTTGTTTCAGAGCTCTGTTACTGCGTTTCCTCTTCCTTTCACCCGTAGGTTGATTCAAAGTTTGATTTGCTCATTCTGTTGATAGATTTAAGCTGGTAGTGAGGAGGTTTTAAGAGCTTTAACCATTTTAATCGTTTGTTATGACGAAAACAGTATGAACGTCTAAGTGTTTTACTCCCGCAGTTTGCTCACAGAGACTTCAGTTTGTTCTTCATCAGTTCAGCTCGTTCGTTAGTTGTTGGGCGTTCTTAGCCTTGGCAAAAATCGGGCAGCACCTCCCCTAGACCGGGACTTGCCAGAGATGAAGGAAAGCCACCAATCGGATTGCTCCGGGGTAAACTCTCAAAAATCGGAGTAGCCTCACGGCGGTCCGAACCCAGGTGTGAGTATGGAACGTTCGAGGGCCAGCCTACAAGAACGACCACGGCTCACGGGTGAGGAATCTTCAATAGGGACATGT
The DNA here is from genome assembly GCA_022559845.1 of Amorphophallus konjac. Taxonomy (NCBI): domain Eukaryota; kingdom Viridiplantae; phylum Streptophyta; class Magnoliopsida; order Alismatales; family Araceae; genus Amorphophallus; species Amorphophallus konjac. Next base: position 168,856,991 of record CM040122.1, on the reverse strand, counting down.
ATTTGCCACAAGGGCCATAAATGTTCATCCGGCGGTAGATACCTTTTCGGGTCATGCCATGGAAAGGCAGCCCTCAAGGGCCCGGGATGATTGGAGAATGAGCAAACGGGGCAAGGAATGGAACGGAGAACACAAGAGTTGCAAGAATAGCTTTTCTTCTTTTATTCACCCACACAACGGGGAAGGAAACTTGATACAGATAAAATAGAAGAGAAGGCGTTACAAACAAAAAAGGAAAATACATTCGATGGAGAGAAAGAGAGATGCATTAGACGGAGGAGGGAGAGGGAAGCATTGGCTTCTCCCCCTCCAACTCACCTCTCACTCTCGCCCCCTACCTCTTTCTCTTTTCTTCAGCCCAGAACCGTGGAGCTCTCGGATGCCAGTAACTCCTTCTCCTCCCTTCTCTCTTCTCTTCCTGCACACTGCCGAGACCCTCTTTTCTTTTCTCTCTTCTTCTGTTTCCTTCTTCTCTTGATCCTCGTCTCTTCTTTTGCTTCACAATGCTGCCCTATATATATCAGCCAGCCTGGGAGCGTCCCTGCCAATTCCACCTCGTCCGCAACGAAGTCAGGAGTTGACTCGTTGTGCTGGACGCCGTTGATTCGTCCCGTACGCTGCTGCTCGTCCGAGGACGGGATGTTCGTAGGTTTGCTGGGGGTTGCTTCGCCATTGAGCTTCTGTGCTGTCGAACGGAGGCTGAGACAGAACCAGGGGCATTGAATGTTCTCTGTGCATCTCATTTATGCAGAACAGAGTATCGGTCGGCAGACGGGACAGGATGAGGTTAAACTCATTTCATTCGACGCGCCGTTTTAAGAAGAGCATATGGTGATGGCTTGTCCAAAAGTAGCGCGCCGTAGAAATGCTTCAGAGAACAGGATGAGGGGTTAAAACGGCGCGGGGGGGAATAGTGACCACGCCGGTTTAAACCCAAGTGTAATTGGCATGCCGTATTAAGTTTATTGGCCTTCAAAATGGCCATGCCGTAATAGCATACAAAGGGTGGCGCCGTTTTAACGGTTAAACAAGGGGAGAGGGCGCGCCGGAATTGGGCCATTCAAGGGAGAGGGGCAGCCGGTTTGGGCCATTCAAGGGAGAGGGGCGCGCCGGTTTGGCCATGCCGTTTTAGCAAGGGGGCGCGCCGTTTTAAGGCGTGCCGCTTTAAGGCCCTCCCGTGCCGTTTTAAGCACCGAACAGATTCTTTCCGAAGTCGAGGCCGTTTATATGAATGTTGGCATTCCCATAATGTTCCGGTTGCGTTGCATGGCTTCCACAACTTTCTGTTCGCAGCCTCCGAGACTCGGTCCCAGACTTTGCGTGACTTTCGGTGCAAGTTGAGACTGTGTCGGAGTTCCCGACTCTTCTTCGATTCAACTCTCGGCACGACCGACTGTAGAGTTGTGGCCATATCTTCCCCCCGGGGGGGGCTTCCTTATCGACTAGCGGACCACCAAGCGAGTCCTCATCTTGATCGGGTGAGGCGTGAGGTTTCTCTGGTAGTCATGTATTCGACTCGCGCTCGAATGTGTAGACGCGAATGTCGCCATGATCATCATCGTCATTTTTTGGCGTCCACAAATGCCCCCCACTCACGGGCGGCGCAAGCGAGGGATGAGTGCGCGGGGCCCGCGAGTGTAGAGTTCTTCAACATGACGTCTATTCTTCTGAGCCACTGGGATGCTGGTCCGGTGCAAATTCACGGAAAGCGCTCACTCCTTCAGCGAAGGGATGAGGGGATCGCTTCACCGCATATGCACGCGGACTGAGATGTCAGAGTGGGGGTTTAGTCATCGGCATGGGGTGAATACCGAAGCGAGAATAAAGGGTCTATGTGTCATCTCAGGCAAAAGGCCCAAAACAACTTAGACGAGGCCAACCCCAAAGAGGGAGTTGTTGACTCGTGCTGGGCTTAGGAAAGTTGTTCATTCACCGACTCGGACGGAGGGTCCGAGTCGAGTAGTGGGATGCACTTTTATTTATGGACTAGGATGGATGGTCCGAGCCAGGCAATGAGGGGTTTCTTTATGTTCATGGACTGGGACGGAAGGTCCGAGCCAAGCAAGGAGGTTCTTTTTTTTTTGTTCATCGACTTGGACGAAAGATCCGAGCCAAGCAAAGGAGGTTCTTTTTTTTTGTTCATCGACTTGGACGGAGGGTCCGAGCCAAGCAAGAGGGTTCTTTTGTTCATCGACTTGGACGGAAGGTCCGAGCCAAGCAAGAAGGTTCTTCTTTTTTTTTTTGTTCATTGACTGGGACGGAAGGTCCGAGCCAAGCAAGGAGGTTCTTCTTTTTTTTTGTTCATCGACTTGGACGAAAGGTCCGAGCCAAGCAAGGGGGTTCTTTTTTTGTTCATCGACTTGGACGAAAGGTCCGAGCCAAGCAAGGAGGTTCTCTCTTTTTTTGTTCATTAACTTGGACAGAGGGTCCGAGCCAAGCAAGAGGGTTCTTTTTGTTCATCGACTTGGACGGAAGGTCCGAGCCAAGCAAGAAGGTTCTCTTTTTTTTTTTATCGACTTGGACGAAAGGTCCGAGCCAAGCAAGGAGGTTTTTTTTGTTCATCGACTCGGATGAAAGATCCGAGCCAAGCAAAGGCGTTTTCTTTTTTGTTCATCGACTTAGGCGGAAGGTCCAAGCCAAGGGTCTATTCGTCTGTGGGACTGGAGTTGTAATATTGAGGTGGTTTATTCATTGACGGGGGGGTTAGTGCCAAAGCAAGGGTATTTTATTCATGGCACCAGACGGAAGGTCCAGGCCACTGGTTCGTTCATCGATGCCGACAGGGAGTCGGAGACCGACGTGGTTTGTTCATCGGCACGGGGTTAGTGCCGAAGCAAAGGTCTTTTTGTTCATGGAACCAGACGAAAGGTCTGGGCCACTGGTTTATTCATCGATGCCGACGAGGAGTCGGGGACCGACGTGATTCGTTCATTGACACGGGGTTGGTGCCAAAGCAAGGGTCTTTTCATTCATGGAACCGGACGAAAGGTCCGGGCCACTGGTTTATTCGTTGATGTCGACAGAGTGTCGGAGACCGACGTGGTTTATTCATCGGCACGGGGTTGGTGCCAAAGCAAGGGTCTTTTCGTTCATGGAACCAGACGAAAGTTCATCGGCACGGGGTTGGTGCCAAAGCAAGGGTCTTTTCGTTCATGGAACCAGACGAAAGGTCTGGGCCACTGGTTTATTCATCGATGCCGACGAGGAGTCGGAGACCGACGTGGTTCGTTTGTCTCTTGGTATTTTCGTTGGTGCGGGGGCTGGTGCCAACGCAAGGAGCAAAGGTTTATTCCCCAACCCTGGACGGAAGGTTCAGGTGGGGTGTTCTTCGTCAGTGCCGACAGGATGTCAGAGGCTGACATGGTCGATTCGTCTATTGAAATATTCTTGGAGATAAGAGTGAGTGTTAACGAAGGGAGACCGATTCCTCCCCCCATTTTTCCTCTTTCTTTTTTTTCTTCTTTCTTTTTTTTTCTTTTTTTTTCTTTTCTTTTTTATTTTTCTTTTTTTTTCTTTTTTTTCTTCTTTTTTTTGACATGCTAGATAAATAGTGCCCAATCCATCTGGACAATAGTAATGCAAATTTGCCCGGGACAGGGCGGAGAAGAACATTATTCCTCGAATGGGGGAATCGGAGCATGGTACAACCTCAGATGTCTACCATTAAGGGGCGGAAACTGAACCTCCCCCCGATGGTCGACGATTACATACGCTCCGCCCTCGTAGACTTTCTGGATTACATAGGGTCCAAGCCAATTCTCATTCAGCTTGCCCTTGGGGTTGGAAGCCATGACTTCTCTTCTCTTCACCATAACAAGGTCGCCCTTCTTGAATTCGCGTTCCTTGACAAGCTTGTCGAAGGCGCGAGCTATCCGGGCCTGATAGACCTGGATGTTCTGCTGGGCTTGGAGCCTTTTTCCCTCCAAGTTGGAGAGCTCTTCGAGCCTTCGCTCGACATTTGTCTGCTCTTCCCGGACCAACCCGTGTTGGACTGCGACCCGGAGGGAGGGTATTTCCAGCTCGATAGGGACAATTGCCTCTGAGCCATATACCAGGGAAAAGGGTGAACAACCCATCGGAGTTTTGTACACAGTTCGATATGCCCACAGGGCCTCGTACATTTTCTCTTCCCAGTCTCTCTTGTTAGAACTAACAATTTTGGACAGGAGAGTGCAAAGAGTCTTATTGAAAGCTTCAGCCAAGCCATTGGCCTGTGGGTTGTAGGGGGTCGACATCCTCCAGTCGATCTTGTATTTTTCTGCCAGCCGGTAGACCTTCTGGTTGCGGAAGTGACTTCCATTGTCTGAGATAATTCGGTTCGGAGTGCCAAACCGGAATATGATGTTGCGACGGACAAATCTGGTGACGATCTCCCCGGTCACTTCTTTCAAAGCAATAGCCTCCGCCCAGCGGGAGAAGTAATCAGTTGCGGCTAGGATGTACTTGCACCCAGCTGATGATGTGGGTAGTGGACCCACAACGTCTGTTCCCCATTGGGCAAAGGGCCAGCTGGGCAGTGTTGGATGCAAGGGCACGGGCGGTCTCCTGGGTACCGTCGCGTGCTCCTGGCATTTTTGACAAGACTTGGCATACTTGCAGTAGTCGTCGAACATTGTCGGCCAATAGTAGCCGAGCTTCTTTATTTCAATCTTCATTTTCAGTCCTGCCTGATGTGCACCAGCTGCTCCAGCGTGAACCTCCTTCATGACCTTCCAAGCTTCTTCAGTGGATAAACATCGGAGGAGCACCTTCCGTTTGGCGTCTGCCATAATTCGGAATAGGATTCCGTTCCGGACCTCATAAGAGTCCTTTGTTCTGATTAACTTGATCTTCTCTTCCCTTTGCCTGGGCAATTGCTGATATTTAAACCACTGCAAAAGGGGGTCTCTCCAGTCGGGCGGGCTAATGGCTTCCGCTGTGATGACCTCAAGTTCTTCTTCTCCTGGCCCTTCTATCATGCTAGGCACTTGGCGTTGATTCACCACCCGGATGCTGAGGGATCCATCTGGCGGGACTGCCAATGAACTTGCCAATTTTGCCAGTGCATCAGCTTGTGCATTCTCTCCTCTGGCAACGTGGCCTATCTCAATGAGGTAGAACTGCTGCATGAGCCGTTTCGCCTTAGCATGGTAAGGGAGTAACTCGGGTTTTCGGACGTCAAACTGTCCCTGGACCTGCTTGACGACCAGCAGTGAATCGCCAAACACATGCAATATTTTAATCTCCATTTGTAAAGCGACTTGGAGACCAATGATCAGAGCTTCATATTCTGCCTCATTATTTGTGCAGGGCTTGTTAATGGAGCAGGATGTGTGCAATACTTCTCCCTCAGGGGATTTAAGGACGATGCCGGCCCCGGCCCGTACTTTTGTGTGCCCAGACGGGGTTGTTTCTGTTCTCGAAGCTCCATCAAAGTGCAGCTGCCAGGCGATCAGCTGGGCTTGGTCCACCTCTAGTGTTTCATCTTCAGGCAACTCCGTGGCCAGTGGGGAATCTTCAGGCACAGGGTGTGCTGCAAAGAAATCGGCCATGGCTTGACCCTTAACGGCCTTCTGAGGCACGTAGATGATGTCAAATTCCATTAACAGTACGGCCCACTTGCCGAGACGTCCCTTCAGAACTGGCTGGGAGATAATATGCTTGACTGGGTCGGCCTTAGAAATCAGGCTCACTTCATGCGAGAGCATGTAATGCCTCAGCTTCTTGACTGCGAAGACCAAGGCGAGACAAACCTTCTCAATCGGGCTGTATTTAGCTTCTGCCCCCATTAGTCTTCGGCTAAGGTAATAAAGAGCTTGCTCCTTCCCCTCATCATTGTTCTGGGCGAGCATTGCCCCCAGCGAACATTCGGTGGCAGCTATATATAGAATAAGCGGCCTCCCTTGACAGGTGCCCCCAGCACAGGCGGGGTCTTTAAGTAATCCTTCAGCCGATCAAAGGCCTTCTGACATTCCGGGTTCCAGTTGAAAGGTTCATTCTTCATCATTAATTTGTGGAATGGTTGACAGCGCCCCGACAAATTGGAGATAAATCTTCGGATGTAGGCTAGCCGGCCTTGCAGGGACCTTAACTCTCCCAAATTCTTCGGAGGAGGTAGCTCCTGAATGGCTTTTATTTTAAAGGGGTCGATCTCGATCCCCCTATATCGGACAATGAAGCCGAGAAACTTTCCACTAGAGACGCCGAAGGCACACTTCATTGGGTTCATTTTCAGCTCGTACTGCCGGAGTCTCTCAAAGATGACTCTAAGGTCATTCAGGTGATCCCCCCTATTCTTTGTCTTGACGACCAGATCATCGATGTAGCATTCGACTTTGCTATATAGCAGTTCGTCGAATATCTTGGTCATCGCCCGCTGGTAAGTGGCACCAGCGTTCTTGAGGCCGAAGGGCATCCTTTTGTAGTGGAATATCCCTTTAGGTGACCGGAAGGCCGTATGAATTCGGTCATATTCAGCTATCCATATCTGATTATAGCCGGACGATCCGTCCATGAAAGACAAGGCCTCATGGCCGGTAGTTGCATCAATCATCACTTCAGTGACGGGCACCGGAAAGTCATCTTTTGGGCAAGCTTTATTCAGGTCGCGGAAGTCCACGCAGATCCTGATCTGTCCATTCTTCTTCTTCACCGGCACAATGTTGGCCAACCAAGTAGTGTATTGGTTTTCAGCTACAAAATCGACATCTATGAGCTTGTCGACTTCTTTACAAATCAGTTTTATCAACTCCGGCCTCATACGCCTGGGGGGCTGCTTCACCGGCTCCACCTTCGGATCAATAGCCAGAATATGTTGAGTTATGCCGGGGCTCAGACCGGGCATCTCTTTGTAGTTCCAGGCGAAACAGTCCCGGAATTCTTGCAGCAACTTGACATATTGTCCCCTCTCCTGTGGAGGAAGAAGGGCACTCAGAAAGGTCGGCCTGGGGTCGCTTTCTGTGCCTAGATTAATTTCAATGAGCTCATCCACTGTGGCCTGGCCGCCATCTTCAAATTCTGGAGGCGCTGGTAGCAGGTCAATGAAATCCTTATCTTCACCATCTTCTGCTTCAAGGACACCATAGGTGTTTTCTTGCTCTGCCTCATTGGGTAACGAGGCTTTGCTTGTTTCCCCCTCTATTAGGCTTGCTGTGTGCGGCTCTGGGGGGCTCTCTTGTGTGGAGAAGTAAAGGACTTCCTCGGGATCTTCTTTGTAATTGTCATAGATAGCTCTTGCAGGGGCTAAGGTGATTGATTGCCATACTGGGGGCTGCTGCTCTACTGGTGGCTGGGGTTGCCCATTCTCAGCTGCATCTTCAAAAATCTGGTGCTGAACTGACACCATGTAAACACTTCTTTCATGGCCGCCTGCCACATGGGGGCGTGGCGGAGCGACCACATAATCTCCCATTCTGAGCTCATCTCTCTCAATCAGGTCTTGAGCAATGTCCTTGAAGACGTAGCAGTCTTCGATGGAGTGGCCCAGTATTTGGTGATAGGGGCAGAACGAGGGGTCACCGCTTTTGCGAGCATCTTGCGGCCTCTTTGACCTTGGGAGGGAGACCTTGCCATAGTAGCAGGCCCATTCAAAAATTCCTCGGGTTTTATTCCTTGGGAAAGAGTAGGGTCTTTGCATCTTCTCCCGCAGCGTGGGGCTTCGCTCGACTGATCGCCTGACCAGGGAAGCAGCTACATCCCTAGCCTCCCCTTTCAGGTGCCCGGGGGCGTTTGGGATGGTGTTCGGGGACCGGTGCACGCCGATGCCTTGTCGACAGAGGATGCCTCTAATGAGTACAGTCATTTCGGCCAAGCGAACCTTCAGCATTTCGATCTCTCGCTGTTGCCTGCAGTATAGGGCGAGTAGGGTAGAGTCGCACCGAGTGAGGTTCGGGGCTCGGCCCGCTTCCCCATCCTTTGGGTCAGTGTCAGACGAGGGAGATGGCACCCCGCTGCTGTGGTCATTCGGAATTGGTCCCCCGGAGGAGGACGGTGTCTTCCCCTTATTCCTGCAGGGAGGTGGATTCCATAGGAATATTTCTTCATCTTGTTCTTCGTCGGCCAAAGGCATAAGATGCTGACGGCCTTCAACCTGCCATGGGCCTGCAGTGCCTGCGTGGCTACTGCCGCCTAGAGCCGAGACTGATATCACATCAGCTTCATAGGAATCTTCTAGTGAAAAGCCCAATCCTGGATGTCGGGTGATTTGCAACAACCGCCGGTCCAGGTTTGGCGGGTTCCACATTTTCTTGAACATTTCTTTCCGACTGGAGAGCTGGCAGAAGGGGATCCCTTGCTTTCTGGCCATCTTGGCCACATGACCGGCTGTGTCAGGAAGTCCCATTATTGGGACGAGTGGGTCGTGCAGCTCATCGGGGAGTCTACAATCATCATCCCCCTTGACCGGGTGCTCCTTGGCCACATAAAAGATGGTAGGCAGACCCTCGGGGTTGGGCACCTCGAAGGTCCTTAACGGTTCAGCCACCTGGCAGTCAGCTTCTACAAGAGGCTTGATGATCCCGGGAGGGACCCTGATGTCTTCCAGCAAGTCTTCAAGGTATGGTGTTCCCGGTGTAGGGTAGATGGGAAGGTAGGTGGCCCGGAATACCCCTTCTGCTTCAGAAACGAATGACACCTGAGGGGGAGCCACATAGCCAGGCGGTGGTGGAGGGAACCAGCTGTCAAGCTCTGCCTTTTTCTTTCCTTTGTCTTGAGTAGCTTGGGAGGCTTGCTTCGGCTTTTCCAGATAAAGATTAGCATCCGACAAGTGACATTCGAACACTTCGAAAGGATGGAGGTCGGCGAAGATTCTCTCCTCTTTCCCGTTGCCGGGGTACTTGATGCATTGGTGCAGAGTGGATGGTACCACCCTATTCTGATGTAGCCAAGGTCGGCCGAGCAACGCCTTGTAAGAGGTGTTGGAGTTGATCACATGGAATTGGACCTTGGTGGTGAAGTCACCGAGGGAGAGGTTGAACTCTGCGACCCCCATAGGGACTTCGCACTTCTGGTTGAAACCGGCAATCTTGACGTTCCTGACCTCGACCAGGTGTACGTCAAAGTAATGCTTCTGATACACCCGATAGGGGAGTATGTTCACTGCTGCCCCAGGGTCGATCAAGACTCTATTGATGGGATGCCCATTCAGCTGCCCCTTCATGTAGAGTGGCCTGTTGTGACTGTAGGTTGGTAAAAGCATGTCCTCTTCAGTGAAGGCCACAGGTACCTCAGGTGACATTTCTGCAAGGCAGGCTTCAACATATGCTGGTGTCTGGAGTGCGGCGATGACAGCTTGCCGTGTTTCTTCATCTAAGGATAGGATTTCCCAGACGGTAAACCTGGCTGGGATCTTCTTCAGGTGTTTGACTATTCTGTTGCTAGCTCGGACTTCGAGCAACTTCATTTCTTCGGCTCTACTGCGCCTGCCCCCAGTCTGGGCCTGGGGAGCCGGCTCAACGGGTGCCTCCTCCACTGGGTCGGATGCCGCTTGAGCTTGTGGGGCCTGCTGGGTCACTTCCATCTCTTGCAAGAACTCGACAAGGTTTGGGATGTTGTCGGGCTCTTCCCTTGGCCGAGGAGGGATTGCTACAGACGGAGCCGAGGGGCTGCCTGCCCCTTGGGTCTGCCGGGACTCGCGGGGGCATGACTGTCCTCCCCTCTGAGTTGTAAGAAATTCAATGAATGACGGGGCACTCTGGCCACTTGGTTCTCCGGGGTAGAGGCCCGATGGAGGGGGGATCTCCATGCCTTGGACCCTAGGCTCGGGGATATGATACGGTTGTTCTCCCCTAAGCAGGATGTTGTGGTTGGCCTGAGGAGGGCGTCCCCACTTCCTTCCCGACCTGGTGGCATGTTGGGAGGTGGATGCTTCAGCCTGATTCACCTCTGACGGCTCAACAGGCACTTCTTGCTCTTCCTCTCTCAGGGAGAGGGCTGTGTCAAATAATGTTGAGAGGGTGTTGCAAGAAAGGACCACCCCACTCTTCTTCTTGTTTCTAGGTCTTCTCTTCTTCTTTTTCTTTTTCTCTTCAGTGGCTGGCAACTGCTCTTGGGGAAGCTCACCCCATAAGAGAGGCTCTTCTTTCGTCTCGGCTTCCGCTTCTGGAGTGAGTTCGAGTGACTCGAACTCCTCCCAAGGGACATACTCCTTCAACTCCATAGGCTGGATCTCGGGCTATTCATAATCTTCAAGCCCATCAATAATAGCCTGGAGTCTTTCAACCGTAGGGCTGGTTTCCTTGTGCACCCGCATCGGGATGTGTTTCTTCTTGTTGTAAGTGGGCCGTCTCATAATGAGCCGGGGGGCTGTGTCATGCAAAACAGGTGTCACTGGTGGCGGTGCTGGTCGGGATGTAACTCCCCTTATGGGAACCTCTGGAGTGGGCCGAGGAGCTTGTCTTCTTCTTCTGTTCTTTGTTGGCGCGGCTTGCCAACCTCCTTGATCATGAGCTGGCGCCATGACGAAGGCTTGATAAGTGGCTTGCGTACTGGACTCCGCCCATTCTTCAGGTAGCTGTTGGTATAAAGATACCATGTTGACAGTGGTGCCAAGGGTCGGCATCTCGTGCGGCTGCAGAGGATCCACTCTGAGCTCCCCCATGTCCAGCTCTCCCTTCTTGATCAAGGACTCAATGACATCCTTGAAGATGTAGCAATCCTCAATGGTATGCCCAAGCATCTGATGGTATGGGCAGAAACGAGGATCATCCTTCTTCTTCAAGTCACCAGGCCTCTTTGGATCTGGCAATGTGATCTTGTTGTACCTGGTGGCCCATTCAAATAGGACTCGGGCTTTGTCTCGAGGAAAGGAATACAATTTGTTCCTCATCTTCTCCCGCAGGGAGGGACCTTCCCGCCGTTCAGTGGAGGTGTTGGCCATCTCATTGGCTTTCTCTTTCTGTTTCTCGAAAGCTTCGAAGTCCAGTGTATGAACTTCTGGCGGTGTTGGCCTCCTCTCGGCCTGCCGGACCCTCTGACTTGATGCAGCTGGAGCAGAAGAGTATCGAGCAAGGAATGCTTCGATCTCTGCCACTATGTTGTTCAGACGGTCGAACGACCTCACCTCAGCACCGATCATCCTCTCAAGGATCTCCTTCTTCAGATTCTGTTTACAGATCTGCACTGCGTCCTCCTGATGCGGGGGACGTTTACACCTCATGCTGAGGTTCCTCCATCTCTTTATGTAGTCGAGTGCCGACTCCTCATTTCTCTGTCTCGTGGCGTAAAGCTCTGCCACGGTCACCTCCCGCTCAGCTATGTAGAATCTTTCCTTGAATTTCTTCTGCATATCAGGCCAGTCTGCAATGGACCCGGCGAGCAAGCTCGAATACCACTCGAAAGCGAGCCCGGTAAGTGTCGAGCCAAAGAACTTGAGAAGATAAGCTTCATCCGCAGCTAGATCCCCCATAACATTCACATAATAGGCAATGTGCTCCCTGGGAGACCCTTGCCCATTGAATTTCTCAAACTTCGGCGGCTTGGTAATGCCGGCTGGCAGCCTCTTTGCAGCATAGTGTGCCGGGTAAGGTACCCGGTATACGTCGAATGGCGTGTGATCACCATCGCTCCTCTCCGCCAGCTTCATATCTATCATTTGTTCAAGCATTAGTCTGCTCACTGTTGCCGGGTCAACCGGGTTTGGATAGAAATGGGCCGGTTGCATCAGCGGTGTTGTTAACACTGTCGCCTGAGGTGCAATAGTGGACCCTTGGAATGGCAGGTTCGGTGGCGGGGCCGGCGTGACATGTTGTGGCTGATGCAGGGGTACGCCTCCAGTGTAGGTAGGTATTGGGGGAGACACCGTCGCCTGTGGAGAAGCTTCCGAGGCCTGCCCGTTGCCCCCAGGGGTCTCTGGTAATGCTTCAGTCTGCCCGGATGTTGAGGGCTGAGCGGCTCTTTCAGTCAGTTGTTTCTTCAACAATTCGATCTCCCGTTGATATTGTTGCATCATGTGCAATACCGCGGGGTCGTTCATGGGAAGGCTAGGGGTGCCCCCCCTTTCTTCGATCGGCACCTCTTCGGATGAAGTGGATGGTCCTCCCGCCGTGCCTTCTGTAATAACATTGGCAGCCAAGGATGTTGAAGGTTCCTCATAGTTAGCTCCTCCAGTGTGGACTTGTGTCTTTTCAGCTGCCGCTCTCCCTCTTCTGGTAAGAGGTCCTGGCCTTGTGGCAAGCCTGGCTACTTCTTCGGGCTCGGTTGGTAGAGCCCCGTACCGGCCAGATACCCCTGCCATATTGCAGGTATAAACTCTTAGGTTTCTGCCTCTTCTTGTTGTTCTTCTCGATGGCCTCCCTGGAAAGACCAATCTGTCAAAGACCGCTCTCCGCGGCTTCACTTCTTCCCTTGCCGGGGACTGATAATGCTCCTCAGAGTAGTTTCTTGACTCGGCAGTGGGCACTGGCCGGGTCTCTTCTTCTTCAAAGGCAGAGGCTACTGCCTCCAGTAATCTCCGGCGACCCAGGGGAGTGCTCCCCGGGCCCCGCAAGTAGTTCTTCATGGCTTGCTCCACTCCTTCCCAGTCCTGGTCAGGAGGAGAAGCTGATGATGTCGCCCTGTTGGCAGCAACGGGCATGTGGGTTGCAGGCTCCACACGGGCAGCCTGATAGTGGCGTCGGTAGTGTCGACGGTGGATGTTATCCGGTGGGGCCGGCGTAGTTAATGTCGTCTGGTAGACGGGGGCCGATGTCTTGACCCGATCTCCTTGTTGTGCCCTTGCCGGGCGAAAGGTGCTGGGCCTCGCCTGGGCTGGTGAGGTGAACCGGGCCCCCTTGGGAACCCAAACTTGCTTAGCTTTGGTGGGCCTGGAGGCTGACTGATGTTGCGGCGCTGGGGCCTGAATGGCGGGCGTCATCCTGCCCTTCATCTTCTCCAGTGCCTGAAAAGAGTTGCGCACTGGTACGGCGGGTACAATGCGATCCGGGATCACCTCGGAACGCTGTCCGTTAAGATGCACCCGGAGAGTCCCGATGACAGCCGACTTGCTGGTGCTGGAGAACCGGCCTCGGTATGATGTTGTGGCATGGCTCCTTCGGAGCCTCCTTTGGTGAGAGGCCGACCCTGGGTGAGAAGGGCCGGCAGTTTGGTGCACGTGGTGCACGTTGCAGCTCAGCGTCCCAGTCGGGACGGTCTTGGAAGTCTCGGCCATCGATCGGCCGACAGCATCTTTGGCGGCCCCCTGGATGGGAGCGTTGCTTTCAGTCCTGTCAGACGCTTCCACGTCCAGCAGGTTCGTGAAGGCTACCCCAAGGAAGTTGGGGAAGCCTACCGCGGGAGGGAAGCTCCCGAAGCTGAGGGGGACGGCCAAGTAGCCGTTTCGAACATGGCTCTCGACGGCCTGTTGGCCGAACGTGGCGGCCATCATGGTGTTCGAAATGCGACCTGCATTTGCCAATCAAACAATTAGTATTACATGAAAGGGGCCGTAGGGCCCTCAGTCCCAGCAAAGAGATGAAGGGTAATTTAGGTCCCACCGGGCGTGCCAGACTTGTGGACGCACTTTTTATTTAATAAAATCTTTGTTTATTTGTTTATTGGCGTTTATTAAGTGCTTGGGCGTGCCAGTCACAAATGTGACGATTTATTCGGGCTTCGTGGAAGCCCATGGTGCGCTCGATCTGACTAATCAGACAATTGTGTGGTTTGTGTCGGGATCGAAACCCGCCGTGCCATAAAGGTCACGGCGTTATTTACATCCCCCATACGGGGGAACACCCTTGATTGATTGCCGGGAATAAGGGCCCTACGGCCTAAATAGAATACTAATAATGCAGGAGGATAGTGAAAGATGAACTATGCTAGAAACCCGTCTCGGGACGTGAATGTTCAGACTACGTCGGCCACTCATGGGCCACTTCATGTTCGGATGAAGCTCCGTGCTTGTAGTATAAAAGACGGTGACAAAACCGCGTGAATGTTTGCCACGAACAAGGCAAGTTTAATGAGAATACGGGATTGGGTCCCGGTAGAAACGGGTCAAATTGATAGACTGTTGGCCGGAGATGATTTCGAACTGTGGCCATGTCGGAAATTTCGTAAACCACGTCCGATACCATAAGGCGTCGTCGGTTTTCTCTTTGCACCCAGTCCGAGGGAGTGGATTATTAAGTGCATAGCCCGAGCTTACTAACGTGCGCCCTCACACGCGGATCGACCTGCGCGGTCAGGTCACGGGTTTCGACCTGCCCGGTCAGGTCGCGGGGGTCAAGGGGGCAGCGCCCTTTGCGGGGGGTTTCCGGGGGCAGCGCCCCCGAAACAAACATTCAATTAAGGCGCGGGTGATGGAGCTCCTTTCATTCATTCTTTTATTAATGGCATTGATCTCCTGTATTTCCCTTTGAACCTTTCCATTCCCTTTTTTTTTACTAGCCATTTATCCCTTTTTTGTTAAGGAGGCGCGCCGGATAGGGGAAGGAAGATGGTGGCGCCGATTTAGGGTCTTAACAGGTAGACAAGGGGGGAGGGCGCGCCGGGCATAGGGGCGCCGTTTTAAGGTTGGCAAAGGAGATATTGGGGGGCGCCGGTTGTGGGTATTAGAGGGGGGGCGCGCCGGTTTAGGATGGCAAGTTGGGGGGGGCGCGCCATTTTTGGAGGGAAAGGGAGAGATTGGGGCGCGCCGTTTAGCATTTAGAGAAAGAGATGGGGAGGTTTGTGAGGAGGGTTGAAGCGGCGCAGTGGAACAATGGCCACGCCGTTTTAACCCACGCCGGGATAGCCATATGGGGTTGTTTCAGAGCTCTGTTACTGCGTTTCCTCTTCCTTTCACCCGTAGGTTGATTCAAAGTTTGATTTGCTCATTCTGTTGATAGATTTAAGCTGTAGTGAGGAGGTTTTAAGAGCTTTAACCATTTTAATCATTTGTTATGACGAAAACAGTATGAACGTCTAAGTGTTTTACTCCCGCAGTTTGCTCACAGAGACTTCAGTTTGTTCTTCATCAGTTCAGCTCGTTCGTTAGTTGTTGGGCGTTCTTAGCCTTGGCAAAAATCGGGCAGCACCTCCCCTAGACCGGGACTTGCCAGAGATGAAGGAAAGCCACCAATCGGATTGCTCCGGGGTAAACTCTCAAAAATCGGAGTAGCCTCACGGCGGTCCGAACCCAGGTGTGAGTATGGAACGTTCGAGGGCCAGCCTACAAGAACGACCACGGCTCACGGGTGAGGAATCTTCAATAGGGACATGTATTTGCCACAAGGGCCATAAATGTTCATCCGGCGGTAGATACCTTTTCGGGTCATGCCATGGAAAGGCAGCCCTCAAGGGCCCGGGATGATTGGAGAATGAGCAAACGGGGCAAGGAATGGAACGGAGAACACAAGAGTTGCAAGAATAGCTTTTCTTCTTTTATTCACCCACACAACGGGGAAGGAAACTTGATACAGATAAAATAGAAGAGAAGGCGTTACAAACAAAAAAGGAAAATACATTCGATGGAGAGAAAGAGAGATGCATTAGACGGAGGAGGGAGAGGGAAGCATTGGCTTCTCCCCCTCCAACTCACCTCTCACTCTCGCCCCCTACCTCTTTCTCTTTTCTTCAGCCCAGAACCGTGGAGCTCTCGGATGCCAGTAACTCCTTCTCCTCCCTTCTCTCTTCTCTTCCTGCACACTGCCGAGACCCTCTTTTCTTTTCTCTCTTCTTCTGTTTCCTTCTTCTCTTGATCCTCGTCTCTTCTTTTGCTTCACAATGCTGCCCTATATATATCAGCCAGCCTGGGAGCGTCCCTGCCAATTCCACCTCGTCCGCAACGAAGTCAGGAGTTGACTCGTTGTGCTGGACGCCGTTGATTCGTCCCGTACGCTGCTGCTCGTCCGAGGACGGGATGTTCGTAGGTTTGCTGGGGGTTGCTTCGCCATTGAGCTTCTGTGCTGTCGAACGGAGGCTGAGACAGAACCAGGGGCATTGAATGTTCTCTGTGCATCTCATTTATGCAGAACAGAGTATCGGTCGGCAGACGGGACAGGATGAGGTTAAACTCATTTCATTCGACGCGCCGTTTTAAGAAGAGCATATGGTGATGGCTTGTCCAAAAGTAGCGCGCCGTAGAAATGCTTCAGAGAACAGGATGAGGGGTTAAAACGGCGCGGGGGGAATAGTGACCACGCCGGTTTAAACCCAAGTGTAATTGGCATGCCGTATTAAGCTTATTGGCCTTCAAAATGGCCATGCCGTAATAGCATACAAAGGGTGGCGCCGTTTTAACGGTTAAACAAGGGGAGAGGGCGCGCCGGAATTGGGCCATTCAAGGGAGAGGGGCGCGCCGGATTGGGCCATTCAAGGGAGAGGGGCGCGCCGGTTTGGCCATGCCGTTTTAGCAAGGGGGCGCGCCGTTTTAAGGCGTGCCACTTTAAGGCCCTCCCGCGCCGTTTTAAGCACCGAACAGATTCTTTCCGAAGTCGAGGCCGTTTATATGAATGTTGGCATTCCCATAATGTTCCGGTTGCGTTGCATGGCTTCCACAACTTTCTGTTCGCAGCCTCCGAGACTCGGTCCCAGACTTTGCGTGACTTTCGGTGCAAGTTGAGACTGTGTCGGAGTTCCCGACTCTTCTTCGATTCTACTCTCGGCACGACCGACTGTAGAGTTGTGGCCATATCTTCCCCCCGGGAGGGGCTTCCTTATCGACTAGCGGACCACCAGGCGAGTCCTCATCTTGATCGGGTGAGGCGTGAGGTTTCTCTGGTAGTCATGTATTCGACTCGCGCTCGAATGTGTAGACGCGAATGTCGCCATGATCATCATCGTCATTTTTTGGCGTCCACAGCTTTTTATTGGCAAGAAATGTGCCGATTTAGTTAATCAGTCAATGATAACCCATATTCCATCGTGTCCTCCTTTTGATTTAGATAAACCCATGATGAAGTCCATACCAATATCCTCCCACCTCCACTTAGGAATATCTAGAGGATGAAGTTTACCAGCAGGCTTTTGGTGTTCTGCCTTGACATGTTGGCATGTGAGACAGCGTGATACATAGTCCGCTATTTCTCTTTTCATATTAGGCCACCAAAAGTTCCTCTTTACATCTTGGTACATTTTGGTTGATCCTGGATGAATCGTGTACCTTGATCTGTGAGCTTCATCTAAGATCTTTTTCTTTAATTCCAGACAATCAGGTATACAAGTTCTATCTTTGAACAATAATCTTCCATCAGAAGCTATCTGGAAGTTGGATTGTCCTTCTAATCTGCCTTTGATTTCTACCAATATAGGATCATCATCCTGAAGTGCTTGTATCTCATATAATAAATCCGACTGTATGCTTACATGAGATAAGGTGACATATTTAGCGTCCGTGTCCAGGCTTATATTGAGCTCGGAGAATTGTTCTAGCAACCTCCATTCTTGTATCATACAATTGGCTACCATTGCTCTCGGCTTTCGACTAAGGGCATCAGCAACATAATTACCCTTTCCGGGATGGTATTGTATATTGAAGTCGAAGTCGTTGAGATATTCTAGCTAGCGTCTTTGTCTCATGTTTAGCTCCTTTTGTGAAAATAGATATTTGAGACTTTTGTGATCGGAGTATACAGTAAATTGCACTCCATATAATTAAGTAGTGTCTCTATATCTTTAGGGCAAATACCACCGCAGCCAGTTCTAAGTCATGGACGGGGTAATTCTCCTCATACTTCTTCAGTTGACGTGAAGAGTATGCTATGACCTTTCCTTGTTGCATTAGGACACATCCGAGGCCAATGCCAGAAGCATCAGTGTAAACCTCGAATTTTTCTCCTTCTATTGGTAGAACTAAGACCGGAGCTGTAGTGAGATGGTCCTTGAGAGTTTGGAAACTTCTTTCACATTCCTCACTCCATTCATATCGGATCTCCTTGCGAGTTAACCTTGTAAGGGGCACGGCGATCTTGGAGAAGTCTTTGATGAATCGCCGATAATATCCTACAAGGCCTAAGAAACTTCTGATCTCGCTAGCATTGGTTGGTTTTTCCCAGTTTCTAACAGCTTCGACCTTTGACGGATCTACTGATAATCCATCCTTTGAAACCACATGTCCTAGAAAAGCCACTTCTTCAAGCCAGAATTCACACTTGCTGAGTTTTGCATATAATTGATTTGTCCTCAAGACTTGCAATGTAATCCTCAAATGCTTTTCATGTTCTTCCTTAGTCTTGGAATATATCAATATATCATCAATGAAGACTACTATGAATTGATCCAAGTAAGGCCTGAATATGCTATTCATTAACTGCATAAAGGCAGCAGGGGCATTTGTTAGTCCAAAAGGCATAACAACAAATTCGTAATGGCCATACCTGCTTCTGAATGCAGTCTTATGAATGTCATCATCCTTGATTCTTAACTGATGATATCTCGACCTGAGATCAATCTTGAAAAAATATTTGGATCCTGAAATCTGATCAAATAACTCATCGATTCTCGGCAGTGGATACTTGTTCTTGATAGTGAGATGATTCAACTGTCGATAGTCGATGCACAATCTCATGGATCCGTCCTTCTTCTTCACAAATAAGACTGGTGCTCCCCACGGGGAAGTACTTGGTCTAATAAACCCTTTTCGAATTAGTTCCATCAACTGCTCCTTCAACTCTTTGAGTTCTGCAGGGGACATTCTATAGGGTGCCTTTGAAACTGGACCAGCACCAGGGACTAAGTCAATGGTGAAGGCCACATCCCTTTGAGGGGGTAATCCCGGCAACTCTTCCGGAAACACGTCCGAGAATTCCTGCACTACTGGAATGTCTTCTAGCTTGGTTTCTGATGTGACACGACCTTGGACTTAGGCAAACAAGCACAATTAAGCATTCAAATGGGCCTTAATGGGCCACCGCTCTCCCGTCGCACTCTATACCCGGAGTGACTTGGCGATGCCAAGAGTGAGGTATGGGAAAGGGCCCTTGCTGGTAGAGGGCCAGCAAGGCCAAGGTTTGACTCCCAAGGTTTGGATGCCCAATTCAATTGGGGCCGACAAAGTGCACAAGGGCACCGGTTCACACTATCCCACGGCGATCACTCTTAAGTCATGGACTTGAGGATCGGGCGCTCCCTCACAAATTCAGCGGCGCATGAGGTAAATATTGAAAGAGCAACACTAATGAGCTAGGATGAGGCACTTACTTGACCGGTTTGAAGAAACCGATCCCGGTCGGAGACGAGGGCGAGCGGGGAGGCGGTGGTTCCCCACACGCCGCGGCGGTGAAGCTTGACCTGCTCAAACCATGTACAAAACTACGCCTCTCGCAGGAGGGGGATCTTGGGGTGGGGGTTAATGTGAATACAACAATACTACCTCCCGCAGGGAGGGGCCTTCAGCCAGCCAAGCGGGGTGGGGAAAGTAAGGTAAAGAACGACGATTAAGCGAGGTTGCCGAATCTGCCGGTTATCTACGAACAGGGACAGTGTGTTGGTGTAGTTGCTGTAGATCCTTCTAAAGAATTTTTCCGATGGCGAGACTGGCGGCAAAAGCTTCTTAACAGGGGCAGGAACGCTTCAGATTTTCTTAAATTTCGTCTGAGACCGTTGTTGACTGGGGCAGAGGTTGGAACAGGACATCAGGTTTTCTGACTCGCAGTTACAGACTTCTGGCAGTAGGTTGCAGAGGATGCCACGCACCCTCCCGAACTCCAATCAGCACGAAACTGGTGGCAACGTCTTCGTGGTCGAAGTAGCTTTCAGCCAGAGGTGACAGGGCTGCAATCAGAGGTCGAGGGCAGTCGGTGTACCCTAAAGAGTGGGCACTGGTCGGAGCAGACTGCAGGAGACAAGACTGGAGAGCTCGGGGGAGAAAATTTGTAACTCCTTCCTCCGGCATCCGAATGAGGTTCCGTTTCTTGATCCTGAACGAAGACTGGAGGAGGAAGATATTTTTAGAAGTGCTTCGGGGCTGGTTCGTCCAAGGTTTGTCGTGGCTGAGCTTTTAGTCCGGTTCAGATCCTCAGCCAGAGCAGAACTGCGCGGTCGGGGAAGAACGGACCTCCACAGCAGCACCGATCTCCGATGGGGATGAGACCTCGATCGTTGCGAAGAGGACAGGTATCCGCTTCCGTTGATGCCTCTTGGGTCTTCAAACTCGTCGGGAGAAAGCCGTGGTCGCCGCTGTAAGATGGTACACTTCTGCAGGTTGTCAGCTGAAACGGTAGGTTGAAGATGATGGGGGGGAAATGGGGTATATGGGAGAGGAAATGGGGGTGGATGAGTGTGGGGAAAGCCCGGGCTGTGAGGGGGTCTAGGATGGGGTGTTTCAAGGTGAGGGAGGGATAGAATGGGAGCTGGAAGGGGGTGTTTTCTGTGGGTGAGAGAGGAGCTACGAATTTGGGGCTTGGAGGGAGAGGGGGGAAGGTGAGGGGGAACAAGTGGGTGGAGGGAGTGTGAATTTCAAATTTGAAATGGCCTTGGAAGGTGGGTGATTATGTGGGGAAGTGGAGAGTTTGTATTGGAATGGGGTAGATTTGGTGGGAAGGTGGAGAAAGGTGTTGGAATGGGGAAGATGCCACCTAGGGACTATGGGAGTGGAGTAATGGCAACTTGGGGAAGTGGAGGGGTATTAAATGAGGTGGATAGCTAGTGGAGGTGGTTGGGAGGGGAGGAGAGAGAAGAAAATTTGAAATTGGGGTTGGAGGAGAGAGAAAGAGGGGTGAAATAGAGAGATTAAGAGGAGAATGGGTGGGGAATCTCTCCCCTAGGGTCTCTCACCCAAAAACTAGAGGAATCACTCCAATTTGAACTCAAATGGCAAGTTTAACTCATTCATTCATTCATTGACTTCAAATGGGGGAAATGGGGTCCTATATATAGGAAACCCACATTTCTACAAAAGTCCATGACAAAAGACTCAATAGCAAATAACCGAAGGTGGAAGGGGTGCACATGGGCCTAGTCCAATGAATTGGGCCCAATTAGCACATTACATCATCTAATGACACACAATCTTAGGAAAATAAATGCAAGACCTAGGGAAATGACTCAAATAAAATGAAAATACATCAAAATGACTCAAAAGAAAGCTTCAAAATGGATAAGGGGCCTTAATAGAGTGAGGCCAAAACTTAACCAGCTCCCGAGTGTGAAGAAGTGGACCCGAGCCAAAGGGAATCGTGGGTGATGCCTCCATCAAATCCCCTAGGCCGGGAAGAGCTCGACTCCGTCGAGTAAGGGTCCATCCGGCTAAGGTACCGCTCGAGGAGGTCCGGATCCAACCGCTGGAGGTCCTCCCGACTCACCCATGAGTCTTCCGAAGGAGGCCGATCCTTCCACCTGACGAGATAGCGCTCATATACCTTGCTCCGGGTGGTAGTGACCTGCTCATCCAATATTCGTTCAATGCGTTCGCGCTGAGCTCTCTTGGCTAGTGGACTCTCCTCACGGGTGGGTGCTCTCTCAAAGGAAGAAGTAGGCTCAATCTCCTCACTAGGTACCACCGTGGGGCCCTTGTATGGCACTAAGTCGGCGACATTGAATGTTGGACATACCCCATAGTCCTCAGGGAGATCTAACCAATAAGCATTTGCATCAATGTGCCTCAAAACCTGGAAGGGACCAGTCCCACGTGGCCTCAACTTGGAGTTGGCTCCTGGGGAGAGCCTCTCCGTCCTTACCATCACAAAGTCACCCTCTTGGAACTCTAAGTGACACCGGTGAGAGTCAGCCAACCTTTTATAAGCCTCATTTTTTATGCTAATGTGCTTGCGGATTTCCTCATGCAATTTTGTGAGTGCTGACCTTCTAGTGGTTATGGGTGGACCTGGACAACCATATATAGACCATTTATGCCATGATGCCATATGGACCTTGATGAGCCTTGGTGGGCCGGGACAACCATATGTGGACTTATCATGCAATGTTGTCATGTAGACTTTGGTGGGCTTAGGTGGACC
Source organism: Amorphophallus konjac (assembly GCA_022559845.1). NCBI lineage: Eukaryota > Viridiplantae > Streptophyta > Magnoliopsida > Alismatales > Araceae > Amorphophallus > Amorphophallus konjac. The sequence goes on along the minus strand of CM040122.1, from coordinate 168,835,161 downwards.
GGGGCAACCATATGTGAATCTATCATGCAAAGTGGTGATGCATGTCGGGGGACCCGGACATCCGTAGATGCCTTTGATATGCTTAAGACCCATGATGAATGAAGGTGGACCACTACATCCAAATTTAGACCACTCATGCTTTCTACTTGACATGTGGGTGATATGAATGAATGGACCCAACATAGTGTTCATGCCAAGGGGTGTGGAAAGCCTAGACACATGCATACTTTTCCCAAAAGTGACTTCCATGTGTATAGGGGTGGGAGAACCTTTGAATTCCCATTGGAACGGATCGAATGGATCTAAGAAGGTGGTCATCATGGGGTGGGGCACAACCTTATTACCTAGGGATATGTGGCCCAAGGTCTTGGCTCCCAAGGTGTAACCCGGGTCATGGATGAGATTGGTTTGGCCCAATATGATGGGTGAGGGTAGGAAAGGGTGGGTGGTGGGTAAGATGGTTGGGTTACATGGGGAACTAGACTCCCATAGGAAGGGATCAAAGGGGTCGTAGAAAGGTCTTCCTAGAGGGAGGCACTCTATGTCTTCAAGGTTCCCAAATTGTGAGTCATCCTCCTCCAAGGTAAGTGGGCCAAGTTTTCTAGTGGGTTGGCCGAACAAAGTGTTTGGGATCTTAATGGGTGGGTATAGGAAGGGATCGAAGGGGTCATGGTAAGGGTCACCTAAGGAGAGGAACCCTAGGTCCTTTTGGTCCTCACAACCCCTTGATGGTGGATTCTCCTCCTCTAGTAAAGTGATCGGGCCAAAGTTTTTGGTGGGATGGTCGGCCATGAATGGAGGACTAGGCTTTCTACCCGAGATAAGAAGCTCTAAATCGAGGAGAAGGTTGGGCTCATCGGGTGTAGGGAGGAATAGAAGGAGGTCACTAGTGTAGCAACCAATGGTGCAAATCGAGGTGATAGACCCTATGCATAGGTGTAGGAGGCCAAGGCTCCTAGGTGGTTTGGCCATAGGGGTCAACATGCTAGTGAACTCAATTTGCCATGCTACGCCCTTAAGAAGATCCTCTAAGGTTTCCACTTGGTAGGATGTTTGGATTATGGTGTGATAGGAGTTAATGGGTGCAATGGGAAGGTTTTTCTCCATGGGTGGGTAAACATAGGACACGATGGGGTGAAGTGGTCTCTCCTTTAGCCATCTAGCTAGGGGCCCATCTATGATTATGGTGCTATTTGTGAAGGCTTGTGGCTCTTGGGGGTCCAAGCTAGGGGACATTTGTGATTCTTCCTTACCACGGATATGAACTTGGGTTTCCTCAATGATGGGGATGGGTTCATCTACTCCCATGTGGATGGTTGTGGTCTCCTTTCTCAAGGGAATGGGAAGGTCAATTGGGGGTGGGGTGATGATGGTTAGTGCATGGTGTACCCGGGGTGGTGGGTGATGGGGAACTTTGGCTTGGATAGGGAGGGGAAGTAGTGGAAGCCTAGGACTTTGGACTTTTGGGGTAGGGAGTGGGAGATGGGTTGGTTGGGGTGGCTTGGGTTGATTGGTTTTGGGGGGAATGTCCTTTTTCGGGGACAAGGGAGGGGTGGTGGTGGGGACCAAGGGGTTTTGTGGGGTAGGGGTTTGGTGGGAGCTTCTGGATTGGAGGGTGGTGACAATCATGGGCCTAGGTGGAGGGGTGGACACGGTGTCCACTTGGTTTTGAATGGTGAGGGTTGGTTGAGTGGTGGTCATCATGGAGGGGATTGGGTCGATTAGGGGTCTCTTGCCCTTAGGATCGTTTGGGGTGGAAGTGGGAGCTAAAGGGGCTTGACTAGCGTAGGTTAGGGAAGGGGGTTTTGGTTGGGGTATGGGGGCCCTCATGGGGTTAGGTGGAGAGGTGGATGTTTGGTTTATTAGGGTCTTAAAGGAGAGGACTTCGTTGCGAAGTGTAGTTATGATGGTTGAGAGGTGATTTGTTGGGATTGGTGGGGGTGGAGACCAAAGGTCGGTCTCAAATTGGTCGGGTGAGGATGGAGGAGTGGTAGTGCTCCTCGGGCTTGGGGTGTTCGAGTAGGAGGGTTGGGAATATTTTGGGATGTAGATCTTCTTAAGTTCCTTCTTCATATCATCCCACGAAGAAATGGGCTCTTGCCTCCTAACCCTTCTTAATCCCTCTATGTTTGCCCATTTACTCTTGGCTTGACCCCGAAATCGTCCCTTGGCCTTGCAGACTCTCGCGGGTCCATATACCCAAGTCCGTTCAAAATATCTTTCCATGGTAGTTTCCCACCTAAGATAATCACTAGAATGTGATCCGTCAAAGGTAATGTCCCCATCTAGAATGAAATTCAAGGTTGGTGAGTAGGCTAAGTAGTTGGCCATGATGATCGGGGGGATCAATGCAAGGGTCGGATTGATGATGACTCTAATGCAAGAATGCCCTAGGACTTGACTTGATAGAGACAAGTCAAAGACTTACTCTGATACCACTTGATGTGACACGACCTTGGACTTAGGCAAACAAGCACAATTAAGCATTCAAATGGGCCTTAATGGGCCACCGCTCTCCCGTCGCACTCTATACCCGGAGTGACTTGGCAATGCCAAGAGTGAGGTATGGGAAAGGGCCCTTGCTGGTAGAGGGCCAGCAAGGCCAAGGTTTGACTCCCAAGGTTTGGATGCCCAATTCAATTGGGGCCGACAAAGTGCACAAGGGCACCGGTTCACACTATCCCACGGCGATCACTCTTAAGTCATGGACTTGAGGATCGGGCGCTCCCTCGCAAATTCAGCGGCGCATGAGGTAAATATTGAAAGAGCAACACTAATGAGCTAGGATGAGACACTTACTCGACCGGTTTGAAGAAACCGGTCCCGGTCGGAGACGAGGGCGAGCGGGGAGGTGGTGGTTCCCCACACGCCGCGGCGGTGAAGCTTGACCTGCTCAAACCATGTACAAAACTACGCCTCTCGCAGGAGGGGGATCTTGGGGTGGGGGTTAATGTGAATACAAAAATACTACCTCCCGCAGGGAGGGGCCTTCAGCCGGCCAAGCGGGGTGGGGAAAGTAAGGTAAAGAACGACGATTAAGCGAGGTTGCCGAATCTGCCGGTTATCTACGAACAGGGATAGTGTGTTGGTGTGGTTGCTGTAGATCCTTCTCACGAAGTTTTCCGATGGCGAGACCAGCGGCAAAAGCTTCGTAACAGGGACAGGAACGCTTCAGATTTTCTTAAATTTCTTCTGAGACTGTTGTTGACTGGGGCAGAGGTTGGAACAGGACATCAAGTTTTCTGACTTACAGTTGCAGACTTCTGGCAGCAGGTTGCAGAGGATGCCACGCACCCTCCCGAACTCCAATCAGCACGAAACTGGCAGCGACGTCTTTGTGGTCGAAGTAGCTTTCAGCCAGAGGTGACGGGGCTGCAATCAGAGGTCGAGGGCAGTCGGTGTACTCTAAAGAGTGGGCACTGGTCGGAGCAGACTGCAGGAGATAAGACTGGAGAGCTCGGGGGAGAAAATTTGTAACTCCTTCCTCCGGCATCCGAATGAGGTTCCGTTTCTTGATCCTGAACGAAAACTGGAGGAGGAAGATATTTGTAGAAGAGCTTCGGGGCTGGTTCGTCCAAGGTTTGTCATGGCCGAGCTTTTAGTCCGGTTCAGATCCTCAGCCGGAGCAGAACTGCGCGGTCGGGGAAGAACGGACCTCCACAGCAGCACCGATCTCCGATGGGGATGAGACCTCGATCGTTGCGAAGAGGACAGGTAGCCACTTCCGTGGATGCCTCTTGGGTCTTCAAACTCGTCGGGAGGAAGCCGTGGTCGCCGCTGTAAGATGGTACACTTCTGCAGGTTGTCAGCTGAAACGGTAGGTTGAAGATGATGGGGGGGAAATGGGGTATATGGGAGAGGAAATGGGGGTGGATGAGTGTGGGGAAAGCCCGGGCTGTGAGGGGGTCTAGGATGGGGTGTTTCAAGGTGAGGGAGGGATAGAATGGGAGCTGGAAGGGGGTGTTTTCTGTGGGTGAGAGAGGAGCTACGAATTTGGGGCTTGGAGGGAGAGGGGGGAAGGTGAGGGGGAACAAGTGGGTGGAGGGAGTGTGAATTTCAAATTTGAAATGGCCTTGGAAGGTGGGTGATTATGTGGGGAAGTGGAGAGTTTGTATTGGAATGGGGTAGATTTGGTGGGAAGGTGGAGAAAGGTGTTGGAATGGGGAAGATGCCACCTAGGGACTATGGGAGTGGAGTAATGGCAACTTGGGGAAGTGGAGGGGTATTAAATGAGGTGGATAGCTAGTGGAGGTGGTTGAGAGGGGAGGAGAGAGAAGAAAATTTGAAATTGGTGTTGGAGGAGAGAGAAAGAGGGGTGAAATAGAGAGATTAAGAGGAGAATGGGTGGGGAATCTCTCCCCTAGGGTCTCTCACCCAAAAATTAGAGGAATCACTCCAATTTGAACTCAAATGGCAAGTTTAACTCATTCATTCATTCATTGACTTCAAATGGGGGAAATGGGGTCCTATATATAGGAAACCCACATTTCTACAAAAGACTCAATAGCAAATAACCGAAGGTGGAAGGGGTGCACATGGGCCTAGTCCAATGAATTGGGCCCAATTAGCACATTACATCATCTAATGACACACAATCTTAGGAAAATAAATGCAAGACCTAGGGAAATGACTCAAATAAAATGAAAATACATCAAAATGACTCAAAGGAAAGCTACAAAATGGATAAGGGGCCTTAATAGAGTGAGGCCAAAACTCAACCAGCTCCCGAGTGTGAAGAAGTGGACCCGAGCCAAAGGGAATCGTGGGTGATGCCTCCATCAGTTTCCTTAGCTTCTTTAATTATGACAAAGGCAAGGAAAGATGTACATCCTTTCCTGATGAGCTTGCTAGCTCGGAGGGCCGAAATAAGAGGGGAATTGCTCCGACTCTTGGGGCGAGTAAAGACTAATTCTGGAAAATCTTTGGAAGCAATTTGGCTATTGCGGCAATCAACCGTTGCCTAGTATTTGGATAACCAGTCCGCTCCCAGTATAACATCATACTCCTTTAGATCGAGGCATATGAGATCTATAGGTAAATTCCTACCTTGAACCATTACCTCACAGTTTTGGTAGTGATGAGTAATATCATTTTCACTTCCAAGAGGAGTAGTTATAACTATTTTTATCCATTCTGGTTCTAACGGTAATGGGTCGGCAAACTTCTTAGAAATAATGGAATGCGATGCACCCGTATCAAATAAGACATAAGCACTTTTGGAATAAACTGTTAATGTACCTTCTACCAGTCCACCTTCTTCTTGCTCGGTCTCCTTTATTGCATGAAGTCGAGCGTTCTTTGTCACCGGGCGCTTACCGTCTCCGGCTTGGTCATTAAGTAACGGACAGTCGGGAATCCGATGTTCGCGGCTCCCACAACGGAGACATGCTCCTAATTTCCTCCAGCATTCTTCGGTCTTGTGACCAGCCTTGTCACAATGCTTGCATACTACGTTTGAAGGTGTAGTGGTGATAGAGAAGGGCTTGGATTTCTTGAACTTGGAATCTTGAGAGGATGAACCTCCATTATTGGGCCTCTTCTTAAAGTTGAGTTTAAAAGAACCCGAACCTGTGACTTGCTCCTTCTTGTCTTTTCCACGGATCCTATTAGATAGTTCCGTGGCATCTTCAAGTAATTGAGCTCGGCGCACTATTTCAGAATAAACTTGGATGTCCATAGGCGCCAGTTGAGTAAAATAGTGGGGCCTAAGCCCATTAAGAAATCTACGGGCTTTCATCTTCTCCGTGCTAATAAGATGCTTAGCATATCTAGACAACCTGGAGAACTGAGCTTCATAATCTGCTAATGACAAAGTTCGTTGCTTTAATGCAGTGAATTCTGCAGCCTTCTTTTCTTGGACTCGGTCCGAGAAATATTTAGCATTGAAGTACTCTACGAATTCTTCCCATGTTACTTGATTCAGATCTATGGTTGCTTCAATAGACTCCCACCAGCATCTAGCATCTTTCTCTAACTGAAATGTGGCTAATAACACCTTATCTTGGTCCGTGCATTGCATGACACGGAATATTCGTTCGGTCTCCCGAGCCCAATGCTCGGCATCGTCCGGATCGGTCGATCCCATGAACTTCGGGGGATTCATACTCTTAAATGCTTGGTGTAAGCTTCCAGCTCGTGGAGCATCACCTTGTGCTACCTGTTGTAGCACTTGAGTCATCCCTTGGAGGGTACGCTGCATGTTGCGCCATTGAGCACATTCGGCAGCCATTATCCTACAATTACAATAACTACGTTAGTATTATATCACTGTGATCTTATTAAAAGACTCATTGACTCTTAACCCTTGGTTCTACCCAATCTCACTGGTTTAAAGGTTCAAACTTATCCTTGGACTTGGGTCCTTCCTAGGAATTGAATACCTTAGGCTCTGATACTACAAAAACTGTCACGCCCCGAGCGCGGAAGATACTCGGATATGCGCGACGAGTTTATATCAATCATGTCAATCAGAGAAATAGTGTATTCGACACAAAGACAGAGATGCGCAAAAGTAAAGATAACCCAATCCTTTATTTCATAATGGATAGACTATTACAAATCCAATACTCTGTTTAATAAAAAGGAAAAGAATACATATTTGACTCAAGAAACTATAGAAAAGACTAGATGACACTTGAGCAGCTCTATCACTTTCACTCTTGACCATTCCCATCCGATTGATTTTCATCGTCGTCGGACTTACCTGAAAAGTAAAAAGGGACAAACGGAATGAGCGAACGCTCAGTAGGAAATTATATCTCAAGTACTAGCAAGGGGTTTAAGTAATTACATCTTTCATGAATGCAATAAAGCTATGCATGCTCGCATAAAACGACAAGATAGAGAGAGGATGTAATATCAAGAATAAGATGAACTAATCATGAACTTTCAACAAGATACTCAAGATATTCAAGCAAGTACATTTAACAAGTCATGTCAAGAATTTTGGCTATCATGTATCAAGCAAGCAAGTAATTACCCTTTCTCGGGCCACGCATTTCATGTCAAGTCAAGTACGATTCAAGTACAAGATATGTGTGGAATGTCCAAATCAAGCAAGTAAAGTACTCGGTATAATGCCAGATACCTTATCATTTTAACTCCCATGGGCACAAGTACTTTCGGGTGCTCCTTCCAGGACCAGATCGGGCCCTATATGCGCAGGCATTTATCATGTGTTTTGACATCCACTCTTATATATATAGCTAATTTTTGAATTTCAATAATCAAGCTTGTAGACATGTATGACAACTTTGACAGAATGGAGTCCAAAAATATGACAAAGGACATAGAATGGCGATAATAATGGTATAATCACGATATCGATAAAACTAGGTAGAATATGGTTCCCTTAACATGGGTACCATGACAAATCAATATGGACATTCTTTATATAGAATTGAGGTCCACATGAACAGTATATCAAAGGTAAGATACCCTCATTCTTATCATAGAATTGAGGTTTACAAGAATGACATGATATGGCATGATATCATCATCCCATTAAGAATTTCTTATGATATACTCTTTGTATAATCATAAGGGCCGATATACCATGTTTCTTTAGATTGACATGACAAAGATCGTGGAATGGGTTTTTAGGGTACAACCAGCTCAGTCGACCTTGAGGGAATCCAAGGTACGAGGAGTCTTACGGAGGTCTCTATGACTAACTCGCTAGTCCAAAGGAACGGAATGTCCAATGGAGAGCTTGTATGTCAATGAGAGTTGAGTGTGATCGATAAAACAACATGAAACATGGGACTATACTCACGGAGTGGAGAATAGTGTCGATATATATATTATATAACATATGAAACCATCGGTTAACAGAAACAGTGGAAAATCAGTTTTACAGTAAAGTAACGACTTAAGCAGAGTCGTTTATCAAGTAATTAACGCCTAACAGAAGGGCGTTTACACATGTTTCTATTTTTCAGAATTTTAATATTTCATTAATTTATCTAAAACGCGCCCTGGACAGGGGCGTTTCTTTGCAATGAGACGACTACAGTAGCAGGCGTCTTTTTATTTACAATATTTTACAGAACATATTTATTTTCAGAAATTATCAAAAACGCGCCCTTTGCAGGGGCGTTAATCATTAAATTCTTATTTTTACAGAATATATTGTTCGGGATTTTAACAGAAACGCGCCCTATGAAGGGGCGTTACTTTTCAATTCACGCACTAATATCGGGCGTTAGTCCAGTGAAAGACGACCTAGCCACAGTCGTGAATTCAAGAAATACCATGAATTTTCATGGGCAGTAATAATTTCAGGATAATAGAATTCATGGAGAACGAATGTATGGTCATGACAATAAAATTAACAGGTTTGAAGACATATGATCATGCATTATTGTAGAATCATGATTTCATAGATAATCAATTCTTAACATGGGTGATTAATGATTAAATGAAATTAACGCCTGTGTACAGGGCGTCAAATCTAAAATTGACGACATGATCAAGGTCGTTTCTTTACAAGTCGCGCCCTTGTTTGGGTCGCGTATTTCAAAATCACGCCCTTGGTAAGGACGTTCCTTTCAAAAATTCAACAGAAACGTTTAAAACTTAGGAAAACTATATGCAGGTGTATGCTCATATGATTTCACTACGATTCTTATATACTTTGGGCTACATACTTGAGAAAATCCTACCTTAGTATGGTCTGGATGAAGGACCTTCGTTCTTCACTTTGTCAACTCACTGTAGATCCTATGGAAAAAGAACTACAGTCATAAGTTTCTTCATCACACATAATCAGAGGAGAAGAAAGAGGAAGAACAGTACTTTGTTCTTCACGTATGCGGCTTCCCTAACCTGTATAGAAGAGAAAGAGATGAAGAGTTAGTAACTCTTCATTTGACAGTAAATAGAAAGAAAAGAACGTTCAGTTCTTTACTCACCGTAGCAGACGATCGATCAAATAGGTTTAGGGTTTGACTGTCAAGGGTATTTATAGGATCTAGGGAAATCCTAATGGGCTAGAGTTTTATTGGGAGTAATATATCCCTAATAGAGTCCTTGCCCTAGTAAACACTTACTAGATTAACATAATCCTTCCCTGGATAAGCTCCCGTGTCGAACGGAACTCGAATGGAATTAACGACTTTGGTCAGGGCGTCGATTCTTGAATTGACGACCTGGTTCAGGTCATTTCTTAAGAAGCGCCTTTCGTTAGGGCGTTCCTTTGTTTAAAACACGCCCAAGATAGGGGCGTTTCTTGGCCTTACCATTTTTGACGTTTAGAATTTGACGCCGTGTTGTCAGGGCGTCTCTTCATGAATCACACCTTTGCTAGAGGTGTTTCTAATTTAAATAGCACCTTTATCCGAGGTGTTATTTTATATTATTTTATTTATCTATTTATTTGATTTATTTAAAATCTTTATTGTTATTAATATTTTATCAGGGTTGCTACAGGTTATGTACTCCATCATCACCTTTGGGAAGTTAACCGGTTCTCCACTCATGATTTGTACAAATAGGAATTTATGCATGTCAGTTACTTGTTCCCTAGACCTTGATCTAGGTAGTAGTATAGTGGTCATCATGTGATGTAGAATCTTCTGAAGAGGTGGAAATTCATTTGCATTGAGCTTCGGTACACACCCTGGTGTAGCTACCTTATCCATCATGAGTTCATATGCAAGTTCTTCAGAATAAATGGCTTCTTCATAAATCATCCCACTATCCCAAGGCAAATTCAGGGCTTTTCCTATCAACTGAGGAGTTAAAGGAATAGGATGTCCATCTAATTTTGTGTACAACTCATCATTTTTAACAACCATATTTCCATAGGACTGATGAACTAAAGAATGATAGACTCTTCTGTGCTCAGTCATGAATGGAATCAAATTTGGCTGCTTCTTCAACAATTCTACTAACCTTGGCAGAGCAGTTTCGATGCTTCTGAAATCAATGGCCCGAGGTCGTAACACTATTCTCTCAACCAGCATTTTTGTTTCATCAGCCCTTTTTCTTGTCTGAGCCTGGGCTTCTTTGTCCTTGTGTCGTAGCTCTGTTAGGATGCGGGCTTCTTCTCATTCTAGCACAGCCCTTTTCTTGGGTGCCATGGATGCAGTTCGTATGGCTTCAAAGCAAACAAAAAGGAGGACTGCGATGCAGCTTGGGACCTCTGAATGGCTGGTCTTCACCCCACGAACATCAACAACTCCAAAAGAATGAGCTTGGAAGGAGGATGCTGCGATAGCCTCAAGAGGAAGAAAAGGGGGTGAACGCCGCCGCTTGCTGGAGGAAGCCCTTGGAAGAGATGGCGATGAAGGGACCGTGGAGGGCACCGTGATGGCTTCAAGTGGAAGAGGGAGGTGGTGTGAACAGAGAGGAACGGGGGGTGGAGGAAGAAATGTCGACTACGGAGTTGGGAGTCACGGATGATCACCCGTGGGAGGCCGCGAAAGAAGGTTAGGGCTAGAGAAATGGGTGGTGAATGGGTTTTAGAGGTGGAGAAAAGGTTTTAGGTTCGATGGGGTTTGACCAAAGGACAGCCAAGCCAATTGGGGTTCGAGCCAACCACGAAGGTGGCGTGAGAAGCGAGTGTTGTACTCCTGGTTTTGATGATGACAACGATAAGCTAAGTGATATAAACACTTAAGTTTTAATGAATGTTCAACCGGAACAAAAGGATGCAGGGTGCTCGATGCGTCAACGCCACTATGAAGCAGCGTCAACGCAGCGGCTTAAGAGACGCCAATATACAAGGCAAGACAGGCTTGAAATACATGTTCGTGCGTCAACGCCACCAACTGGTAGCGTGGACGCAGCAGTTCAAATATCTCCGTGCAACCTCTGGAGTACCTTGGAAGCGTCGACGCTGCAGCTCGTTGGGTCGACGCAGCAGCTTGATGGATTGACAAGGTGACTAGAGGGTGGACGCAGCTGCACAATGCGTCAACGCACTCCTTGACGCAAGAAGGCTGAAGTCACTCAAATTTCAGCTGCTGGATCATCAATGCATCAACGCCACGGGTTGGAAGCGTCGACGCAGCAGTTAAAAGACTAAGCTGGTTACTCGCTGGAATGTATTAATGCGTCAACGCAGCAGGCTGATAGAGTCAACGCAGCAGACTTAAATCTTGCTGGTAGAATGCCTTTGAAAGCTGCGTCAACCTTTTGAAGCAAGTGAGTTGACGCCACCAGACTGTAGTTGCTGATCGTGCTAATGAAGGGCACGTGATCCGAGGTACCAGGATACTGACACGTGGACTGAGGCCTCTTGGCGGGAATCGTGGAGAGCGCATGTCGCCCTAATCGCTGCTGATATATAAGGAAGACTCCTCTGTCTGAATAAACTGATCGTGATCGACAGAAGCAGAGGAAGAGTGAGAGCTTCCACGATCCAGAAGAAGAAAGGAAAAGAAAAGAGAGAGAAGAGAAGGAGCATAAGAGAAAGAAGAGAGAAAGAAAGAGATAGAGAGCTCGAGTAGAGTGAGAAGAGAAGCAAAGCCTTTTGAATATTTGTTCCTGCTGTTCCGTGGATCATATCCATCTCAGTTAGCTCTAGTTGAGAGCCACTGTCGTGCTACCATAGCTACAGTTTTCTGATTACTGTATTTTTCCTTTTCTTAGTTTCGTTTACATTTCTTTGTGGTTCTTCCGATTGCCCTGTTGGGGATCGGGTTCCTCCTGTGGATTCAGGAGAAGGGAGATCGTGGGATCTCCGGTTTGCTCGCAGCAGGGTGCCGCGAGTGGGTTCCCTCCGGCTGAGGAGGAAGAGAGGCTAGACCTCTGATCTGCCAGCAGCTGGGAGCTGCTAGGTGTTTCCCTCCGGGCTTGGAGGAAGGGAGGTTGATTCCTCCGGTTGCAAGTAGCTGGGTGCTGCTTGTGGGTTCCCTCCGGTTGGGAGGAAGAGGGGAGGCTGTTCCCCTGGTCAAGCTGTTTGACAGCAATTGTTGCAGACTGAGTCTGCTGTGCTAGTGTTACTAGTGGAAGCCTCACTCCGGTTGGGAGTGAGGGGTGGATGTAGGTCTGGAGGACCGAACCACCTAAAAATTATCTGTGCTGTGGTTTGCCTTGCTTTAGCTCCATGTCTTCTACCTCCCATTCACAGGTTGTGCATGTTTGGCCCGCTGCTTTATCTAGAGATTTATTTTTGAGCATTATATTCTGTTAAATGTGTTTGGGTGGTTTTACTCTGCATTCGCTCTGGTTGATCAGGTGACTGCAGTATTGCAGGCCAACTGTTTGTTCATTTGACTGCCTTATCATTTCATCTTGGAAAGCTCATTAGTTTTAATTCCGCTTATCTGAGCCTTAGTTTTTTAAAATTGGGCCATATTCTCTAGAGGGATACATTCACCCCCCTCTGTATCCAGGTCTAGCACCCTAACAATTGGTATCAGAGCGGTGTCTGCTTAGAAGGTCCAGCGACCTGCAGATCCGATCTTGCTGTCTTAGGTGCTAATTTGTTTTAGTGAATCATTATTCCTGTTGCATTGAATCTACTTCCTATTTGTTTCAATGGCTCCTCCACCCGTCTTTAGTGGTTCTGATTTTAATCAGTGGCACGCCACTCTCCATGTTTATGTTAATGCTGTTAATCCTGATCTGTGGAAATTAATTTCACAAGGTCCTCACACCTTACCTACAAAAGTGTCCAAATGGACCGACAGACACAGATCAAAGGACGGAGAAAATCAGGAAGCCTTTAATCTGATGAAAGCAGCTACTGACAGAGCTCTATGGTCTTGTTTTCATGATTGCAGGTCCGCTAAAGACATCTTGGATATGCTGAAGAAAATTCACAGGGCAAATGAGGACAGCTGCATGATGGCAGACAGACAAAATCAAGGCAGCAGTCAAGATGAAGATGATGATAATGAGGTAAATCCCTTTCAAAACTATACTTCAGATGATTGGGAAAATACTTATGCTGACTTGTTGGGGCTATATGAAAAATTAAAAAGGGAACATAAGAAACTGAAAAAGGGTATTAGGTTAAACAGTGTAAATTCCTCTTCATGTCAAAATTGCTTAAAATTGAAACAAACAAATGATGATTCTATATCTGAAATTCGTGAGCTTGAGAGTCAAGTTAAATTGCTAAAGAAAAAGAATCAGGATTCTGTTAACTCAGAACTAAGCAAGCTGAAATCTGAAAATGATTCTCTAAAACAATCTGCTAAAGGAAATGATAAAGAAATTGAGAAACTCAAACAAGAGAATGATTTGCTAATTGAAAAAATGAATGCCATAAAGTCTGTAAACATAGAATTACAGAAAGAGTGTGAAACACAACAAAGAGAAATGAAACAAACTGAAAATGGAAGAAAGTATGAAGTCAATTCAAAAGACCAGCTTCTAATAAATGAATTGGTTCAAAATGATAAGCTCAAGGAAGAAATTGAAAAATTGAAGCTGTTAAACAGTGCAATGTCTGAGAGACTTCTAACCTTAGAAAAAGGAAAAACGGTATGTATTGAAACTCCTGAAAAATTGAGCAATCTGGAACAAGAAATTGAAAAATATAAAACTGCTAACAAGGTGTTAACTGAATGTGTGAATTGCAGTGAGCAAGAAATCGCCAGCTATGAGTTACAAATCACCTCCTTGGAAAATGAAATTCATGACTTAAAAAATTCCTTGTCCAAATTTGTTCATGGTCAAGAAAATCTAGATAAACTGCTAGGTGTTAAAGTCAATTTTCAAAAAGAAGGGTTGGGCTATAACCCAACAAAGAAAAAGAGTTTTGAAAATAAGATTCAAACTTCAGCTGTTCCAAATGTTGCCTCTGCTAGTTCAGCCAATCCTTCAGTGTTTCAATTTGCTGCTCAAAGAATTCTGAAGCCAACTGAAAAATAAAAAGGAAAGAACAAAATGGCTTCTGCTACTTACATGCATCCTGTTTTTAAATCTCATGCTAACAGGAAAACTCATGTCAGAAATCATGAAGTTAAGAAAAAGAAAATGTCATGTTATTACTGCCATAGAATTGGACATTTGATGCATGAATGTAGACTAAGAGAACTGGATGATTTGAATGCAGAAATGATGAATGCTAGGAAATATCTTGCTGTTCATTCAAAGAAAACTGAATGCTCTCATTGTGGTAGATTAGGCCACACCTTTGCTCAATGTTGGGTTGCAAATGGTAAGAGAAAACCATTCTCACATCAAGCTAAATCTTATGCTAACCAACATGTTCTTAATATAAACAAAGCTGCTTCTCTGAACCAGCATGTCAAATGTTTTAACTGTAACAAGTTTGGGCACAAGGCCATTGAATGCTGGCATGCACAGAGTAGAAAATCCAGTTCCAAAACTGTACCTGGCAAACAGAGTTTTTATCCTGTCAACAGAAACTTCATGCATATGCACATAGAATTCATGCAAATAAAAATGTGCACAAATCAAAATTGAAATCTGGTACATCTGGCTGTCATCTTAGTAAGCAGAACTCTCTCTCTGCCAATAAATTTCATAACAACAGTAATTTACATAAGAAGAATTTGAAATCTGCTAACTCATGTCATTACTGTGGACAAATTGGGCACTCAATGCATAACTGTTCTATCATGAACTCTGATGACTATTTGGCACAGAAAAGGATGCAGGCAGTCCCAAAAGGGGCCAATTACTATGCAAGACCCAAAACCACTTGGGCTCTTGCTAGTGGAAAATAGGAAGGTGTCTAGCAGGTGTGCTTTGGATGGAATAAAAGGGGTTAATAAACCAAGGCACTCAAGAAGAAAAACCCCATATTAAATCTCTCAGGTAAATTCCCTGCATTTCCTATTCTCAAATTTATTGCATATCTTGTTTATTGTGATTCATGCATGATTGTCAATTCGTGCACTCTATGAGTATTCATATCTCTCAATGCTCATACTGAATTGTCTGCTTAGACATTAGAATTAACTTGCTTCTGAGAATCAAAATAATGTTCAGTGTTCCATGGCAAACATTGCTTGCTCTGAGGGGGAGTATTGCTTTCCTTGCTTGTTATGATTATCCTTCTGTCAATCAATTCATATTGAACGAGATTTCAGCATGATATTTATCTTATTGGCATTCATATTTCCGTTCATGCATAATCAAAAGGGAAGTTAGCTTGGGTTGGAGATCTCTGGCTAAATGATGTTTTAACGGACTGAGATGAAGCTGCTGGCTGAATGAATGAGTTAACGTTGTATGAGGATGGGGTCGACGCTTGAGGCTGCTTCATTGAAAAAAAAAACCCTTTGTGTAAAAGTGTCTCTGGCTGGTTGGATGAGTTGACGCAGCTACGGGACGGAGTTAACGCAGTGGGCATCTGCTTTTGGAAACAGCACTATTCTGTTTAACCGGGATAGTTGGATGAGTTGACGCTGCAATGTGACTAAGTTGACGCAGCTGTCCCTTAGTGGAACGTTGAGTTATATCTTCCTCTGTTGAAAACTTCTCCTTGCATACATGCAGCCATTTCATTGCATATCCTTCCTCATTGACTTTGCTGACAGATCTCGAACACATTCTTGAAAGCCTTAAGTCTCTAATTGGTATCATCTGGTTCTGAATTCCATCAGTCTTTCTTGTAGATTTCAATGGGCTATCCTGATCATAAATCTGAAAAATCTTGAACTAGAAATCTTCTATTATATGTTGTTATGAATGTCTGAAATAACTCATGTGGTTTAAGCTTTAATGTATTCAAGGAGTTTGACTTTAAAATCTCTTAACATATCTGAATCATGTCAAATAAACCTTAACCATCTGTCTCATGCATTGTCTTGTAAAATCTTCTGAAATCTGCACTATTGAATACATGACTTTAATTGGTTAAGTACATGGAATTATTATTGATCTGAAGCAAATGAATCCTTCTGAAGTGTCTAAAGGGTAATTTCTGTCAGAGCAATGACTTTGGTCACTGAGAAACACATGTCCAAAGGACTGTGTCATGAGGTACCTAGTTAACTCTGCAAAATAAAAATTGATTGCTAAATCAGGCAGAGCAATGGCATGCACACTGAGAAATACAACTCATACATCCAGAAATGACTTGGAGTGTGTCATGATGTGTAAACGCTATCTCTGTTCATATCAGCATGACAGTTAGTCACACTAGGTGCTTAAGGATATTGGCCTCTGATCAAGGTATATCCTCAGCCACAAGGTGTGCACTGAACTAGAATGTTCGTAAAATTAGTAGCATAAAGAGTTATTGAATTATTTGAATATTGATGATAAAATCAAATTGCTACAACCCTGGACAAGTTCATATGACTTCATATCTGCTTGATTTCAATACTGGTGCATGTAATTCCAAAAGAAGTCAATAAATTCGATTGTGTAAGAGAAAGGGTGTTTAAGCAAGATATGTATGAGGGCTTGGTTCACTTTTATTAAACCATGGGTTTAGATATTAATACAGAATTTTATTGATGAACTCTACATACATCATGATTAAACCACGCTGTTAATAAAGTTCATTCATAAGCTCTTATAATGGAAGACTTTGAAGACATGTTTTGGATTTATGAGATTAATATCCCCTTGAGAATCCAATTAAATTTCTTCCATGTGAAGCCGATCTGAAATACCTGTGCTCACTGTTCTTGACTTCTCTGAACAGAATTTTCCTTGAGTGTCACTGTGATTCCCTTCTCATTCTTTTCATAGGCTCCATTTAGTGAGGGGGAGTTTCATTATTAGATGCATCATGCTGCATAAGGGGGAGAATCTCATTCCTATCTGCATCACTGCGTAGACGCAATGTCACATTGGCGTCAACGCATTATGCCTCTCTGGCTACTTATCTTGTGTTTTCTGTTCACATATGTCTCACTGCGTAGACGCAATGCCCCCTTTGCGTCCACGCATTGCCTCTTATTCAATTTTTTTTTACCCGGTTCACCCACTTGAACCGGCTGAACCGTTCACTAAAAGGGTCCTCGAAGTCTCTTTAAAAGCGAAATGTGACCGCTGCTCTTCTTCACTTTTTCCAAAACCCTTTTGTCGTTCGACCTCTCGTGTCCCCCAAAAATCCTCACAGCTCTCTCTCCTGTTCGATTCATCTCCGTGCCATGGATTCTCAAGCATCCACTGAAAAAGGGAAGCAGAGGGCAGAGGAACAACCAGGAGGCTCAGAATCAGCAAGAGGCACAATAGAGTCCCACTCTCAAGTAGCTCGCGAAAAGGGAAGAAGGAAGGAGATGGGTCCACGCGATCCAAGTCCGCCAACCAAAAGGTTAAAGGCATCAGCAGTTAGAAAAGAGAAGTGGAAGGGTTTATCTTCAGGTTCTGCAACCGGTCAGAAAGATGCAGGTAGCTCGCGTACAGTCACCGTGGAAGAACCTCTGAAGGTTCTTATTTCCCGGTACGTTGATGCTACTGATCATAATATGCTCAAAGTTTTTCCTCAGTTGTTTCCTACACTGGACCATCAGGGCTGGTGGTCATTTGTCTCAACACACAAGACTTACTACCCCACCTTGGTCAGAGAGTTCTACCAGAACTTAAATTATGAACCTACTGTTCCAAAACTCACATCCAGTGTTAGAGGTGTCAGTTTCAAAATCACAGATAAGCTGCTTGCCAGAGCATGGAAGGTTCCTAAGGTAGGAGTTCAGCTGCATGATTTTGAATATGATGCGCACAAAGCGTATGAGCTCTTGACTAAGAAACCCAGTAATCACTCCGATGTCAGGGAAACCTACCTAGGCAGTCTCAAAGCCAATCATTTCCCTTCGTTAAATAGACTGCTCCACCACATTTGCACCTCCATGATCACACCACAGAGCAGTGGAAGAGAAAGGGTGACAGAGATGCAAAGATTTCTTTTCTACTGTATGCTGAAGAGAATACAGATTTCCCTGCCGGATGTAGCTATTCAAACTATGGGGTCATGTCTATCTCAGTCCAAAACCCTTCCTTATGCTGCCCCATTAACTGCTGTTTTTCGAAAAGTTGGTGTAGACTTTGGCCCTGAGAAGAAAATTATCATCCCTCGAGGGAATGTGTACACACTTTCTTATATTCAAAAGTTTATGGGTTTTGAGGTCATTGATGGTAAGGCTGTCATAACCCTTCCTAGTCAGAAATCAGCTCCATCAGAGATCGGTCAGGCATCAAGAACAACCACTATGGATGATGGTCAAGTGCATAGAGCAGAAATACCGATTCCACCTGTGGTGAGTGAAGACATGCCAGAGGACAACTCTATGAGAGGAGAGCAATTTTTTGAGGCTTCTGAGGAACCGAGTGGCTCTGTACCTACAGTAGAACCATCTACGTCTGGAGCCATTAAAGTTTATAGAAGAACCTCTCCAACTTGTGATGCAGCTCCACCACCAGCCACTGTTGAAGAGATGTTTGCTCACATGTCTATGATGCTACAGCGTCAAGATGCAAAGATGGACAAGCTAATGGAGTTTACAAATTTTCATCTCAACAAACTGACTGCTCGGGTTATACAATTTGAAGTTTCTGTCTTATCCAAGTGGCAAAAATTCCTACTCTCCAAGATGCTATCTGACCAAGCCACAAGGTCTGTCTTGAAAAACATATCAGTTCTTCTTGACAAACTCTCAACTCTAGTGAGCGACGTGCACATCACCCAATCTTCATTTTGTCAATCTTTTGCAAAGGTTATTGATATATGTTATGATGTGAGGATAGGTGTTGAAACCCTCAAGAGTCCTGTCAATGCACTTCCTCAATGCATCAAGGTTCTTTTAGGCAAGATTGACACTGTGACTGACACACTCAAATCTCTTGAAACTCAAGTAAAGAAATCTGATGATATGTTCTCTGCAATTGCACATGTGAAGACCACACTGCAACATGACTTAGCTGCTATATCTCAAGACATTCGCACGTTGCTGAGCAGAGATCAATCTACCACTCCACGTCAACCACCAAGTCAACCATCAAGGGCTCGCGGATCTTCTTCCAGTCATGCAAGATATTTCAATTGAGACCTCGTGCCAGATCACATGTTACCCCCTTCATGATGATGTCAAAGGGGGAGAAAAGAGTTCAAAGCAGTTTGAGTGCAGCTTGAGTTCCTTTGTACTAACAAATGCATTGATAAATGATAGCATATAATTTACCTGTGATTTATCTGTGATACAATGTAATGAAGCTTCTTGAATCTTAGATACTTGAATCTTAGATACCTGTCCATGCGTTTGTTTTATGCCTCATCCTTAAAACAGTCTAGAGTTGCCATCATCAAAAAGGGGGAGATTGTTGTACTCCTGGTTTTGATGATGACAACGATAAGCTAAGTGATATAAACACTTAAAGTTTTAATGAATGTTCAACAGGAACAAAAGGATGCAGGGTGCTCGATGCGTCAACGCCACTATGAAGCAGCATCGACGCAGCGGCTTAAGAGACGCCAATATACAAGGCAAGACAGGCTTGAAATACATGTTCGTGCGTCAACGCCACCAACTGGCAGCATGGACGCAGCAGTTCAAATATCTCCGTGCAACCTCTGGAGTACCTTGGAAGCGTCGACGCTGCAGCTCGTTGGGTCGACGCAGCAGCTTGATGGATTGACAAGGTGACTAGAGGGTGGATGCAGCTGTACAATGCGTCAACGCACTCCTTGATGCAAGAAGGCTGAAGTCACTCAAATTTCAGCTGCTGGATCATCAATGCGTCAACGCCACAGGTTGGAAGCGTCGACGCAGCAGTTAAAAGACTAAGCTGGTTACTCGCTGGAATGTATCAATGCGTCAACGCAGCAGGCTGATAGAGTCAACGCAGTAGACTTAAATCTTGCTGGTAGAATGCTTTGAAGGCTGCGTCAACCTTTTGAAGCAAGTGAGTTGACGCCACCAGACTGTAGTTGCTGATCGTGCTAATGAAGGGCATGTGATCCGAGGTACCAGGATACTGACACGTGGACTGAGGTCTCTTGGCGGGAATCGTGGAGAGTGCATGTCGCCCTAATCGCTGTTGATATATAAGGAAGACTCCTCTGTCTGAATGAAACTGATCGTGATCGACAGAAGCAGAGGAAGAGTGACAGCTTCCACGATCCAGAAGAAGAAAGGAAAAGAAAAGAGAGAGAAGAGAAGGAGCATAAGAGAAAGAAGAGAGAAAGAAAGAGATAGAGAGCTCGAGTAGAGTGAGAAGAGAAGCAAAGCCTTTTGAATATTTGTTCCTGCTGTTCCGTGGATCATATCCATCTCAGTTAGCTCTAGTTGAGAGCCACTGTTGTGCTACCATAGCTACAGTTTTCTGATTACTGTATTTTTCCTTTTCTTAGTTTCGTTTACATTTCTTTGTGGTTCTTCCGATTGCCCTGTTGGGGATCGGGTTCCTCCTGTGGATTCAGGAGAAGGGAGATCGTGGGATCTCCGGTTTGCTCGCAGCAGGGTGCCGCGAGTGGGTTCCCTCCGGCTGAGGAGGAAGAGAGGCTAGACCTCTGATCTGCCAGTAGCTGGGAGCTGCTAGGTGTTTCCCTCCGGGCTTGGAGGAAGAGAGGTTGATTCCTCCGGTTGCAAGTAGCTGGGTGCTGCTTGTGGGTTCCCTCCAGTTGGGAGGAAGAGGGGAGGCTATTCCCCTGGTCAAGCTGTTTGACAGCAATTGTTGCAGATTGAGTCTGTTGTGCTAGTGTTACTAGTGGAAGCCTCACTCCGGTTGGGAGTGAGGGGTGGATGTAGGTCTGGAGGACCGAACCACCTAAAAATTATCTGTGCTGTGGTTTGCCTTGCTTTAGCTCCATGTCTTCTACCTCCCATTCACAGGTTGTGCATGTTTGGCCCGCTGCTTTATCTAGAGATTTATTTTTTGAGCATTATATTCTGTTAAATGTGTTTGGGTGGTTTTACTCTGCATTCGCTCTGGTTGATCAGGTGACTGCAGTATTGCAGGCCAACTGTTTATTCATTTGACTGCCTTATCATTTCATCTTGGAAAGCTCATTAGTTTTAATTCCGCTTATCTGAGCATTAGTTTTTTAAAATTGGGCCATATTCTCTAGAGGGATACATTCACCCCCCTCTGTATCCAGGTCTAGCACCCTAACAGCGAGCTCAAAGGACCGGTTCACAAACCGGGTTCCGTAACAAAAGTGTCGACCTTGTGGGTCGACACATTTTGGAGACGATTATGTCTCGCAAGAAACAGATGGACACACGGTAAGAGTGTCGACCTTAGGGGTCGACACTTCTTCTCCATTTTGAAAAAAATAGGAGATATGAAGTGAATTGAGGTACTATTGGCCCAAACATGATTTCCACTGAGTGATAAGCACAAATTGGGCAATATGTGAGTAGTTCAACAGAGAGAAGTTGATTTAGGACAAAGGAACTCAAATACCCACACTAGGATGATCAACTCAATTAAAACATGCAAGCTTCCATTTCTAATTTCCATTACAACTCATTGAGATTGAAATAATGCAAGGAATAGCACCAGATGCGAGTTCAGCACATTCCATCCTCAAGAATATCATTGAAGCCAAGATTGCTTACCTTATCTCCTTCATTCTGAGCACTTCAATGAATTCAGGATTAAAGCATGTTAGAGTCATCAATTGCAGTCTGTTAACTCTGTGCATCAGAAATCATTGTTAGTGAAATATGATACAAGGTCCAAGTAATGCACACAATGTGAGAAAGTGACTCAATGCACAAGGCTATTTAGTCAAGGTTTATATACCCATTCAGCCATCACAATTTATAGCTGGTCACATGAGAACAATTCTGACCAACTCTGTTCAACACTCAACCATACATGGTTTTGTATTTAGCAAAATTCATTTTTTGGAAATTGTTCAAGATGAATTGCATGCTTCAATTAAGGGGGTTTAACAATTAAGTTCTCATTGTGCATTCTAATCACGTAGGCAAACAATCAAGCATACTTTAGGTATAAAATCATGCATGAAGGTCCCTTAGGGAAAAGTATAAAAGGAATGCAATGGATCTGAGCAATTATGACCGTGAACCATATTAACATGGTTGTGCTTACAGGTAGACGTGCTGCATAACCATTGAGAATCGACTAATTCAGAAAATACATTCATACAATCGAACTCAAGTTCAATATGTAAAAAATGACGAGTGACTACCGGAGAATATGGATTATCAAGAGTTCTAAAGAACACTAATAAGAATCTCTTCTCCCTACATTTCCATACAAATTGCTCGGCTTTTGGAGCTTCGCACAGTCCCAATTTTTAATTATTTTAAAACAACATGACTAACCTTTTTGACGCGAGGCATGCCCTTTGTCTCAGGGGCAATTCCCGGTTACTCGGTGTCATCACTTGCAACAATGTGGATAAAACATTTTTCAAAGTGAGTTTCCTCCTTTGTTTCAGGGGGGATTCCCGATTTACTTGATGTCAAATCACACTTATTCAACTTTATGCTGGGACTGACAGCTTTTTCCTCACGAGTCACTTGATTTTCATGTAGGGATTTGAGGATACTCAAGAGTGTTGAATGGAATTACTGAGATCCTTATTGAGTGAAGTCAACTAACTCAAAGTCCATATTGACAGAGTGATTGAACAGATAGTAGTAGATGAATTAGCCTATTCAATGTTTAGTCTCCCCCTAAGTGTATGCACGGTTGAAAACAAAAAGACCTTGTTAACATGTGTCATGTGTCATTCATGCCTGAATCAATGCAAATTTATTTAACAAGATTGTTCAGTCGTAGGAGAGTTCAAAAAGAACTGGGTGTATATTATATACATTCAGGCAAGTCAAAATGATGTATACAAGCAATTTGATTGCCGGTACGTGGCGGGGTACGTAGGTCCGAAGACCACACTCACGCATGATGAAAGCTTCCAGGTGGACTTAATCTACCTTTCCACTTACACCATTTTATATACCGGTTAATCATGGCATTCATGTACACGAATACGAAATGTATGCGAGTCAGTGCAACAGGATGACAGATGATTAACATTTTATTTGTATTCACAAGTATGCAAAAAGATGTGTGTGTGCTCTATGTGTAAAATTCAACCTTTATTCACAAAAAGAGACGAGTAGCTAGTAAAGGACTTTGTGAACAACTGCAAAATTATGTTATTCACATAGGAAAACATGAGTGAAAGTAGATAAACTCTATGAACAGTAACAAAAGGTTGTTATTCACATGCGAAAGTAAAAGTGGAATGCATTACCACGTTGGCTCATCAGTTTCTTGCCTTGGAGGAGTTTTATTCTATTGATAGCTTCTTCCATCACAAGGCATTCCTGCAAGACAAAATCTTCACTTTGATGTTTTGGGGACCCAAGCCATCTTGGGTCCCTGGGGGTTAGGTGCACCACGATTTGTAGCTCTCCACAATTTCCTTGCATTCATATCATCAAGGTGCAACAAAGAGCAATCATCCATTAGGTGTCCTACATAATGACAATAATGACAATACACACGTTGTTTCAGTTTCTTTGGTTGAGCATAACCATTGGACTTTTGTGTATGCCTGGGACTATATGATTTTGATTGTGAAATTTTGGTTTCACATTTAACGACCAACAATTTTTCATAGCATGGCCCATTCTTCCACAATGAAAGCTTTGACTTTCCTTTTCTCATCAACATGAAATCTATTGGTATGCATCTTAGAGGCATTCAAATCATTCTCTTTCATCACACTACAATCATGCATTAAATGTCCAAGCTCACCACAATAGTGACATGAAGCATTGTTTTGTTTTGGAGCTTGGGTTTTCACATCAATTTTCTTTGCATGCATAATGGGCTTCTGTTTGACAGATGAAGAGGTATTTGGTGTACTTGAGGAACTAGAAGCATGCACAAATGAAGTTTTTGTTTTCAGATTAAATGCTTCCTTTTTACTAGGATTGTATCCTAGACCTTCCCTTTGGAAGTTCACCTTAGTTCCCAAGAGTTTGTTTAGATTCTCCTCACCACTCACAAACTTGCCCAAAGATTTGTTCAGGTCAACAATTTCACTTTGAAGTGAAGCAATTAGAAGTTCACAGGACAAGATTTCATTTTCACAGGAAGTGACCTTTTCATTTAGAGTCGCATTTATAGTTTTGTAAGATTCTATTTTCCGTTCTAGAATACTTATATTCTCACTCTCTTGAGCGACCATGGACTTGCCTTTTTCAAATGTCAAGAGTCTTTCAACCATGGTCATATTTAATTGCTTTATATCTTCAAGTTCAGATTTCAACAGATCATTTTCTATTTCAGATGTCTCAAGGTACTTCAATTTTCCCTCTAGCAAGAAGATTTGAATAAGTAAAACATCATTGTCCCCTTTTAGTTTTTCATTTTTATCCAGAAGGGACTTGGCATCTATTTCAGTATGAAGAAGTTTATCAAAGAGTTTATCATCATATGATAAAGAATCTAACTTGCTTTTTAAACTCTCTTCAGTTTTCTTGAGCAGAGAAACTTTGCATGTCAGAAGTTCATTTTCTTTTTCCAGTTCTTCAATCTTTGAAATCTGATCAATGCATTTCACACAAGGGGAATTATCATGGATAGTTTCATTAAACTTTTTCTTCAGGGCTTTGTTTTCATGCTTCACCTTTTGGTATTTTTCTGACAATTCTTCATAGGCATCTACTAAATCTTCAAAAGACAATTCATCTTCATCTGATTTAGAGCTTACCTCCTCAGCACTTTCATCACAGGTTTGATAGATATCATCAGCCATTAATCCCTTTAGTCCTTGCTTCTCTTGAGCTTGCATCAATTTGTCCATAAGTTCTTTAGCGGTTCTGCAAGAGGACACAAACGTGAACCTGTTAGCATTGACATAATTTTTCATCAACCTCAGAATTGTAGCATTTTCATGACTCTTTAGTCTATCTCGGTTGGACCACTCGGTCTCATCCCGAGACAACTTATGAGGACCATCATTAACTAATTTCCATAAATTTGGATCAATTAAATTTATGGTTCTACACATTCTTCCCAGCCATGATTTAAAGTCATCACCATTATAAACAGGTAAAGAAGTCACAGAAGCAATATCTGAAGAAGCATTCATCATTCAAAACTACACTAGGATCCCTCTGAAGATCGTTTGATCTACTATAATAGAGTCGGGCTCTGATACCAATTGTTGGGTCCCATAGTGTAGTGGCACAGATCTAGAGGGGGGTGAATAGATCCCTCTCTAAAAATTATAGCAAATTAAAAAGACTTGAAGGCTTCTCAATCAAACCTCACCGAACATCCAAGTGACAAGATCACACACGGAGAGATGGCTATTTGAACTAGAAGTATACGTTGACAAATTTAGCATGAATGTGCAAGATAATCAATAACTCATCCTGTGAATGGTGGTAGAAGATAGGGAACAAGCATACAACCAATCATACATGCACAAGGATTTTTTAAGTGGTTCGGGACCACGATGGGTACCCTACGTCCACCCCTCACCACCTCGGTGAGGCTTCACTAAACCGCTGCACGAGGTAGCACATGGGGACGAGCCCCAATACACCATACGCTGCACGACGGCAGCAAAACACACACACGAGCACGAGGCTCAACACGCTACAGAGCAGCACAGACACGAGGGCGAACCCTCAACACGGTGCTCAGCACCACACACACACACCATGACGGGGACGCACCCCAACAATGATTACACACTCGGAGACCCCACTCCGAACACACACACAATATTCTTCGGTTTAAAAGATGAACTCAGATATACATTTGTAACCTCAATGGACATAAACAAGCATGAATAACTCTAAATTGTGATGAATATAGAGTTGAGGAAACTCCTGAGCATCAAAGATGAAGCTGGGTTCCTTGATGACTTCCGGGGACAGACAGATTGGAGAAGATGCCTTCACGAAGCTCCTTTGGTTCAGATCAGAAGAAAGGACGCAGATGCTTCAATTCCCTTTTCTTTGGTGACTTTATGGCGCATCAAGTCCATGGGTGATGGAGAGATGGTTCAGCCGTCGTTCTTCAACCCAATGGCTTCTGGAAGGTGGAGGACGAACGTCTTCAACCTTGAATCGATCTCAGCATAATGTGGGAAGAAGCTTCAACACGTTCCAGCCGCTCTTCCTACAAAACCCCAATCGTATATGCATTAGATGCTCCTACCTTCTTGAATGGAAACCCTATCTCATATGATATATATATAATACCAGGAAAATGAGGGCGACGTGGAGGATAATATTCCTTAAGGACCAATCACGATTGGGCACAAAAAGAGGGGATCGAGCTAGGGCTCCGGCCGCCGCGCGAACCGACGTATTTTTCGATCGCCGGAAAGTGTCGACCCCTAAGGTCGACACTCGCATACGGGTAAACAGAACAAAGGCCGAAACAGCACCCAGCGACGAAAGTGTTGACCCATGGGGTCGACACTTTCTGCCTATGACAAAGAGACAAGCCACGGTAGAAAGACTTGGAATAAGTGTCGACCTTGTGGGTCGACACTTATGTCCTGGATTCTGAAAAACAAGCCCAGACAGAACCGAGTGATAAAAAGGTCAACCCCATGGGTTGACTTTTTATCCCCAGCTTCGAAGACATAAGAGGGCCGGCTGAAAACAGCATCCCCGGGATAAAGTGTCGACCCACGGGGTCGACACTTTTCCTGACATAACAAGCTATGAGAAAACACACGATAGGGTAACTCTGAAATCATGAGACATCAAGGATAACTACATGATGGGAGAAATTAAGTGACTCTACCCCTATTATCACAGATAAACCCAGTAGAAATAGATATGGAGTTACCTTGGGGTCTATTCATCCAAGCAACACACGAATTCTCCTTCAACCAACCAAACAAAATAACTTTCCATTTTGTTGGTCCATATGCCTGTAAAGATCCACTTGGAAGATATCCAAAGTGGTCTATATGTTCATTCCATTCTATACACACAACCGTTAAGTGAATTAAATGAATCAACCATAGTCTAAATTGACCAAAAGTACAGTAAGGTGATTCCATGAATTGGTTTGAATCACTCCCTGTCTTCATCTCTCCCTATGCAACATGCAAGGCAATGTCAATCTAATTCAGCACATAATTCATGAATTTTAAAGGCATCTCATTCAATAATTGCAAGGGTATTGAAATGAACTCCATTTAGTCATGAATAGATTAAAGCATATCATTCCTCATCCACAAATCACATATTGCATTTAATTACATGGAACCCAATCACATGGTATTTAGTTAATCATCAAAATTCCATAATACATGGTAGTGCACGGGGTTCAACATAATGAAAGAAAAGACCTACCCTTTGCTTCGGCATCTAACCCGATGTCGATGAATACATCTGCTCTGATCTTCATCATCATCGGCGAGATCAATGAATGTAACGTTAACCCGGACCTTTTGTCCTTGTTAATGAAAGAAAAGACCTATCTTTTGCTTCGGCATCTAACCCGATGTCGATGAATGCATCTGCTCTGATCTTCATCATCATCAGTGAGATCAGTGAATGTAACGTTAACTCGGACCTTTCGTCCTTGTTAATGAAAGAAAAGACCTATCTTTTACTTCGGCATGTAACCCGATGTCGATGTATACATCTGCTCTGATCTTCATCGATGACATCAGTGAATGTAACGTAAACTCGGACCTTTCATCCTTGTTAATGAAAGAAAAGACCTATCTTTCGCTTTAGCATCTAACCCGATGTCGATGAATACATCTGCTCTGATCTTCATCGGCGACATCAGTGAATGTAAAGTTAACTCAAACCTTTCATCCTTGTTAATGAAAGAAAAGACCTATCTTTTGCTTCGACATCTAACCCGATGTCGATGAATACATCTACTCTGATCTTCATCGGCGAGATCAGTGAACGTAACGTTAACTTGGACCTTTCATCCTTGTTAATGATGAAAAGACCTATCTTTTGCTTCGGCATCTAACCCGATGTCGATGAATACATCTGACCTGATCTTCATCATCATCGGCAAGATCAGTGAATATAATGTTAACTCGAACCTTTCATCCTTGTTAATGAAGGAAAGGATCTAACCTTTGCTTTGGCATTCTACCTAATGCCGACGAATGCACTAGCCATGATTATCGTCATCGTTGGCAAAATCAGCAAACACACAGTTGCTCGGGCCTTCCGCCCTTGATGACTTGACCTTCTCTTTGCCCTGGCGTTTACTCAATGCCGATAAATGCAGTAATCCTTCACCATCTACCCAAAGACGCCTCCCGACTGAGCTAGCATAACCTTGACCTCAGGAAGAGTTGAGTGGCAGTGGAGCGAACTCCTCATACCTTCTCTGAAGGCGTCAGCGCTCTCCTGCCCTACCAACTAATGTACCCTGGGCTTGGAAAACTAGTTTCACACCTCTACCCAAATTCACGAGGGAAAGAAAAGAAAGGAAACGTGCAGCTGCAGCTTGGTACCGAAATTGCAAAGGGAAGAGCTGAAGAAATTTCATTACATAAAGGGAAAGGTACATGGAATCATGAGACATGCCTCGGAATACATGAAGTTCCAACGAAAAAAGAGAAGAAAGAGAAAGAAAAGAAAAGACACTACTGGTTAGAGCGGCGAAAAATGTCATTTAATTCTAAAATCCCGATGAACAGGTGATCAACCATTTCTTGCAGACGGCGCTCCTCCACCTCCAGCTTTGACAGTTCTTCTTGGATAGAGTTGGCGCGCCCTTCTGCCAAAAAAGCCTCATTTAAACTCTGCACCTGCAACTCCTTGCTGCGCACCAGGTCTTCTTCGACATTGGCTAGCTTAGCACGAAGCTCAGAACCCCGCCTCTGTAAAGAGGAAACATAATATGCAGCACCTTCGGCAAGGCTCCTATGTTCGTAAGCAACCTCTTCGAAGGCCCGCAAGGCAGCGTGACCCTCGCTCCGCTGAAGTTTTAAAGCGACCAACTGGTCCCTTAGACCGTGCTCGATAAATTCTCTCCGATTTACATATCTCAGCAGTACGGTTACACGCGGCGTCCAATCCTGCATGGGGCAGCCGAATGCCAAAAGGGTGCGAGACATGTGCTCCACAAGCCCCCTTAACTGTGTGTAATATAGGTCCTGACATGCCAACACATTCTACTTGAGCATCTCCAAGTTCTGCCACACCATTTCATCTGAGGATTGCAAACCAAGCGATGGCGTGTCAAGGAGATGAAATTATACTTTGCTATCAACCTCAGCCCAAATATCATCAGTAGGCTCTGAAGAAGATGAAGGCAATGCCGGCAGGGAGGAAGGTGGTTCCGTCAACCCCTCTTCAAGCCACTCAATGGACTCAGTACCAATTGGGGAAGGGACTTCAGGCTCATCTTCCATCGAAGGACCAAAATCCTGAACTTTGAGTCCTACACCTTCAGAGCTGAATTCCATGTGTTGCTCTGGCTATGTCACCTTTTCCAGCTCCGTATCAGTAGTGATCGCCAGAGCGGTTTTTTTGCCAAATACTCCTCCCTCTAAATCTCCGCTCTTCGCGGCAAACCCTTCATGCTGCTCGACCTGGGCTACTCGCTCCGTCTCAGTCCCAGGAGTGAAAGTCAAATCTGTTGTCCTACCGGCCATTTCTCCTAAAAATTCTGCACCGTCCAAGGTGGATGCTCCATGATGCTGCACCTGGGCTACTTGTTCTGGTTCCTCACCAGCAATGATTGCTAAAGCAACGGCATCGCCGGTTGTCTCCTCTCTAGGCTCCGCCCCTGATACATCTCTAGTAATGGCAGTATCAGCTAATTCTGGCATGGCTTCCACTAGCTGAAGCTGAAATTGTTATGTTGATGATTTACTTATGCCCAATATGGAGCCGAACCCGCATGAAAATTTTAGAGCAATTGGCTTCAATATGGGCGCCTTACCCACAACGGGAGTGAAGGCCATGCCTTTTGCATGGAAAGGGGAGAAGGGAGTAGCAGCAAACACTGCTGGAAAGTTCAACCCTACTGAAACTATGGGTTCCTGTAAAAAGGACCAAATGAAAAGAGAAGTGACAAAGGAACATCTCAGATTCCTTACTATATGCGACGGTAGACATGAAATAAATATGTGAAGGAAGAGGAACTTACTTCATGTCGTATGAGGCCTAGGGCACTGGCTCCTGCGGCCTCCAATGCTGGCAGTGCCAGGCTCGAAGAAACCTCTCCCCCTTCCACCACGGAACTTGGCACAATTGAAGGGCCTAATGTTAGCCGAGGTGGGTTGAATGCAGAAAACTCGCTCCCATAGGAGAGGGAAGGAATGCTAGCCTCCGGCCCCAAGTCCTTTTCTTCCTCACCATTGGAGGGCTCATAATCTACAAGCTCATCTGAAGTAGAACTTTTAGCTAGCTCCGTTGTTGCTGTGCCGGGACCCTTTAAGCGTCCCGAATTGTCTGGGGCCGCCGTTGAAGAAACCTTCTTTGAAGCCAGTTTGGCCAGCCGCTCAGAAGATCGTCGGGATGGCAACATACTCTGAGCCAAAGATACAACGAGAGCAGCTCCAACAGGTTCCGAAGAAATGATATCTGGACAATTGACAGATAAAAATAATTAATGAAAGGAGGAATAATGAAATAAAAGTGTCCTTACTGAAAAAGTTCCTCGGGCTACGATATTACCTTCACCGCCCTGGCTAGCTGTCGGAGAGGGAAGGTCCTTTGTGACCAAAAAGGTGGGTGCTTCGACGCTCCCGGCTTCCTCCGTATTGCCAACAATTGCCGCTTCTTCGGCAGTTGGAATAGGAGAAGCTACAACACCTGAATGAAAAGCAAAAGGATGAAGACCCGAGGCTATATCCAGACCGGAAATGTAAAAGGATATACCTGCTACAGTAAGTGCTTGCTCTTGCGCCACGTCAAATTCTGTAAATGATGGAATGGTTGTAATGGGGAGACAGGGGCTTCCGCTGCAACCCTCTCCTCTGTTAAAACTTTTGCTCGAGCCCTCTTGGCTAGGGAAACGGCCTCTTTTACTTGAGAGCTCTCAGGCTTTCGAGAGCCCCTCGAAGGCAATGGCACGGTAGTCAGAGATACGGCTGGGGGCTCAAAGTAGTCAGGCTTCTGAGCCCTCAAAATCTGCTTCCGGTATCGATGCTAGTCTTGGAAGCTGAGAAATCTGCAAAGGAGGTGCGCTCGCAGGATGATTGTGTAAGCAATGCGCATATATGAATGAATAATGATCAAGGCAGAACGGAGTATACCTGGTGGGCCTTAATACAGTGGAGAAAGGGACCAATAATACCAAGGGGGTTCCTTGTCCCTGGACGCACCTTCCCGAACTAGCCAACAAATATTGCCAATATTGGCGCAACGTTCAGCCAAAAGCGTCAGGTCTTCATGGCCATGAGCTGACAAACAATAATATAGGCCGAGATAGTCCATACCCCATCCATCAGCAAATTTGAAGGCAATGAACAGAGGCCTTTCTAATATCACCTCAGCCTTTTCACTGATAGAGAGGCCGTGAATATGCAGCAGTACAAAAACCCAAGAAGTCTGGCTATATAAGGTCAGCTGACGATCCTCTTTTCTCACAAAAGTCCTATAAGGACATAGACGATCGACCTCTGGACGCCATGAAGCTGGACCTGTGATGGGTTCTTCCACGGGCAATGGGAATTATTGCAAGGCGATCCTCTCGCTGCCAACTCTGCACAGGCCCTGAAGAGTTTCCATGAACTCATCTTTGCTGATCTCGGGGTGCACCGGCTGCGGCTTGGGTGTCTTGTGCTTGACGGCCTTCTACGCAGCCAAATAAGCCTGCACTTTAGATTCCTTGCAGAATTTAATCCTTCGCAGATGATGTGAATCAATTTTAAATATGGCCGAGGATTGGGAGCTCAAGAATTTACATTCAGTAATATCCCAACAATTGAGCTGAGAAATTCGATAAAAGCCGGTGCGAGCATTCCACCACTTGATATACTCTGGCGTCACACGGGGAAAATGCCCAGGAACAGGCACCCTGAAAGAAGCCGCTTCATGGCAATGGAAATAGTCCCACCATGTGAGGACTTCTTCAACAGCAGTAGACCCTCCCCTCGATCGACTCTCCAGCGAAAATTATGCTGACAAGGGAGGAATTTGCTGGTCATAGCCGAAATTCCTAGCAAACCAGAAAGGGTAGTAAGGTTCCAGATAAGCACTTATGCCCTTCCTGAACACCAGGATGCTGGTCCTAATAGATAGCACCCAGTCTACCAACTCTGGTTCCAATGAGGGCTTTGTATAGAGCTTGACTAAGACGGGGTGAATGTGCTCCTCAACTTCACCAAATTTACATTCCCACGAGCGGTTCACCGGCGGGCTTGAATGAGCGGCCAAGCTCTAGAAGTGTAAGGCTCCAGGGGCATTCATCGGCACTTTTGTCAACTGCCCCCTAAGAAAAGAGAGCTGGTCCGATGCTTGCTGTGGCTCGACGTCAACAAACTCCAACATTCTTGGGAATAAGTTTGTTGACTGGAACGTCCGGGTAGCAAATTCTGAAAATAGTGAGCATACCCAGGCATTGAAAAAGTGAAGTGGACCCACAGTTCGCAGAGTCCTCGGAAGATGATTGCGGTGAAGATCTCCCAACATTTTGTAAATCAAACATAACACGGCAGGGCAAAGGGACAGCTTCACGCCCCATGCCATTAAGCACGCCGGATATATAGCCTCAGCGTGAATTACTGTCTCATCCCCTTGTGGCAGAGCAAAAGAACATAGCCAATATGTCAAATAGGCTGTGCAATGTGTAATGGGGTCTAATCCCGCAGGGTTAGGGCCACCTCGACGCCCTCTACGAAGAGAAGAAGATAGATGAGTCTCCCGGCGAGACCGCTTCTTCAGTCTGCTCGGAGCTGCTCCAATAGGGGGAAAGTCCTTATACTTCTCCTCGCCTTCAAAGAAATATTCCAACCATAGGCCCAATCGCACCCGTTTCCGTTCTTTGCGTGAGCGGGAGGAAGAAGACTCTGTAACATCCTGAATGGATAACCACAATGTACGGTACACCTTCATGAGGTACCGATATGCAAGCCCGATGTAATAGCGGCCCTCGCCGTCAGTGCGATCTTTGATCTAGTCTGGCCAACAAACTTCTTCATATGGCTCACCGTCAATAGGGTGGTCGGATAGCTGATACAAGCTCCATAAGTCTAAGGAAGTTTCACCTTCCGATGTATAAAAGGTGTTGTACTCTGGACAAAACACCTCCATCATTCCGTAGCACAAACCCTTCGACATAGGGTATCGAAAGCAGGATGCATATACACTATGGTACACTCCAGTCTTCATCAGAATAAAGCCATAATTCTGGAGCACATACTCAGTAAACTCTACATCCCCGTCTCGAAAGGCATGTGCATCGGTGGCTTTAAAGTCGGCAAACCAGCCAGCAACAATATGATGCTTGAAACGGATTGCCAAACAGTCCAGAAGGAATGATTCTTCTCTGAACCCCCATCTCAATGGGGCCAAGAAAAGGCCAAACATTGGCTTCTCTTTTTGCAGATTTCTCCTAGATAAGTCCCATCTAGCGGGAGTAAATTCTGGAGTTCGAGTTAGCATCCCTTGCGTTGGGGTCAGCTCTGACACACTAGTGACAACATCCCACTTATGGGTATCTCCTGGGAAGTAAATCGGCCCACTCCTTACTACCGAACCAAGCAAGCTATCTCGGTCTAAGAGGATGATGTGTTCTGCTGCCCAAACAATGAGAACATCTCGCTTCCCCGAGAGGTTGAAGACATCGAAGAATGACATAAGATGCTTGTCCTTCGGGAAGTCGATCATATAGCCCTGGCTTCGGTCAAATGAAAAATTATCTCTGTCAGAGATAGTCAACTGCCCAACATCCATAGAATCCGTCTCTGAATCAGATGACTCTGATACAATAGCCAAGCGGCTTCGCCCTTGGTCAAGCTCATTGACATTCTGCCACGTCACAACTGGACGCACACCGGATGAAGTGCCAGTCCCTTGCATGGCCACAGCCGAAGTTGGTGAAGCCATTGTTGTAGCTGCAACAGAAAGAACAAAAGAAATTAGAAAATATTCTGAAGAAATTTTGGCACAGTCTCCCCTTAATCGGGACCGTCCCCAGACAAAGGGGAACATGTCCACACACTAGGGTGGGACGGTCCCTAAAAACAAAGCCGTAGGTGGTACACCTAGGCCGAGTGGACAACGGGGAATGCTAGTTTCAAGAACTCGCCTACTATGAACCTCCCCGAAGCCATTAAGTAAAGAAGGGTGAACCCCTTTGAATATCAAATGAACAAGGCTTCGTTGCCCCACTACTACTCTGCCACATCGCCGTCGTTACTTCCCTGGCCCGGTCTCGCACGAAGAGTAGAGAAGCCCACCACTACTCACGCTGGCATGATCCGAAGGCAGCAAAAGAAGAGAGAAAGAGAGGGGGGAAAATGCCCCGCTGACTCCTCGAATGAAATAGGGCCACCACCTCTGCCGTGTTCGACAGACGAAAGGAAAGAAGGGTGGTCGCCCACCGTCTCCACCGTGCTCACCAGAGAAGGGAACGCCGCCGTGTCCGCCAGAGGGAAGACGAAGAGGAAACATCACCAATAGAGAAGAAGCCCGCTGCTGAAAAGGGGGGGATGCCAGCGAAAAGTGAAGGATAAAAGAGTTTTGAAAACCCTGCGAAAAGGGTTTTAAGTAGACAAAGAAGCGGGGTGAGTCGGTGATAACCCCACCGACTCACCGCTCCTCCAAAATCAAGGCCGAGGCTCGCCACCGACTCAGGGCCTAAACCCTTCCACTAAGTCAGGTGGTCGACTTGCCACCGAATTGGTAGCAAAGGTGCGCCACCGACTCGCGAGCGTCACCGACTCATTAGCGCCACTGACCCACTAAGATAAGCCCTTCGTCGAATCACTACCAGTAGAGTCGTGTCATCGACTCAAGGCAAGGTGGGTCCCACGTGTCAAAGCCCGATGAAGCAAGCACATCCACAGACCCTACCTCGCTTGTCCCTCGCTCGCGACGTCCATGGTTGGGGGGCATTTGTTGACGTCTAAAATATTAGTGGGTGATAATTATATGCCAGAAGGAGCCAACTAAAAAGTCAACGATGGATCCGCTCGGACCGCTGAAACCTCAGGTGATCTCACAAGAAGTACCGGGGACTCCACATTTCACTATCTCGGGGTAAAATATCTACCACGGCTCACTAAGGCCTTATAACGGTCAGAGCCAATGAGCTGACATCAAAGTAATCATGTCGGGCATGTCTCCACATCCCATCCGATTAGGATGAGAATGTAACAGGTGTATCTCAACCTGATAAAGGAAGCCCCCCCCCCCGAGATGAAGAAATGCCCCTGGCCCCTCAGAATAGAGAGCGGAAGGCCAAATCAGTAGAAAACCCGGGTGAGCAGATCAGGACGCCCGGAGTGCCGAAGTGGTCCATAAGTGACCGAAAAGCGGTCCCATAAGGGTGAAAAATCTCCAAGTGGATGTCCACTCAATGAAGACGCTTTATACAAGCGTAAAGCAAGCCCAAAAGCACGATACCTAGTGCCAAAGGCGATATCAGCGGAAAACCCAGGAAGTCTGCTTAGCACACGCGGAATGCTGGGATGGTCTGTAAAAGTGGCCATAGAAATGTCTAGTCTGGCCAGAAGTGCTTCGAGGGGTGGCCCTCCTAAACAGGGTGCTCCACGTGTCTGCAAAGTGGAGTTGGTGGTACAAATCGACGTGCCAATGACCGAATCAGGGCAAAACTCAGAAAATGGTACGGGTTCGGCTCGTGCTGGAAATCTTCAGAACTTCAAATCAGGGCTTCGAAGCATATTCCGGGGCCACTGCATCAACTCTAGGGCCACTCTAGATGACAAGCTCTCATTGGGTCAATTTCAGGGCAAAAAGCCAAAATTATCGAAATACCACTCTAAGTAAGTCGGTGGCGCCATGAAGATTGAATCGGCAGCGCCTAAACCGGCTGATCTGGTGATGCGCGAATGGTTAATCGACGGCACCCCGAGGAGTCGACAGCGTCGCTGATTTGGCGATGTATTTGGCGCCAGCAAGTCGGTGGCGCTTCACCCATCCCATCGAAGATCCGATACCCTATTCCGGCCTCCCCTCTATAAATAGGGCACTTGGCCCTCGATAGTAGAGAGATAGAGCTCGGAGAAAGAGAGACCCCCAACCGTGCAGAGATAGGATAGCCACCTGGAGATAAACAGGAAGAGAGAAGAAGAGCCGAAGAAGGAGAAGAGTGGAGGAAGGTGGGTTCCCGTCGAAGGGGCTCTATCTTGTTCTGTATTCTTTTTTAATCGATTTCCTTTCTTTCTCCGTTGGGTTGTTCTCCCCAATCCTCTGAGCATTGTATTACCCGTTTACCTCCCTCTGTAATTGTAGAGGAGAGCAAATAAGAAAAAAGGCTGGAGCTCCCTTGGTTACTATTTTGCATTCTGTCTGTAATTTGTTCTCCCTCTAGTTACCTTTTTTCTTCCTCGTTGGTTTTTCCTCCGAGCTTCCTAGTTCCCTCCCGAGCGTGAGGAGGCCCTCATGGGCTAAAGTACCAGTCGATCCTGGGATTGCTCAAGAAAGGGGAAAGGCCTGTAATGTTTTCCCTCTCTTTTCTGTGAAATGGCCCACGGCCACACCCTAACCGGGAGACATTAAATCCCCTCCCCAGAGGCTATGGCTATTATCGATGGTATTGTTGATTAATGTAGTTTGATTTCATATACATGGCTATCCATGAGCGTGTGTTCGCCCACCATCGAGCGAAGGAATAAACTACGAACAGCAGGCTGCCAGATGCTCTTTCACTCGTTCCATGAGTTGTAAGGGCATCGGCGTGTTCCAACAACTGTTGCAACGACAGTTCGCTGGTTTCCTTGAAGGACACTGTATATCCCTTCTTGTGTTCGATGATTTGCCTTCAAAGGTTTCTGTTTCCTTTCGAATCTTCCCTTTTCTAAGACAGGCACGAGTCATGCTTATTAACTAGGATCGCCTGATTTGAGCTTTGCCATGTAGCGGGCAGAAGCCTTTATGGTTGTTTCTTCAAACGCATGGATTTCATTTGATTACGCCGGTTGTCCTCAATTACCGATGCCAGCCCATCCCTAGCGAGGGGAACAACCCCTAATTACTGCTCATCTCATGTCATACTTCACTCACTCCGGGTTCTAGGGGGTCTGTCGCCTTATAACATGTTCCCCTGGAAACCCCTTGTACAAAGTGAGATATAAAACGCCACTTAGTTTGCTACAAAAGTCCCTCACTGTCTCTAACTCCCTTAGATTATCCTGAATCCCTCGTAGGCTAGCCCTCGAGATTTCGTTCAGGGATGATCCTTGGGCTTTGAGGTAGTCCTAGTTGACTTCTCAAAATTTTTCATGGTTTAACACCGGTATCTCGTATATTGATCCGCTTCATTAGGGGAGCATTCCCTGTACAGGGCAAATGCTGCCCAATTTTCTTCAAGATTTCCCCACTGATTTCATTCCTTCGTGTATGTTGAAGTGTGTTTGTGTGTCCTGATATTTCTTATCTGCATATCTCAGAGTCCCTTGTCTTCAATTGACGATCTCAGGAGCTGCATAACTGTGTTTGAGTATGAACCTCGCGCAGACAAACCAAAAGATGAGCAAACAAACAAACAAAAAAAGTAATAATATATATATATATAATATAATAATAACAAATTTTCTCTAATAATTGGGCAGTCATGCCTTTGAGATTCTTAATTCTCAGAAATTTTCATTCAAATGCCCTTTATGGTGTGAAATCATAAAATTTTTTCTTGCAAGGATTCTTGTGAAGCTTAAACGGTGTGCATCTTTGTGATTCGGTGGCGTCGCCACCAATTAATCCGTTGCGTTACTTTGATTCGGTGGCAACGCCACCGAATCACCCTTCGCTTCCACCTGCACCGACCCAGCTATCACCTCTTCACACCTGCACCGACTCTCCTCTTCACCCTGCACCGACCCGCCTCTACTGCTGCACCAACGCACATCACCCTTCCCTTCCACCTGCACCGACCTAGCTATCCCCCTTCCCTTGAGCTGCACTGACACACATTACCACCCCTTCCACCTACACCGACCCTGCTACCACCTGTTTATACATGCATCGACTCTCCTCTTCACCCTGCACCGACCCGTCTCTCCTGCTGCTCCGACGCACATCGCCTTCCCTTCCACCTGCACCGACCCGCCTCTGCCGCTGCACCAATGCACATCACCTTCCCTTCCACCTACACCGACCCAGCTATCCCCTTTCCCTTCAGTTGCACCGACGCACATTACCACCTCTTCACACCTACACAGACTCCCCTCTGCTGCAGCACTGACCTTACCCTCACTGCATCAGATCTAAACCCAAGCCTGCACCGACCTTGCCCACATGCACAGACCCCGAACCTCAACATGCATAGACTTGGCCCAGCATGCACAAACCTCAAGCCTTAACATGCACAGACCTGGCCCAGCATGCACAGACCCCGAGCCTCCAGTTGCACAGACCTTGCCTAAACCCGCACTGACCTTACCCTCGCTGCATCAACCTTCAACCCAGATGTGCACCGACCTCGCCTTCCCTGCCTCAGCCTTAAACCTAGAAGTGCACCGACCTCACCTTCGCTGCCTCAACCTTAAACCCAGATGTGCACTTACTTTGCCCTCGCTACATCAGCTCTAAGCCCCAACATGCACCGACCTCGGTCTTTAGGTCAGCCCTCTTTAACCCCTTTTCCGGTCAACCTCTGACATTTGTCAAAACCTAATAAAACTTTCTAATAAATGATTAATAAAATTAGCCCCACTAAAACATTAAAAAAATAAATAATAATAATATTAAAAATATATAAAACTAATAATAAAAACTAATAAATAATAAATAAAAAGTATAAAATAATAATAACAATATATATAATAAATAATAAATAATAGTAGTAATAAATCAATTAGTTGAGCCTGCATTTCTATTTGAATGTGCAATTATGCATGCGCGTTTACGCAGTCCCGGGTGGCATCTTATCTTGGCAATTAATCAAGGGTTTTTCCTCTATTTCGAAGGATGTAATTAACCCCATAACCTTTATGGTATGGCGGACTTTCGGTCTTGACCTGAATTTCACAATCGACTAACCAAGTCAGATCGAGTGCACAATAAACTTGTCACATATGTGACAGGCATGCCTATGCAATAAATTAATATAAAACAATAATAATAAATATATATATATCTTATCCAAAAAAAAATTAGATCCCCCACAAAGGCTGGGTAGAAAATTTCCCTCCAAGAATCCTACGATCTGATTGGTCCAGTATAGACACAAGAGCTTCCCTCCAAGATTCTTCAATTTGAATTGCTAGACTAAGCAAGTAAGGTTTGACCAAAAGTGCATGCAGCATCTTTAATTATCATGGGCTGGCTTGTAGAGAAGGACGTCCTTCTGTCCTGGTTGATGTACTATAGGGAAAACCACTTGAACAGTCCTCTCTTAGGATAGAAGAGACAGTCCTCTTGTAGAGAAGACTTTTGCAGATTTGATCCCTGACACGATCTTTTTCAAAAAGATATTCTGAGATGTTATAATGAAATGGCAGGACCTCTGACCTAAGAGCCTTCCTCCGGACCTTGAAATTCATGATTTTGGAGCTTTACGGTTCTATTTTAATCCTCTGGATGATCTTTAGAATGAGTTGTAAGTTTGAGAGAGAAAAGCTAAAAGTTCTTCTACTGCGTCGACGCAGCAGTGACCTTGCGTCGACGCAGCTTCATGCGTCTGCCGTTGCTAGTGAGCTGGCGTTGACGCAGTGAGGGCATAGCATCGACGCAACCTTCATGTCACCTTGAGTCTGCTGGCGAGCTGGCCTTGATTGCGTTTGTTGGTCCCTGGGTAGGCGAGCGGACAAGAAGGGGGGGTTGAATTGTCCCCACACGATATGGCAAATTAAAAGTTATGTAGCGGAATTACCAAGTTTAACAAGATTGATAGAAATAAAGTAAGCAATGATAAACAAGTTCTCTCAATCTCACTGTTCACACGCGATCAAGATAAACAACGTTAACATTACAATTCCACAAACATACATATCACAAAGCAAACTACTGGACATGGGAATTTTTAAGGTGGTTCGGGACCACGACGGGTTCCCTACGTCCACCCCTTACCAAACTGGTAAGGATTCACTCGCTGGATAAACCAACACGGGGAAGACTCCCCAAACACGGAGCAAGGCTCCAACACACACGGGGATAAATCCCTAATACGGAGCAACGCTCCAACACATACGCAGGACGACGCCTGCATATACACACGGGGATGCGTTCCAACACACACACACACACACACACACAGACGGAGTCTCCAACACGATCTGACACTGAATCACAACACACATAGACTTACTACAATGAACGCAACACAACGACACACACAGACGCACTGGATCGTGAATCCAGCAACATACACAAACGCACGCTGCAACAACCGCAGCACCGAAAGCACACGACCGTATGCAAACGGTCACACACACACGAATATCTCTAAGAGTTGAGGAAATAAACACAAATACTCAAGATATGCTTAGATCTAAATAAAACCCATGGGAAACATCACAAATAGATAGGAATAAGATATAGAAGTTGTTTCCCCTTCGATTTCCCAAGCCTATGGATGTTGATGCCTGATTCTCAGATTCGGATGATGATGATTCTTGCGTCCTCTTGTTCCTCTCATTGATCCGCTCCTTTTCTTCTTCTTCCCCGAACCCCAGAGATGCCTGGATGCAGATGAAAACCTTACAAAACCTTCTCCCACATTCTTCTCTTCTACTCCTTGGCCTTCTGCTCTTGTAAGATAGAAAGATTTGCTTATTAGGGTTAGTTCTCCCCAAATTCATAGCTCATATATAAACCCACACAAAATGTATGAAAAGACCATTTAACCCTTGCCAAAACTATGTGAAACATGCCTAAACATGTATATCATAACCCTAGGGGCAAGTGCGTAAAAGTAGAGCACAAATCGATTGGGTTTAGATGATTTTCGGATCCACGTTTTTGGGTTTTCATCGCGAACGGTCGACCTAAGATTGGGGGCGGTCGACCTAAGTTTTACAGAGCTGACCTAGTCAGCCCTGGGAAGTTCAGTTGATCGAACTCCCCAGTTCGGTCGACCGAACTATGCAATCTTTCCAAACTATGCACAGTTCAGTCCTATTAATCCTCAGTTGCCCAAGCAAGTCAAAGTGATCAATCCCCTCTGATTTTGGAGGGTTTATACTGAAGATCTTAACCTGCATAAAGCTGGATGCTAACAAAAGAGGACACATAAATGCATGCAATGTAGCCAAACAGATATGTATATATACATGCAACATAGCTCCCCTTCTTTATTTAAAGATATGGAATAGGTGTAGGTGAGTCAATACATCTAGAATGTTCAAGTATAACACTTAGGAGATTGTGCAATCACACAGAAGAGTTATGCAATAGTCAAAGTCAATCAATTTTATGAATACATACTAAATCAAATTTTCATGTGTGTAAGTAAATAACATGAAAATAGACTGTTGCAATATGGATATTCAGATTTTCTTATCAACACTAAGAGAGATTTTACAGATTGCACTTCAATTTATGAGAACAGCGTATTGGAGGCTATGCTCTGTCACAAAGAATTTTTCAATTCAAAAAATTTTCACAATGACAATCAGAATTTTGCAAGAGTGATCAAGTTCCAATATTCATATTTACCCGAGTAGATACATGGAGCTCATGCCAGACTCTCCGGTTACTCAGAATATTGAACATTTCACTTCATTTTGAGCAGAGATACTATAGTAGAACACTTTTCTGAAATGAACCACATCACGTCTCAGGTGATATGTGCCCAATTTACTCAGTGAGACTAAACATTGCTCTGCTTTCATTTCAGATTTTTTTTAAAAAAAATAGGCAGGCAGCTTTTTCCTCAACTGCCTCTTTGATATTCATGCAGTAAGTTTAATATGTCTAGAGTGTTGAAAGGAAATTTCTATATTCTTATTTTTAACACTCATTTTCACATCTTGTGCATGAAGTGTGTAAATTTGATTCATCATGTATACCAAAAATTTCATGAACACACAACAGTGCAGCTCCCCCGAAATAGATGCACTTATCAAATCTTTTACTCCCCTTGAGTGTATTGACAAGAAACACTCCAGTGATAACTCAAAAGTAACATTATTTAGCAAGAATTATGAGGTTATAGAAATTCTAAGGATGGGGGTGAACAACATATATAACATGCAAGCACACAATTTGGAAGATATGCAATGTGCAATGTAAAATGCAGAATGCATTATGAATGCAACATTTCATATTTTTATTTGAATGTCCTAAATGCAATGTAAAGTGCAAGACGTAACATGGATGCAAATTACAAGTTTTCAATTTTTCATTTTGATGATCTAAATACAACTAATGCATTGAATTCTAATGCATGCAACCTATAACTATATGCGAATAGAATGTAAGATGCAAAAGCAAGATGGGAAGGCTAGATTTTTAGAACATTTATCAGATTTGACAAGAGGGCATTCAGTTTTGAAAGATGAACAACAAGCATTTTCCATCACATTGCCTTTATGAACAAGTGTGCAGAAAAGATCAAAAATGAGTAATGCAACCCATTTTATTTTTAAAAACTTTTCAAAAATAGATTTTCAATAGAATTTTAGAAGTTCAGAAAATCATCCACAAGCCAAACGGATTTTTCAATGACTCTTCAAAAGAAAACCAATCCAATCACAAGTTAGCCATTTGATTTCTCCAAGTTCTGGTACAAGGCGGAGTTTGAGGTACGAAGACCCGACTCACACATGGTGAAAGCTTTCTGTCAGGAATGACCTGCCCTTCCTCAAGTCACCATTTAATATACCATGAAGTCATGCAATGATGATCAGATGGATGAATATTCAGTTTTATGAAATGCAATCATGCACTAGTGATTCATGAAAGATGCAATGCATTCTAATAACAAAAATAGTTTTTTTATGGAATTTTTATTAATGGAGTTTCGGTTAAAACAAATTTGAGTTTTTCAAAAAGAACTCAGAAATTTATTTTCAATACCTCTTCCTTGAGCATACATCATCTTTCAAGCCTTCCACTTGACCTCAAGACAATCCTGCAACAAAGTTCTCATTCAACAAGCTCCCCTTCAACAAGATGCTATATGACATGTGATATACTCAAAGTTATGCAAACAGCTATGAGTGGAATGCATATACAACATTTGCATTATCACATAAGATTCAACACAAAGCAAGTCAAGACATAGCACATTTTCTAGAGAAGTGATAGGGATATCACCTGACTATTCAGATTTTATTTTTGGTTTTTCTTTTAACCTGACTTATGCCACTTGGCCCGTGTGTCTTACCTTCTTGACTGAAAACATGTTTCACACTTCATATTTTCAAGGCACACCTGTGAAACAGATTTCTCATTTGGCATTCTTAGGTACCCAAATCCTTTTGGGTCCTTATGGGTTAGCACAACATTGGCACGTGATTTCTAATTTTTGACAACATTCAAATCATCATTTTTCATCAAAAAATAATCATACATCATTTGTCCAGATTTACCACAATAATTACAACATGACATTGAATGCTTAAAAGTGTGAGGATTTTTTGAAGCATGTGACTTTTTGTTCTAATATTGTTTCCAATTGGCAAGAGGTGTGTTAAACACATTAGAGATCCTAGGTCGACCTTCCCTTGGT
The DNA here is from genome assembly GCA_022559845.1 of Amorphophallus konjac. Lineage (NCBI taxonomy): Eukaryota > Viridiplantae > Streptophyta > Magnoliopsida > Alismatales > Araceae > Amorphophallus > Amorphophallus konjac. The sequence continues at coordinate 168,791,541 of CM040122.1, read as the reverse complement.
TTTGGCTGAGGATAATGGGTCCAGAACACATGATGTGTTGACACCATAGGTTGGTAGTGTTGTTTAGCCTTGGGATGCGTCGATCTACCCTTGCCTTTTACATTGTTCATTCTTTTCCTGCATGCTTCTAAATCATCATTATTCATTGTAAAGCAATCATGCATGGCATGTCCATGTCTTCCACAATAAAAATATGAAATTTTCTTTCTAGGTGGATGTGTGTGTGTGGCAAAAGTATGTTTAACATGCATAGTGGTGCTAGCAGCATTTTTAGATTTTTGATGCAAATTTATTTTTTGATTTTTATTTTCTTTTTGAATCACTTGGACAGAAGACTACTTTGGGGGTAGAGGTACTGACTATATTTGAGGTATGAACAAAAGAGGTAGTTAACTTATTTACAAAAAGCTTCTTCTTTACAGGATTATAGCTAAGCCCTTCCCTTTGAGAATTGACTTTCATGCCTAAAAGTTCATCCAGATTTTTTTGACCATCCACGAATCTAAACAATGAATTATGCAAGTCCTAGATTTCACTTTCTAAAGATGTGATATGCAATTCAGTATTGACAAGTTTTCTTCACAAGTAGAAAGGCTGAGATTCAATATTGCATTAGTAGTCTTAAGGCATTCTACTTCTTGCTTCAATTCATACACATTTTCACATTTACTTACAACCACAGATTTTCCTTTTTCTAGAACCAACAGTCTTTCAGAAATGGCCGTGTTCAATTCCTTCAGTTTCACATTTTCTTTTGCAAGCTTTTCATCATGAATGAGTTCATTTATCAAGATTTGATCATTGACCATTGAATTTACTTTTTCTTTCATCTCATTATTTTCATTTCTTAAGGAGCAAATTTGATCTTTATGAAATTCAATATCAAACACATGAGCCTCAATCAATTCCTCTAAATGTGAGCATTTTTTATAGGAGGAATCACAGTTATTTTGTTCAACCTTCTTTTTCTACTTTTTATTCTCAGATTTTAGCCTCTTATATTTACTTGCAAGTTCACTGTATGCATTCACTAGCTCATCAAGAGATATATTTTCAGAATCTGAATTTACCTCCGAAGGTGATCCATTCTGCTGATCACTATCGTGATTACTCATACCTGCCATAAGACATTTGTCCCCATTCTTCTCATGGAAGCCAACCAAGCCATCTAGTATGTCCTTTGCGGAGCTGCAGCTGGAAGCAAAGGGAAAACTATTAACATCAACTGCGACAATAAGCAAAATTAGAATTAAGCAGTTTTGATCATGTTTAGTATCATAATCTGCAGTCCAGACTGATTCATCTTCAGGCAACTCATAAGGACTATGTGAGATAAGCTTCCATAGCTTAGGGTCATATGAGTTGACAAGACTGCACATTTTTCCTAACCACAAATCAAAGTTAGAACCATCAAACACAGGTGGAGAATCCATAGTGAAAACTTTGGTAGCCATGATCTGGATCTTGCTCTAGATCGTTAGATCTATGAAAAATATAGCCTTAGCTCTAATACCAATTGTTGGTCCCTGGGTAGTCGAACGGACAAGAAGGGGGGGTTGAATTGTCCCCACGCGATAAGAAAAATTAAAACTTATGCTGCGGAATTATCAAGTTTAACAAGATTGATAGAAATAAAGTAAGCAAGGATAAAAAAGTTCTCTCAATCTTGCCGTTCACACATAATCAAGATAAACAATGTTAACATTACAATCCCATAAACATACATATCACAAAGCAAACCACTGGACACGGGGATTTTTAAGGTGGTACGGGACCACGACGGGCTCCCTACGTCCACCCCTTACCAAACCGGTAAGGATTCACTCGCTGGATAAACCAGCACGGGGAAGACTCCCCAAACAAGGAGCAAGGCTCCAACACACACGGGGATAAATCCCCAATACGGAGCAATGCTCCAACACACACGCAGGACGACGCCTGTACACACACACGGGGACGCACTCTAACACACACACACAGAGAAGGAGTCTCCAACATGACCTGACACTGAATCACAACACACACAGACTCGCTGCAACAAACGTAGCATAATGGCAGACACAGACGCACTGGATCGTGAATCCTGTAACATACACACACGCACGCTGCAACAATCGCAGCACCGAAAGCACACAACCGTACGCAGACGGTCACACACACACGAATATCTCTAAGAGTTGAGGAAATAAACATAAATACTCAAGATATGCTCAGATCTAAATAAAATCGATGAGAAACATCACAAATAGATATGAATAAGATGTAGAAGTTGTTCCCCCTTCAATGTCCCAAGCCTATGGATGTTGATGCTTGATTCTCGTATTCGGATGATGACGATTCTTGCGTCCTCTTGTCTCTCTCATCGATCCGCTCCTTTTCTTCTTCTTTCATGAACCCCGGAGATGCCTAGATGCAGATGAAAACCTTACAAAACCTTCTCCCACGTTCTTCTCTTATGCTCCTTGGCCTTCTGCTCCTGTAAGATAGAAAGATTAGCTTATTAGGGTTAGTTCTCCCCAAATTCATAGCTCATATATAAACACACACAAAATGTATGAAAAGACCATTTAACCCTTGACAAAACTATGTGAAACATGCCTAAATATCTATATCATAACCCTAGGGGCAAGTGGGTAAAAGTAGAGCACAATTGGATTGGATTTAGATGGTTTTCGGATCCACGTTTTGGGGTTTTCGCCGTGAACGGTCGACCTAAGTTTTACAGAGCTGACCCAGTCAGCCCTGGGAAGTTCAGTCGACCAAACTCCCCAGTTCGGTCGACCAAACTATGCAATCTTTCCAAACAATGCACAGTTCAGTCCTATTAAACCTCAGTTGCCCAAGCAAGTCAGAGTGATCAATCCCCTCTGATCTTGGAGGGTTTATACTGAAGATCTTAACCTACAAAACCATGAGAAAAATGATTAGAACTATAGCTCAATAATCCAAATGATAAATGCATGAACTTTATACAAAACATTATGAACGAGTGAAGATAAGTATGATAGCCCTTTTAGCATCCTTCAATCTATTGACCAAAGATGAATCCATTTTACACATTAGATGGTCATCAAGAAACCAATTTCACCAAGATTAATGTGAATATTTTAAGCACATCATGACCATGACAAAACATCAAATGAAGTTATGCTCATAATGAAATGAACTCAAAAGAAACTTTCATTTATGAAAACCCAACATCCATCAAATCTTCACAGCAAACCATAACACTCAAGCATCACACACACATACCACCAAGATTAATATGAATGATATGCATTGTAGCCCTTGAAAACACAAGTCTTACACCCAAACAACAAGATCTAATGACTATGAGGTTGTACACAATGAATGATCTCTACCAAACTTTATGTGAAATTCTTAAGGACATTGTGAGCCTCAAAAACCATGAATGAACTGTATTAAGGAAGGCTACGTGAAGTGCACATGGTGAGATCGATGTTATGACAAAGCAAAAATCTTACCAATAGTTCTTGACAGATTAGACATGACATATACCACCTATTTCAGATTGTAGAAAGCAAGGTGCTTGTCCACACGTTTGTTTTACCTTCCAAGTGACCGCCATGAGATTTGATCCTACAATTCAAAATAGTCAAGTCAATACATCATGAGTTGCACAAAGACTTGTTCAATCATGAAAGGCTTTGAAGCCTCTTGACAATCCAAGTTTTCTTCAACCAAAAACCAACTTCAAATAGTCATGCAATCAAACAATATGTCTCAAAATGCATGACGGAAATGCATGTAAATCACATTAACAATTTGATCATTCTTCTCAAGGTTTAATCAAGACATGAGCTAGATTGCAAACACTTTACAATCTATCCATGCAACATGAATCAAGACATGAGCTAGATTGCAAACACTTTACAATCTATCCATGCAACATGTATATGCAACATTTAAACCATTTATAGTCTCGACCAATTTGAACATCAATAGCAAAGGTGCCCATATGAAACACATGCAAGCATAGCAAATATCATGAGTGCTATCATGAGTGCACACAATCATCAAAAGCATGTGCAAGCATACACAAAGTTTAGTTATCATCAAAGATAAAGTTTAGTTATCATCAAAAACATAAACATTATGCAAGGCACACATCAGCGTCGACGCTGTAAAGAGGTGCGTTGTCGCAGCCTATGTGATTTTGCTCATTTCAGCTCCACAAGCCATTTTGCTATGCTAACGGCTATTTTTCACTGTTATCGGCTATTTTACACCCTTAAGAGCTATTTGTCACACTTATTTGTCAATAGCCATCGCCACTATTTCTTTCAACCTTATGAGATCCAACGTGCTGGAGACGCCCAGGGCGTTAATGCAAGACACTGGTGCGTTGACGCTATCTGCTGGTGCTGCTGAAGACTAGGCTGGAACAGGAGGTGCTTCTCCTTCACTGCGTTGACGCACAGGGACGTTGCGTCAACGCAACAGTGTTGATCTTGCTCATTTCAACTTCACAGGTCATTTTTCACCATTATATATCTATTTGTCACTGCTAATGGCTATTTTTCAGCTTTAGGCATTTATTTTTCACCCTTTGTCTCCTCAGGCTCTCGCTTTTGCCCTTACTTCTTCTGCTGCCCATTTTTCAACTCTGCCAGACTATTTTTCACCCTTAACAGCTATTTGTCAGCTGTATCAGCTATTTGTCAATCTTACCGCTGGGAGCCATCGCCTTAGCCCCTTTTCAGTTAGCCTTGAACCACAACGTTAAGCCATTTGTCACCCTTCGATGTATATTATACACCGTTGAGGCTTCATTTGTCACCGCTAAGGCTTTATTTGTTACTTCTGTAAACTTGAAGGTCTTGAGCTGCTTGAAGTGAAGTTGACTGAGGTCAACTTGACCAGATCACTATAGCAGGTTGACTTTGACTTATGGTAGTTTGACTTGAGTCATCATAAATTTGACCTTGGTTGAGCTCCCTTTAACTGGCGTTGACTTTGACTTGAGTTGACTTTGACTAAAGTCAACTTAACTGGCGTTCCTTGACTGGAGTCAACTTCCTTGGCAAACGTAGCCAACCTTCTTCTTCTTCTTTGTGCTCTTTAGCCTTCCCATTCATTTGTCAGCCATAAAATCTATTTGTCTGCCTTAAGGACCTATTTGTCACCCTTATGTGCTTCAGCTGGCGGTAGGCTTGAGGTTGGCTAGAGTCGACTCGAAAGCTGTTTGGCGTCAACTTGCCTTCTTCATTCTTTAGCAATTTTGCTTGGAATCTTCACACTGCATAGTCTTGACCTGAACTACAAGAGTATTGACATCATTAAATGTAATTAAAACTCATCAATGAGTCATAGTCAGACATCATCAAAACAATTGAATCAAGCATCTTCCACACATGCCCAGCAATGCCACCATATGGTGAGGTATCCTCGGCACTCTCTGGGGCGTCCCCTCCTCTTACCACCAAAAGCTAAAGTTCCCCACCCCCCGCGGGGTTGGAGAAGTCCGAGGAGACCAGAAGGAGTCCAGGAGATGCTATTTGATCTCCACACGCGACCGGCAAACCGAGGAAGCTATGCCCGAGAAGAAGACGAAGACAAAATTCTCGGGTCCGAGCACGAGCATCCTAGCGGAGAATCTATATCTCATCCAGGTGGGAGAGGACCCTAGCAGAACACTCCGGATCGGGGCTACATTATACGAGCAAGAGAAGGAAGAAGACGCATGTTTCCTGGAAGCGAACCAAGACGTATTCGCTTGGTCTGAGAATGAGCTCCCCAGAATCCCATCAGAAGTAATAACCCACCAGTTGAAGCTAGACCCGAGCTGCCGCCCGGTTCAGTAGTGTAGGAGACAATGCAACCCCGAGCGACATGCCATAATTAGGGAACAAGTAAGTGAGAAGCTACGCTCGAGACTATTGTGACCCACCCAATATCCCGACTGGGTAGCTAATGTGGTCCTCGTACCCAAGAGTAATAGGAAGTGGCAGATGTGCGTAGACTACACCGACCTCAACAAAGCTACGCCTAAAGACAACCACAGCCGAGCACGAGATGCCACAGCTGGGCACGAGATGCTAAGCTTTCTGGATGCTTACTATGGGTATCATCAGATTAGCATGCACGGGCCCGACCATGACAAAATGGCATTCGTCACCGACCACGGCTTATACTGTTACACCCGCATGCCCTTCGGGTTAAAGAACGCGGGGGCCACGAACTAGCGCCTGGTCAATCATATGTTCGACTCTCAGATCGGCCGTAACATGGAGGTTCATATTGACGACATGCTCGTCAAAAGCTCTAGAGTGGCTGAACACCTCAAAGACCTAGTAGAGACGTTTGTGACTCTCCGAAAATACAATATGAAGCTCAATCCAAACAAGTGTGTGTTCAGAGTCAAGTCATGGAAATTCCTCGGGTTCCTGGTGACTCACTGGGGGATTAAAGCGAACCCCAACCAAATTTGAGCAGTGCTGGCGATGAAGCGACCGGTGCGGGTAAGGGACGTGCAGTGTCTGACGGGCCGTGTTACTGCCCTGACGCGATTCCTGTCCTGAGTTGTGGAAAGATGCCTACCCTTCTTCCAACTCATCAAGCAAGCAAACAAAATGTTAGAGAAGAAAGGACAAATCGACTAGGTCCAGGAATGCGAGCAGGCATTTGAAGAGCTAAAACAGTACCTAGCATCTCCTCCTGTGCTTTCTAAGCCACAGAAAGGGGAGTGACTGCACTTATACTTTCCAGTGACCCCGAGAACCCTAAGTGCTGTGCTTACTCAAGAAGAGGGCAATGTCATGAAGCTGATCTACTATGTGAGTCAAGCACTATAAGGGCCAGAATTTCGCTACTCACGGACTGAAAAGTTCCCTCTGGCCCTGGTCACGGCCGCGAGCAAGCTGCGACCATATTTCTTGGCCCACCCAATCGTTGTTCTCACCGATCAACCCTTGCACCAGATTCTTTAGAACCCAGCCGCTTCGGGAAGGCTCATCAAGTGGGCCATCGAGTTGGGTGAGTTTGATATTAGCTTTCGCCCAAGAACCATGATCAAAGCCCAACCCCTCACCGACTTCATCGCTGAATGCACATTGCCCGAGGAGGACTCTCCCGAGCAATCTCTGGAAACCATATGGAAACTCTACGTTGATGGTTCATCCTGTGCTGCCAACAGCAGGGCGGGACTGGTCCTACTGTCACCAGAGGGCGTAGAGCTGCAGTACACCCTCTGCTTCAACTTCCCGACCATAAATAATGTGGCCGAGTACGAAGCACTACCTTTGGGCTTGCGGATGGCAAAGCACTTAGGGACGACCAACTTGCGAGTCTACAGTGACTCCATGCTCGTCGCCAACAAGGTCAAGGGAGAATTCGAACCCCGAGAGCCAGCCATGATTAAATACCTCAAGAAGGCCAAAGCGACAACCTTGGAGTTCGCTCACCTCGAAATAGTGCATATCTATGAGAGAGGAGAACGTCTGAGCAGACACCCTATCCCGCCTAGCGTCATCAACCACCACCTCTGGTTCAAGGGCCGTCTTGATAGAAGAATTATCGGCACCAAGTATAGAAGAGACGATGCCCCAGGTGAATGCCATAGATTGTGAGCTGTCTTGGATGGACCCAATCCTTGATTTCCTCCTGCGGCAGCAACTCCCCAATGATCATGCTGAAGCCCGCCGCATGCGAGCATGAGCAGCACACTTCACTATCATTGATGGCCACCTATTCAGGCGCTCACTTTCAGCCCCACTACTGAAGTGCTTGTTCCCCACGGAAGCCAAGCAAGCAATATAGGATGTACACGAGGGGCTCTGTGGAAGCCATATAGGAGGGCGAGCACTCGCACGGACCCTCATTCGATAGGGATATTGGTGGCCAACACTGCAACAAAATTTCCTTGACTATGTCTAATGGTGCCCTCAATGCCAGAAGTTCGCAAACTTACATCACCAGCTAGCGACACAACTGCACGCCCCGATGGAGCCTCGCCCATTTGCTCGGTGGGGGGTGGACATACTGGGTCCCTTTCCCGAGGCTCATGGGAAGAAGAAATTTCTCATCATTGCTATTGATTACTTCACCAAATGGGTCGAGGAAGAACCATTAGAGAAAATTACAAGCGAAGTAACATGGAAGTTCGTGCTACGAAACATCATTTATCGGTTTGGGATCCCACGCATCCTCACAACCGACAATGGCAGACAGTTCACAAGCACGGCCTTCTAGGAAAAGTGCTCAGAGCTAGGGATTCGGAATCACTATACATCGGTGGGCCACCCCCAGGTGAACAGTCTAGTGGAAAATACCAACAGAACACTCCTTTATGACATCAAGACCTGCCTGGAGCGAGCAGGCGACTCATGGATAAACTCCATTCCTACCATACTATGGGCACACCGGACCACCGCTAGGGCCGCCACAGAAGAGACTCCATTCCACCTCACGTACAGGGTAGAGGCGGTCATACCAGTCGATATATCCAAGCCGTCTCTACGAGTTGGACAATTCGATGAGGCTAGGAACAACCAGGCAATGCGGGAGAACCTGGACCTGCTCGAGGAAGATAGAGAGTGTGCCCGGTTGAGACTGTTGTGTCTCCTACGGATTTGATAATGCTATGTTTTGTTGATTGGCAACAGTTTAGTTGACTTTATTTTGACTTTGGCAACAATGTCACTTTGATGTCTTTCTCTAAGTCAGAATTCATATTTAGTCAAGTAAAAGTCTGTGCATGTATCAGTTTTCATTATCAAGATCGATGCATGTTGCATGTCTAGGCAGATGTAGGTCGGTGCATATTTTGCAAGGTCAGGGTAAGGTCGGTGCAAGTTTTCACATAGTAAAACATCAAGGTCGATGCATGTTGTATGTCTAGGCAGATGCAGGTCGGTGCACATTTTGCTAGGTCAAGGTAAGGTCGATGCAGGTCTTCACACAGTTAAACATCAAGGTCGATGCATGTTTTCCAACCTGCACACAAGGTCAAAGCATACATTTCTAGCAATGCATGAGGTCTATGCATGTTTGTGCTTAACTGAGTGAGGTCGGTGCATATTTGTGTTTAACTGACTAAGGTCGGTGAACATTTGTTGTGTTCATAACTGAGGTCGATGCACATTTTGTATTGTGCATATTGAGGTCGAAGTACATCTTGCTCCATGCACATTAAGGTCGATGCACATTCTACATTGCGCATACTAAGGTCTACCCACATATTAGCTTGTGCATGTTATCGGGTATGTGCATGTTTTCAGGTCTTTGCATGTTCTCAAGTCTGTGCATGATATCAAGTCGATGCATGTTTTCTAGTCTGTGCATATGTTGCATCAAGGTCGATGCGCATGTATAGATTGAAGTCTGTGCACATTCTAAGGTCTGTGCATATACAACATTGAGTGTCTGAGCACATTTTTGTCTATGCACATATTGAGTCCAAGTCTGTGCACATGCATTACCAGCCTGCAAGAGGTCCGAGCGTGGGCATTCACAAGTTTGAGCATATGTACAAATTATTCAAGTCGGTGCACATGCACCACTTTGCTCAGACAGATTGATGCATCTCTTACCCAAAATATATTAATGCATCGTTGTCTGACTTATAGCATGATCTATTGTTTATAAGTCAGAGCACATTGATTTTTGCTCATGTTCACAATCTATTTGACTAAATGCCTCTCATTCCTTTAACAGGAATTTAAACACCTTAAGTGCATATGGATGTCACGTGCTTCGAGGCTCATCTTAAAGAGGCACATGATCCAAGAGGGAGCCGCGCCTGGAGATTTAGACACGTGGATAGCTCACCTCTATATTCTGACACGTGGACTTCCAGCAGAGCACCTATTTTAAATCTCCTTTGGCGGGAACGTGTTTCCCACACGCTCGCAAGGCTATAAATAGAGGCCAGGTCACTCAATCAACGATAATGAAAGACAGAAGAATAGTGAAGGAGGAGAGTAAGCCAGATAGAGTCAGATCGAGCAAGAAGCATAGTAAAGAAGTAGGAAGGTCTGAGTGTTTCCAGAACTTATTTGTGTTCAGTTGAGAGAAAAGAGTGAGAGTGAAGAGCTGAGATAGAAACATGGGATCAGAAAGTGGAGATCTACTCTAAGAGTTATGAGCATTCAGGAGATATGTAAGTAGAGTCTTGTATGCCTCGATCTCTGGATCAAATCTAGATATCATTCTGCTCAAAGTGAGCTATAGATTGTTTTGAATCTTTCATTTGATTTTGTTCTTGATATTTTCAGTTTGCTATGATTTCTGTAAGTCGTGTATTAGTAGATTATCAAGCTATGAGTCAGCGGCAAGGAAGTAATTCCTTGGAAGCAAGCTGTGAGGCTCAGCAGAGCAAAGCTGTGAATCAGTGGTGTGTAGGGATCTATTCCCTAAAGCTGTGGATTAGCAGTTATTAAGTTGTGTGTCAGCAGAAGCCTTACTCAATTGAGTAAGGGGTGGACGTAGATCTCTGGATTGAGATCAAACCACCTTAAAAATCCTCTTGCAGTGCATATGATCTTTTTGTGTTCTACTTTTTCCTAATATTACAATTCATTGAATGCGCTTTATAGGTTTCTGAAGTTCTGATATTTTGTATATGCTTGAACATTTCACCAGTGTTGTATATCAAAAGCTTTAGTCTGAAAGATAGGCTACACCTATCTGGAATACTGAACCTTGTATGAGGAGATTCTAATTCAAACCTCCACCTAGTACAGCTTCAACTGGTTGACTGCATCTTGATCTTTAGTGAAATTTCGTTAAATTGGTGGTGTTAGCTTTAGCATCTTAATTCTGCATCTTAATTACTTTAAATTGGCTATTATTTAGGGTAGATCTATTCACCCCCCCTCTAGATCTGTTAGTCATCTAAAACAACACTTGGTATCAGAGTCTAACTCTTTATAAGGGCTTTACATCCCGAAGAGGTTAACTAAAATGGATGGAAAAGGATTAACAGCTGAGGGTCATTCAGTGAGTAAGCCACCTTACTTCAACGGATCTGACTATGCATACTGGATGAATCATATGCAGGTTTTCTTGAGAGCTAAAGATTATGAAATCTGGAAAGTAGTCAGCCGAGGTCCTTTCGAGCTTCCTGAAGATGAAGATGTCTGGACTCGGGAGCAGATTCGAAAGTCTACTCTGAATTGGAGTGCAATCAACGCCATACAATGTGCTCTACATCCCACTGAATTCTCCAGAGTGTCTTCCTGTAACACAGCAAAGGAGATGTGGGACAAACTTCAGGTAATCTACAAAGATACTTCTCAGGTAAGAGAAACTAAAGCCAACATGCTAGTTTCTGAATACGAAGCCTTTAAAATGAAACTAGATGAAACAATTTCTGAGATGCTAGATTCATGTTACTCACTAACAGTCTAAAGAGTTTAGGCAAAGTTTACAGTGAGTACGAGATTGTCAGAAAGATTCTTCGGTCTTTGACACTGGTTTGGCATACGAAGGCTACCATAGTTGAAGAATCTAGAAACCTGGCAACTACTAGTGTAGACGAGCTAATTGGATCCCTCATGACGTACGGGTTAAATCTCAAGAGGGTAGATGATGTTGAGAAGAAAAAGAAGCCACTGGCACTTAAGGTAAGCTCCAGCAGAAGGGAGTCTTCTAGCGAACACAGTTCATCCAGTTCTGAAGAAGATGCAGGTGAGTTCGCTATGTTGACCAAAAAGTTTAAGAAATTTATGAAGAAAGAAGGTAAATATTTCAGACGCAAATACTCCTCTGGTAAAAGACATTCTAAGTTTAAATCTAAAAATATCAGAAAGTCTGACAGCATAGTTTGTTATAATTGCAAGAAGTTAGGGCACTTAAAGGCAGATTGCCTAGAGCTGCAGAAAGAGAATCATCCCAAGTTGAAAAATAAGAGGGCAAAGGCTATGGTGAGTACTTGGAGCGATGATGAAGAAGATAGTAACAGCAGCTCCTCTGAAAGCAATGATGGAGACAAACTATGTCTGATGGCTAGAAGAGAGGAGGAAGAAATAATAGACGAAGAGGTGAGTTCTCCCTTTGAAAATTTAACTCATAGTGATTATAAAGATGCATATGCTGAAATCCTAGATAAATATGATGATATGCGTAGGTTAGAACAGACATCTTAAAAAGAAAATCAACTCTCTAGTTAATGATACTTCATCAAATGATAGGATTGCATGTTTAGAAAAAGAAATTTCTAAATTGCAAAAATCTCTTGCTGAAAATGATGAATACAAAATTGTTTTGAAATAACTTAGAATTGAAAATGAAAGTTTGAAAAATGTAATTGATGAATTGAAAGTTAAAATGCAAATGTTTGAAGTGGAAACAAAGACAGCTAATGAGAAATATGAAGCTATGAAATGTGTGAATGAAGAATTGAAGAAAACTGTCGAAAATCTGAACCTGGAAATAAATGTTAAACAAAAATCTCTTGAGGCCATGACACAAGGCATTGAGAATCCGAATGCTATCCTTGGAACAATAGCAAATTATAGAAAAGAAGGATTAGGATTTAATCCAACTAGCAATAAAAGTTTTGGAGCCAAAATAATTTCATTTGCTGTTGAAAAGGAAAAAGGAAAATACAATCCCCTAATAAAAATGAACATTGAACAAAACAGAACAAGTTTAAAGGACAAAGGGAAAAGAAAAGTGGATGATGTCATAGAAAGCAGCTCACACTCCACTGCACCTAAGCCTAAAAGTCTGGGTCAGAGTTTAACTACTAGAACTCAAGTCCAAGGAGGTACTAAGACCAAGGAAATCCAGCCTCAACATAAAGGCCGAGGCATAAAACACACTGCACCATTGCACATTTATTTTGGGTTTCAGTTCTCCAAACACAGAAGTCAGAGAAGGGGTACCTCAAGTCATTGGGTGCATCAACACAATTCTTGGAGAGGATCAATGCAACCTAGGTCTTGGTCTTCTAAAAACCAAAATTTTTATGGTTATCATAGAAATACTCAATTCAGGTTCAATAATGAATACACACATCCTAAGGCCTCTCAGATCAACAACTACTGGCATAAAAACTCAAAAGTTTTCAAAACTCAGAAACCTGCTCAGAATTCAAATAATTTTCAAAATAAGAACAATGAGCAGAAAATTAAAAAATCCATAAAATCAATTGAGTCAACAAAACAAAACTGGATTCCAAAATATCTGCTATCTTGCTTGCATGAGTTGACTATTGTCGTGGGGCCCAGATATTCTTGGGTTCCAAAATCTTCCACATAATTATTTTTGTACGTATGCCTAGCAGCCCACCATAATAGATGGTATCTTGATAGTGGCTGTTCTAGGCACATGATCGGGGACGAAGAGAAGTTTTGTATGCTTATTGAAAAGAATGTTGGTCATGCTACTTTTGGTGGAAACTCCAAGGGAAGAATAATAGGATCATGTAAGATATGTAAATGTTCTTCCTGTAGCATTGATGATGTATTACTAGTAGAAGGACTTGCATATAATATGCTCTGTTGTGTCCCCTGTGGCTCTGGAGTTTTGATGATGACAAATATTATGTCTCATTATGTTTACATGTACATCCTTGATGATATAATCCTGATGTATTATGAGAATCTGTCAGAACAGGTTTAAGAATGACTCACAGGTCATGAAGTCAACCCAAGTCAAAGTCAAATCATTGATAGGTAAGGTCAATGCACAGTCAGCAGGTCATGAAGTCAACCCAAGTCAAAGTCAAATCATTGACATGTAAGGTCAATGCACAGTCAGATCAGGTAATGTTTTGCCTAATCTCACTTAGCGTCTTTGTGCATGGAGCATTCAAGTCTGTAGAGCGCCGTGTTCACATGCTTCAAAGTCTGTACAACGTCCTTCGCATGCACACAAAGTCCATGCATCGTTTCTCTAAGTCTATACATTGCCGCTATGTGTGTGCATCATTTAGCAAGTCTATACATCCGTCAGCCTTGCCTCTTTCTCGCTAAGTCTATACATTCATGAGCTATGGCTGTGCATCATTTGCATATTGCACACTAAGTCTGTACATCGCATAGCATGCATGCGTTCAAGTCTATACATTGCTGCATGAACGCAAGTCTATACATTCCTATCATTACCTACGTTCACTGCTTTAGCACACGCACAAAGTCTGTACAGTTAGTGCATCCCTTGATCTCAAGTCTGTACATTGCATCATTTGTACATGCATCATCTCTTGATTTAAAGTCTATACATCGTCTGCCTACAACGATCAAGTCTATACATTGTCTTACCGTCTCGCTTAGCATCTCACTTAGCGTCTAAGGTTGTGTGAACATTGCATCGGCTAAGTCTATACATTGCTCCGTCTCACTCAGCGTCTCATGTGCATAAATCAAAGTCTATGCATTGCTTGTTAAAGTCAGTCTCACTTAGCGTCTCACTCAGCGTCTCATGTGCATACGCAAAGTCTGTACAGCCAGTGCATGCGTCTCACTCAGCATCACATGTGCATATGCAAAGTCTGTACATCCACCAGCTGAACTGAGCAAGTCTATACATCGCCACTTGTTCATGCATATGGGCAAGTCTACACATTGATAAGTCTCGCACACATACAAAGTCTGTACATCGCATCGCATGCACATTGTATCTATCAAGTTTATTCATTCATAAGCATAATCAGTGCATTCAGTTGCTTCACGCTAATACACAGTCTGTACAACCTCCGTTGTTTCACTTGACCAAGTCAGTACAGCCCGTGTTCTTTATGCACTGTCTTGCTTGCATGAATGAAGTCTGTGCAGGGTTCGTTGCAGTCTATATAAAGATGCATCATCTGTACACACTTCAGGTGGCAAGTATATCCTTCGAGAGGAAATTAAGAAGGGCACGTGATCCAAGAAGCTAGGATCGTGACACGTGTCATCCTACAGGCTGAAATGCTGCCACGTAGCCAAGGTGTTAGGGCGGGAACTGTGGAGGACACACGCCCACCTTCCTGTTGCTGCTATATATATGAAGCTTCTTCCTCTGAAGATGACTTGATCGAAGCAGAAGCAGAGACAGAGTCTGCACGATCTAGAAGAAGAAAAAGAGTGAAGAAGAGAAAGAGAGAAGAAGCAGAAGAAAAGAGAAGTTGCAGAAGAAAAGGAGAGAGAGAGAGAGCTCGTGAGGATCGAGAGAAAAAAGAAAGACAGTGAGAGAGAAGAGAAGAGCAGAGAAGAAAAAGAGTAGACAGTGAGACGAAAAAAGAAAAAGAAGAAAAGAGAAGTAGAGAGAAGAAGAAAGAAGAGGAAGAAAGAAAGAGATAGATAGAAAGCTCGAGGAGAGATAAGAAGCTTCATCAGAAGATTAGCTCCTACTGGACCGTGGATCAAATCCAGGCTAGTCAGCTCCTGCGAGAGCCACTTTGTGGATTTCATTTGCAGCTTTCTGATTGCTATATTTTTGGTTAGTATTTTTCTTTTTATCTGTTCACCTTGTTCTTCCGATTCCCTTGTTTGGGGTCGGGGTTCCTCCTGTGGTCTCAGGAGAAGGGAGACTTGTTCTCCGGTTTGCTAGTGACTGTGTGTCACTAGTGGTTCCCTCTGGTGTGGAGGAAGAGAGGTTCGTGACCTCTGGTTTGTAAGTGACTAGGTGTCACTTATGGTTCCCTCTGGGTTTCAGAGGAAGGGAGACTTGGGTCTCCGGTTGCAGGTAGTGGTTGCTACCTGTGGGTTCCCTCCTAGTCTGGAGGAAGAGAGACTTCGTCTCTGGTTACTAGTGACTGTGAGTCACTGGTGGTTTCCCTCCGGTTGGGAGGAAGAGAGGAGTGTGTTCCTCTGGTCAAGCTGTTAGGCAGCATTTGTTTGCAGACTGAGTCTGTGGTTCTAGTTGTTGCTAGTGGAAGCCTCACTCCGATTTGGAGTGAGGGGTGGACGTAGGTCTATGGACCGAACCACCTAAAAATCCCTTGTGCAGTGGTTTGTCTGTTTGATCGATCCCGCTAGATGCATGCTAGGACCGTGATCTAATTGGTTGTCCACGTCCTAGTGATTGATGGGGTATGCATCTTTGATGTTTGAGCATTTGTCCATTAAACTTGTGATTATCATCTCATACGGATTTTAAATTGGTTAAAATTTATTAGAAGATCCATTCACCCCCCTCTGGATCTGTGTTTATCTATCGCACCAAACTATCAATTGGTATCAGAGCGGTTCTCTGACTCATCAGATCCAACGATCTACAGAGGATCCTGCATTTGTGGTGCGGTTCTTGGTCCGTAGGTTATCGATTTACATTCATTGTTTTTGAATTTGGTTTTATCTGTTTCAATGGCTCATCCACCCGTCTTTGGTGGTTCTGATTTCAACCAGTGACACAGTGCTTTCCGTGCTCATGTTAAATCTGTTGATCCAGACCTGTGGAAAGTGATTTCACATGGTCCTCATAGACTACCAAAAGATCAGTCTAAATGGACTAATAAGCATCGATCTATGTGTGCAGAAAATCAGAAAGCACTAGAGTTAATGAAGGACGCGACGAATCGAGCTCTTCATTCATGTTTCCTTGATTGCAGATCTGCAAGGGATATATTGAAGATGATAAAGAGAGCCGAGAAAGAAAATCAAACGAGCTGCATGATGGCTCGAGGAAGTGAACAAAGCAGCAATCAGAAAGAAGAACATGATGATGGTGAGGTAAACATTTTTGATAATTATACCCTAGACGATTCGATTGCTGCTTGTGATGAATTGCAAGAGTCTTATGTTCAGTTAAGAAAAAATTACAAAAAATTGAAGAAGAGTAGTAGGTCAGACAGTTTGAATTCTGATTGTAAAAATTGTGCTGAACTGAAAAATGTTCATGATACTTGTATGTCTGATATTCAAATGTTGAAAAAACAAATTTCGTTGCTGAAGATTGAGAATCAAGATCATGTAAAAGAAATCTCTGAACTTGAGAAGAAGCTTAGCCTAACTTGTTATGATTCTGTTCAGAGTAAGGATTTGCTGAAAAATTTTGAATGTGTTAAGTCTGATTTAAACAAGCTGAAAAGTGAGAATGACTCTCTCAGAATGTTCTCCAAAGAAAATGAAGAAAGTTTAGAGAAACTTAAAAAGAGAACACGTTGCTGACCGAGAAATTTGAAGCCATCAAATCTGAAAATGTGGAATTACAGAAAAATATTGAAAAATAGGAAAAAGATTTAAAGGAATTTGAGGCTGGAAGAAAACTTGGAATTAACTCTGACGATCAGATTTTGATAAACGAATTAATTCAGAGTGACAGACTAAAGGAAGAAATTGACAAACTAAAATAGTTGAACACCACCATGTCAAAGAGATTAATGACATTTGAAAAAGGTAAATGTGTGGTGTCCGATAATTCAGAAGAAGTGGAAAAGCTCAAAGCTGAAATAGAAAATCTTAAAAATGTCAATGCCACTTTAAGTGAAACACTCAACAGGAGTGAGGAGGAAAATGCTAACTCTGAATTGCTCATCGTTACTCTTGAAAATGAAATCAAGGATCTGAAAGAATCCTTGTCAAAATTCGTAAGTGGGCAGAAAAACCTAGACAAGCTACTAGGTGTAAAAATCAACCCTAGGAAGGAAGGGCTGGACTACAATAATGTTAACAAGAAAGAGCTTCAGAACAAGTTGATGACTTCATTTGTAAAAGCTTCAAGTGTAGCTACCACATCACAGAACAAGTAGCCCATTGTGCAGAAATCCCAGAAACAAATTAAGAAATCCAAAAGGGTTGAAAACATCAAGAAAAACACTGATTTTAAGTATGTTGAGAAAGTACAATCTGTGCTTGACACGAATACACATACACATGGACATAAAAATAAGAATTCATGTCATTACTGTGGTAGGGTTGGCCACATTATGAATAATTGTTTTATTCTGAAACAAGACAACAGAAAGTATGCTAGGAAACCTGTTTCTGCTCAGAACAAAAAGATTCAATATTTTTATTGTGGGAAATTGGGCCATCTAGCTTTGAATTGCTGGTTCAGGAAGGGATCTAGAGGTAGTCAGATTACATGTTTTCATTGTGGAAAGCATGGCCACACAGTCAAGTACTGTTGGCATGCTCAAGGGAAAAGTTTCATTTCTGAAGGGTTTAAATTCCCTGCAAATACAAATGCTCTCAGAAAGAACAAAGTTGTTTTGAAAAAGAAAAACTGTGAATGTTTTGATTATGGAAAACAGTTTGGTCATGCAAATAACAGAAATTTCCATGCCAATGCACATAAAATCCATGTTCATAATGATGTGCATAAAAAGAACCTAAAATCTGATTCTTCATGCTACTACTGTGGAATATTTGGGCACTCCATGAATCATTGTGCTTTAATGATGAATGATGATAAACAGGCCCAAAGGTTGAGGAAAGCACTAATCGAAGGTGCTACTAACATTATAGGACCCAAGGAGTCTTGGGTACCTAAAAACACAAAATGAGAGTTGTGTTTTGCAGTTATGCCTTGGGGATGAGGAATCAAAGGGGGTCAAATAAATCAAGGCATCCAAAGTTTGGTAAAACCCACCTCTGCTGGTAGACATTTAATAATGTTGTTTAAATAGTTGCATATCATGTTTGATTTGTTAATCAAAATTTCATGCATATAGCTTCTCCACTGCATCTATGTTTGGCATTAAAATCTCTCAATGAATATGATGTGTTATCTGCGCATCAGTTCAACTGAAATTGGTGCTTGAATACTGAAAAGCTAAATTGAATGAATCTGTTGCTTGGATGATGTCTCATGCTTTAAAATGTTCACCTGCACATTTGACATGCACATGCATTCACAATTGCATATAAGTAGCATATTGTCAGCTTAAGATGCATATAGAACTGCATCTGCATTGGATTGTCATGCATGAGTCTTGGTATATAAATAGTGAGTTACTAAAGGGCAGATGAGTTCTGTCTGGAAGTGCTTGCTATGTGTGAGGTGGTCTTTAGACCAAGTCCTCCGCCTGGTACCATAAGTCAGAGTTGCACGAAGAGCAGTCTAAATGTTCATGAGCACATGTCATAAAAATTCCATATATAAATTTCATTGCATCTATTGTTCTTAGACTTCAGTCATACAGTGCATAGTGTGAGGGGGAGTTGTATACCAAGGAAACAATGTGATCATTGCATATATTACATGCTGTCAGCTCACTGCACTTGCATTTACTGGTTAGAAGTTTAGACACCTTGAATGCTAGCTCACGCATACATTTAGGGGGAGCATTATTCATATTCTTGAAATCATCTGACCCATGCATCACATAACTGTTTATCTAGCTCATTTCTATCAACTGAACTTCCCATCTTCAGTTTGAACTGCTATCTTGCTTAAATCCCTATGGTGAATGTGAAATGTAACACATTTCAGCTTCCTACTTCAACTGTTGAATTGGTTGCTCCTTAAAATGATTCGGCCTTCCCTGAAAATTCAGAAAGCCTTCTCTGAGGATATCCTGATCATAAATCTGAAAACAACTTAAAGAGGAATCTTCTATTATATAGGACTATGAATGTCTGATACTTACAGCCGGTTGAAGTTTCATGTATGTCTTATGTTTGTTTATGAACACATCTTGAAAATATCTGAGTTAGTCTTAATAAATTTTAACCAACATTTTCACGTTGTGTCTTTTAAACTCTTCTGAATTCTGAAAATTCTGAAATCATGATATTCCTTGATTGACATGTATGAAATTAGTATTATTTTTAAACATATGAGAATCAGGAACATGTCTAAGGGTAAATCTTATCAGAGCAATGACTTTGGTCACTGAGAAACCATGTCCAAAGGACTGTGTCATGAGGTGCCATAGTTAACTCTGCTTCAGAAGATTGATAATCTGGCAGAGCAATGGCATGCACACTGAGAAATACATCTCACTCATCAAAGAAATGATTTGTAGTGTGTCATGAAGTGTAAATGCTATCTCTGTTCTTATGAAGTATGACAGTTAGTCATTCCAAGTGCTTAGGGATACTAGCGTCTAAACAACGTGTATCCTCTAGTTACAAGGGTGTACTAAACTCAAGTGCTCATGAAGATTGATATGAAAATTGTTGTTGATCTAGTGTATCATTTGAAAAGGTTCGCAAAAGAAATATTCTATTGGAACTGTTGACAGAAACAAATATTTTCTTATGTGTTTAACTTCAATACTATTGATTGCACCTCTTAAAGGAATCTTTGAAATTGAGTGAGTAAGAAAGAAGAAGGTTAAACAAGACTTTCAATATGAAAGCAAGGTTCACTTTTATTAAAACTGATTTCAGATATGAGTACAGAAAGCTTATGAACAAGCCTTGCATACATCATATACTAATCTGACTTGTCATTGAAGATCATTCATAAATCTCTATAATAGAAGAGTCTGAAATACCTGTTCAATCAGATTTATGAAATTAATATCCCATTAAAAACCTTTCTCATTCATTCTGAATGCTTACTTTCTCACATTGGACTCCATTATTTCAGACCTAACTATTGACTTCTTTAAGTCTTGTGCTTCATTCCAATCACTATCCATCTAAGGTCCAATCACTGTCCATCTAAGGGGGAGAACTTTTGTATGTCCCTGTGGTTCAATGTTCATTCATTTCATTCCACCCCTCCTGCTCTGTCATTCAGGAGAGTATCTTGTCAGGGGGAGTTTTAGATGATAGTAACTCAGTTTGCATAATAGCTCCTATATCATCTCCTTCAACAGTCAATGATCATTCCATTCTTTTTGATGTTGTCAAAGGGGGAGAAACTTTTGTGAGTCATCATTTGCATCATCAACTGTAACTCCTGTCAGATGTTGCATACATGGTGCATTACATGCTCACTTCTGAAAGAGCTATTCTATTGTGAATATTCAGGTGAATCCATTGCAATGACTTATAATATTGTCATCATCAAAAAGGGGGAGATTGTTGTGTCCCCTGTGGCTCTGGAGTTTTGATGATGACAAATATTATGTCTCATTATGTTTACATGTACATCCTTGATGATATAATCCTGATGTATTATGAGAATCTGTCAGAACAGGTTTAAGAATGACTCACAGGTCATGAAGTCAACCCAAGTCAAAGTCAAATCATTGACAGGTAAGGTCAATGCATAGTCAGTAGGTCATGAAGTCAACCCAAGTCAAAGTCAAATCATTGACAGGTAAGGTCAATGCACAATCAGATCAGGTAATGTTCTGCGTAATCTCACTTAGCGTCTTTGTGCATGAAGCATTCAAGTCTATACAGCACCGTGTTCACATGCTTCAAAGTCTGTACAATGTCCTTCGCATGCACACAAAGTCCATGCATCGTTTCTCTAAGTCTATACATTGTCGCTATGTGTGTGCATCATTTAGCAAGTCTATACATCCGTCAGCCTTGCCTCTTTCTCGCTAAGTCTATACATTCATGAGCTATGGCTGTGCATCGTTTGCATATTGCACACTAAGTCTGTACATCGCATAGCATGCATGCGTTCAAGTCTATACATTGCTGCATGAACGCAAGTCTATACATTCCTATCATTACCTACGTTCACTGCTTTAGCACACGCACAAAGTCTGTACAGTTAGTGCATCCCTTGATCTCAAGTCTGTACATTGCATCATTTGTACATGCATCATCTCTTGATTTAAAGTCTATACATCGTCTGCCTACAACGATCAAGTCTATACATTAACTTACCGTCTCGCTTAGCGTCTCACTTAGCGTCTAAGGTTGTGTGAACATTGCATCGGCTAAGTCTATACATTGCTCCGTCTCACTCAGCGTCTCATGTGCATAAATCAAAGTCTATGCATTGCTTGTTAAAGTCAGTCTCACTTAGCGTCTCACTCAGCGTCTCATGTGCATACGCAAAGTCTGTACAGCCAGTGCATCCTGCGTCTCACTCAGCATCACATGTGCATATGCAAAGTCTGTACATCCACCAGCTGAACTGAGCAAGTCTATACATCGCCACTTGTTCATGCATATGGGCAAGTCTACACATTGATAAGTCTCGCACACATACAAAGTCTGTACATCGCATCGCATGCACATTGTATCTATCAAGTTTATTCATTCATAAGCATAATCAGTGCATTCAGTTGCTTCACGCTAATACACAGTCTGTACAACCTCCGTTGTTTCACTTGACCAAGTCAGTACAGCCCGTGTTCTTTATGCACTGTCTTGCTTGCATGAATGAAGTCTGTGCAGGGTTCGTTGCAGTCTGTATAAAGATGCATCATCTGTACACACTTCAGGTGGCAAGTATATCCTTCGAGAGGAAATTAAGAAGGGCACGTGATCCAAG
Organism: Amorphophallus konjac; assembly: GCA_022559845.1. Lineage (NCBI taxonomy): Eukaryota > Viridiplantae > Streptophyta > Magnoliopsida > Alismatales > Araceae > Amorphophallus > Amorphophallus konjac. Next base: position 168,769,299 of record CM040122.1, on the reverse strand, counting down.
AAGCTAGGATCGTGACACGTGTCATCCTACAAGCTGAAATGTTGCCACGTAGCCAAGGTGTTAGGGCGGGAACTGTGGAGGACACACGCCCACCTTCCTGTTGCTGCTATATATATGAAGCTTCTTCCTCTGAAGATGACTTGATCGAAGCAGAAGCAGAGACAGAGTCTGCACGATCCAGAAGAAGAAAAAGAGTGAAGAAGAGAAAGAGAGAAGAAGCAGAAGAAAAGAGAAGTTGCAGAAGAAAAGGAGAGAGAGAGAGAGCTCGTGAGGATCGAGAGAAAAAAGAAAGACAGTGAGAGAGAAGAGAAGAGCAGAGAAGAAAAAGAGTAGACAGTGAGACGAAAAAAGAAAAAGAAGAAAAGAGAAGTAGAGAGAAGAAGAAAGAAGAGGAAGAAAGAAAGAGATAGATAGAAAGCTCGAGGAGAGATAAGAAGCTTCATCAGAAGATTAGTTCCTACTGGACCGTGGATCAAATCCAGGCCAGTCAGCTCCTACGAGAGCCACTTTGTGGATTTCATTTGCAGCTTTCTGATTGCTATATTTTCGGTTAGTATTTTTCTTTTTATCTGTTCACCTTGTTCTTCCGATTCCCTTGTTTGGGGTCGGGGTTCCTCCTGTGGTCTCAGGAGAAGGGAGACTTGTTCTCCGGTTTGCTAGTGACTGTGTGTCACTAGTGGTTCCCTCTGGTGTGGAGGAAGAGAGGTCCGTGACCTCTGGTTTGTAAGTGACTAGGTGTCACTTGTGGTTCCCTCTGGGTTTCAGAGGAAGGGAGACTTGGGTCTCCGGTTGTAGGTAGTGGTTGCTACCTGTCAGTTCCCTCCTGGTCTGGAGGAAGAGAGACTTCGTCTCTGGTTGCTAGTGACTGTGAGTCACTGGTGGTTTCCCTCCGGTTGGGAGGAAGAGAGGAGTGTGTTCCTCTGGTCAAGCTGTTAGGCAGCATTTGTTTGCAGACTGAGTCTGCGGTTCTAGCTGTTGCTAGTGGAAGCCTCACTCCTGTTTGGAGTGGGGGGTGGATGTAGGTTTGTGGACCGAACCACCTAAAAATCCCTTGTGCAGTGGTTTGTCTGTTTGATCGATCCCGCTAGATGCATGCTAGGACCGTGATCTAATTGGTTGTCCATGTCCTAGTGATTGATGGGGTATGCGTCTTTGATGTTTGAGCATTTGTCCATTGAACTTGTGATTATCATCTCATACGGATTTTAAATTGGTTAAAATTCATTAGAAGATCCATTCACCCCCATCTGGATCTGTGTTTATCTACCGCACTAAACTATCATGCTCAGCATCAGTCAATTATGTGATAAGGGGTATAAGGTTGTTTTTGACTCACTTGTTTGCACCATTCTTGAACCTAATTCTGAAATTGTGAAGTTCACCGGAAAAAGAGTCAATAACATGTATATGGTTGACTTGGATGATAAAGTTCATATGAACATGTGTCTGTCTGCAGATAAAGATGATATTGCATTTCTTTGGCATCGTAGGCTAGGACATGCTAGCTATGGAATTTTGCATAAGTTGAATAAATTCTACATGGCAAAAGGATTACCTGAAATATCATTCAAAGAAAAGAATAAAATTTGTGAAGCTTGCACTCAAGGAAAACAAACTAGAAAATCTCTGAAGTCTAGAACTGAAAGCATGTCTTCTAAACCATTCGAACTAATTCACATGGATTTATTTGGACCAACTAGAACAGTTAGCTTGACTGGTAGAAGATACGATTTTGTAAATGTAGATGATTTTTCTAGGTTTACTTGGGTCTTCTTTATAACTCACAAAAATGAAGCACTTGATAAATTTCAGGAATTCTTCTACAAAATAAAATAGGATGGTAAGTTCTCTATATCTAATATCCTGTCTGACCATGGTGCTGAGTTTGAAAACTCACAGTTTGATGTCTTTTACAGGGAAAATGAAATAACACATAGGTTCTCTTCACCAAGAACTCCAGAATAAAATGGAGTAGTTGAAAGGAAAAATCGAACCTTGGTAGAAATGGCAAGAACTATGCTAGTTGTGAGTGGGTTACCTAAAAGATTTTGGGCTGAAGCAGTGAACACTTCATGTTATATCATCAACAGAGCTTTGGTATGACCCTCCTGTAAAAAGGCTCGTTATGAGTTATTAAAAGGTAAGAAGCCCTCATTGCCTCACTTTAAGGTTTTTGGATCAAAATGTTTCATTCATGTTAACTCTAAGAGAGATCTTGATAAGTTTGAGGCTAAGAGTGAACCTAGAATCTTTCTAGGATATTCAGAAATGTCAAGATCTTACAGAGTTTACAATAATAAACATGAAACTGTTGAAGAGACACCTCATGTAATATGTGATGAAACATCTAACAGAACTGAAGATGATTTTTGCAGGGATAAGAATGAAGGAGAAATTTTAGAGAACAAAGAAGAACAAGGGACTGAAGATGAAAATGAGGAGCCAGAAGTTCAGGGGGAGGTAAATGGGGTCTCAGGTAATCATCTTATCAACATCAGAAATCTTAGAGATCACCCATTAGAAAATATTATTGGTAATACTAATGAACCTCATAGAACTAGAGCTCATTTTAGAATTGAAAACGAATTGAACTCATTTGCCTTAGTTTCTCAGATATAACCCAAAAACATAGAAACTGCCCTACAGGATGAACATTGGATTAATGCCATGCATGATGAACTTAATCAATTTGATAGGAACAAGGTTTCACACTTAGTTCTTAAACCTACACATGGCAATGTAATAGGGACTAAATGGGTCTATCAAAACAAAACTAATGAGCAGGGCAATATAATCAGAAATAAGGCTAGGCTTGTAGCTCAGGGGTACAATCAGGAATTTGGTATTGACTTTGAAGAATCATTTGCTCCTGTAGCTAGGCTAGAAGCCATTAGGTTTCTTTTAGCAATTGCATGCAGTTTAGGAATAACTCTCCAGCAGATGGATGTTAAACTTGCATTTTTAAATGGTGAACTAAAAGAAGATATTTTTGTAAAATAACCCCCTGATTTTAAGTGTCTTAATTTTCCTGACCATGTTTATAAGCTTGACAAGGCACTCTATGGATTGAAGCAAGCTCCTCGAGCTTGGTATGACAGATTGAGCAAATTCCTCACAGACAAAGGGTTCTCCTGAGGTAAGGTTGACCAGACATTGTTCACAAGGTATATGATAAAGATATTCTTGTTGTTCAGATATATGTAGATGATGTAGTATTTGGGTCAACCAAGCCTTCTATGTGTGAAGAGTTTTTTGACTTAATGACTGACGAATTTGAAATGAGCTCAATGGGAGAATTAAAATTCTTTCTTGGATTGTAGGTATGTCAGACTAAAGAAGGGACTTTCATAACTCAAGAGAAGTATATCAAGGATCTACTGAAGAAATTCAAGATGGAAAACCTCAAAGCCATAACTGCACCAATGGGCACATCAACTAGCCTAGATGTTGACCATGAAGGTAAAATGGTTGATACAAAACTTTACAGAGGTATGATCGGATCCTTGTTATACCTTATTGCATCTCATCCTGATATTCAATTTTCAGTGTGTCTTTGTGCGCGTTTTCAAGCTAGTCCTAAGGAATCACATATGTCAGCTATGAAAAGGGTTTTTAGGTATCTGTCTGGCACCCTAAATTTAGGTTTATGGTATCCTGCTCGGTGTGAGTTAGACCTCATAGCTTACACTGATGCATACTATGCAGGGTGTAGGATAGATAAGAAAAGTACTAGTGGATATTGTCAATATCTAGGTGGCTGTCTATTATCTTAGGCATCTAAGAAAAAGCACACTGTTGCCTTATCCACTGCTGAGGCAGAGTATGTGGCAGCAGAAAATTGTGCACCTCAAGTCCTCTGGATTAAGCACCAACTTATTGATTATCATATTAACCTTTGTTGTGTAACAATTCTTTGTGATAACACTAGTGCCATCTCTCTTACTAAAAATTCAGTTCACCATTCACGGACTAAGCACATTGAAATTAAGCACCATTTTCTAAGAGATGAAGTAAACAAAAAGGAAATTGAATTAGAATTTATTGAGTCAGAGAAACAAATTGTTGACATTTTTACCAAGCCCCTTGGGAATGAAAGATTTAAATATTTAAGAAGGGAACTAGACTTGTGTAAATTTCAACATGATGGTTGATAGTTCATTCTTGTCTATTCTAAATAATTGCTTTTTCATCTTCATATGCATATGTGCTAGATTGTCAAATGCATAAGTATGTCAGTGGCATATGCATTTTATCATCTTGATGTCAGAGGTATATCGAATGGTATGATGGTAGAAGGATAGAATTTCTGTCTGGAAATCCATACTATGTGTAGAGGCCAGTCCTCTGCCAAGTACCATGCATCACATACATTTCTGAGTCCTTATCTCCACATGTCACAATGTTGTGTCTAATGCATATAGACAGGGGGAGTTTCATTCATTTTGAGAGGGGGAGTTCAGAATAAAATTCGAATCAGAACAGATTACTTGCTCATCTTATAAATAATGTCGACACCCAGAGTCGACATCCTTGAAAACTTTTTCTGCCAAATCATGAATCTATCTGTCTTTATCTCATCTTTGGTATCAAATTCTTGAAAATTTCTTGCAGTTCAGTACCTCTGAAATAATGACAACATGATAATCAGTTCATCATTCTAAGCTACTAAAATCAATCTTCTATTACAAGAATCTTTTATTGTTTCATGAATGAACTGATGGTTTAAACTTAATAATTTTTAGAGTCTAAAAACTGAATTCACTGAACTGGGTTGTTTATGACAATTAATAGCTCTCAACCAATTTTCTCATAACATGTCTGATAAGGTCTTCAGATATCTGAAAGTTCTTGGATTAATGATTTCTTGGTTGAGATACTTGGAATGAGTATTATTTTTAAACAAGTCTTTCTAAACACAAAGGGTAGCTAGATCATATAAACAAGTCAAAATTTGCAAAGGTAGAGCAATGATTGAATGCACTGAGAAACTGGGTACTTCATCAGTGAAATAGAGAAAAACTCATGTCATGAAGTGCTTCAAGTTATCTATGTTCAAAGGTCAAAACAGTATGGGTAGTTTCATTAAGTAACTAGGGGTACTGGTGTCTAATAAACGTGTACCCTTATACAAAAAGGTGAAAACTATTTCCAATGTTTTGATATATGAAATAGGATAGTACATATTGCTGAGTAACTAGAGGTACTGGTGTCTAATCAACATGTACCCTTATCATAAAAGGCATAAATGATACTTCATTGTTCAACTTTCTGGAAACAAAAAGGAATATAATGTACTGCTGTTAACCTAAAGTGAAAATTAAGGAATGTCAATTTGTTTGACCTCAATAAATATCCTTGATACTCTAAAAGAAATTCACTGATTTTTGAACTAGTAAGATACGTTAAGGCCAAGTCCTTCATGTCCAATGTGATTCTGGTTTATTGCTATTAAAGGTTTTTGCAAACTCATTCAAGAGTCTAGTAAATACACTGTAATCATTATTACTATTAAACCTGAATTCTATCAAGAATACAGTACATAGAATCCTATATCTGAAGAATTTGAGCTCTATATGCTTAGTTTAATGAACAATCACTCAGAATGTCAATTAGAATTCTCTTGTACTTTCCTACTTCTTGATGCTATCCTGTCTTTCTTATCTCTACCATTTTCTTCTTTGCTGATGGCAAAGGGGAGAAGTATTCTTTTTGATGGGGGAGATTGTTTTTGATAGGGTATTGCAAAAAGCTTAGTGGGAGAGAGTCTCTATGAAGTATTGGATTGGGAAAAATTGTGTCAGAATTCATGCATATAGTAGATTTTGCATATGTATATCTTTGTCTACTTGCATGCTTTCCACTTCATTGAACTTGACTGTCATTCTTGCATATTCTGACTAAGAGTGTTATGAATGTTACCATCAAAATATAATTAAGTTGCCATCATCAAAAAGGGGGAGAAAGTTGTGTCTCCTATGGATTTGATAATACTATGTTTTGTTGACTGGCAACAGTTTAGTTGACTTTATTTTGCCTTTGTCAACATTGTCACTTTGATGTCTTTCTCTAAGTCAGAATTCATATTTAGTCAAGTAAAAGTCTGTGCATGTATAAGTTTTCATTATCAAGATAGATGCATGTTGCATGTCAAGGCAGATGCAGGTCGGTGCACATTTTGCAAGGTCAGGGTAAGATCGGTGCAAGTTTTCACATAGTAAAACATCAAGGTTGATGCATGTTGTATGTCTAGGCAGATGCATGTCGTTGCACATTTTGCTAGGTCAAGGTAAGGTCGGTGCAGGTCTTTACACAGTTAAACATGAAAATCGATGCATGTTTTCCAACCTGCACACAAGGTCAAAGCATACATTTCTAGCAATTCATCAGGTCTATGCATGTTTGCACTTAACTGAGTGAGGTCGGTGCATATTGGTGTTTAACTGACTAAGGTCGTTGCACATTTGCTGTGTGCATAACTAAGGTCGACGCACATTCTGTATTGTGCATATTGAGGTCGAAGTACATCTTGCTTCATGCACATTAAGGTCGATGCACATTCTGCATTACGCATACAAAGGTCTACACACATATTAGCTTGTGCATGTTATCAGGTATGTGCATGTTTTCAGGTCTATGCATGTTCTCAAGTCTGTGCATGATATCAAGTCGGTGCATGTTTTCTAGTCTGTGCACATGTTGCATCAAGGTCGATGCACATGTATAGATTGAAGTCTGTGCACATTCTAAGGTATGTGGATATACAATATTGAGTGTCTGAGCACATTTTTGTCTATGCACATATTGAGTCCAAGTCTGTGCGCATGCATTACCAGCCTGCAAGAGGTCCGAGCATGGGCATTCATAAGTCCCAACATATGTACGAATTATTCAAGTCGGTGCACATGCACCACTTTGCTCAGACAGATTGATGCATCTCTTACCCAAAATATATTAATGCATCATTGTCTGACTTATACCATGATCTATTTTTTATAAGTCAGAACATATTGATTTTTGCTCATGTTTACAATCTGTTTGACTAAATGCCTCTCATTCCTTTAACAGGAATTTAAACACCTTAAGTACAGATGGAAGTCACGTGCTTCGAGGCTCAACTTAAAGTGGCACATGATCCAAGAAGGAGCCACGCTTGGAGATTTAGACACGTGGATAGCTCACCTCTATATTCTAACACATGGACTTCCAACGGAGCACCTGTTTCAAATCTCCTTTGATGGGAATGTGTTTCCCACACTCTCGCAACACTATAAATAGAGGCCAGGTCGCTCAATCAACGATAACGAAAGACAGAAGAATAGTGAGGGGGGAGAGTAAGCCGGATAGAGTCAGATCGAGCAAGAAGCATAGTAAAGAAGTAGGAAGGTCTGGGTGTTTCCAGAACTTATTTGTGTCAGTTGAGTGAAAAGAGTGAGAGTGAAGAGCTGAGATAGAAACAGGGAATCGGAAAGTGGAGATCTACTTTGAGAGCTGTGAGCATTCTGGAGATTTGTAAGTATAGTCTTGTATGCCTCGATCTCTAGATCAAATCCAGATATCGTTCTGCTCAAAGTGAGCTACAGATTGTTTTGAATCTTTCATTTGATTTTGTTCTTGATATTTTCAGTTTGCTACGATTTCTGTAAGTCGTGTATCAGTAGATTATCAAGCTGTGAGTCAGCGGCAAGGAAGTAATTCCTTGGAAGCAAGCTGTGAGGCTCAGCAGAGCAAAGCTGTGGATCAGCGGTGTGTAGGGATCTATTCCCCAAAGCTATGGATTAGTAGTTATTAAGGTGTGTCAGCGGAAGCCTTACTTAATTGAGTAAGGGGTGGACGTAGATCTCTGGATTGAGATCGAACCACCTTAAAAATCCTCTTGCAGTGCGTATGATCTTATTGTGTTCTACTCTTTCCTCATATTGCAAGTCATTGAATGCGCTTTATAGAATTTTGAATTTCTGATATTCCGTATATGCTTGAACTTTCCACCAGTGCTGTATATCAAAAGGTTTAGTCCGTAAGATCGGCTACACCTATCTGAAATACTTAACCTTGTGTGAGGAGATTCTAATTCAAACCTCCACCTAGTACAGCTTCAACTGGTTGACTGCTTCTTGATCTTTAGTGAAATTTTGTTAAATTGGTGGTGTTAGCCTTAGCATCTTAATTCCACATCTTAATTGCTTTAAATTGGCTATTATTTGGGGTAGATCTATTTACCCCCCCCTCTAGATCTGTTAGTCATCCGAAACAACAGTGACTCGTGGCCTACCAAAAAAAATTGGCCCAGTACTATAATGCTTGGGTCAGAGAATGACATTTCCTCCCCGGAGACCTAGTGCTGCAGCGAGCTATCATGGCAGATCCCAGAGCAGCCATGAGAAATCTAGCACCAATCTGGGAAGGCCCGTACAGGGTAACGGAAGTGCTCGGCAAAGGAGCGTACAAGCTAAAGTCGTTGGAGGGGCAAGAAATACCGAGGACATGGAATTCTGTAAACCTCAGGGCTTTTTACTAGTAAACCATTTTTCCTCACCAGTTTAACGAAAGTGTCGTCAGCTAAGCCTAATCATGGTGGCTTCCAAGTCTCCAATAGGCGAGCACTCACGCTCCCTCGGAAACCAGGGTAGCTCTCGAGCTTCCAAGGGGCGAGCACTCATGCTCCCTCGAAAATCACGGTATCTTTCGAGCTCCCAAGAGGCGAGTGCCCATGCTCCCTCAGAGATCATGGTGGCTTCTAAGTCTCCAAGAGGCAGACACTCACGTTTCCTCAGAAACCATGGTAGCTTCCGAGCTCCCAAGAAGCGAGCACTCATGTTCCTTCAAAAATAATGGTAGCGTTCAAGCTTCCAAGAAGAGAGCATCCGTGCTCCTTTGAAAATAATGGTAGGGTTCAAGCTTCCAAGAAGCGAGCATCCGTGCTCCTTCGAAAACGATGGTAGCGTTCAAGCTTCCAAGGGGCGAGCTGTCATGCCCCGAGATTATGCAGCGGAAACAATCAGGAACGTGAACAGTCGGCTAGTATGCCTCAAGCGAGCAATAAAATTAGATCGCTAACACATTCACACATAATAAATGAATGCATAATATTTGTACAAAATCCTTGCTTTATCTGAATAATAATCAAAAGTACATAAGGTTGACTCTTGACTCTTTAACTAACTAGAGTCAATAAAATGAAAAATTACATAGCGACTCTTGACATTCCATTAATGACAATCTAAGGTTTTGCTCCTTCTTTAATCACTCTCGGATCCATCACCTGAATAGTCTGAATCCGACCCACTAGAATTTCCTGAAAAAGATTGGAAAAGTAGGGAATGAGCACACATGCCCAATAGGTATCTTCGTATCAACATGAAGGTAATGTTTAAGTGATAAACATTTTAGCTCTAGAGTGTAAGATAAGTCATGAAAATACGATGAAACACGTGAATAAACCAAAGTAACACAAATAACAAGATATGATCAAGGTGAGATATGAGAATTCTTGTAGACTAGAAATATGATCAAGCAAGAATATAACATGAATGTAATTTGGCGTTTCATGAACAAGAATGTACTTTTCATAACCATAAAGGCTATGCACTAGAAAGTCATGTAACGAGAATGTACTAGCATGCATGTAATTTCACAAGATTACCTCGTGGATCTTCACTCGTTTATAAAAAAAGTACTGCCAGTGTAATGCGATGCCAGTGTTCATCGTACCCCATGGTTTATAGTATGTTTCTGGTTATCTGCCAAGGGAACTAGAGTGGAGCCCTTGGACACAATCGGTGCCCGCTCTTGCATCTTCAAGTTTTAAATCAAGCAACTTCCACGAGAAATAAAAATAAGGCCAATAATGAACAAGTTCAAACTATAGTTTCATGATGACAAATATCAAAATAAGAATGCACCAATTAAGAATATGAGAGCTCAAAGATTGATTTAGAACAAGGTTATGCCATGGGAAAAAATTTGACAGCATAATGGCACGTTCTTTAATTTCCATAATTCATTAGGTAGCTTTGGGATAAGGTGTGAGGTTCTAGATAATCATAGACTAACAAGGATCATAGGAAAATCAACCCAGGAGTCAAACCTTGGGTTAATAAATACTTAAACATAAAATGGTCATATCGGGGCCGTTTCTGGAAATAGCAGTCGTTAACTGGACCGTATGTGGATCTATGCGGTCATGACTTGACCGTTTAGTAGCAGCGTCGATGAAACGAATGAATTGGAACCATGTGGTCAAAGTAGGGCCGCTAGGCGTCCTTGGCGGTCAGGTAAATGGCCGCTAGGTACCTCTGGCGGTCGTCCATAGGGCCACTAAGGTCCAGAACACAAAACACCGATGAAGTGATTTCTAGACAATTTGGGTTTTGAGGGTACAACTAGTTCGGCGTCCTAGTAGGAATCCCAAGCGCGCAGAGTCTTATGGAGTCCTTGAAACAAGATCACCTAGTCCGGTGGAAGGAATATCCAACGGAGAGGATCACAAGTCCAAGATTGTGTGCTTAAGTGCAATGCGTATCTAATGACATTGTACTAGAATACGTGCCATATACTTAAGAAAAGACTCTAGATAAGAAAGGATCGTGATAAAACAACGATCAAATCAAAACTATACAAGTCCATGAACCATATGAAATTTAAGATAAATACAAGAGTATATGGTTTTGACATAAAATTAACATAAGTTTAAAATAAGTCCAAAGTGCATGAAATCTACTAGGATGAACACTTACATAACCAAGTGTATGAATACAATACTTAAAATAGAAGTAAGACCTAATTAGCTAGGCTTATCATGTAATAAATAGGATTGTTCTATCTTAGTTTCGGGTTAACAAATAATAAAGAACTCAAAAACCTAAACGATCTCGGGAGGACCATTTTATGGGCTTTAGCGGTCTATCGTAGGGCCGCTGAAGGACTCAGGCGGTCTCGGGAAGACCGTTTCTTCCTGTCTATAGCAAAATAACAATAAAACTATACTACATGCTAATCTAGGGTAGTAAAGCATAAAATACATGCTAGACACAGAGAGAAACCGTTCCTACAATAAAGACAACTCATGGGGATGCATGGATAGTCATGAATTAAACTAGAATTACAATTTTCGTTATTAAGGGTAGGAACTATGCATGTAGAAATATCGTAGATGCGTAGTGATAGTAAAACATCAAATTCATCATGTACAATCAATGAAAACATGAGGAAACAGAGGGCTTTTACTCCTGACATGTTATTCTAGCCTTTTCATGAGATAACCTACCTTTGATTCGTTCCCTAGACTTTAGATTTTTTATTGGAAGTAGACCCTAGTTCCTACACGTCCTGTGCCAAACCAGTAACTTCCCGTCCCTCTATCTCACGATCCTCTTGACCGAAATCCATGAAAATTGGAGGGTAGACAGAAGATACAAAGGGTAACAGAAAGTTTTAAAGGACCAATTTCTAAATACCTCTATTAGGGCTTCTATTTTCTTGATCATCACCGGACCGTCGCATTGGCTCATGTGCACTCTGTTGCAATCCAGCGACTTGCAGAGGCTCTAACTCAGAAACGGCTAGAGCTTCTAGCATGAAAATTGAAGGTATGTTAGATAAAACTAAGAAGAACAATTTCTTCTAAAGAACCAACCTGAGTAGACGTCACCTTACCTTCGAGATACGCGAGCCAACATTTGGGTTCGCATGAGTCGAAGTTAGGATCTATTTATAGGATTCACCTAAGTTTAAGAGATCAGATCAAACCTAGAGTCCTAAATTGGAGTAAAGTTAATCCCTAGAGAGTTTTAGAGAGTCTTCCATGCCAGGTAGCTTCGATCTAACGTGATTTGGTCGTCAAAGATCCAAGTTTTTCATGTTTTTTCCCATTCATGGAATCAGGAGGGCTTAGCGGTCATGGGAGGACCGCTAGGATGATATGGCGGTCGCGCGATAGACTGCCATGCTTCATTAAATATGAATTTTATAGATTTTCATATTATCCCCCATTTATCCTCTAATTGATGTATATATCCATTTTTAAATCCGTAAATTACCTAATTTACGTTTCTATTAATGGGCTTGAGTCAAAAAGTCTTGAAATTGGTTCTTTGGGCGTATTTGAGTTGGGCTTAGCCCTTTAGTTGATATAGGGCTTTTTAAATGGATTAAATAAATCTTTAATTCTTCTTAATAGTCTATTAAGCCTTTTTAAGTTGCTTAGGAATTATATTTTAGTCCCAAAACATTCCTAGAAAATTCTCGGGCGATACACCCTCCCCCACTTAAAAAGAATTTTGTCCCCAAATTCATCGTAATAAGATTTGCTAAGGAGAGTGTACTTACATTCAAATATCTCCAGAAATCTTTTACGCATGGCCTCTTCTGTTTCCCATATCGCTTCGTGTGGCCAAGATTTGCTCCATTGGACTTTGACCATGGGAATAGTTTTATTCCGAAGTTGACGTACTTCTCGTTCAATTATTTTTATTGGCTTTTGCTCATACGTCAAATCCTTTTTAATCTTCAGGTTGTCATAAGTTATGACATGGAATGGATCGGGAACGTACCTTTTGAGCATTGAGACGTGAAATACATCATGGACTCTAGCTAATTGAGGGGGCAAAAATATTCGATATGCAACTTCACCAACCCTTTTGAGAATTTCAAAGGGGCAAATGAATCTCGAAGTGAGCTTGCCTTTGATGCCGAATCTTTGAATACCTCGACCCGGAGAAACCTTAAGGAAAACGTGGTCTCCTACTTGAAATTCTAGGTCGGGTCTTCTATTATCAGCATATGATTTTTGCTTGTCTTGAGCCATCAGGAGTCTCTCCCGAATAAGCTTTATCTAATTGGTAGTATCCCTGATGATGTCGGGGCGGAGAAATTGCCTTTATCCTACTTCGTTCCAACATATAGGTGAATGACAACTTCTTCCATACAGTGCCTCGAACGGTGCCATTTATATACTAGCTTGGTAGCTATTGTTGTAGGCGAATTTCACTAGAGGCAAGTGGTCGTGCCAACTCCCTCCAAAATCAATAGCACATGCCCTGAGCATATCCTCCACCACTTGATTTATCCTTTCAGTTTGACCATCAGTTTGTGGATGGAACGCATTGCTAAAGTTGAGTCGGGTCCCTAATGAATGTCGTAGACCCTTCCAGAATTCTGATGTGAATCGAGAGTCTCGGCCAGATATAATAGTGATAGGGACACCATGTAGTCTGACAATTTTCTTCATGTATAGTGCTGCTAATACATTCACAAACCATCAACTTTTGATTGGTAGAAAATGTGTAGATTTAGTCAATCGGTCTATAATCACCCATATACCATCGTGTCCACCTCTCATCTTAGGTAAACCCATGATAAAATCCATACCTATACTTTCCCATTTCCACTAGGGAATATCCGAGGGATGTAGTTTCCCGGCGGGCTTTAAATGTTCCGCCTTGATTTGCTGACAAGTGAGGCAGCGAGATACAAAGTCCGCTACTTCTCTTTTCATATTAGGCCACCATAATTTTTTTTTAAGTCTTGGTACATCTTGGTAGCATCAAGGTGAATAACATACCTTGATTTATGAGCTTCTTCGATGATCAATTTCTTAGTGTCGGCATGATCCGGCACACAGATTCGATCTTTGAACAATAGTCTTCCATAAGTTGAAATGGAGAATTCTGACCTTTGATCAATATTAGCCTTGATCTCCATCAATGTGGGGTCATTTTCTTGTAATTTGGCTAGGTCTTCAATCAATGTAGGTTGTGACCTTATATTAGCAATTATACACCCACCCTCTTCTTTATCCACATCGACATTCAAACGAGCAAAATCCTCGATAAGACAAGTCGTACCTTTCCTGAGGCTTGCTAGAGTTGCCATTGGTCTTCTGCTAAGAGCGACAGCTACAACATTTGCTTTGCCTAGATGATATTGGATAGTAAAGTCGAAGTCTTTGAGATACTCCAACCATCTGTGTTGCCTCATGTTTAATTCCTTTTGGGTAAAGAGGTATTTCAGACATTTGTGATCTGAAAATATAGTGAACTTCTCCCCATAGAGGTAGTGTTGCCAAATTGTCAAGGTGAATATAATAGCAGCTAGTTCTTGATCATGCATAGGGTAGTTTTCTTCATGACACTTTAACTACCTTGATGAATAGCAAATTACCTTTCCATTTTGCATAAGAACACATCCCAGGCCAATGCCAGATGCATCGGTATAGACTTCAAAGCCACCACCCTCAATAGGTAGTGCCAAGATAGGGGCCGTAGTGAGATGATCTTTAAGAGTTAGGAAACTTTCTTCGCATTCCTTTGACCATATAAAAGGGTTCTCCTTTTTTGTAAGTCTAGTCAAAGGAACGGTGATTGTTGAGAAATCCTTAATGAATCACCTATAATAACCAGCCAGACCCAGAAAACTTCTAACTTCGAACATAGTCGTTGGCCGGCTCCAATTCTTAACAGCTTCTACCTTAGAAGGATCGACATCGATACCTTCTTTTGAAATAATATGACCAAGGAAAGAGACCCCCTTTAACTAGAACTCGCACTTGCTAAGCTTTGCGTAGAGTTGATGCTCTCTTAGAGTTTGCAAGGCTATTGTTAAGTGTTCTTCATGTTACTCCTTAGTCTTAGAGTATATAAGAACATCATCAATGAAGATGACCACAAATCAGTCGAGATAAGGCCTGAAGACATTATTCATAAGTTGCATAAATGCTGCCGGGGCATTTGTTAACCCGAATAGCATTACCACGAATTCATAGTGCCCATATCTGCCCCGAAAAGCAGTCTTGTATATATCTTGGTCCTTGATCTTGAGCTGATGATAACCCGAACTGAGGTCTATCTTGGAAAAATATTCCGCTCCTGAAATTTGATCAAAGAGCTCATCGATATGCGGCAACAGATATTTGTTCTTAATAGTAAGTTGATTTAGTCACCAGTAATCGATAAATAGCCTGAGAGATCCATCCTTCTTCTTGTCAAACAAAACCGGCACACCCTAATGGGATGTGCTAGGTCAAATGAAGCCCTTGTCTAATAACTCCTGAAATTGTTTCTTCAATTCTTTGAGTTCTGTAGGGGACATCCTGTAGGGAGCTATTGAAACAAGTGTTGCTCTAGGAACAAGTTCAATGGAGAAGTTTACTTCCCTTTCGGGTGGTAAATCGGGTAAATCCGATGGGAACATATCGGGAAACTCATTCATAATGGGAATATCCTCTAAGATGATTTCCTTGAACTTGGTAATGATTACGAGGGCAAGAAAAGCTTCACATCCTTGCGAAATGAGTTTGCAAGCATGAAGAGATGAAATAATGGTACGATGTTTCCTATACTTGATGCTAAGGAAAGAAAATCGCGGGAGACCTGGTTTCCGAAAAGAGATTCTCCTATTGCGACAAGTTATATAGGCATCATAGTCAACAAGCCAATCTACACCTAGGATAGTATCGTAGCATTCCATGTCAAGGCATACGAGGTTCGTAGGAAGATTATGACCTTCTACCATTACCTCACTATCGGGGTAGTGGGTTGTAAGTTTAGTTTCGGGACCTAAGGGTGTAGTGATAGCTAGGTCCAAAGGTAGAGGAACTGATGAAACTGGTAAGGTTTTTGTAAAAGTAGTAGATATAAAGGAATGATAAGCACTAGTATTAAATAACACGAATGCAGGATGACAATAGATTTGAAGGGTACCTTCTATTATCCCATCATCCTTGGGTGCTTCATCATCATCCCTAACAGCGTTACGACGCGCTTGTTGCTTGCGTCCACCGTTGGAAGATTGATCCTTCATTAGGGGCCAATATGGCATGCGGTGCTCCCAACTGCCACATCACAAACACGCCCCTAGGCATTTCCAGCATTCTTTGGATGAGTGGCCAAACTTCTCACAAAATGTGCAAGCAACCATGACTTGCTTATCTTCCTCTTTGGCCTTCTTGTTCCTGTGATTATCCTTGTTGTTCCCAGTCCGGGATCTCTTATTGTTATCCCGAGAGTTGTAAGTGATGCTGAATTTTTTCTCTCTTCTTCCTCGCCGATCTGACTTTCGGCTAGGCTCTTCTCCTTTGCCTTTGAGTTTATCAACCTTCTCCAAGGTCTGTTCGCATAAGTGTGCCCGTTGGACAATCTCTGCATAGGTCCGAATATTTTATGGGCAAAGTTGCTAGATAAAGATGGGCCGCAGCCCGTCCATGTTTGCTTTCAGAATATCCGTGCTCACTAAATGTTGAGCATAGGGTGCTAGGCGAGAGAATTGTAATTCATACTCTGCCACCGTCATCATGCCTTGATGTAAAGAAGCAAACTTCGCCGCCCTCCTCTCCTTAACATGTTCAGAGAAGTATTTTGCTCGGAAGAGTGTGAGAAATCCCTCCCAAGTGTGTGGTGCGTCTTGAGGCGGTGCCGGACTAGACTTCCACCAAGTACGCACATCCTTGTTGAGTTGGAACGTGGCGAGATGAACCTTCTCTTGATCGGCACACTGCATAACCTCGAATATACGGTTCATCTCATCTGTCCAGTTTTCAGCTTCATCTAGGTTGGAAGAACCAGAAAATCGTAGAGGGTTTAGACTCCGGAAGTTGCGGTGATCACCAGCACCAGCCATCGCGCCAGCTTGGGCCATATTTTGCAAGGCCTGGTTGAGACCCGAAATAGTTTATTGCATTCCACCCCAATCGACACGGTGAGCCATTGTAAGAATAAAGTACCTGAGAAAAAGGAATGATTTGTTAATTCCTATGGAATTAAAGGGAGTTAACTTAGAGACAAGTTCTAAGTTACTATCTAATCCCGGCTCAACCTAAATCTCACGTAGGTGGAAAATTCTTTCCTTAGTTCATAGGTGTGGGTCCTTAACCTTTGGACTTAGCCTATGACATGACATTTTCCTAGAAATAAGTAAGTCAGTCCTGAGACCTACGCTCTGATACCACTTTAACTGTCACACCCTGAGATCATGCAGTGGAGCAATCGGGAACGTGAATAGCATGCTAGTATGCCTCAAGCGAGTAATATAATCAGAGCGCTAACATATTCAGACATAAGAAATGAATGCACAATATTTGGACAAAATCCTTGTTTTATTTAAATAATAATCAAAAGTACATAAGGTTGACTCTTCACTCTTTAACTAACTAGACTCAATAAAATGGAAAATTACATAGCGACTCTTGACATTCCATTAATGACAATCTAAGGCTTCGCTCCTTCTTTAATCACTCTCGGATCCATCACTTGAATAGTCTGAATCCGACCCGCTAGAATTTCTTGAAAAAGATTAGAAAAGTAGGGAATGAGCACACATGCCCAGTAGATATCTTCGTATCAACATGAAGGCAATATTTAAGTGATTAACATTCTAGTTCTAGAGTGTAAGATAAGTCATGAAAATACGATGAAACACATGAATAAACCAAAGTAACACAAATAACAAGATATGATCAAGGTGAGAAATGAGAATTCTTGTAGACTAGAAATATGATCAAGCAAGAATATAACATGAATGTAATTTGGCATTTCATGAACAAGAATGTACTTTTCATAACCATAAAGGCTATACACTAGAAAGTCATGTAACGAGAATGTACTAGGCATGTAATTTCACAAGATTGCCTCGTGGATCTTCACTCGTTTATAAAAAAAGTACTCCCGGTGCAATGCGATGCCAGTGTTCATCATACCCCATGGTTTATAGTATGTTTCCAGTTATCTGCCAAGGGAACTAGAGTGGAGCCCTTGGACACTGTCCGTGCCCGCTCTTGCATCTTCAAGTTATAAATCAAGCTACTTCCACGAGAAATAAAAACAAGGCCAATAATGAACAAGTTCAAACTATAGTTTCATGATGAAAAATATCAAGGTAAGAATGCACCAATTAAGAATATGAGAGCTCAAAGATTGATTTAGAACAAGGTTATGCCATGGGGAAAAATTCGACAACATAACGGCACGTTCTTTAATTTCCATAGTTCATTAGGTAGCTTTGGGATAAGGTGTGAGGTTCTAGATAATCATAGACTATCTAGGATCATAGGAAAATCAAACCGTGAGTCAAACCTTGGGTTAATCAATACTTAGACATAAAACAGTCATATCGGGGCCGTTTCTAGAAATAGCGGTCGTTTACTGGACCGTATGTGGATATATGCGGTCATGACTTGACCGTTTAGTAACAGAGTCAATGAAACGAATGAACTGGAACCATGCGGTCAAGGCAGGGCCGCTAGGCGTCCTTGGAGGTCAGGTAAATGGCCGCTAGCTACCTCTGGCGGTCGTCCATAGGGCCGCTAAGGTCCAGACCATAAAATACCGGTAAGTGATTTCTAGACAATTTGGGTTTTGAGGGTACAACTAGCTCGGCATCCTAGTGGGAATCTCTGGCTCGCGGAGTCTTATGGAGGCCTTGAAATAAGATCACCTAATCCGGTGGAAGGAATATCAAATGAAGAGGATCACAAGTCCAAGATTGTGTGCTTAAGTGCAATGTGTATCTAATGACATCGTACCGGAATGTGTCATTTACTTAAGAAAACACTCTTGATAAGAAAGGATCATAATAAAACATCGATCAAATCAAAACTAGACAAGTCCATGAACCATATGAAATTTAAGATAAATACAAGAGTATATGGTTTTGACATAAAATTAACACAAGTTTGAAATGAGTCCAAAGTGCATGAAATCTACTAGGATGAACACTTACATAACTAAGTGTATGAATACAGTACTTAAAATAGAAGTAAGGCCTAATTAGTTAGGCTTATCATATGATAAATAGGATTGTTCTATCTTAGTTTCGGGTTAACAAATAATACAGAACTGAAAAACCTAAACGGTCTCGGGAGGACCATTTTATGGGCTTTAGCGGTCTATCGTAGGGCCGCTGAAGGACTCAGGCAGTCTCGGGAAGACCGTTTCTTCCCGTCTACAGCAAAATAACAATAAAACTGAACTACATGCTAATCTAGGGTAGTAAAGCATAAAATACATGCTAGACACAGAGAGAAAGCATTTCTACAATAAAGACAACTCATGGGGATGCATGGATAGTCATGAATTAAACTAGAATTATCATTTTCGTTATTAAGGGTAGGAACTATGCATGTAGAAATATCCTAGATGCGTAGTGATAGTAAAACATCAAATTCATCATGTACAATCAATGAAAATATGAGGAAACAGAGGGCTTTTACTCTTGACATGTTATTCTAGCCTTTTCATGAGATAACCTACCTTTGATTCGTTCCCTAGACTTTGGATTTTTGATTGGAAGTAGACCCTAGTTCCTGCACGTCATGTGCCAAACCAGTAACTTCCCGTCCCTCTATCTCACGATCCTCTTGACCTAAATCCATGAAAATTAGATGGTAGATAGAAGATACGAAGGGGAACAGAAAGTTTTAAAGGACCAATTTCTAAATACCTTGATTAGGGCTTCTATTTTCTTGATCTTCACTGGACCATCGCACTGGCTCCTGTGCACTCTGTTGCAATCCAATGACTTACAGAGACTCTAACTCAGAAACGGCTAGAACTTCTAGCACGAAAATTGGAGGTATGTTAGATAAAACTAAGAAGAACAATTTCTTCTAAAGAACCAACATGAGTAGACGTCACCTTACCTTTGAAATATGCAAGCCAACATTAGGGTTCACATGAGTCGAAGTTAGGATCTATTTATAGGATTCACCTAGGTTTAAGAGATTAGATCAAACCTAGAGTCCTAAATTGGAGTAAAGTTAATCCCTTGAAAGTTCTAGAGAGTCTTCCACGCCAGGTAGCTTCGATCTAACGTGATTTGGTCGTCAAAGATCTAAGTTTTTCACGTTTTCTCCCATTCACAGAATCAGGAGGGCTTAGCGGTCATGGGAGGTCCGCTAGGGTGGATCTGGCGGTCGCGCGATAGACCGCCAGGCTTCATTAAATCTGAATTTTTATGATTTTCGTATTATCCCTCATTTATCCCCTAATTGATGTATATATCCCATTTTAAATCTGTAAATTACCTAATTTACGTTTCTATTAATGGGCTTGAGTCTAAAAGTCTTGAAATTGGGTCTTTGGGCGTATTTGAGTTGGGCTTAGCCCTTTAGTTGATATAGGGCTTTTTAAATGGATTAAATAAATCTTTAATTCTTCTTAATAGTCTATTAAGCCTTTTAAATTGCTTAGGAATTATATTTTAATCCCAAAAAATTCCTCAAAAATTCTCGGGCGTTACACCCTCCCCCACTTAAAAAGAATTTGGTCCCCAAATTCATGATAATAAGATTTGCTAAGGTGAGTGTACTTACATTCAAATATCTCCGGAAATATTTTGCGCATGTCCTCTTCTGTTTCCCATGTCTCTTCGTGTGGCCAAGATTTGCTCCATTGGACTTTGACCATGGGAATAGTTTTATTCCGAAGTTGACCTACTTCTCGTTCAATTATTTTTATTGACTTTTACTCATACGTCAAATCCTTTTTAATCTCCAGGTTGTCATAAGTTATGACATGGAATGGATCGGGGACGTACCTTTTGAGCATTGAGACGTGAAATACATCATGGACTCCAACTAATTGAGGGGCAAAGCTATTCGATATGCAACTTCACCAACCCTTTGGAGAATTTCAAAGGGGCAAATGAATCTCGAGCTTACCTTTGATGCCGAATCTTCGAATACCTCGACCCAGAGAAACCTTAAGAAATACGTGGTCTCCTACTTGGAATTCCAGGTCATGTCTTCTGTTATCAGCATATGATTTTTGCCTGTCTTGAGCCATCTGGAGTCTCTCCCGAATAAGCTTTATCTTCTCGGTAGTATCCCTGATGATGTCAGACTGAGAAATTACCTTTCTCCTACTTCGTTCCAACATATAGGTGAACGACAGCTTCTTCCATAAAGTTCCTCGAACGGTGTCATTTATATACTAGCTTGGTAGCTATTGTTGTAGGTGAATTCCACTAGAGGCAAGTGGTCGTGCCAACTCCCTCCAAAATCAATAGCACATGCCTTGAGCATATCCTCCACTACTTGATTTGTCCTTTTAGTTTGACCATCAATTTATGGATGGAACGCATTGCTAAAGTTGAGTTGGGTCCCTAATGAATGTTGTAGACCCTTCTAGAATTGTGATGTGAATCGAGGGTCTCGGTCAGATATAATAGTGATAGGGACACCATGTAGTCTGACAATTTCCTTCATGTATAGTGCTGCTAATACATTCACAGACCATCAACTTTTGATTGGTAGAAAATGTGCAGATTTAGTCAATCGGTCTATAATCACCCATATACCATCGTGTCCACCTCTCGTCTTAGGTAAACCCATGATGAAATCCATACCTATACTTTCTCATTTCCACTCTGGAATATCCATGGGATGTAGTTTCCCGACGGGCTTTAAATGTTCCGCCTTGACTTGCTGACAAGTGAGGCAGCGACATACAAAGTCCGCTACTTCACTTTTCATATTAGGCCACCAGAAATTTATTTTTAAGTATTGGTATATCTTGGTAGCATCAGGGTGAATAGCATACCTTGATTTATGAGCTTCTTCGATGATCACTTTCTTAGTGTCGGCATGATCCGGCACACATATTCGATCTTTGAACAATAGTCTTCCATCAGTTGAAATGGAGAATTCTGACCTTTGATCAATATTAGCCTTGATCTCCATCAATGTGGGGTCATTTTCTTGTAATTTGGCTAGGTCTTCAATCAATGCAGGTTGTGACCTTATATTAGCAATTATACACCCTTCCTCTACTTTATCAACATCGACATTCAAACGAGGAAAATCCTCGATAAGACAAGTTATACCTTTCTTGAGGCTTGCTAGAATTGCCATTGGTCTTCTACTAAGAGCGATAACTACAGCATTTGCTTTGCCTAGATGATATTGGATACAAAAGTTGAAGTCTTTTAGATACTCCAACCATTTGTGTTGCCACATGTTTAATTCCTTTTAGGTGAAGAGGTATTTCAGACATTTGTGATATGAAAATATAGTGAACTTCTCCCCATAGAGGTAGTGTCGTCAAATTTTCATGGTGAATATAACAGCAGTTAGTTCCAGATCATGCACATGGTAGTTTTCTTCATGACGCTTTAACTACCTTGATGAATAGCAAATCACCTTTCCATTTTGTATAAGAATGCATCCCAGGTCAATGCCAGATGCATCGGTATAGACTTCAAAGCCACCACCCTCAACAGGTAGTGCCAAGATAGGGGCCGTAGTGAGATGATCTTTATGAGTTAGGAAACTTTCTTCGCATTCTTTTGACCATATAAAAGGGTTCTCCTTTCTTGTAAGTCTAGTCAAAGGGACGACGATTTTTGAGAAATCCTTAATGAATCACCTATAATAACCAGCCAGACCCAAAAAACTTCTAACTTCAGACACGGTTGTTGGTCGGCTCCAATTCTTAACAACTTCTACCTTAGAAGGATCGATAGCGAAACCTTCATTTGAAATAATATAGCCAAGGAAAGAGACCTCATTTAACCAGAACTCGCACTTACTAAGCTTTGCATAGAGTTGATGCTCTCTTAGAGTTTACAAGGATATTCCTAAGTGTTCTTCATGCTCCTCCTTAGTCTTAGTGTATATAAGAATATCATCAATGAAGATGACCGCAAATCGGTCGAGATAAGACCTGAAGACATTATTCATAAGTTGCATAAATGCTGCCGGGGCATTTGTTAACCCGAACGGCATTACCACGAATTCATAGTGCCCATATCTACTCCAGAAAGTAATCTTGTATATATCTTGGTCCTTGATCATGAGCTGATGATAACCCGAACTGAGGTCTATCTTGGAAAAATATTCTGCTCCCGAAATTTGATCAAAGAGCTCATCGATATGTGGAAACGGATATTTGTTCTTAATTGTAAGTTAATTTAGTCACCGGTAATCGATAAATAGCCTAAGAGATCCACCCTTCTTCTTGACAAATAAAACGGGCACACCGCAAGGGGATGTGCTAGGTCGAATGAAGCCCGTGTCTACTAACTCTTGAAGTTGTTTCTTCAATTCTTTGAGTTCTATAGGGGGCATCCTATAGGGAGCTATTAAAACAAGTGCTACTCCATGAATGAGTTCAATGGAGAAGTTTACTCCCCTTTCGGGTGGTAAACTGGGTAAATCCGATGGGAACACATCGAGAAACTCATTCATAATGGGAATATCCTCTAAGATGATTTCCTTGAACTCGGTAATGATTACGAGGGCAAGAAAAGTTTCACATCCTTACGAAATGAGTTTTCAAGCATGAAGAGATGAAATAATGGTAGGATGTTTCCTATACTTGATGCCAAGGAAAGAAAATCACGGGAGACCTGGTTTCCGAAAAGAGATTCTCCTACTGCAACAATTTATGTAGGCATCATAGTCAACAAGCCAATATACACCTAGGATAGTATCGTAGCATTCCATGTCAAGGCATACGAGATTCACAGGAAGATTATGACCTTCTACTATTACCTCACTATCGGGGTAGTGCGTTGTAAATTTAGTTCCGGGACCTAAGGGTGTAGTGATAGCTACGCCCGAAGGTAGAGGAATTGATGAAACTGGCAAGATTTTTGCAAAAGCAGTTGATATAAAGGAATGAGAAGCACAAGTATCAAATAACACGAATGCAGGATGAGAATAGATTTGAACGGTACCTTCCATTAGCCCATCATCCTTGGGCGTTTCCTCATCAACCCTAACAGCGTTATGACGCACTTATTGCTTGCGTCCACCGTTGGAAGATTGATCCTTCATGAGGGGGCAATACGGCATGCGGTGCTCCCGACTATCACATCGCAAACACTCCCCTAGGCGTTTCCAGCATTCTTCGGTTGAGTGGCCAAACTTCTCACAAAATGTGCAAGCCGCCATGACTTGCTTATCTTCCTCTTTGGCCTTCTTGTTCCTGCGATCATCCTTATTGTTCCCAGTCCAATATCTCTTATTGTTATCCCGAGAGTTGTAAGTGATGCTGAATTTTTCCTCTCTTCTTCCTCACCGATCTGAGTTTTGGCTTGGCTCTTCTCCTTTGCCTTTGAGTTTATTGACCTTCTTCAAGGTCTGTTCGCATAAGTGTGCCCGTTGGACAATCTCTGCATATGTCCGAATATTTTATGGGCCAAGTTGCTAGATAAAGATGGGCCGCAGCCCGTCCATGTTTACTTTTAGAATATCCGTGCTCACTAAATGTTGAACATAGGGTGCTAGGCGAGAGAATTGTAATTCATACTCTGCCACCATCATCATGCCTTGACGTAAAGAAGCAAACTCCGCCACCCTCCTCTCCTTAACATGTTCGGAGAAGTATTTTGCTCGAAAGAGTGTCAGAAATCCCTCCCAAGTGTGTGGTGCGTCTTGACGCGGTGTCGGAATAGACTTCCACCAAGTACGCGCATCCTTGTTGAGTTGGAACGTGGCGAGACGAACCTTCTCTTGATCGGCACACCACATAACCTCGAATATATGGTTCATCTCATCTGCCCAATTTTCAGCTTCGTCTAGGTTGGAAGAACCAAAAAATTGCAGAGGGTTTAGACTCCGGAAGTTGCGGTGATCACCAGCACCAGCCCTCGCGCCTACTTGGGCCATATTTTGCAAGGCCTGGGTGAGACCCACAATTGTTTGTTGCATTCCACCCCAATCGACACGGTGAGCCATTGTTAGAATAAAGTACCTGAGAAAAAGGAATGATTGTTAATTCCTATGGAATTAAAGGGAGTTAACTTAGAGATAAGTTCTAAATAACTATCTCATCCCGGCTCTACCCAAATCTCACGTAGGTGGAAAATTCTTTCCTTAGTTCATAGGTGTGGGTCCTTAACCCTTGGACTTAGCCTATGATATGACATTTTCTTATAAATAAGTAAGTCAGTCCTGAGACCTACGCTGTGATACAACTTTAACTGTCACGCCCCGAGATTATGTAGTGGAACAATCGGGAACGTGAACAGTCAGCTAGTATGCCTCAAGCAGGCAATATAATCAGAGTGCTAAAATATTCACACATAAGAAATGAATGCACAATATTTGGACAAAATCCTTGCTTTATTTAAATAATAATCAAAAGTACATAAGGTTGACTCTTCACTCTTTAACTAACTAGACTCAATAAAATGGAAAATTACATAGCGACTCTTGACATTCCATTAATGACAATCTAAGGCTTCGCTCCTTCTTTAATCACTCTCGGATCTATCACTTGAATTGTCTGAATCCGACCCGCTAGAATTTCTTGAAAAAGATTGGAAAACTAGGGAATGAGCACACATGTCCAGTAGGTATCTTCGTATCAACATGAAGACAATGTTTAAGTGATTAACATTTTAGCTCTAGAGTGTAAGATAAGTTATGAAAATATGATGAAACACGTGAATAAACCAAAGTAACACAAATAACAAGGTATGATCAAGGTGAGATATGAGAATTGTTGTAGACTAGAAATATTATCAAGTAATAATATAACATGAATGTAATTTGGCCTTTCATGAACAAGAATGTATTTTTCATAACCATAAAGACTATGCACTAGAAAGTCATGTAACGAGAATGTACTAGCAAGCATGTAATTTCACAAGATTGCCTCGTCGATCTTCACTCGTTTATAAAAAAAATACTCCCGGCGCAATGCGACGCCAGTGTTCATCATATCCCATAGTTTATAGTATGTTTCTGACTATCTACCGAGGGAACTAGAGGGGAGCCCTTGGACACTGTCTGTGCCCGCTCTTGCATCTTCAAGTTATAAATCAAGCTGCTTCCACGAGAAATAAAAATAAGGCCAATAATGAACAAGTTCAAACTATAGTTTCATGATGACAAATATCAAGGTAAGAATGCACCAATTAAGAATATGAGAGTTCAAAGATTGATTTAGAACAATGTTACGCCATGGGGAAAAATTCGGTAGCATAACGGCACGTTCTTTAATTTCCATAATTCATTAGGGAGCTTTGGGATAAGGTGTGAGGTTCTAGATCATCATAGACTATCTAGGATCATAGGAAAATCAACTCGTGGGTCAAACCTTTGGTTAATCAATATTTAGACATAAAACGGTCATATCGGGGCCATTTTTGGAAATAGCGGTTGTTTACTACACCAGTCAAACGGCTCGTCGGCAACAACCGGAGCAACGTCGACAGCAACCTTGTCCTCTGCCGTCACTACTACTGAAGGAGTCAGGGCCGCTGGAGGATCGTCTGCCTTAGCCCCCACACTGGGAGGGGGGCTTGGAACCTCTCCAGTTGCCACTGTCTCGGGAGAACTCTGAGCCATCGCAATGATGTAATGAAGACAAAGAGGCAACATGCACACCTATGAGCTCTACTATTTATATACGAAGGGTGCCTTGCCTCCCTTACCAACTGTAGAAAGCATCCTGTTATTCGCATATGAATCAGGGAAAGGAAGGGGATCGTCAAAAGGCAAGCCCACACCACGAAGGAAAGAGAAGATGGCTAAAGGAAAGTTTTATTTATAAGCAGGGGGGAGTACAAAGAGGTTACTCGTGCTCCTTGGGACGGAACCTGTCAGGAAGGAGGCTCAAGACCCCCTTATTACAGCAGAGGCAGTTCACCTTCACCCGGGCTTCCCGCCATCCGTCCAGATACCCCTGCTTGTAGTCTTCAGAGACGCCTCCGCCACTGGTCTCCCCCACCACCGGCTCCGATAGTGCCTCATGGTGGAAGCACAGACGTTTGTAGGGGGCCCCGCCGGATGGAGAATCAGACCTCTCACTTGACGAGGAATCAGACTTCTCCAACGACATCCTACAGAACTTCTTTCTAGCAATTCAGTAGACCCAGGGTGGCCTTAGGGCTCGCCGCGGGAGGCTATTTATAGGGAAGGAACGAAGTTCCCAGAAGAAGGGAGGAGTCTTGCCACCTCTCCGACTTCGTGCAAATCGAAGCGACAGATCCCGAACATCGCGCCCCCTCTGAGCGACCCCGTAGGCACTAATTTGTATCCCCATTAAGATTTAAAGTAGGAAAGAAGGAAAGCTATGTGGCAGACGCCCAGGGTTCCAGACTTTGTGAGAAAAAAGAAAGTCTTCATTTCGAAGTTGAGAAGGCTTACAGAAGAGGGGGCGATTGCCCCGGTGTACCCCAACAGGACAGAAAAAGAAAAATACAGTGCAAATAAAACAAAAAAGAAGAAGGAGAAAATGGCGAGCACCTCGTCAAGAGCTTGCCCCGGCAACAGTATCACTTGGCTCGTGGTTTTGGACTTCAGGAGGCGGCGGGTCATCAGTCAGGACGATCAGCTCATTCTCTACCGATGAATCGGCACCAACAGCCTGATCCCCCATGCTCGGCTCCTCCTTGCCGTCGCTGCCTTCCGGCTCGAACTGCATCAGTGGAGGAGGCAGGGTCGGTACTGGGAAGCCCAGGTTATTGGCCGCGGCCTGGGGAGTTGTCCCCCAGCCTTCCTAGAAGCCACGGTCCCGGGCTGGGCCGTAGACCTTAACAGCCACCGCGTTCAATTCATCCCGATAAGCCGGGGACGAGTGAAAGCGGTCCACTGCTTCTAGGCCAACCACGAGCATCACCGTGAGTAGGTTCTCGGACTGCGCCTCTGCCTCCCGATCCCTACCTTCAGCAGCGTCAGCTAAGGCCCCTAGCCTGGCTGACCGGGCCTCGGCCATCTCAGCCCACTTGGCAGCCTTACGATGGGACTCCTCTAGCGCTTGGGCCTGAAAGTGGAAAGCGTCTCGATCTCACGCGGCCGCCGCCAGGGCCTGCTCCTGTAGCTCCAGTCACTCCTGGAGCTTGGCACACTCCGCTTCTTGCGCCGCTTGGCATCTTCGGAGCTCAACGCCTTGGGCCTCCACTCCCTCCCATGCATCCTGGTTGGCCGCCAGCTCCTGCGCATCTTTGGTGAAGTGGTACCCCCACAAGCTAAATGCCATCGCGACTGAACTTAGGTTCTTTGCCGCCATGTCAAGTAGCTCCCCATGGGCCGTGAGGCCGAAAACCCCGATGCGGTCATGCTTCCGAATAGCCTTGTCCATCAGGGCAAGGACCTCCAAATGACCTACATATCCTGGTGTGGCCTCCTCAAGCGCTAAGAAGCGGATGACAGGGGGATCTTCAGGCGGTAGGAGGTGGGCAACCGCGTCCGAATGAGGAGCTTTGCCCTTATCCAGAACATTCCCTGTGGGGACTGGAGAGGCCGGAGTAGGAGCGGGCGCCTCAGACGACGTCGTCGCTGGCGGTGTCACGGACCGAGGGGGAGAAGGCACCTGGCGGCCGGCCTCTTCCTCTTTTTATGGCGACGCTGGCTATCCAACGCCACCACCTCATCTAGGTTCACCTAGATGCCCGGGCCACCCGACATGACAGAATCTACCTCGGGCGTGCTCATTGTACTTTCAGAAGCACCTCGCCGAGCGCTCGATTTGACACTGGCCGCGGGCACTGCAGACGAGCCCACTGCTGGAAGTGCCATAGGAAGCAGATACGGCAAGCACCCTGGAGCTAGAGTGATAGCTTCCTGAGGAGCGGCGACGGTCACCTAGTCGGTACCCAGCTCAATATGATAAATGGGGTGAGGGGCGAACTACGGCAGCTCGATTGTCTCGTACCGTAGCTCCGAGGACTCTAGCACCCTTGCAAAGCAACATTGGGGGAATCAATTCGACAGACACTTAAGGAGACACAAGAAGCGATGGAGTTAGTACCCTGGGGCAATGGGGGGCTTAACCCCAGCTCCCGAATCACCGCCGGGGTCAGCCTGGTGTCAGCATCAAGGAGTTGGAAGCGAAGAGGAATTTTAATCACCCTAGACTCCTCGGCGGTAGCGCGGGGCAGCCTGTCTGTCCTAAGAGGGCAGGAGCCCACAGTAAAACTCCAGTCAGTTGGATGGCCACTGCCCCCAACCTTAGTGATGAAGACAAAGCGCTCAGACCAGCGCATGATGTTGGATACTGCAGAAGTGACTCGAACGAGGGTTCGGTCATTCCTGGCTTGAAATAAAAGGACAATGTGTCGGCAGGGCAGCTGATGCGGGACGGGACATGAACCTGGGATTCTAGCTCACGGATGTCCCTAAGCGAGAGAAATGCGTGGATCTACGCGGTTCAGAAACTAGTAATGAGTATCGAGTATCGATTTTTCTGCGTGCTCAGATCGAGTCACGGGACGGGTTCCACTCACTCGCTCTCGCAGCGGTGATAAAAATATATCAAGCTAGGACCTAGCATATGCAAGCAGCGATATATATAAATACATACGAGAAAAGAAAATGCCAAGTGGGGAACGGACACAATACCTCCACGCTCCGGGCATGGGGAAGATGACCCCGGCCGAACTTCGTACTCCCGGTACAGTAAATAATTAAATTACAGCAATGAATATTACTGCCCACTCCACGCAGGGAGGTAAAGGGCCACACGTGCACCCGGGAGTAACGGGTTCGGGTTGACGGGCAGCGATTTGGGCAGCGCCGGTGGTGGCGCGCGCCGGTGATTGTGGGGTCCACGTCTTGGTCGGTGGGTCGATTGTGTCGGGAGTGGTACCGCTATGGTGGGGACTCCAGGAGAGGCGATCCTTCGGAGGGGAACGCGCTGGTTCACCTTGTGGAAGGCGAGGCGACCGGCCTGGGGGTCATTGTTACTTGCTGTCCCCGGACATGTGGTGCAGTTTCAGCACTACGCGACCTGACGAAAACTCTTGCTGCGACCAACTCCGACGTCCGATCTACGTGAAACCAGCACCGTTGCGAGGCTAGCTTAGAGATCTTAAACCATCTGTTATTACAGGAATTTTTCTATCTCTATATTTGCCGAGGCTGAATTTAGAACAGGCGGACTTCTTTGGCTCAGAATAGACCGGGCAGATTGGGATCCGCCTGAGAACTTGGTTTGACCGAGGCTCAAACTATGGATCTGGGAGTTGGGATTTTATGGGAAATGGAGGGGGAAGTAAGGAACACGAGAATAATTTTAATGTATTTGTCGGAGGAGGTTTGACAGGGGAAATAGATTTTATGGTGGAGAGGGGTCAAATCTGGACTACACAGGACAGAATAGAAACTGGTTTTCACAGCGATTTTTATGAGGGGTAAATGAACTCCTAAAATCATAGAATAATTTGGGGAAAGGGGTTTTGGTGGACAGAAAACTTAGTCCAAATTTTAGAGCGATCTGAAATTGGAAAGGGGGTCAAAAGGGCAAAGAAGTGGGCTGCTGGAACACAGATCTACACAGAGACAGAATCTGTAGATCGGGGGGAATAAATGGTAAAGGAAGGTAAACAAAAGAAGAAAAATGTGAATATTTCTTTGGAGGCTGGGAGGGACGTGGGGAACTCACCCTCCAATTTTCAGCACGATCTGAGCTTTTGATGGGGAGCTAAAAATCATGCTTTAGACCACTGTCCAGTAATGGACAGATCTACGACGGCGAGGTAGTGGTGGTGCGATAGCGGCTCGATGGCGGCGGCGACGGAGCTTCACACTCAGAGGGGAGATACAAATTGGAATTCACTAAGTTTTCTAGGGAATCCACTCTAAGAATACAGCAATCTAGCTGCAAGGGGAGAAGAGAGAGAGCGGGCGCCCAAGGGCTTCTTGTGCCAAACGCATTAATTCTTCATTAATTCTCACAAAATGGAAAATACAAGGGTTATATAGAAATGTATAAAAGACCTAAACAATCCCTAGATCTAGGGTTAGGGAAGGGTAAACAAGGGATAGGATAATTAATCCCCATGTGGTCAAATGACCAAAATAAAAAAAATACAACATAAATAAAATACATTAAAGGGGGGGCGCCCCTTTGAAAATGGGAGGAGAATTTTGAATTTTCCTCCTTCTTGTGTCCTTGGTCCAAGTCCAATCTTGGACTTTGAACCAGCCCCACATGGCCCATGATCCTAGGTGGACCAATGGGAAAGAGGGTGGGGATCCCTGCTGGACCTACTAGCATTTTACATAGAAACCCAAAGATTCCTAAAGACTAACAAATTGGCTTATAATATCTTACAATTGCAAACCCAATTAACGAAGGATATAAATGCAAACAAGATGATACAAATGTAAAAATAAAATGTTAGTGCCCGGTGTTGATTCCCATCAATTCTCCCCGGGTGGGAAGAACTCGACCCCGTCGAGTAAGGCGTGCGGCTGCTCGGGTGACTCCTGCGGATCTGTCACCGTCCAGGTTGCACGGAGTACGCTCCACTTTAAGTAATCGTCACCTGCTCATCTCGTATATATTTCATATGCACATGCTACTGTGGGGATGAGGCTAGTGGTGGACACTCCGGGGTGGGGTCACTCTCAAAGGAAAGAGACGGCTCAATGACTCACTAGGAATCACCGCTGGGTCCCTGTATGTGACTGGATCCTAGACATAGAATGGTAGAGCTGATCCCAAATTTCAGCAAGTCTACAACGTACGCATTATACCCAACTTGCCTCACACTCGAAAGGGACTGACATCGCGAGCTGACATGAGACCGACTATGTGATTCCTAATATGCTCAACACATGTATGTATAGACTCTAAATAAAGAAAGAAAAACACAGACTCACACAAGACCCTAAACACACCTACTGTTAGACCGACCCATACATATGCAATGGTGGACCAGGACATCCGAATGTGTCCCATGCATACACAAGATGCAACCGGTGGTTGGCGGAATGGGTGACTCCCAGACTCCCAAAAATGTACCACGCATGCAAGGACTTCCTATTGGACTGGGGATGTTTGGGAGGTTTGGGTGGCCAGAAGAGTTGAATGTACCTTTCTCATCACCCCTATATGTATGTATATCTCACCAGTGAACGGTCTTGATGGGTGTAGATGGCCCGGCCTGTGGGGAAGGGGTGTGATAGGAGACTTACCTGATAAGGTGAAATGGAAAAGGTGGGTCATAAGGTTCACTTGGGAAGGGGTCGAAAGGATCAAAGAAGGTGTGACCCATTGAGCTAGGTTCCCACATGTCACGGTCCCATGTTTGGATTTAAAGGTGTAAATGGTCACCTTCATGCACTAGGGTAGATGGGATAGTGGTCTCATGTAGAAGGTATGGTTCCTCCCTCAGGAAAAGCGGAATGAAATCAGGCTCGGCTGGCATGGGGAGAAATAAAAGAACCTCCGTGGTGACATGACCCATGGTGCACACGGAGGTAATAGACTCCAAAGCGGGATGGGTGAAGCTACGACAGATGGGTCGGTCGAAGCCTGGGGCAACATGTGCGTCAACTTCAACTGTCGGTCTAATCCCTTAAGAAGGTCGTCCAATGTATCAACATGGTGACAAGACCGGAATGTGGTATGGAATGAATTGACTGGCACTAATGGTAGTGTAGGGTCCATGGATGGATAGCAAGGTGGTCTAGGGACCAAGCCTATCTTGAGCCAACTAAGTAGTGGCTCGGCTATGAATAACGTTCCCGTTAGAAGCACGGGTAGCTCTGGCTGAGGTGGCTTCAAATGAGGTGGCTCCGATTAAAGATCGGAAGGTGAGGGTGGCAAAAGAGCTTTAGGGGAAGGGTTCCCTGGCTGGGGTGGGTGAGGCTGTGGGGCAGGAGCGTCCTGCCTCGTGAGCTCATTTGGCCTTTTGACCGGCTCGGCACTCTACTGAGAGGTAGATGCTTGCCGAAGGGCAGCATCAAACGTTGACTCGAAAGGCTCAATATCTAGAGCGACCTAGTAAGAATGCTCTAGAGTGGTCACGTCGCAGCAAAGCAATTCAAACTTGTAGTGAAGCCGCAGACCTCTCCGGAATTGAAATGTGGTCGTGGTGCTCTTCTCTCCAACTCCACTTCCCAACCGGTACTCATCGAAGTCCCTAATGTACTCAGACACTGACTTATGGCCTTGGACGGGTCTGATCGGGGCTTTCTCTAAGGCGGGGACTCATGTAACCAGACCTTGGATAGTCCGATCGGTAGCGTCCATCCTATCCTTCACGGCGTCAAGCCTAGCCTCGGCACGGCAAAAATATTCCTCTATATCTTGATCACACTTGTCCATCGTATCCATGAGAGCGTGTAACATTTTAGTTGGGACTTGGGCGTAGGGATTGCCCATAGTTGCAAATAAGTGGGCATGCAAGAGACTCTTTTTTTTTCTCTTTTTTTTAATGCAAAACTAATGCAAGCACCTAGACACTCTACATGGTGACAAGGGGTAAAATACGGACTCGAATACAAACCTATACTCAACCAGTATCCAGTACGTGGCATAGGTTTGATCCGAAGATCGCACTCACGCAAGTGTGCAACCTTCCCAATAGGCGTAACCTATCCTTCCGGGAACACCTTTTGATATACTGGGTAAAGGGTGAAATGTAACTTAAGACAAAACTACCCTAGACTCAACCTGGCTCTGATACCAATTTGATGGGGGACATGACGCAAACTTGGGACTCTAGCTCGCGGACGTCCCGAAGCGAGGGAAACGCGTGGATCTGCACGGTTGAGAAATCGACAATGAGTCTCAGGTATCGGCTTTTGCGCATGCTCGGATCGAGTCATAGGATGGGTTCCACTCACTCGCTATCGCAGCGGTGATAAACATATATCGAGCTAGGACCTAGAACATGCAAGCAGCAGCATATAGAAATATATAGGAGAAAAGCAAATGCCAAGTGGGAAACGAACACGATACCTCCACGCTCCGGGCGTGGGGAAGACGACCTTGGCCGAACTTCATACTCCCGATACATTAAATAATTAAATTACAACAATGAATATTACTGCACACTCCACGCAGGGAGGTAAAGGGCTACACGTGGACACGGGAATAACGGGTTCGGGTTGACGGGCAGCGATTAGGGCATCTCCGGTGGTGGCGCGCGCCGGCAATTATGGGGTTCACGTCCTAGTCGGTGGGCCGATTGTACTAGGAGTGGTACCGTAGCGGTGGGGACTCTTGGAGGGGAGGCGACCGGCCTGGGGGTCGTTGTTGCTTGTTGTCGCCGGACTTGTGGTGCAGTTTCAGCGCTGTGTGACCCGGCGAAAACACTTGTTGCGACCAACTCCGATGTCGGATTGACGCGAAACCAACACCATTGCGAAGCTAGCTTAGAGATCTTCAACCACCCGTTATTACACGAATTTTCCTGTCTCTGTATTTGCCGAGGTTGAATTTAGAACAGGCGGACTTCTCTGGCTAAGAACAGACCAGGAAGATTGGGATCTGCCTGAGAACTTGGTTTGACAGAGGCTCAAACTATGGATTTGGGACTTGGGATTTTTAAGGGAGATGGAGGGGGAAGTAAGGAACATGAGAATAATTTTTGTGTATTTTTTGGAGGAGATTTGACAGGGGAAATGGATTTTATGGTGGAGAGGGGTCGGATCTGGACTGCACAGGAAAGAATAGAAATCGATTTTCACAGAGATTTTTATGAGGGGTAAATGAACTCCTAAAATCGTGGAAAAATTTGGGTAAAGGGGTTTTGATGGACAGAAAACATAGTCTAAATTTCAGAGCGATCTGAAATTGGAAAGGGGGTCAAAAGGGCAAAGAAGTGGGCTGTTGGAACACAGATCTGCATAGAGACATAATCTTTAGACCGGGGGAATAAATGGTAAAGGAAGGTAAACAAGGGAGGGAAAATGTGAATTTTTTTTTGGAGGCTGGGGGGGACGTGCGGAACGTACCCTCAAATTTTCAGCACGATCTGATCTCCTGATGGGGAGCTAAAAATTGGGCTTTAGACCTCTGTCCAGTAATGGACAGATCTGCGATGGCGAGGCGGTGGTGGTGCGATGGCGGCTCGATGGCGGCGGCGGCAGAGCTTCACACTCAGAGGGGAGATACAACTTGGAATCCACAAAGTTTTCTAGGGAATCCACCATAAGAATATAGTAATCCAGCTACAAGGGGAGAAGAGAGAAAGAGGGCGCCCAAGGGCTTCTTGTGCCAAATGCATTAATTCTTCATTAATTCTCACAAAATGGAAAATACAAGGGTTATATAGAAAGCTATAAAAGGCCTAAACTATCCCTAGATCTAGGGTTGGGGAGGGGTAAACAAGGGATAGGATAATTAATCCCCATGTGGTCAAATGACCAAAATTAAAAAAATACAGCATGAATAAAATACATTAAGGGGGGGCGCCCCTTTAAAAATGGGAGGAGAATTTTGAATTTTCCTCCTTCTTGTCTCCTTGGTCCACGTCCAATCTTAGACTTTAAACCAGCCCCACATGGCTCATGATCCAAGGTGGACCATTGGGAAAGAGGGTGGGGGTCCCTGCTGGACCTACTGGTATTTTACATAGAAACCCAAAGATTCCTAAAGACTAACAAATTGGCTTATAATGCCTTACAATTGCAAACTCAATTAACCAAGGATATAAATGCAAACAAAATGATACAAATGTAAAAACAATATGTTAGTGCCCGGTGTTGATTCCCATCAATTCTCCCCGGGTGGGAAGAACTCGACCCCGTCGAGTAAGGGGTGCGTCTGCTCGGGTGGCTCCTACGGATCTGTCACCGTCCAGGTTGCGCGGAGTACGCTCCACTCCAAGTAATCGTCACCTGCTTATCCAGTATATATTCGATATGCACATGCTACTGTGGGAATGAGGCTAGTGGTGGACACTCAGGGGTGTGGTCACTCTCAAATGAAGGAGACGGCTCAATGACTCACTAGGAATCACCGCTAGGTCCCTGTATGTGACTGGATCTGAGACATAGAATGGTAGAGCTGATCCCAAATTCTGGCAAGTCTATAACGTACGCATTAGACCCGACTTGCCTCACACTCGAAAGGGACTGACATCACGAGCTGACATGAGATCGACTATGCGACTCCTAATATGCTCGACACATGTATGTATAGACTCTGAACAAAGAAAGAAAAACACAGACTCACACAAGACCCTAAACAAACCTACTGTTAGACCGACCGATACATATGCAATGGTGGACCAGGACATCCGAATGTTTGTCATGCATACACAAGACGCAACCGGTGGTTGGTGGAATGGGGGACTCTTAGACTCCCAAAAATGTACCATGCATGCAAGGACTTCCTATTGGACTGGGGTGGTTTGGGAGGTTTGGGTGGTCTAGAAGAGTTGAATGCACCTTTCTCATCACCCCTATATGTATGTATATCTCACCAGTGAATGGGCTTGATAGGTGTAGATGGCCTGACCCGTGCGGAAGGGGTGTGATAGGAGACTTCCTTGATAAGGTGAAATGGAAAAGGTGGGTCATAAGGTTCACTTAGGAAGGGGTCGAAAGGATCAAAGAAGGTGTGACCCCTTGAGCTAGGTTCACACATGTCACTGTCCCATGTTTGGATTTAAAGGTGTAAATGGTCACCTTCATGCACTAGGGTAGATGGGACAGTGGTCTCATGTAGAAGGTATGGTTCCTCCCTCGGGAAAAGTGGAACGAAACCAGGCTCGGCTCGCATGGGGAGAAATAAAAGAATCTCCGTGGTGACATGACCCACGGTGCACACGGAGGTAATAGACCCTAAAGCAGGATGGGTGAAGCTGCGACCCATGGGTCAGTCGAAGCCTGGGGCCAACATGTGCGTCAACTTCAACTGTCGCTCTAATCCCTTAAGAAGGTCGTCCAATGCATCAACATGATGACAAGACCGGAATGTGGTATGGAATGAGTTGACTGGCACTAATGGTAGTATAGGGTCCATGGATGGATAGCAATGTGGTCTAGGGACCAAGCCTATCTTGAGCCAACTAAGTAGTGGCTCGGCTATGAATAACGTTCCCGTTAGAAGCATGGGTAGCTCTGGCTGAGGTGGCTCCAAATGAGGTGGCTCTGAATAAAGATTGGAAGGTGAGGGTGGCAAAGGAGCTCTAGGGGAAGGATTCTCTGGCAGGGGTGGGTGAGGGCGTGGGGCAAGAGCGTCTTGCCTCGTGAGCTCATGTGGTCGTTTGACTGGCTCGACATTCTGCTGAGAGGTAGATACTTGCTGAAGGGCAGCATCAAACATTGACTCGAAAGGCTCAACCTCTAGAGCGACCTGGTAAGAATGCTCCAGAGTGGTCACATCGCGACAAAGTAATTCAAATTGGTAGTGAAGCCGTAGACCTCTCCGGATATGAAATGCGGTCGTGGTGCTCTTCTCTTCAACTCCACTTCCCAACCGGTACTCATCAAAGTCCCTAATGTACTCAGACACGGACTTGTTGCCTTGGACGGGTCTGATCGGGTCTTTCTCTAGGGCGGGGACTCGTGTAACCTGACCTTGGATAGTCCGGTCGGTAGCATCCATCCTCTCCTTCACGACATTAAGCCTAGCCTTGGCACAGTAAAAATATTCCCGTATATCTCGATCACGCTTATCCATCCTATCCATGAGAGTGTGTAACATTTTAGTTGGGACTTGGGCATAGGGATTGGCCATAGTGGCGAATAAGTGGGCATGCAAGAAACTCCTTTTCTTTTTCTATTTTTTTAATGCAAAACTAATGCAAGCACCTAGACACTCTACATGGTGACAAGGGGTAAAATACGGACTCGAATACAAACCTATACTCAACCAGTATCCATTACGTGGCGGAGGTTTGATCCGAAGATCGCACTCACGCAAGTGTGCAACCTTCCCAATAGGCGTCACCTATCGTTCCGGGAACACCTTTTGATATACCGGGTAAAGGGTGAAATGCAACCTAAGACAAAACTACCCTAGACTCAACCTGGCTCTGATACTAATTTGATGTGGGACGGGACGCGAACTTGGGACTCTAGCTCACGGATGTCCTTAAGCGAGGGAAACGCGTGGATCAACGCGGTTGAGAAATCGGCAATGAGTCTTGGGTATCGACTTTTCTGCGTGCTTGGATCGAGTCACGGGACGGGTTCCACTCACTCGCTCTCGCAGCGGTGATAAAAATATATCGAGCTAGGACCTAGCACATGCAAGCAGCGGCATATAGAAATATATACGAGAAAAGCAAATGCCAAGTGGGAACAGACACGATACCTCCACGCTCCGGGTGTGGCGAAGACGACCCCGTCCAAACTTCGTACTCCCGGTAAAGTAAATAATTTAATTACAGTAATGAATATTACTGCCCACTCCACGCAGGGAGGTCAAGGGCTACACGTGCACCTGGGAGTAACGAGTTCGGCTTGACGGGCCGCGTTTTGGGCAGCTCTGGTGGTGGTGCGCGTCGATAATTGTGGGGTCCACGTCCTGGTCAGTGGGCCGATTGTGCTGGGACTGCTACCGCTGCGGTGGGGACTCCTGGAGGGGCGATCCCTCGGAGGGGAATGCGCTGGTTCACCTTGTGGAAGGCGAGGCGACCGGCCTGGGGGTCGTTGTTGCTTGCTGTCCCCGGACCTGTGGTGCAGTTTCAGCACTGCGTGACCCGACGAAAACACTTGCTACGACCAACTCCGACATAGGATCGACGCGAAACCAGCGCCGTTGCTAAGCTAGCTTAGAGATCTTCAACCACCTGTTATTACAAGAATTTTCTTGTCTCTGTATTTGCTGAGGTTGAATTTAGAACAGGCGGACTTCTCTGGCTTAGAACAGACCGGGGAGATTGGAATATGCATGAGAACTTGGTTTGACCGAGGCTCAAACTATGGATCTGGGTGTTGGGATTTTTATGGGAGATGGAGGGAGTAGTAAGGAACACGAGAATAATTTTAATGTATTTTTTTGAGGAGGTTTGACAGGGGAAATGGATTTTATGGTGGAGAGGGGTCGGATCTGGACTACACAGGATAGAATAGAAATTGATTTTCATAGAGATTTTTATGAGGGGTAAATGAACTCCTAAAATCGTGGAAAAATTTGGGTAAAGAGGTTTTGATGGATAAAAAATACAGTCCAAATTTCAGAGCGATCTGAAATTGGAAAGGGGGTCAAAAGGGCAAAGAAGTGGGCTGCTGGAACATAGATCTACACAGAGACAGAATTCGTAGATCGGGGGGAATAAATGGTAAGGGAAGGTAAACAAGGGAGGAAAATGTGAATTTTTTTTTTGGAGGCTGGGGGGACGTGGGGAACGCACCCTCCAATTTTTAGCACGATCTGATCTCCTGATGGGGAGCTAAAAATCAGGCTTTAGACCTCTATGCAGCAATGGACAGATCAGCGACGGTGCGGCGGTGGTGGTGCGATGGCGGCTCGATGACGGCGGTGCGGAGCTTCACACTCAGAGGGGAGATACAACTTGGAATCCACCAAGTTTTCTAGGGAATCCACCCTAAGAATACAACAATCCAGTTGCAAGGGAAGAAGAGAGAGAGGGGGCGCCCAAGGGCTTCTTGTCCCAAATGCATTAATTCTTCATTAATTCTCACAAAATGGAAAATACAAGGGTTATATAGAAATGTATAAAAGATCTAAACTATCCCTAGATCTAGGGTTAGGGAGGGGTAAACAAGGGATAGGATAATTAATCTCCATGTGGTCAAATGACCAAAAAAAAAATACAGCATGAATACAATACATTAAAGGGGGGGCCTTTGAAAATGGGAGGAGAATTTTGAATTTTCATCCTCCTTGTCTCCTTGGTCCAAGTCAAATCTTGGACTTTGAACTAGCCCCACATGGCCCATGATCCTAGGTGGGCCAATGGGAAAGAGGGTGGGGGTCCCTACTGGACCTACTGGCATTTTACATAGAAACCCAAAGATTCCTAAAGACGAACAAATTTGCTTATAATGCCTTACAATTGCAAACCAAATAACCAAGGATATAAATGTAAACAAAAGGATACAAATGCAAAAATAAAATGTTAGTACCCGATGTTGATTCCCATCACCAGCACTGGAGGCTGTAGAACTGCTGGAAGAGGAAAATGGTGGGAGCAACCGAAGCCTAGTTGCAGACAAAGACAAAACCGCATAGAATGCACCAAGAATTAGGGGAAAGATCCCATGGATACTGACCATAGCGGTGGAGGACCGACTCGAAGAAGGGGTGCACCAGCAGGCGGAAGTCGGCCTGGAAGGACTCTATGGGAACCATGATACCACCCGGGGGACGACTCCACAAGTCATCATCGACGGTCGGGAAAATAATGTCAAAATTAGAGGGAATCTAGAAGACCTCCCATAGTCTGTGAACTACCGAGTTGGTGACCAGTGGTGGGCAGCGAAGACGACTGGGACCAATGCCCGACGTGCTCGGAGCGTCGCCATGATCGACTCCCACCTTCTCGGTAGAGGACGCAGGGTTAACGCGGAGGACTCTCCTGCGAGGCACCACGATGCTAGAAATTAGAAGAAAGGGGAATCCTCACCAGGACAAGGGAAAGTTGGAAAGTGTAACTAACATCTGCAGCAGGTACTAGAACAGCGGGTGAAGCTCCTTGAAAAACCCTACGGCGGTTCTTATAACTTTCGAAGGTGGGACAGTCGTTTCGAAACCACATGAAAGGAGAAAGGACGCATGTCACTATCGGTGTACGATCGCTGAACTCAAGCAACCGTTCGTGCTCGTGCTCCCAGACAAAAGCAGCCCACATCATGATTGCAGCAACACCGCCTGCTACCGTCGGGGGTACCTTGTGCATCAAGCATGTGGCTGGGCCCACTAGCCCAAGTGATATGAGGAAATCCTCCTCAGAACTATCTTCCGACGCACCCTCTCAAACTTGCCTCTCAGATCCTAAAAAAGTGCTCGGCATCTGAGATTGGGGGGCTAGTGAGGAGGGTAAAGTCGGCTCGGCCCATATAGGACCCATTACGACAGCCCCGCTTCGGCTGGGCCTCTACAGCGCATATAGGGATCCCCCGACTGTTGTAGAGCCCACAATGGATGGCCCAGGACGGATCGTCCTCGGATTCGCCAGGGCATGAAGGGCGTCAACCCAGGCTCAACGGCTGCCAGATGACCCTCCAGCAACCAAATGTTACCTCCCACAACATCGGCCTTAACTCCACTAAGGGCAAGCACGCCTCCCAAGCACCGTAAGACTCGCCAGAGAATCGTCTGACTCCGGAGGAATGGACCCTAAACGGAAACCTCCCCACGATCACGGGGAGGCGTTACTCCACGACTTACGCCCTTCCCTATTAAAGGATAGGCCCCCGTCACCAAGACAACCCCCTGTAAATGGGACTTCGACGGACAGGCAGGGACACTGTAATACCCCAAAATTTTATATAAGGTATTTTGGAATTTTTTGAGATTTTCTGGAGTTAAATAGAATTAATCCAAGCTTAATAGGTTTTTAAATGAATTAAGGAATTGTTAACTAAATTAAAAAGGCCCTATACTAATTAATGGACCAGACCCATTTAAATAGGCCACCTAACCTAAAAAAAGGCCTAGCCCATATTCTAGAAGCATCATTTAGCTATTTTTGGATTTTTAAAGGGATAAATAGGCTAATAATGGGAGATAATATCAAAAGAGTTTAAAATAGTTCAAATTCGGTGCCAAGGGGTAAAACGGACTATCGAGGGACCGCCTGAGGCATAAAACGGTCTCCAAACGATCACTACTATCCGTCTGATTGCGAACAGCAGAGAAACGTGAAAAGCTTGGATCTTTGGCATCCAAATCGCCTAGGATCGATGTTATCCCTTAGTTAGAAGAGTCTAGAATGCAATAGGGTTGATTACAAGTCCTAATTAGGACTCTAGGTTCGTTCTAAAATCTAAAACCCTAGCTAACCCTATAAATAGATTTCAAGTTTCACATGTACGACCCTTACATTTGGCTCACATGGAACTAAGGTAAGGAAGCATTATTTCAGGTAGGTTCTTTAGAATATTTTGTTCATAATAGTAAGGTCTAAGTACCCTCGAAATTTCATCTTAGGAGATCAAGTCATCAGGAAGATTGAAGCTTGCAAAGTCGCTGGTTCAGTGCAAGCAAATCAGGAACCTATGTAACGGACCCAGATTGATCAGCAATTAGAAGCCCTAAGCGAGGTAATCTGAAGTTGGTTCTTCAGACTTAATTGTTCACCTTAGTAATCTCTTTCTACCCTCCAAATTTCATGGTATTAGGTGAAGATGATAAGAAGTTAGAAGGCCACGAAGTTGCTCGTTCGGTTCTGAACGAGCAGAAATTAGGGTCAACTTCCAGCCCTAAATTCAAAATTTAGAGCTCTGTCCAGAGGTATGTTATCTCGTGAATGGCTTAAACTTGATGTTAGGAATAAAAGCCCTCAATTTCCAGTCATTTTCATGCATCGTACGTGGACTATTTTATGTTTTATTGAGACTGCATAGTACGTTCATTTCCCATGCATACACCAAGCCCTAATAAGATAAAAATAGAAATTTCTTGTTTATTTCTCACAACCTATGCATGTTCA
Source organism: Amorphophallus konjac (assembly GCA_022559845.1). NCBI lineage: Eukaryota > Viridiplantae > Streptophyta > Magnoliopsida > Alismatales > Araceae > Amorphophallus > Amorphophallus konjac. The sequence continues at coordinate 168,727,056 of CM040122.1, read as the reverse complement.
TGGCCTAATTACCTTCTAACATGACTTATCTACGTGGTTACATCATTTTCCATACATAACATGACCTAGGTTAGCATTTTATTTTACTATTTTATAGCTTCTATCTCCATACAGAAGGCGGCCTTAACGGGACTGCAAGGAACCCTAGCGGTCTAATAGGTGACCATCTGTATACCTTTGCTGCAGCCTATCACAAGATCGTCTGGGACACTATGTGGCCAGACCATGACCGCTATTTGGTTCTGTGAACCAATCCGAGCCTAGTTGAATTTTGCATATTAGAAACCCTATAATTATGTTATTTTTCACTAAAAATTATGTTTATTTTCCTGTTAAACACCTTGTTTCAGCATGAGCACGTCTTAGAACCTTATTTTAATTATTATGTAATTTCATGCCAAATGTTATAATTTTGTAATTAAATAATTTTCTATGATATGGACATGATTTATGTGGTGGTAATATCATGGTTTTTGTCTGTATGTTTCACCGTTTCACTCTCATATCTTGAGTCATTTTCATAAGTACATGACACGTATTCCGGTACAGAGTCATTAGATACACTTGGCACATTAAGCACATAATCTTGGACTTGTGACCCTCTCTGTTGGCTATTCCTTCTACCAGACTAGGTGATCTTATTTCAAGCCCTCCATAAGACTCCGCGAGCCTGGGATTCCCACTAGGACGTCGAGCTGGTTGTACCATAAAAACCCAAATTATCTAGAAAGCACTTGCACTACCGATGTTTTTCTGAGTTTTGGTTAAAAATGGTCCTCAGAAGATTGCTAAGCCTTGTCTAGCGGTTGGTCTGAGACCGCTTTGTCCACAAATGGTCCAGTAAACGACCGCTTTATCCTTGACTCTGTCTAACCCGAGGTTTGACCTTCGGGTTGGGTTTTCCAAGTTCCTAGATGGTCTAATGATCGCTTGGAACTTAACACTTGTCAAATAAGGTATTAATAACTTATAGAAAGTAAAGAATATGTTGTTATGCTGCCGAATTTTCTTCATGGCATAACCTAGTTCTAACTTAAATCTTTAAAATCTCATATTCTTAATTGAAGCATTCTTACCTTGATATTATTATCATGAAACTATCATTGAACTTGTTATATTATTGGCCACACTTTATTGTTATATCTTGTGGAAGTAGCTGGATTTATAACTTGAAGATGCAAGATTGGGCACAGATTGTGTCCAAGGGCTCCATGCTAGTCCCCTCGACTGATTGTCGGAAACATGCTATAAACCATGGGGTACGATGATACTGGCGTCGCATTGCGCTAGGAGTATTTTCTTTTATAAATGACTGAAATCCATGAGACTCATTGTGAGAATTACATGCTTGTTAATGACTTTCTAGTGCATAGCCTTTACAAGGTTGTGTAAGTACTTTCTAGTTACATGCTCGTACATTCTTGTTCTTGAAAGGCCAAACTTGAAATCTTGACCAATCATAGTATTGTTCTCACAGATCATATCTCTATAGCTCTTGTCTCTTGTTACTTTGGGTTACACCGTGTGTTCTATTGCATTATTGTTACTTAGAGCAAAAAGATTAATCATTTAAACATATGCCTTCATGTTGATACGAAGATACTTACTGGGCATGTGTGCTCATTCCCTACTTTTCTAATCTTTTTTAGGAAATTCTAGCGGGTCAGATTCAGGATATTCAAGTGATGGATCCAGGAGTGATTAAAGATCGAGAGAAGACCTAGTAGAGTCTTAAGTCTAGTCGAGTCTATGTATTTTTCCTTTTTTTTAGTCTAGTAAATTGAGTCAAATACACTTGTAATTTGATTATCATTATCAATAAAAGTTAGATTTTTGTTCAAATATTATGCATTCATTTCTTATGTGTGAATGTGTTAGCGCTCTGATTGTATTACTCGCTTGCGGCGTACTAGCCGACTGTTCATGTTCCCGATTGTTTCCACTGCATAATCTCGGGGCGTGACAGTTAAAGTGATATCATAGCACTAGGTCTAAGGACTTATTTATTCCTAGGAAAAGATGTCATGTCATAGGTTAAGTCCAAGCTTAAGGTCCCATGCTTATGAAACAAGGAAAGGAATTCCCAACCCATGAGAGAATTGGGTAGAACCCGGGGTGAGGTAGTTATATAGAAATTTTCGTAGGGTGAATCTTCGCGATAACTAAATGTCCACTTTCTCAGGTACCTTGATTCTCGATGGCTCATTGTGTGAACTGGGGCGAGATGTAGTAAACTATTGCAGGTCTTACCCAAGCCCTGTAAATCGTGGCCCAAGCTGGTGCAAGGGCTGGCGCGGGTAGCTTGCACAGCAATTTTCGGAGTTTAAATCCCCCACGGTTCTCTGGATCTTCTAACCCAGATGAAGTAGAGAACTGGATGGACGAGATGAACCGAATATTTGACGTCATGCAATGCACCAGTCAAGAAAAGGTCCGTCTTGTCACGTTCCAACTCAACAAAGATGCGCGAACGTGGTGGAAGTCTGTTCCAGCACCGCCTCCGTAATCACCACTGAATCCAAGGAAATTATCTTAGAAGATATTCCCATTGTGAAAGAATTTCCCGATGTGTTCCCATCGGATCTACCCGGTTTACCACCCGAAAGGGAAGTAAACTTCTCCATTGAACTCGTTCCCGGAGCAGCACCTACGTCAATAGCTCCTTACAGGATGTCCCCCACAGAGTTGAAGGAATTAAAGAAGCAACTTCAAGAGCTGCTAGAAAAAGGCTTCATTCGACCTAGCACATCCCCTTGGGGTGCGCCGGTCTTATTTGTCAGGAAGAAGGACGGTTCCCTTAGGTTATGCATCGACTACCGATAGTTAAATCAACTTACCATCAAAAATAAATATCCACTATCACGTATTGATGAGCTATTTGACCAACTTTATGGCGCGGAGTACTTCTCCAAGATTGACCTCAGGTCGGGCTATCATCAACTGAGGATCAAGGAGGAAGACATTTATAAGACTACTTTCCATAGTAGATACGGACACTGTGAATTTATGGTTAAGCCATTTGGATTAACCAATGCACCTGTTGCATTCATGCAACTAATGAACAATGTGTTCCGACCATATCTTGATCAAATCATGGTCGTGTTCATTGATGATATCCTTATCTATTCTAAAACGAAGGAGGAACACGAGGAACATCTTAGGGTTTTGTTGCGAACCTTACAGGAACATCAACTCTATGCTAAGTTGAATAAATGTGAGTTTTGGCTTAAGGAGGTCTCTTTCCTTGGCCACATAATTTCAAAAGAAGGTATAGCGGTGGATCCTTCTAAGGTGGAGGCTGTCAAGAACTGGAGTCGACCAAATATCGTATCTGAAGTTTGAAGTTTCATTGACCTGGCTGGTTACTATAGGCGATTTATCAAAGATTTCTCCAAGATCACCGCTCCCTTAACAAGACTCACTAGGAAGGAAAATCCTTTCGAGTGGACAAAGGAATGTGAAGAAAATTTCTTGGCTCTTAAGGAAGATCTCACCACGGCACCTGTACTGGCATTGCCCATTGAAGCTGGCGGATTTGAAGTTTATACCGATGCATCCGGCATTGGTCTAGGGTGCGTACTCATGCAAAAGGGCAAGGTGATTTGCTATGCTTTGACATAATTAAAGCGGCATGAGGAGAATTATCTTGTTCATGACTTGGAGGTGGCTGCTGTCATATTCGCCTTGAAGATTTGGCGTCATTATCTTTATGGGGAGAGATTTACTGTATATACAGATCACAAGAGCCTGAAATATCTCTTTTTCTCAAAAGGAGTTGAATATGAGGCAAAGGCGATGGCTGGAGTATCTCAAGGACTTTGATTTCGATATTCAATATCATCCAGGCAAGGCGAATGCTGTAGCTAATGCACTCAGTAGAAAACCAGTGGGGAAGCTATCGAGTCTTCTGAAAGGTATGACTAATCTTATTTTTAAATTTACTCAGTTGAATTTAGATGTTGATGTGACGAAAGAAGATTACTTTATAGCCAATATCCGGACTCAACCTACATTGATTGAAGATCTAGTCAAGTTACAAGGAAACAACCCTGTATTATTAGAGATTAAGGCTGATATGGAACAACGACCGGATTTCTCTATTGCAAATGACAGAAGGTTATTGTTTCGAGGCCGTGTTTGTATTCCGGATCATGCCGATACTAAGAGGATGATCTTAGAAGAAGCTTAAAAATCTAAGTATATTGTTCATCCTGGTGCTACCAAGATGTATCAAGACCTTAAAAGGAATTATTGGTGGCCCAATATGAAGAGAGAGATAGCAGACTACGTATCACGTTGCCTTACTTGTCAGCAAATTAAGGTAGAACATCAAAAGCCTACTGAGAAACTACATCCCTTGAGATTCTAGAATGGAAATGGGAGAGTATAGAGATAGATTTTATCATGGGACTGCCTAAATCAAGAGGTGGACATGATGAGATATTGGTGATCATAGACTGTTTAATAAAATCGGCTCATTTTCTACCAATTAAAAGCCGATGGTCTGTAGATATCTTGGCTGCTTTATATATAAAGGAGATTGTTAAATTACATGGTGTCCCTGTCACCATTATTTCTGAAAGGGGCTACAAAACTCTTTCGGGACCCAATTGAATTTTAGCACTGTGTTTCACCCATAAACTGATGGGCAAACTGAAAGGACCAATCAAGTGGTGGAAGATATGTTGAGAGCATGTGTTATAGACTTCGGTGGAAGCTGGCACGACCATTTACCTTTAGTGGAATTTTCCTACAACAATAGCTATCAAGCTTGCATTCAAATGGCACCATTTGAGGCATTAAATGGAAGAAGTTGCCGTACACCTATATGCTAGGACGAGGTCAGTGAAAGATAAATTCTAGGCCCTGATCTTGTTTGAGATACATCCGACAAGGTGAAAGTGATAAGAGAAAGACTCAAGATGGCCCAATACAGGCAACAGTCCTATGCTGATAACCGAAGGTGAGACCTGGAATTTCAAGTGGGAGATCATGTATTTCTCAAGATTTCCCCTGGTCGTGGTATTTACAGGCTTGGTATTAAAGGCAAGCCTACACTAAGATTCATTGGCCCTTTTGAAATTCTTGAAAGAGTGGGAGAAGGGGCGTATCGTCTAGCATTACCTCTACAGCTGGCTGGAGTTCATGATGTATTATATGTCTCTATGTTAAAGAAATATGTCTATGATCCGTTCCACATTATCACTTATGATAATCTGCAGATTCAAAAAGATTTGATGTACGTGCAAAAGTCAATCAAAATAATTGAACAAGAAGTACGTCAACTTTGGAATAAAACTATTCCCATGGTCAAAGTCTAATGGAGCAAATCTTGGCCATATGGAGCAACATGGGAGACGGAAGAAGCCATGCGCAGGAGATTTCCCGAGCTATTCAACTGTAAGTACACTCTCCAACAAACCCATGTTTTGAATTTGGGGACCAAATTCTCTTATGTGGGGGAGGGTGTAATACCCCAAAATTTTATATAAGGTATTTTGACATTTTTTGAGATTTTCTGGCGTTAAATAGAATTAATCCAAGCTTAATGGGTTATTAAATGAATTTAGGAATTGTTAACTAAATTAAAAAGGCCTGATACTAATTAATGGACTAGGCCCATTTAAATAGGCCACATAACCTAAAACAAAAGGGCCTAGCCCATAATCTAGAAGCATCATTTAGCTATTTTCAGATTTTTAAAGGGATAAATAGGCTAATAATGGGAGATAATATGAAAAGAGTTTGAAATAGTTCAAATTCGGTGCCAAGGGGTAAAACGGTCTATCGAGGGACCGCCTAAGGCATAAAAAGGTCTCCAAACGACCGCTACTATCCGTCTGATCACGAACAGTAGAGAAACGTGAAAAGCTTGTATCTTTGGCATCCAAATCGCCTAGGATCGATGCTATCTGTAACACCCCGAGGAATAATTCGATAACATAAAGGGTAATAACCAATGTTATCAGAACCGAACTGGTACTTAAACCGGTCAATGACATGGTTCGATTCGAACCGGTTGGATCGTTCAATCGAACCGGTTTGAACCGTGACGTTATCATAATATAATTATGATGTCATGAATTTTTTAATAATTTTAAATATATATAAAAATTATAAAAATTCTAAATAATATAATAACCTATGTTATGCAATATACATGAAACAATGATTCTAAAGATCAAGACAATGAGAAATAAAATATCCTGATCAAAATATCACCAAATGATATATCAACGCAACAGTCAAAAAAATAGCATCATCAAGTTTTAAATTTTACAAATATAAATCCATCACTTCATCAAAAGTCTAAATTCAAAACTACATATATGATCATTAAAAAGTCTTATATAATCTTTATCATTGAATTCTAACATGAGCTTCAACTTCTTCTCCAACAGCCAAAGTTCCTAGAAATACATACAAACAATTGAATATTAAAACATTATAACCTATTATAGGAGTGATTAAATTTAATTTTTATAAAACTAAAATAGAATACCAAAGTCCTCATCATGTCTTGTAAACTGCGAACTATTTGGTTGATCCATTTGAAGCCAATTATTAACATCTTCATTAGTAAATAGAGGAGACTCCTCTTCCACCACCCACTCTTCTATAAGATAAATATCTTCTAAAGATATGGGATCAAAATATTACTTCTTCTTTTTCTTCCTACAAAAACATATAGTAGAGTTCAGTTATAAGCCATTAAACTTAACATATAATGAAATCAATAGAAACTATTTTTAAATTATAATGCACTTACATAATTTCTTACATATCCAACAATCGTAGATTGTAATGAACGTATACAAGATCACATAATCTTTGATGCTCTAAACGATTCCATTTCTTAGTGTGTATACGTTCAAAAACACTCTAATTACGTTCACATCTAGAATAACTGTATGTTTGGCTTAAAATTTTTACCGCTAAATTCTGTAAATTTGGAGCACAAGCTCCATAAATTTGCCACCAACTAGCTGAAAGTAAAATAGATATAATGGGTTAGCCATCTTACCCAAATTTTTACCGCTAAATTCTGTAAATTTGGAGCACAAGCTCCATAAATTTGCCACCAAATAGCTGAAAGTAAAATAGATATAATGGGTTAGCCATCTTACCCAAATTTATAATAAAAAATAATAATCTAAATAACAATACCTGGAACCAAGGAATAACGAGAAGCTATTGCGGCTGGCCTTCAAAAATCATCATCTGCATATCTAAATTTATCTAACTCTGGATTAATTTTCACTAGCATATCAACATTGCCTTGACATACCCGATGAAGAGATTCATTAACCCCTTGCATTGTCAACACTCTTGTTTCATCATCCATATCATATTGAAATTATGGATTGAGCCAATAGCCTACTAAATGAAGAGGTCGACTAAGTTGATGATCCCATCGAGAATCCACAATTGACATGAAGGGTTCAACATTCATCTTAAATTTCAAGAGTGTTTTCTTTATAGTATTCTTAGCCCTCCGCATACTTTCAAATATGTACCCCATAGATGATCTTTCATCACTATCTACCATTCTTAATACACGAACAAGTGGCTCAAAGGCTTGCACAATTATTAAACATTTATCCCAGAATGAAGTAGATAGAATCAAATCAGATATAACAATGTCGTTTTGATTTTTGACCCATTTACTTTCAATCCATTCTTTACTAGTCATCCTAGCTCGCAATTGATTTTTACAACTCAACAAACTTTGAAGTGCAAGAAAGTGAGTTACAAATCGAGTAATAGCTAGACGAATAATTTCTTTCCCACCTGTAAATTTTCTCATCAAATTCAAAACAAAGCCATGATTATAAATGAAAGTGCTAATACTATGAGCTTGATTGATTACTTCTTTGACATCATCCATCTTAGCAATATCTTCCAACATCAAATCTAGACAGTGTGCTGCACATGGTGTCCATACAATATATCGATATTATTGATTCAATAAAAAACCTACAAGTTTGTAGTTGGCTGCATTATCAGTCACAACTTGGACAACATTTTCAGCACCAACTTCTTCCACAACGTCAATAAGTAACTGAGCAAGCATTTTACCAATTTTTGCATGTTCAGAGGCATCAACGAACTTTAAAAATATAGTTCCCTTAGCACAATAAACCAAAAAAATTATCAAAGTCCTTCCCTTCTTATCTGTCCATCCATCAGCCATAATTTTACAACCAAACTCTTTCCACATTTTTTTGAACGTATCAATGCATTCTTTCATCTCTTCAACACTTTTTTTGAGTAAGAAACCACGCAAATCATGAAAAGTCGGTGCTTTATATCCATAACCAATTGTTAATACCGAATCAAACATAGCTTAAAAATGTGGAGAATTTGCAGCATTAAATGGAATACATGACTCATAAAACCATTTTGCAGCTTCTATATGTGCTCTTTCAATGGCATCTTTGCCAGGCATAGCACTTTTAATTGATGGTTGCTTACCTCCTGCTAATCGCTTCAATTTTTTTGAATCACCTTCTACATTTCTTTTCAAACTCAGACCCTCAACATCAGCATCAACATCTTCATTAATGGTTACAAATGATGGAAATGGACTATGTTTCGGAGTATAAGATGCTTTGGTATTTGTTGAAACATTGCTTTCAAGATCTTCTTTTATCTGTAACAACACCTGTGGAGGAACTTTCTTACAAGGAGCAACATCACCTTTAATATTAGCTAGGTGTTTTTTCATCCTGTGAATCCCTCCACCACTGACAATCTTTCCACAATATAAACATTTGATTTTATTTTTTTCTACCTCCACAACATGATTCCATGCAATATCAGACTTTCCTCTTGTTAGACGGGATTCTGATTCTGTAGTACTAGTGGCAGAAACAACCGGAGGTGTTGCATTTGAATCTGACAGAGTGGAATTGCTTTCAAATGGGTTAGACATATTTTAAAAACCTACAAGTAGAATTCACATAATTATTCAAAAGTTCTGGTTCAAACATAAATAAAAAACACAGATCAACGGGTTGGCCAAATAACAAACACACACATCTTATATCACTCCAAAATAAGATTCAATGTTAAAGATAGTTTTGATCTGCCAAATAAAAAACACAGATTCAATGTTCACAAATTATATCACTCCAAAATACTCACATGAAGTCCAGAGCTGAAAACGGAGAACGCTTGGTCGGGGATGATCGTGACAATGGACACGGGTGAGAGGTGTAGGCGTGCAGTCTGCCTCTTCCGGATCGTCAGTCACCACATACCCAAATGCCGCGAGCTGCCCGGTCATGTACTCGCTGTCACTCTGAGAAACAAGCATACCACAATCACAAGGGCCAACTGGCCAAGTGAAAAAGATTGGGCCTTTCCATCCAAATCAAGACAAAAAAAAAGACAAAATGGGAAGACGAGGAAAGCTTGACTGGTTATGCGAACACCTAAAAGTTCTCATATATATCGCCTGAAACGGAAACATCATATATATCACCCTGCTCGAGTCTGAAAGGGAAGCCAGGAGGTTGCACTGATCTGCTCATGTGAGGGTGGCACTTGATGGATTTTTGCTACGCTTATGTTATAGTTATTTTGTCATGTTCATCGTGTTTGCAAGGGTACGTGGGATTTCTTATTTGCAGGTAGAATCTTAATATGGCACATTTTGGATCAAAACTTTCGTTGCTATGTGTGATGTAGGGCAGCAATGGATCAGAATTAGATTGAACTTTATTGTTAAAAAAAGTAAACTAAATAAATTAACAAACAAGGATAGAAATCAGAGACGTAGGAAGCGAGAATGACAGGGGACAGGAGTAGAACACGGGACAAAAGAAAATTGAGACGAAGGGGGGTGGTAACACCTGAGTGTTGGGGATGTGAGGAGCAGGAGAGGAGAGGGAACGATCCCTCCTTGGGCGGGGCTTGGACTACACGCCGACCGTCGACGGTAAGGGCAGGCGGAGCCCCGTCAGCGCTCCGAAGGCCGAGACCGAGAGGGGGACGGGGGGAGACGCGATCAGATGTTAGGGCACGGCCGCGGGTGATGGGGGAGAAAGAGGTATGTCGAGAGGGAATGGCTAACAAGGGATAAGAAAGAGGGATTTTTGGATTTTTGGTTTAATATTTTTTTATTAGCAAATCGGGTCGAACCGAGTCCCCGGTTCGACCGCGGTTTGTCCGGTTCGGGTGATTTTTTACCTTTAGATCGAACCGATGGTTGAATTGGTCGGTGATCGAACCGGTTGAACCGACCGGTCCAACCCGGTTTTAGTAACACTGGTAATAACTGAGAAAATAGTTGTTATTGATTGAAAATCCCTCTAAATTAAATTTCAACTAATTTATAAAAATCTAGAAAATTCATAATCACGTAGAGGACTAAAAGTTTAGACAATTTGTCTTCTTGGTCAAACCCTATATAAAACTTTTAACAAGCCAAATTAACGAATTTAGGGCTAAAATTGTAGTTTATTCAACCGAACCTTAGATTGCTTAATTTGAGACCAAAGCTCGATGGTTTGAGCCCAAACCAAGCCCAATAGGTCGGCCTTTGGGGGTGACCCATTAGCCCTCTCGTTTCTCTCCAAAACCCTAGCCCTAAAGTTTGAATTTGGGTGAGTTGCGGCGGCGTGACTTGGTCAAGCGTGAATCGCGCGCGACCGCATGCGTGGGACTCTATCCCCTTTCAATCGACCCTTGCAGAATCAATTGATCCAATAAAACCAACCCTTACCTGACCTAGTAACCCATTTTGCTGCGGTGACCGGCGAGGAGCACGATCGATGGCGAATTTCGACGTGTTCTTGGAGGGTGTTCTTCGCGCATCCCGCGACCGACACTCTTCTTCTTCCTTGATTAAGGTAGGTTTTAGTAGACCAAACCTCGAGTAAAAGATATTGATGGAATCATCTGCGAGTCCTCTTTCTTTTGATAGCAAAAGCCTTAATTATCATTCGGTATAGCCTTCGTATTGCTAGTTTTAGTCGTAGCATGTCAGATTAGGGCACCGATCATGTTACCCCTTTTTCATCTTGATTGAATGTTAGCTTAGCAGGCTTTAAAACTTGATTAAATCGTGCTATAATGTGCATTTTCTTGTCCTCTTTCTAATGATAGCTTTTTGCCCAATTTGCATGCACCATACCGAGTTAAATTGTTGTTGCAATTGAAGTCTATCGGAGTCGCCTGAGGCCGGACATGGCGTCTTGTATGCGGCCTTAACATAGATCGTTTATGCCCCTAGCGGTCTCGCGACAGACGATTTTTCCCCCTTGCAGGTTTAAATCCCTTTTGATCAAAACGGCCCCTCGATAGACCGCAAGGTCTGGAGTTAGCGGCCCTGTACCTGACCGTTTCTGACCCTAGCGGCCCAATGCATGACCGTTTCTATGTACTGTTTAAGTTACAATTGCTTCACTATACCTTGTTTAACTATCTTAAGTAGGGTAGAAACTCACTAATTTAAATGGAGCATATGGAATAATCCCGACAATTGTTAACTATGATCATGACTGCCAACATCCTTTCATCTTTCTTTTCATTCAAATGTGTCATCTTGACTATTCCTTGAATTGTTACATAAATTGCTTGAATTAAAAGATTTCTATCCTTGGATTAATTATTAGGATTTGTTTGACAGTCACTTCACTCCGGTGATGCTGACTGACCGATATACATTCGTTATCAGCGATTTCATTTAGCTCTCAATTCTTGTAATAGTTGGGACTCTCCGACGGATATTCCTTCCGTCGGACTACGACCTCTATAAGACCCCGCGAGCCTGGGATTCCCACCAGGACGCCGGGTGGGTTGTACCCACAAAGCTTGAACCTTTCAACTCGTTTGAATCGCTTGTTTTACCCGAACTCGGAGTCGGGACTGTCCTGTTTATTGCGGCCCTTTTCGGACCGATCTGTCAGTATGCGGTCCAGTCATGACCGCTAGACTGATTAAACGGCCCTCCTGTGACAGCATTCAACCGGCTGTGCATTGACCTTAGTTTGGACTCAGTGCTGTATGCGGTTGTTAGTAGACCGTTTACCTCTTTAAGCGGCCCAGCTAGGACTGTCTAGTCCTGATTGTGACCCATAATGTACCGTTTTCACTCTTTTCACTTTGGGCCTGGACCCTTTTGGCCCGGCTAACTTTTTACAGTCTAGCCTAGACCGTTTTCTCACCTAGGCGGCCTGATCATGACCGCTTATATCTAGCTTGTTTTCATGTGTTTCTTGCTTGTATTCTACTCCTAAATCTCTTGACTTCTCAGTCAATCATTGAAATACCACTTGAACTTAGTTGGTAAGTTATATAGCTTAACCTTGAAATTCTGGCCGATTCCAAATGAATGTCTAAGATGGTTACATGGGATCTTGGATCCACCAAATCAATGCCAACGCATCATAAGGGCCTGGTCTTGTCATGGGAGGAGCGCTAGAAAAGTTCTAGTGTCCCGGGGAGTTGTAATGGCATGGTGAGGCATTGCACCGAGTGCATGACTAGCGTGATATCTATGACATTCATCCACACATTTATTCTTGGAATTCCCACATGGAATTACTTCTACTTGACTTGCTTGTTTGTTTACTTGATCAGCCAAGTACATGGAAATGATATATTTCAGTTTTATTTTTATTCCATTCCTGCTTATGTTAGTTGTTTATTACCACTTATTATATTCGCTTGACATTAAATTAAACTGTTAATTACTTAAACCCTGCCTGCTATTGTTGGGCCTCCTTTGGGATTGTTCAACAGTGTGTGTGCTGCTGCATGTGCTGAATGTGTTTTGATTGAATGGCAATAGTGAAGTTGACTTGGTTGATGTTATTTTGACAATGATAATGTTGGGTATTTTGATGATCTTTTATATGTCAGATATATATACATAAATCATGTTTGCACACTTATACTGAAACTATCACATTTCATTAAACTGTTTGACTACAATCATGTTTATTGTGTCGGTGCAAATCTTTGGTCATTCAGTTGCTAAGCGTCTAGGTCGATGCAATTCACTGTTTAGGTCGATGCATCTGTTGTTTGTCTGAAATAAGTCTGTGCATCTCACCGTTGATGTCAGTGTATGCCTTGCATTGCAAATGACTCAGGTCTGTGCATGTTTGCGTTTAAGTGAATATTGAGTCGGTGCAATTCCTAGCTTATTCCGTAGAGAGTCTGTGCATGTTGGTGTCTAAGGGACACAAGGTCGGTGCAACCGTTGTTGTTGCATGCAAATGAGTCAGTGCATATTGTGTTTTGGGCTCAATAAGTTGGTGCGACTTGTTGTTGTACCTCGAACAAGGTCGATGCATTACTTGTCTCACTCTTGCAACCTCTGTGCAAGTTCTACATCTCACACGATCTAACTTGGTGCAATCACTGGAGAGGTCGGTGCAAGTTTTAGTATAACTATGCACATAAAGTCTGAGCATGTTACGTTTTTAGCATATGGAGCCGGTGCAACTCTTGCACTGTTCACATCAGGTTCGTGCATGCCTTTCATACATATGCGTAGGTTGCATAATGAGTCGGTGCACATTTCTTGTATGTGAACAGAAGGTCTGTGCAATCCTTTTCCCTTGCAAGCGCAAGGTCTGTGCACGATAGGTTTATAGTTTGTTGGCTCGATGCAATTGTTGATTCTTGCACACATAATGTCAGTGCATGGTTCTCTTACAACCTAATAAGGTCGGTGCACGTTATAATTCATGCATATTTGAGTCCATGCACTTTTGCTCTCATGCTCTGTTAAGTCTGTGCAATTCCTATGATTGTCTAACTATCTTATGCTGATTGAGTGTCTAACATTCTAACAGGACACTTGTTCATAAAGTTTAAGGAATGCACGTGATCCAAGACTAAAGGTTGAGCTATGCTCGTCACACATGGAAAGCTGTTAAGCTCAGATGCTGCCACGTGGCCTTGGATCTCAGATCTGAATTAAAAGCTTGGGCGGGAAATGTGGTTTCCACACGCCCTCTTTCTGCTGCACATATAAAATAAGAAACTATTCGTGCAGAAGAAAGTGATGCGTAGAGAAAATCTGTGATCAAGAGATTGAAGCAAAAGAAGTAGAGAGAAGAAGAGCTAACACGATTCAGGAGAGCTAGTGCCTGCAAGTTCAGAGAGAGAGCTGAGACAGAGAGATTAGAGAGAAGAAGCAGTTGAGAGTCGCCGTCATCGGTATCTTGGTTTAGAACCAGAGCCGATTTGCTCACTGTCTAGAGCTACAGTCTCGTTGTGTTTTTGGTTTTCTGTCTTTCCTTCATTTTGTTTTGAAACACTATTCTTCAAGCTGTGTGTTAGTAGAAAGGTTAAGCTGTAAACCTCAGCGGTAGAGTAGGATTCCTCTGGTAGCAAGCTGTGAAGCTCAGCGGGTGTAGAGATATAATCCCCTAAGCTATGGATCAGCCGTAAGAAGGTGTGAATCAACAGTAAGCCACACTCGGTTTGAGTGTGGGGTGGATGTAGGCTTGTGACGAACCACCTAAAATCTCCTGAGTTCTGTGTGATTGTTGTGTGATCTCTGCTTAGTAGCTTGCATGCACTCTGCTTGTGTTTTGGTTCCAACAGTGAGCAATTGATTATACAGAACCTGATCATTTTTCCTTCGCATACATATTCTTCCATTAAGTTGAACTTAATTCAGCAGTAGTAATTCTTTCAATTCCGCATCGATTTACTTACTACAGTTAAATTTTAGAGGATAGAAGGTTTTAGAGAGTAGATCTATTCACCCCCCCTTTAGATCTTAGAGTCAATCCATTCCCAACACGTGGTATCAGAGCTAGATTCTCCCGTAGGGCTTCACATCCCGGAGAGAAGAGATGGATTCTAAAGGAATGGTTGCTGAGGGGCATTCGACAAGTAAGCCACCATTCTTCAATGGTAGCGATTATGCACATTGGAAGAACAGGATGCAAGTATTTCTTCGTGCTAAGGACTATGAGATCTGGAAGGTAGTGAGTAAAGGACCTTTTGATTTACCTCCAGATGAGGAGTTCTGGACTAAGGAGCATATCCGTAAGTCCACGTTGAATTGGGGTGCAATTAACGCGATACAATGTGCACTCCATCCCACTGAGTTCTCCAGAGTCTCGTCCTGCAAGACTGCTAAGGAGATGTTGGATAAGCTAGAAGTAATTTATGAGGGGACTTCCCAGGTCAGAGAGATAAAAGCGAATATGCTTGTCTCTGAATATGAGGCTTTCAAGATGAAGCCTAATGAGACCGTCTCAGATATGTATGCTCGTCTGAATGTTATCACCAACAGTCTGAGAAGTCTGGGAAAGGTCTACAGTGATTATGAATTGGTTAGAAAGATTCTGAGGTCCCTAACGCCTATTTGGCACACCAAGGCCACCGTCGTTGAAGAGTCTAGGGACCTGACCAAAACAACTGTAGATGAACTTATAGGTTCTCTCATGACGTATGAGCTGAACCTCAAGAAAACTGATGAAAGTGAGAAAAAAAGAAAACCCCTTTCCCTTAAAGTTAATTCGAGCAAAGGGTCATCCAGTGAGTATAGCAGCACAAGTTCTGAGGAGGATGCTGATGAGTTTGCTATGCTCATCAGGAAGTTTAAGAAATTCTTGAGGAAAGAAGGGAAAGGGCTGTGAAGGGGCGTGATCTCGCGTGGCTCCTGAGCTGGGTAGATGATCACCGAACAGTGAACTGTAGAGAAAGGGAAACGGATCAGCGGGCCTAGGAGAGATTCCCTGGGGAAAACCCTCCGATGCTTAAGTCAGTAGAGGAATGGTGGAAGATAGAGAGGGAGGTAGAAAGAGGTGCACGAGATCCCCCTACACCAAGGTGGTGAAGTGGTTCCGTCTCAGGGGATTTTAGGCGTGTATTGCCCTTACCTTACACTGGAGGGAGTCCCAGGTTTATATAGTGTGCTAACCTTATGAGTCCCGTAAGCGGAGGAGTTTCAGGCGGGAGTTACGTCCTCATCGTGGGATCTTTACGTCCTCATCGTGGGATCTTCATAGCCTTGAGGGATCATGGGTCTCTTATCCTCATAAACTCCTACTCATAAAGGGCTCTCAACGGCAGCGCGGATAAGCAATCATCGGTCGGTCCGAGCATAACCATGTCCGGGCGATAGGCATAGCTCGGATGAAGTCAGGTCGGAGTGGGCGCAGAGCGCTTGCCTCTATCCCGATGAGGGGATAACTCGGGCATGGGTCTTCCTCCAATCTGACCGACGCTCGGGCCTTCCGAGCCTAAGGGCCACCGAGGAAGGATGAGATCCCGAGTAATCTTATTGGGCTTTTTAGCCTAAGTGGGCCCTATGGGGCTGTCACTTGGATGAGCTGAGCCTCGTTTGGTCCTGATGGTCCTAGTTTGGCTGCTCTTAGATGGGTTACAGAAATCCTCCTCTCCACTTGTCCCCCTCCTACTCCTGAGCTTTAGTAAGCTCGGAAGAGTAGCTGTTGGGGTTTTAGACCACCGTGGCTCAGGTGGGTGGAGATCAGGCGGTGTTAGGAAGCCACGTGCTGTGGTTACCTGGGCCCGTAATAATAATGATCCTGACGGATTTGAACTGAAGGGGCCCCCTTTTCTCGGAGGTCGGAACGACGCGCCGCCTCTCGAGTGGGGATATAGGCGTTGGGCGCTTGCTGTCATTCCAGACTTCCTCCGTCTTTAGGGTTTTGGCTCTCCTCCGTTCTTGCTTTTGGGCTCTTCGATGCGTTGTGAGGACGCGACGGAAGAGTAGAGGCTTGCAGCGGCATTCGGGGAGTTGGCGGAGATAACTGCAGAGGCAGTCCGGCGGCTTCCTCTTCCCCCGGAATCTTCGGGGTCCCGAGATCGCCTTTCCTCAAACTCTTCTCCGGATTCCATGGAGGACCAACGCTCGGATGCTGAGGAGTGGGAGGACGAGCCAGTGGTGAAGGTGCCGGTTCCAAACTGCAGTGAACTGGGGGAGGCGGATGTGAGAAGGTTGGAGCACCAGTATCGCCTGCCCCACAAGTTCCACTTTATCATGGCTTCTCCACATGAGACGAGCCTGGACTCTCGTATAGGCCACATCTGTACCTTCCTTCTGTCGTGGAAGGATGGGTTCCGCCTTCCCTTTGAACCTTTCAATCTTCAGCTTCTCAATTTTTTTTTGTTGGCGCCCATTCAGTTGGTAGCCAATTCTTATCTCCTTCTTTCTGCCTTCCGCATTCTCTGCCGCCAGTGTGGAGTTCCTCCTTCCTTGGACCTCTTTCACTATTTCTTTGAGTTGAAAGCACATCCTTCGGCCGGGAAGGGTTTCTACGTCATCCAGGCGAGGCGGAATAGGAGTTGTATCTCCTTGGCAGCGAAGGATTCTTCGCATAAGGGGTGGAAAACTCAATTCTTCTGGGTGGGGATTCGTTCAGTGGAGGAAACCTGGAGATGTCTAGTAATCCCTAATTTCCACCGGAATATCCTTCCCAGGCAGGATGAGTTCCCTCCACATGTGGAGAAATATGCGGCTATCTTGCTGAAGCACCGCCAATCCACCGAAGAGCTGGTTACTCCAAAGAATATCGAGCGGTGTCTTCTTACGCGGCTGCATCCATCGGGCTCAGGTGCCACAAACTAGGTTCTCCTTTGGATGTTGGGATCATTTTTTCTTTCCTGAATATGCCTTCTTCTTCGTGCAGACACCAGGCGGCAGGCTTTGGAGGAGGCTGCAGAGGTGATAGAGCTTGGCGATGACTCGGTTGTTGATGAATCGGTTGCTCCCACGGGTCGCTCCCGAACCAGAGATAAGGGCAAGGGGGCGGCCCAAGGTGAATCCTCTAGGCCGCGGGGGTCCAAACACAAGGACCCCGTGGAAGGCATGATCCGGGCCGCCGCGAGGGCCATGAAGCGGGCCAAGAAGGCCGGGGTCATACCCGTAGTCGAAGGCGACCTTGCCGCGGCTCACCCCTCCGCCGAGCAAGAGGGGGCCGAGGAGGTTGGGGCTGCTCCTACGGGTGGCGACGATGCGGGCTCGGCCCTTCCTTCGGCTGGAGCCGAGGGGGCCGGGGCTGCTCCTGCGACTGGCAGCAGTGCTGGCCCGGCTCTCCCCTCGGTAGGAGGCGAGGGGGCCATGGCCGAGGCTGGCACTTCAAGTAGTGGTGCGGGTGCCGAGCCGGTCCAGGTTGGGGGGCCGCAAGAAAATTCGGCCGTGGCACGAGAGGCGAGCGAGGCCGGGGCTCTGTCCGAGTCACTCGGTGGGGCACCGGGCGATGGGGGGTTCTCTACTCCGGCGGCCTTGGCGAGGCTTGGTATCTCGGGCCCTCTGCACCAGGTATGCCGCGGTATAGCCGCGAAGGTGAGGGGGGGAGGTAGGCAGTACTCTCCATCCGTGGCTCTCGCTGGGGTTATGGAGGGCGGCCTGGCCCTGGCCCAGATGGGGGCCACTCTGGCAGAAGCGTATGCTCGGTCGGAGTGGGAGCGGGTGAACTTGGCCTGGACCCTTGGTGGGTCTGACAGGAGGTTGGCTCGGCTTGTCGAGGAGTGTGACGGGCTTCGGCAGGAGCTTTCCTCAATCAGGGAGCTGGTGCGGTCGAGCCAGGTGGAGACCCGGTCGATGACCGAGCAGCTATCTAAGGGCCGCGAATCCCTCGAGAGGAAGAACAGGCTTCTTGAAGAGGAGCACCTTGCACGCGTTGAGCTGGATGGCCGGTGGGGGACCGAATGTGCGGAGCTGGTATACCGAGCGGAGGAAGCCAAGCGCCTTCGGTGGGAGGCCGAGGTTGATCGGGCCGAGGCGGAGAAGCAGGCGGCGGAGGCCGAAAAGTGGACGGCTGAGGCCGAGCGAAAGTTAGCCGAGGTGGAGCAGGAGAAGGCCGAGCTCGCTGGTACGGTGGGATCGGCCGGGGCGGAGGCTCTCGAGTAGTACAAAAGCTCAGAGGCCTACCGGGTTGATCTTAAGGGGGCTGCCCTTCCCTACTACGAGTCAGCACTTCACCGGGGCATCCGCAAGGGGTTCAAGCAAGGCTACGATCAGCCCGTCTCTTATGCCGAGGAGCAGGCATCCGGGGTAGTTGACTTCCTGTCTGGGCAATGCTATGACTCAGACTTGTCATCCTCCTGTTCCTCTGCTTCGGCACAGGATGAAGAGGATCACGGGGGCTCTTCATTCGAGGGGTCGCCAACTCCGGAAGCCTCGGAAGGGCACGCCACCGAGGTAGTTCCCACGTCGGTGGGGTTAGTGCCAGGGTCGGCCGTCGCCGAGGATGCCGGGGGCAGACCGTTTGAGCCCTCCACTTCCGGGCTTCAAGGTGGGCCGGAGGCCTGATGTATCTGCTTTGCTTCCTCTTTTTGTATGTCTTTTTTCCTTTTTGAAGAAAAAACTCCCTCCTTTGTGTAGAAAAATAGATAAGGCAATAGCGTTATGATGAAGACTTAACTATTCCGTATCGCCATTGCCGTATTTTGTTCAGCGTATCTACAGTGGTTGGAAAGAGCCGATACTTTCTGCGTGGATCTCGCCTGATGATTGGGTGAGCGTCTGATAGGGTGTCTTTCCATTTTCTCATGCTTTGAATGCCTGGCCGCTTCGTGTATCCCGTTGGGGCAGAAAGTGAGAAGTTTGAGATGACCATTTGTAGGGAGAGATCCCTTTGGCGTGTTTTCGAGGAGAGAATCATTTAAGGCAAATAGCCTCCCTTCGCCTATAAAAGGTCTGAAGGGCGTCCCTTCCTCTCCACCGCTTAGGGGTTTCCCTGACAGTCTTTCCTCATTCTTTCTTCACATAGCGTTGTGCCATTACATTTGGAGCATGGAAGACGCCCCGGAAGATGAAGCTACCGGTGACGGAGGGCAAAGAGTTCTTGCTACTTCGGGTTTGAAGGAGGTCCGACGGCCGGCGGACGGGTTTAAAGTAGGTCCGACGTGTGGAGGCACGTCGTCTTCTTTTTATCAGTTCCGACGGCGCTTGCAGGGGGGCGAGATGGTGGACGGATGGGGGCATCAGGCATCCCTGCCGCCCATCCCTTCTTGCTCTCTTCACGGAGGGGAGGAGGAAGCCAACTAAGCTCCCTCCCTTCCGGGCTTTCCCCTGCCTCCTCGTCCAGCTCTGCTGGTTTCTTTCTCCCCCCCGCAGCCTCTTTTTCCCTCTTCTGCTCTTCTTCTCGTTTCCTTCACTCTTCGGAGGGTGCCTGCACTCTGTTCTTTCCAAAGAGTTGGCAGGTTGGCGGGGATAATGCTTTCATATGCGTTCCCTCTCCCCTTCTTCTTCCAAGTTCAACTTGGAAGGTGGCCTTCTCCTTCCTAATCCCTCTGTCACCTTTGTCCCAAGCTGCCCGAGTCAACGGGGTCGACTACCCTTTATCCGAGCCAGTTTCTACATGAGGAAGAGACAGTGGCTGGACGCAAGAAGGTCAACCGAGTCAGCTGAGCGATGGGCTCATACGGCGACGCCAGATGGATTTTTTACTTTTTTGACATGTATTTTCTTGGCTTCGGCCTTCCTGATGTACAAGCGAGTTGTTTGAATAAAAGAAAGGAGCATTTTGTTTCATCTCATGTCATTTACACAATGCTCAGTATTCAGAAGTAGAACTTGCGTAGTGTAGTTGCGTTCCAGGTCCGAGGGATGAGCTCTCATTCCATCGTGGATAGACGGTATGCTCCTTTTCCGAGCGTCTCGACCACTCGGTAGGGGCCTTCCCAATTAGAGGATAACTTGCCCGCCGCCTCAAGTGGTCGAGAGGCTTCGGCTTTCCTGAGGATGAAGTCTCCCGGTTGAAAGTGTCTATCTCAGACTTTGGCATTGTAGTATCGAGTGAGGTGGCGTCGGTATTCTGTTGCTCGGATGCTGGCAATCTCTCGGACTTCATCTGCTAGGTTGAGGTTTTCGATCAGTTTCTGGTCGTTTGCCTTGGACGAGAAGTAGATGACTCGGAGGGAGGGGTTGCCAATCTCCAACGGGATCACGGCCTCGGTACCGTATACTAGCTGAAAGGGGCTTTCACCGGTTGCCGTTCTGGGAGTCGTTCTGTGTGACCAAAGTACGTTCTACAATTCCTCAAGCCAGCTGCCCTTGGCTTTGCCGAGCCTAGTCTTGATGCCTTTTAAGATAGTCTTATTGGCATTTTTGACTAGCCTGTTAGCCTGAGGGTGGGCGACCATGGTGAAGTGATTGAGAATGCCTAGGTCGGCACATCGGTCTCGAAAATAACGAGAATCAAATTACCGACCATTATCGCTTACTATCACCCGGGGGATGCAGTAACGACAGATGATCGACTTCTAGATGAAATTCCAGACGACTGTCTCGGTGATCCTTGCTGTGGCTTTGGCCTCGATCCACTTAGTGAAGTAATCGATGGCAACTATAATGAACTTCTTCTGGGCCTGGGCCGTGGGGAATGGCCCGAGGATGTCGATTCCCCAGCGAGCGAAAGGATAAGGCTCGGCTAGGGTGATGAGCTCCGTTGCTGGCTGGTGGACCAAGTGGTCAAATCGCTAGCACCGGTCACAGTGTTGTGTGTAGGTCGAGCAGTCGCGCTGCAGAGTGGGCCACCAATAACCTAGCCGTAGCAAGATCCTGGCGAGTGACCTACCCCCTAAATGTGCTCCGCACAGACCTTCGTGAACTTCTTCGATCGCTCGATTGGCTTCGTCGGTGCTGAGGCACTTCAGAAGAGGATCGGAGAAGGATCTCCGGTAGAGTGCGCCATCCAGAGTGATGAATCGTCAGGCTTGGTACTTCAATCTTCGGGCTTCCTGAGGGTCGGGAGGCTCCTGAGAGTCTTAGAGCCACGATAGGTACGGGGTACGCCAGTCGCTTGGGGAGGCCGAGTCAAGAGCTAGGAGCTTCGAATCGATGCTCGGCCACTCTAGCTCTTCGAGAAGGACCGATCGAGTACCCTCGGGGTCAAGAGAGGAGGCCAGCCGAGAGAGGGCGTCCGCTCGGGAGTTTTCCTCCTAAGCTATTTGGACTACCTCAAAACTCTTGAACTGTTGTGCCACGGTCTTGACCAGCTGGAGGTATTTGATCATCGGTGCTTCTCGAGCTTCATAACTGCCGTTGACCTGGCTAGCGACCAGTTGGGAGTCAGTGTGAATCCTGACTCGCTCAGCCCCTAACCATTGGGCCATGCGGGCTCCCGATATGAGGGCCTCATACTCGAAAGCGTTGTTAGATGCTTGGAAGTTGAACTTCAGGACGTACTGTAGCTCTACTCCTTCGGGGGACTTCAGGAGGATCTCGGCGCCGCTCCCGGCTGAATTGGAGGATCCGTCGATGAACAGTTCCCAGGTCGGCCCGGGTGCGGACAGAGATCTTTCTTCAGTCGGGATGGTGCTCTCGGTGATGAAGTCAGCGAGCGCCTGGCCTTTAATAGCCGAGCGAGGCCGATACGATATATCGTAGGCCCTGAGCATGATGGCCCACTTGACGAGGCATCCTGAGGCTTCAGGGTGAGCGAGGATCCTCTTCAATGGTTCGTCGGTCAGCACAGTGATGGCGTGCCCTTGGAAATAGGGTCGGAGGCGCTTGACCGAGGTAACCAACGCTAGCACGAGTCTCTCGGTTGCGGGGTACCTTCTTTCAGCCTCATTGAGCACCTTACTGGTGTAGTAGACTGGTCTCTCGACTCCCGAGTCATTTCTAACTAGGACCGAGCTAACTATAGATGGAGTTGCCGAGAGATAGAGATGCAAGGTTTCACTTGGTACGGGCTTGGAAAGCACCGGAGGTGAAGCCAGGAACTCCTTAAGCTCGGCGAATGCTTTTTGGCATTCCTCGTCCCACGCGAATGTAGCATATGCCATTTTAGGCCCCCTCAATAGTTTGAAGAAGGGTAGGCATCGTTCACCCGTGCGGGACAGGAATCTACTGAGCGCGGCAATGCGCCCGGTAAGGCATTGAACATCTTTGATGCAAGTGGGTGGGCACGTGTCTAGGATAGTCTAGACCTTGTCGAGGTTGGCCTCGATCCCACGCTGGGTGACTAAGAAGCCCAAGAATTTCCCGGACCTTACTCTGAAGGCGCACTTGGTAGGGTTGAGCTTCATGTTGTACTTCAGGAGGGTGTCGAAGGTTTCCACTAGGTCTGTGAAGTGGTCCTCGGCCTTGGGGGTCTTCACGAGCATGTCGTCAATATAGGCCTCGACGTTCCTACCGAGCTGTCCTTTGAACATATGATTGACCAGCCTCTGGTACGTGGCTCCAGCGTTCTTTAACCTGAAAGGCATCCAGGTGTAGCAGTGTACGCCGAAGTCGGTGATAAAGGCGGTCTCCTCGATGTCTTCGGGGTGCATTCTGATCAAATGGTAACCTAAATAGGCGTCTAGGAAGCTGAGCACTTCGTTGCCCGAGGTTGAGTCAACCAGTTGGTCGATGCTCGGTAACGGATAGCAGTCCTTTGGAGTGGCCTTGTTCAAGTCGGTGAAGCCCACGCACATTCGCCACTTTCCCGAAGCTTTTGGTACCAGGACGACGTTAGCCAGCCATGTCGGGTACAGGACCGATCTGAAAAGACCAGTCTTTTACCCCTTGGTGACTTGCTCCTTGATGATCACCTGTTTCTCTGGCGCGTGCTTCCTTCTGCGCTGTTGTACGGCTTTGATGGTTGGATCGAGGTTGAGCTTATGCATCACCGTCTCCTCTGGTATCCCAAGGAGTTGATCATCAGACCATGCAAAGACTCGGACGTACGCGGAAAGAAACTCTTTGTATTGCTGTTGGGGTTCAGATGTTAGGTCGGCTCCAATATTTACTCCCAGGGTCGGGTCATCGTTTAGGAAAACCGCTAGCAATTCACCTCCAGGCTTGGCGGTTGCGGATTATTCCTCGACTTCCCGGGGGCCCTTGTTCTTCTCGTCCAGCCTTGTGGCTTCAACCGAGATAATGTAGCACCTTTTGGCCATGGCCTGGTTGTCTCGGACTTCCCCCAACCCATTTTTGGTGGGGAACTTCATCTTTTGGTGATAGGTAGAAGGCAATGCTTTCGTTCGGCTGAGGATCCCTCAGCCGAAGATTGCATTGTACGCTATCATACCCTTGATCACTATGAAGTCCGCCATAACCGTAATGGTTTTGGGTGGAGTGCCAAGAGTAACCGGCAGGCTGAGGGCTCCCTTGGGATAAGTGGCCTGGCCATTGAACCCGCATAGGGGGGTTCGGATCGGGCGGAGTTTAGACGGATCCTCCCCCATCTTAAGGAAACATTCATAGGATAATACATCAGGGGCACTTCCATTGTCAACTAGAATCCTGTCTACGTTACAATGGTTTATTATGGCCGATATGACTAGGGCGACGTCATGCGGGGTGGTCAGCCCTTCCAGTTCTCGGTCGGAGAAGACTATGACCTGAGGCTCACTCGGCGGGGCCTTGGGAGGCTCGATGGCTCGGCTCGCCCGCTCAGCATGACGCTTCCTTCCTCAGCCACGGTCTCCTCCCGATGCAGCTTCTCCAGCGATGACGTTGATATGGACCCCGCGAGGGGCGTTGTCGATTTCCTCTGGGGTGCCTCGGTCCTCCTTTTGCCCGGCCACAAACCGAGACAGGTGTCCTTGGTGGACGAGGTGCTCGATCTCATCCTGGAGCTGATGGCAATCGTCGGTGTGATGCCCATGATCGCTGTGGAATAGGCAATGTTTGCTGCGATTGCGGCTTTTCGACCTCATTGGCTCGAGTTGGCAGAGGAGGCCCGAGCCTTTGATGTCTTCATATATCTCGTATACTGGAGCGGTTAGGGGAGTGTACCGCTCGTACTTCCTGGATGGTTCTTTGTGCTCCCCATCTCGGTTCCGCCTCTTTCCTTGGCTCGAGCTTGACTCGGGTGCTCGCTTCTTGTCCCCCTCCCGACCCGAGCCGATTGCGCCTCGGCATGCGCTGAGAACTTCTTCACACTCAGCATGGCATAATGCCAGAGTCACTAGCTCGGCAAGGGTCGAGGGAGGGTGGAGGACAAGTTTGTTGCGGAGGTTCTCGTCCCGGGTGCCTCCGGTCAGCGCGGTTATGGCCGAGGCTACATCTAGGCGGGGGATTCACAGGGCCTCCGATTTAAATCGGTTGATGTAGGCTCGGAGTCTCTCCCCTTGTGCCTGTTTGAGAGCCAAAAGCTCTGCTACCAACCTCGGGGGGCCGCTGCCAGTGAAACACTCCTTGAATACTCGCCCAAACTGCTTGAAGTCTCGGATGGATCTGGGGGCGAGGGCCCAGAACCATGCTTCGGCGCCTTGGACCAAGGTGGTCGCAAAGGCTCGGCATTTGATGGCGTCGAACGCTCTATGAAGGGTCATCAGGGCATCGAAGCTGTCGAAGTGGTCGGACGGGTCGCCCTGGCCGTCGTAGGGCTTGAAGGTCGGGATGGAGGTTCTGGGAGATACCTCTGCCTTCAGGATATGGTCGGAGAACGGGGATCTCTCCTCGTCCTCTGGTGGAGAGGTCTTCTGCAAGGCTCGTAAGGCGTGCTCTTGTGCTGCAAAGCGCCTCTCAAAATCTCGTAGACGGAGGGACAACTCCGGCTGTTGTTGCGCCGTAGGGATGAGGGGGCGTGATGGCAGGCTGTCCTGGCGCTCCCTGGGGACTTTGGTCTCTGGGAGTGGACGGCGTGCCCCATTCTTACCCCATTTCGGTGTGGAGGAGGCCTCTTGCTCCGGAGGGGGGGCTTGTGAGGGTCCTCCTGCTTTGTTGCGAATAAGCTGCTACCCTCGGAGGGTGAAGCGACCTCCGGCGGTGTATTGGGACACGTTCTCGCGGGGGGGGGGGGGGGGGGGGGGGGGGCTTTCCGGAGGGGCGCGTGACCTTCCATCCCTGGCCGCCTGAGTCCTCATGAGTTCCACAAAGACATCTAGTTTTACGTTGAGGGCTTGGAAGGCGTCGGCCCTGCCGTTAAGCGGTACCCCTACTGCGGTGGCGGGAGGGGGTGGTCCGTCGGCGGGGGTGCTGGCATTGGAGGGGGGATTTTGGGAGGCTTGAGAAGGGCCTTCTCCCGCCACCACTATGGTCTTTCCCCTATCGCCGGCGGACCTCCTCCCTGAACTTCTTCGCACCATACTGGCTCTTCGGTCGTTTCTCACAGACGGCGCCAGATGAAGGGGCGTGATCTCGCGTGGCTCCTGAGCTGGGTAGATGATCACCGAACAGTGAACTGTAGGGAAAGGGAAACGGATCAGGGGGCCCAGGAGAGATTCCCTGGGGAAAACCCTCCGATGCTTAAGTCAGTAGAGCAATGGTGGAAGATAGGGAGGAAGGTAGAAAGAGGTGCACGAGATCCCCCTACACCAAGGTGGTGAAGTGATTCCTGCTCAGGGAATTTTAGGCGTGTATTGCCCTTACCTTACACTGGAGGGAGTCCCATGTTTATATAGTGTGCTAACCTTATGAGTCCCGTAAGCGGAGGAGTTTCAGGCGGGAGTTACATCCTCATCGTGGGATCTTCATAGTCTTGAGGGATCATGGGTCTCTTATCCTCATAAACTCCTGCTCATAAAGGGCTCTCAACGGTAGCGCGGATAAGCAATCGTCGGTCGGTCTGAGCATAAAAGGTGCCAACCCTGTCCGAGCGATAGGCATAGCTCGGATGAAGTCAGGTCGGAGTGGGCGCAGAGCGCTTGCCTCTATCCCGATGAGGGGATAACTCGGGCATGGGTCTTCCTCCGTTCTGACCGACGCTCGGGCCTTCCGAGCCTAAGGGCCGCCGAGGAAGGATGAGATCCCAAGTAATCTTATTGGGCTTTTTAGCCTAAGTGGGCCCTATGGGGCTATCACTTGGATGAGCTGAGCCTCGTTTGGTCCTGATGGACCTAGTTTGGCAGCTCTTAGATTGGCTACAGAAATCCCCCTCTCCAGGCTGAAAAGAAAGTATTTCTCAGGAAAGAGACAACCCAAACATAAATCAGAACCTACAAAGAAATTTGACTCTATTGTTTGTTATAACTGCAGGAAAGCAGGACACCTCAAGGCGGACTATCCTGAACTCAAGAAAAAGCAGACCAGGTGGAAAAACAAAAAGGGAAGAGCAATGGTGAGCACCTGGAGCGATGAGGAAGAGGAAAGTCAGAGCAGCTCCTCTGACGATGATAAAGATGAGAAGATTTGCCGGATGGCAAAAAGCGACGATGAGGTAACTTCCCCGTTTGACAATTTTACTCAAATTGAATGGGAAAATGTTTATGCTGAACTGCTTGAAAAGTATGAAGACATGCATAGGGAGAACAGACACCTGAAAAAGAAAGTAAATTCTTTAGTTAATGATTCTACCCTGTCTAATAAACTTGCATCTCTATAAACTGAGAATTTAAATTTGAAAAACTCTATTTGTGAAATTGAGAATGATAAAACTATTTTGATTGATTTGAAAGCTGAAAATGAGAATCTAGAAAAGACCATTGATGATCTCAAGATAAAGATTCATGAATTTCAGAATGAAACAAACATAGCCACTGAGAAATACAATGTTGTTAGTAGTGTAAACAGTGAGTTGAAGAAAAAAATAGAAAATCTTGAAAAAGAAAACAAAGATAAACAAAATACCCTTGAAGGCATGGCACAAGGCACTGAAAATTTGAATGCCATCCTGGGGATAAAAAGTAACTTCAGAAAGGAAGGATTGGGTTTTAATCCAACAAATAAAAAGAGGTTTGATGTGAGAACTACATCTTTTGTGATTGAAAAGGGGATATTTCAGCCCCTGATAAAAATGACTCCAGGTGGAAGTCATGGTGAGAATAAGAATAAAAACATTAAGACAATCAAGCCCAGCGCTAAGGACAAAGGCAAAGGGAAGATAGGGGTGGCTGGTGAGTCATGTTCTATCACGCCCCGAGCGCGGAAGGTACCCGGAGATGCTCGACGAGTTTATATCAATCATGTCAATCAGAGTAGTAGTGTATTCGACACAAAGACAGAGTGAGCAAATATAAAGATAACCCAATCCATTAATTCCTTAAATAAGAATATGTCTATTACAAACCCTTGCAAATACTAGACTCAATAAAAGAAAAATACAACGCTTGACATCAAGGAAAATAGAGAAAAGACAGGACTAATTGATGCTTGAGTAGCTCTAACTCTTTCACTCTTGGCTTTCTCTATCGGATTGAATTCCCTCATCGTCGGACTTACCTGAAAAGTAGGGAAACACTGAGTGAGCGAACGCTCAGTAGGAAATTATATCTCAAGGACTAGCAATGGGTTTAAGTAATTACATTTTTTTCCATGAATGCACTACAGCTATGTATGCTCACAAAACGACAAGATAGCAAGAGAATATAACAATAAGATGACAAGAAGAACTAGTCATGAACTTTCAAGAACTTATATCAAAAGATATCAAGATATTTAAGCAAGTAGACTCATCATGTCATGCTAGAATTTGGCTATCATGTTTTGAGCAAGCGAGTATACAATTACCCTTTCTCGGGCCACGCAAGTCATGTAATATCAAGTCAAGTACAAGATTTGCGGAATGTTCAATCAAGCTAGTCATGCACTTCGGTATAATGCCAATACCGTGATCAATCAACTCCCATGGGCACAAGTACTTTTGGGTGCTCCTCCCAGGACCAGATCGGGCCCTATATGCGCAGGCATTAATCATGTATTTTAACATCCACTCTTGTGTATAGCCAATATGAAATTTCAAGAATAAAACTTGTAGTCATGTAGGATAGACTTTGATAGAATAGAGTCCAAAAGTAGGACACTTGACATAGATAGGCGATAATAACGGTACAATCACGATTATCGATAAAACTAGGTGGAATTGGTTCCCTAACTTGGGTACCATGACAAGTAAGTGCCCACAAGTAAATGGTCACTTCTGTTAATATAAAATTGAGGTCCACAAGAACATCATATTTGATATAGAATTGGGGTCTACAAGAACAGCACATCAACGGCATGTTTTCCCCGTTTATTAAGAAAATTCTCACATCATACCCATGGCATGACATGAGGGCCGGTATACCATGTTTCTATAGAGTGACATGGCAAAGATGGTGTAATGGGTTTTTATGGTACAACCAGCTCAGTCGACCTTGAGGGAATACAAGGCTCGAGGAGTCTTACGGAGGTCTCTATGACTAACTCGCTAGTCCAAAGGAACGGAATGTCGAATGGAGAGCTTGTATGTCACCGAGAATTGAGGGTAATGCGATAAGACATCATAAAACATGGGACTATATTCACGGACTGGAATATAGTGCCGATATATATATATAATATACATATGAAACCCTCGGTTAACAGTAACAGTGTAAAATAGTATCACAGGATACTAGCGACTTAATCTAAGTCATTAATCATGGAATTAACACCTTACACAGGGGCATTTATTTACAAATTGATGGCTTGTTAAACAGTCGTCCGCTCTGTATTTCTATTTTTACAGAATTTAGATAATATGGAATTTAATAAAAACGCGCCCTTGACAGGGGCATTACTTTTCAATTAGCGCCCTGTTCTGGGGCGTCACTTTTATAAGAGACGTCTTGCATCAGGTCGTTATTTCAAGATTTTACCAGATTTCTGATAATAAAATTCCCAGGGAACAATTTCATGGTCAGGACAAGAAAAATAGCAGGATTCGATAGGTATGATCATGCATTAATTTAGATTCATGATTTCATAGTTATAGAATTTTAAACATGGATAATTATCTATTATATGAAATTGACGACTCCTGGGTAGGGCGTCCAAACAAGAATTAGCGCCCTTGTCTGGGTCGCTTCTTTAAAATCTCTCAGAAAATATTTGGAAACGCAGTAAAACTATATGCATGAGATCATGGATGAGTTTATTTCATAATTTATACTAGTTTGGGCTACGTTCTTGAGAAAACCTACCTGATGAATGTTCTGGTGAAGGAACGTGAAGAGAGTTGAAGAGAGAACGATACTCTGTTCTAAACAGAGTGTTCTGATCACCGGAAGAAGAAGAAGATGATGAAGAACTCCACGTCCTTCAACTAGGCAGAAGAGTTACTACTTACGGCAGACTTCTTGCAGCAAAGACGATGAAGAATCATTAATATTATTCATGATTATGACCGAAGGCAGGGAAGAAGAACATTACCTGTTCTTTACGTATGCAGCAGCAGAGCTTCCTTCAGCCAAATAGCCTATTAGGTTCGACAGGAAGGGTTATTTATAGGATTTTGGGAATCCTAATAGAGTTAGAATTTTATTAAGGGTAGTATTCCCTTGATAGAGTCCTTACTATATTCTATCCTCGACGTAGTTATCCAGAACTTGCTCTGGATAGTCTCCTGGGTCGAACGAAACTCGAACTGAATTGACGTCTTATGTGAGGGCGTTGAATTTAAATTGACGCCTTCGCCTATGTCGTTTCTTGTGAAAAACGCGCGCAGGTGGAGGGCGTTACATTTACTTCCCTTTTTTTATTATTTTGGCCGTTTGATAATTGACGCCTTATCGTTTGGGCATCCCTTTTTAATTAGCGCCTTATCTAGAGGCATTTCTTAATGAAGTAGCGCCTTGACCAAAGGCGTTATTTCCATTCTGTCGTTGTATTTATTCTTTCTAATGTTTCTCATTCATTTATTTAATACTTTATCAAATTTGATTAATTTGGGGTTTTTATTTCCTTTTATTTTTTTTCCAGGGTTGCTACACCCTCCCCCACTTAAAAGAATTTGGTCACCAAATTCAATAGTATATATATATATATGGAGAGTGTAGAGTATATACCTTAACATAATTCTGGAAATCGCTTCCTCATGGATTCCTCAGTCTCCCATGTGGCTTCATGCTCGGAACTCTTATTCCATTGTACCTTTAGCATGGGAATAACCTTATTCCTTAGGGTACGTACTTCACGATCTAGTATCTTTATGGGCTTCTGTTCATATGTGAGATCCTTCTGGATAACTAAGTCTCCATGTTCAATAATATGTGATGGATCGTGTACATACTTCTTCAACATAGATATGTGGAACACATTATGTACTTCGGACAATTGAGGAGGCAACGCGATGCGATAAGCAACCTCGCCTACTCTTTCCAGTATCTCGAAAGGTCCAATGAATCTTGGTGTAAGCTTGCCTTTAACACCAAATCTCCTTATTCCACGTCCAGGTGATATCTTTAGAAATGCATGATCTCCGACTTGGAATTCAAGATCTCTCCTTCTTGTGTCAGCATAAGCCTTTTGCCTAGACTGAGCCACTTGCAGTCTTTCTCGGATCACTTGTATTTTCTCGGTGGTATCCCTTACCATATCTGGACCTAATAGTTGTTTCTCTCCAACTTCGTCCCGGCATAAGGGTGATCGGCAACTCCTTCCATATAAGGCTTCGAAAGGTGCCATTTGTATACTTGCCTGGTAGCTATTATTGTATGCAAATTTAACTAGAGGCAAGTGATCATGCCAGCTTCCTCCAAAATCAATGATGCAAGCTCTGAGCATATCTGCCACTACCTGATTAGTTCTCTCGGTCTGACCATCCGTTTGGGGATGAAAAGCTGTGCTAAAGTTAAGTCTCGATCCCAACGAATTTTGTAGTCCTTTCCAAAAATGCGAAGTAAAACGGGGATCTCTATCAGACACAATCGAGACAGGGATACCATGTAATCTGACTATATCTTTTATGTATAATGCAGCCAGAACATCAACTGACCATCGACTCTTGATCGGAAAGAAGTGCGCTGATTTGGTCAATCGATCATGATAACCCATATTCCATCATATCCTCCTTTTGATTTAGTTAGACCCATGATAAAATCCATACCAATATCCTCCCACTTCCATTTGGGAATATCCAGAGGATGTAGCTTTCCGACAGGCTTCTGGTGTTCAGCCTTAACTTGTTGGCAGGTGAGACAGCGAGACACAAAGTCCGCGACTTCTTTCTTCATATTAGGCCACCAGAAGGTCCTTTTTAAATCTTGGTACATCTTAGTAGATCCTGGATGAATTGTGTACCTTGATCTGTGAGCTTCATCTAAGATCTTCTTCTTTAATTCTGGACAATCCGGTATACAAGTTCTATTTTGGAATAACAACCTTCCATCTGAAGCTAGTTGGAACACAGATTGTCCTTCTAGTTTGTCCTTGATTTCCACTAATACCGGGTCACTACCCTAAAGTCCTTGTATTTCAGGTAGCAAATCTTGCTGTATGCTCATATGGGATAAGGTGACACACCTACTGTCCTTGTCCATGCTTATATTAAGTCTAGTAAAATGTTCTAGCAACTTCCACTCCTGAATCATACAATTGGCTAATAATGCTCTCGGCTTTCGACTAAGGGCATCAGCTACCGGATTATCCTTTCCAGGATGATATTGTATAGTAAAGTCGAAGTCCTTAAGATATTCTAGCCAACGTCTTTGCCGCATATTCAATTCCTTCTGAGAGAAGAGATACTTAAGGCTTTTATGGTCAGAGTATACAAGAAACTGCACTCCATAAAGATAATGTCTCCATATTTTTAGTGCAAATACGACCGCGGCCAATTCTAAGTCATGAACTGGATAGTTCTCTTCATGCTTCTTCAATTGACGAGAAGAATAAGCTATAACCTTTCCTTGTTGCATTAGGACACATCCGAGGCCAATGCCAGAAGCATCAGAGTATACCTCGAATTGATCTCCTTCCACTGGTAAAGCTAAGACCGGGGCTGTGGTCAGATGATCTTTGGGAGTTTGGAAGCTTCTTTCACAATCCTCGCTCCATTAATAGCGGATCTCTTTGCGAGTCAACCTTGTAAGTGGCACGGCGATCTTAGAGAAATCTTTGATGAATCGCCGATAGTAGCCCGCAAGACCTAAGAAACTTCGGATCTCGCTAACATTGGTCGGTCTTTCCCAATTTCTTACAGCTTCCACTTTTGATGGATCTACAGACAAGCCATCTTTTGATATAACATGTCCGAGAAAAGTCACTTCTTCGAGCCAGAACTCACACTTACTGAGCTTTGCATATAATTGGTTTGTCCTCAATATCTGTAATGCAATCCTTAAATGTTCCTCATGCTCTCCCTTGGTCTTGGAGTAAATCAATATATCATCAATGAAAACCACCACGAATTGATCTAGATAAGATCTGAATATACTATTCATCAACTGCATAAAGGCAGCAGGGGCATTTGTTAGTCCGAAAGGCATAACAACAAACTCATAATGGCCATACCTGCTTCTGAATGCGGTTTTATGAATGTCCTCATCCTTGATCCTTAGTTGGTGATAACCTGACCTGAGATCAATCTTTGAAAAATACTTGGATCCAGATATTTGATCAAATAACTCATCGATTCTTGGCAGTGGATACTTGTTCTTGATAGTGAGATGATTCAACTATCGATAGTCGATGCATAACCTCATGGATCCATCTTTCTTCTTTACAAATAGCACAGGTGCTCCCCACGGGGAAGTGCTTGGTCTAATAAATCCCTTCTTGAGAAGTTCCATCAATTGCTCCTTTAACTCCTTGAGTTCGGCAGGTGACATTCTATATGGTGCCTTAGTAACTGGTCCAGCACCAGGAATTAAATCGATGGTGAAGGCCACTTCTCTTTGTGGAGGTAATCCAGGCAATTCCTCTGGAAACACGTCCGAAAATTCTTGCACAACTGGGATATCTTCTATCTTAGTCTCCTTATTCTCCTTAAGGGTGACAAATGCAAGGAAATATACACATCCTTTCCTGATTAGCTTGCTAGCTCGGAGAGCTGAAATAAGTGGCGATTTGCTTCGACTCTTAAGGCTAGTAAAGACTAATTCCGGAAACTCTTTGAAAGTAACCTTGCTATTGCGGCAATCGACAGTTGCCTGGTATTTGGATAACCAATCCGCTCCTAGTATGACATCATACTCCTTTAGATCTAAACATATAAGATCAATAGGGAGATTCCTACCCTGAACCAATACTTCACAGTTTTGGTAATGGTGAGTGATATCAGTTTCGTTACCAAGAGGAGTAGACAAAACTAATTTTATCCATTCCGGTTCTAAGGGTAACGGATCAGCAAACTTTTTGGAAATAATTGAATGTGAAGCACCCGTATCAAATAAGACATATGCAGACTTGGAACAAACTTTCAATGTACCTTCTACTAGTCCGCCTTCTTCTTCTTCGGTCTCCTTAATTGTGTGAAGACGAGCGTTCTTGGTTACCGGGCGCTTTCCGTCACCGGCTTGATCATTAAGTAATGGGCAATCGGGAATCCGATGCTCACGGCTACCGCAACGGAGACATGCTCCAAGTTTCCTCCAGCACACTTCGGCTTTATGACCAGCCTTGTCACAATGCTTGCATATTATATTCAAAGGGGTAGTAGTGATAGAGAATGGCTTGGTCTTCTTAAATTTTTGGTCTTGAGAAGAAGTACCTCCAGTGCTAGGCCTCTTCTTGAAGTTGGGTTTAAAGGAACCCGAACTTGTAACTTGTTCTTTCTTATCCTTCCCACGGATTCTATCTGATAGCTCCGTGGCATCTTCTAACAATTGAGCCCGGCGTACTATCTCTGAGTAGACCTGAATATCCATTGGCGCCAGCTGGGTAATATATTGGGGCCTGAGCCCATTAAGGAACCTCCTAGCTTTCATCTTCTCGGTGGTAACTAAGTGCTTAGCATACCGAGATAATCTAGAGAATTGTGCCTCGTACTCCGCCACCGATAATGACCGTTGCTTGAGTGCGGCAAATTCGGTAGCTTTCTTTTCTTGGACTCGGTCTGAAAAATATTTATTGTTGAAATGTTCAACAAATTCTTCCCAAGTAATTTGGTCTGGATTTATAGTGGCTTCAACTGCCTCCCACCAACATCTGGCATCTCTCTCTAACTGAAAAGTAGCTAATAAGACTTTCTCTTGATCCGTGCATTGCATAACACGGAATATACGCTCTGTCTCCCTGATCCAGTGCTCTGCGTCGTCTGGATCAGTAGATCCCATGAATTTGGGAGGGTTCATGTTTTTAAAGTTCTGGTGGAGACTCCCGGCTCGCTGTGTACCTCCCTGTGCTACATGTTGCAGCACCTGGGTCATTCCTTGCAGTGTACGCTGCATGTTGCACCATTGAGCACGTTCGGCAGCCATTATCCTATAATTACAATAGCTATATCAGTGTGTAATTTCGTTAAGAACTCTTAAATTTTCCATGTTGGCTCCACCCTTGGTTCTACCCAATCTCACTGGTTAATGGTTTAAACCTATCCTTGGACTTGGGTTTCCTAGGAATTGAATACCCTAGGCTCTGATACCACAAAAACTGTCACGCCCCGAGCGCGGAAGGTACCCGGAGATGCGCGACGAGTTTATATCAATCATGTCAATCAGAGTAGTAGTGTATTCGACACAAAGACAGAGTGCGCAAATATAAAGATAACCCAATCCATTAATTCCTTAAATAAGAATATGTCTATTACAAACCCTTGCAAATACTAGACTCAATAAAAGAAAAATACAACGCTTGACATCAAGGAAAATAGAGAAAAGACAGGACTAATTGATGCTTGAGTAGCTCTAACTCTTTCACTCTTGGCTTTCCCTATCGGATTGAATTCCCTCATCGTCGGACTTACCTGAAAAGTAGGGAAACACTGAGTGAGCGAACGCTCAGTAGGAAATTATATCTCAAGGACTAGCAAGGGGTTTAAGTAATTATATTTTTTTCCATGAATGCACTATAGCTATGCATGCTCGCAAAATGACAAGATAGTAAGAGAATATAACAATAACATGGCAAGAAGAACTAGTCATGAACTTTCAAGAACTTATATCAAAAGATATCAAGATATTTAAGCAAGTAGACTCATCATGTCATGCTGGAATTTGACTATCATGTTTCGAGCAAGCGAGTATACAATTACCCTTTCTCGGGCCACGCAAGTCATGTAATATCAAGTCAAGTACAAGATTTGTGGAATGTTCAATCAAGATAGTCATGCACTTCGGTATAATGCCAATACCGTGATCAATCAACTCCCATGGGCACAAGTACTTTCGGGTGCTCCTCTCAGGACCAGATCGGGCCCTATATGCGCAGGCATTAATTATGTATTTTAACATCCACTCTTGTGTATAGCCAATATGAAATTTCAAGAATAAAGCTTGTAGTCATGTAGGATAGACTTTGATAGAATAGAGTCCAAAAATAGGACACTTGACATAGATAGGCGATAATAACGGTACAATCACGATTATCGATAAAACTAGGTGGAATTGGTTTCCTAACTTGGGTACCATGACAAGTAAGTGCCCACAAGTAAATGGTCACTTCTGTTAATATAAAATTGAGGTCCACAAGAACATCATGTTTGATATAGAATTGGGGTCTACAAGAACAGCACATCAACGGCATGTTTTCCCCGTTTATTAAGAAAATTCTCACATCATACCCATGGCATGACATGAGGGCCGGTATACCATGTTTCTATAGAGTGACATGGCAAAGATGGTGTAATGGGTTTTTATGGTACAACCAGCTCAGTCGGCCTTGAGGGAATCCAAGGCTCGAGGAGTCTTACGGAGGTCTCTATGACTAACTCGCTAGTCCAAAGGAACGGAATGTCCAATGGAGAGCTTGTATGTCACCGAGAATTGAGGGTAATGCGATAAGACATCATAAAACATGGGACTATATTCACGGACTGGAATATAGTGCCGATATATATATATATAATATACATATGAAACCCTCGGTTAACAGTAACAGTGTAAAATAGTATCACAGGAAACTAGCGACTTAATCTAAGTCATTAATCATGGAATTAACGCCTTACACAGGGGCGTTTATTTACAAATTGACGGCTTGTTAAATAGTCGTCCACTTTGTATTTCTATTTTGTAGAATTTAAATAATATGGAATTTAATAAAAACGCGCCCTGGACAGGGGCGTTACTTTTCAATTAGCGCCCTATTCTGGGGCGTCACTTTTATAAGAGACGTCTTGCATCAGGTCGTTATTTCAAGATTTTACCAGATTTCAGATAATAAAATTTCAGGGAACAATTTCATGGTCAGGACAAGAAAAATAGCAGGATTCGATAGGTATGATCATGCATTAATTTAGATTCATGATTTCATAGTTATAGAATTTTAAACATGGATAATTATCAATTATATGAAATTGACGACTCCTGGGTAGGGTGTCAAAACAAGAATTAGCGCCCTTGTCTGGGTCGCTTCTTTAAAATCTCTCAGAAAATATTTGGAAACGCAGTAAAACTATATGCATGAGATCATGGACGAGTTTATTTCATAATTTATACTAGTTTGGGCTACGTTCTTGAGAAAACCTACCTGATGAATGTTCTGGTGAAGGAACGTGAAGAGAGTTGAAGAGAGAACGATACTCTGTTCTAAACAGAGTGTTCTGGTCACCGGAAGAAGAAGAAGATGATGAAGAACTCCACGTCCTTCAACTAGGCAGAAGAGTTACTACTTATGGCAGACTTCCTGCAGTAAAGACGATGAAGAATCATTAATATTCTTCATGATTATGACCGAAGGCAGGGAATAAGAACATTACATGTTCTTTACGTATGCAGCAGCAGAGCTTCCTTTAGCCAAATAGCCTACTAGGTTCTACAGGAAGGGTTATTTATAGGATTTTGGGAATCCTAATAGAGTTAGAATTTGATTAAGGGTAGTATTCCCTTGATAGAGTCCTTACTATATTCTATCCTCGACGTAGTTATCCAGAACTTGCTCTGGATAGTCTCTTGGGTCGAACGAAACTCGAACTGAATTGACGTCTTTAGTGAGGGCGTTGAATTTAAATTGACGCCTTCGCCTATGTCGTTTCTTGTGAAAAACACGGCCAGGTGGAGGGCGTTACATTTACTTCCCTTTTTTTATTATTTTGGCCGTTTGATAATTGACGCCTTATCGTTTGGGCGTCCCTTTTTAATTAGCGCCTTATCTAGAGGCGTTTCTTAATGAAGTAGCACCTTGACCAAAGGCGTTATTTCCATTCTGTCGTTGTATTTATTCTTTCTGATGTTTCTCATTCATTTATTTGATACTTTATCAAATTTGATTAATTTGGGGTTTTTATTTCCTTTTTTTTTTTTCAGGGTTGCTACATGTTCATATGCTTCTACATTCAAGACCAAAAGCCAGGGTAGTGGTCAGACCACCAAAGCTAAGATTCAACCGAAACCCAAGACCAACTCTACCAAACTTCCACAGACGGGTCTGGGTAGAACCACCACCAGTCCAATGCACCACAAGACTGGACCCACTTACTCTGCATTCCACAATATAAATCATCAGATGAATTGGAAAAGTAATAGTTACATGAGACCCATGCAGTATTTCCCAATGCATCATAATCAGTGGCAGCAGTCTCACCCTAGGAACTCCTACAGGCAGACCATGAACAATAACTTCAGGAGTCAAAATTCCTATGGCTATGCTGATTTCATGACTAGTCAGTCCAAGGTCTACAAGTCACCTACTACTCCCAATATCTATTGGGCCAGACGCTGGCAAAGAAATTCTAAAAATGATTTGAAAAAGAAACAAAATGCCACACCTCAGAAACAAGGTCAAAAGAATGAAAGTGGCAAGAAAAGGCAGACTAATCTTAAAAGCAAGAAGTCCACAATGACTAGAAAGACACCAAACCAAATGTGGATACCTAAACATCTTGTTTGTTGTCTGCATGAGATGAGTTCTTTGTTGGGTGTGGACGTCAAAAAATGATGATGAAGATGACACGGCACTTACGTCTCCGCATCCGAGAGCAAGTTGAAGACGGAGATGCCGAATAAACCCCATACCTCACCGAATCAGGACGAGAACGCGCTTGGTGGTCCGCTACCCGATAAGGAAGCCCCTCAAGCTGAAGATATGGCCACGACTCTCCAACCGGCTATGCCGAAGCCCAAATTGAGAGAAAACCCAGGAGTTCGGACACGGGTTCGGCGTGTGCTGGAAATCACCCGAAGTCCTGAACTGGGGCCCAAAGGCTTCCAACCAAACACCGCGAAGGCAATGCATTGAAATCGGAGCATTCCGGGAATACAAACGATCGTCTGAACGGCTGAAACCTCGAGATAAAGCCCAAACTGCCACGACCAACACCTAAACCGACACGCCCCTTAAACCGGCGCGCCCCCCTTGGCTTCCTTAAACCGGCGCGCTCCCTTCTCCCTTGGGGTCTTAAACTGGCGCGCATCACTATTCATGGCACTGTTCATGCACTATTCATCACTATTCATCACTATTCACACACTATTCATGAGTGGTTAATCTGGCGCCATTTAAATCGACGCGCCCATGCCATTTCCCCTTGCAATGTGCTACTCCGGCACCGTCAAAACTAGCGCGCCCCATGGCCTTTGCCCCCCTCCTTCCTTGGCATTAAAACGGCACGCTCATTGGCATTTCATCCTTAAACCAGCGCGTTATCTTTGCACTTGCCAAATGCTTAATACGGCGCGCCCATCTTCACCCTACTGTTGCATTGTTAAAACGGCGCGATGCTTTTGGTTTGTGAACCCGGCGTGCCTTAATCCGGTGCACAAAGTGTGGCGCCGTGTCGACCTGTGCCATCCCATCTTGCTTTCGGCCCCATGTTTCCCGCAGACAGATGAATCGAGAGTCACATGAAGCAGAGAAGTCTCCCGACATCATCCAACAATCCGTCGGCCAAGCCCTGGGAAGTCATAAAGAGCCGGCTACCAACTCCTCTGTCGGGGGGAAAGATAGAAAGAAGCTTCTGGGAGCTTTCTTCCCCAGAAGATACCTCCCCTGCAGCCTCTACGAGAGAACAGAAGTATAAAAAGGGCCAAGGAAGAGAAGGAAAGGGTTCGACTAGGCATTCTACTTCCACGGCTCCACGGATTCCAGGGTTGCAGAGAGCAGAAGAGAAGAAGAGAAGAAGAGAGGTGGGGGTGATAAGAGAGTTTGGGAAGGGGGAAGAGCTTGTGCCCTATCCCCCTCTCCGTGGGTGCTTTCCCTTCTTCCTCCCCCTTTGTTACCTCTGGCTTTCGGGGTAGATCCCCTGCTGTATTTCAATCTTCCCCAGGTTTGTGGATGAATACGAGAGTTATCTTCTTGCAAATACTCATCCCATCTCGTTGATCGTCACCCGTGAGTTGTGAGAGCTCTTGAAGGCTAGTCCTAGAGCTTCTTTTTCCGCACTCACATCTGGGTTATCGGACCGCCATGAGGTCCGCATTCTGACATTCACCCCGGAGCAATCCGTTTGGTGTTCCTCTATTTTCTCTGGCAAACCTCAGTCCGGGGAAGATGCTGCCCAATTTTTGCCAAAAACAAGAACACATAAGAACAAACGAACAAACTAAGCTCTCTGGAGATAAGAACAACATATGTTTAAAGGCCTTGAATCAAACTGAACCTCTGAGTTCCCGCACAGCAAACCTTTCTAATAAAACATCCAAACTCTCATGCTAATTCACCTTAACAAATTATCAAAACACTTAAACTTCCTCTCTACAAACCCAATCCATCCCTCGAACGAACAAACCAATCATCAAGATAACCTGCGGGTGAAAGAAAGAAGAAACAGAATGAAATAAAACCCACAGAGCCTAACCCGACGCCCGCCCTAATCCGGCGCGGGTTAATCCGGCGTGGTACCCCCCCGTGCCGGAATAGCTTCACACTCAAAACCACTTTCGAATTCTTGGAATGAATAGTGCTTAAATCCGGTGCGCCATTCATCATTTAGCCTATTCCGACGCGCCTCACTATTTGTTGCCCTTAATCCGACGCGCCCCCTTTTGCTGCCCTAATCAGGTGCGCCCCCTCTTTATTACCCTATTTCGGCGCACCCCTGGCCTCTTTTGGACCCCCCCTTTATCCGGCGCGCCCCCTTTGTGCTGCCCTATTCCGGTGCACCCCTTCTTCATCCTGCTATAATTGAAATTTTGTTCCGGGGGCTCCGCCCCCGGAAACCCCCACGACCTGATAGCGCAGGTCGATCCGCGTGCGAGGGCGCACGTTGGCGAGTTCGGGCTTCACACTTAACAATTCACTTCCTCGAACTGTGCGTGAAGAGAAAAGTAGCGATGCCCCGTGGTATCGGATGTGGACCTCGAAACCCCCGATATGGTCATGATCCGAACACATCTCGGGCCAATAGTTCATCAATTGACCTGTCTTTACCGGGATCCAGTCCCGCACTCATATTAAAATTGCCCTACCTATGGCAGACATCCGTATGGCTTTGTCTTTGCCTTCGATGCTTCAAGTGCGCACTCTTGCCCGAACAACGAATGGTCCGTTAGTGACCGACATATATACCGGGATCTAATCCCGCACTTACATTAAACTTGCCGTACTCACGGCAGACATTTGTCCGATTTGTCACCGTCTCTTACGCTACAAACACGGACTTCCGTCCGAACAAGAAATGGTCCGCCAGTGACCGACATATGCACATTTGTGAATGTTTAAGCCCCAATATGGGGTTTGTTTAAACGCAATCCGAGATTTCACTCTCGCTTCCATTACTATGAATTTCAGGCCATCGGGCCCCCTTTTCCGGTGATTAATCAAGGGTTTTCTCCTCTGCGAGGGGATGTAATTAACGTCGTAGCCTTTATGGTACGATGGGTTCTCAGTCCCGACACGATACACACAATCATTTGATTAGTCAGATCAAGCGCACCATGGGCTTCTTTCAAGCCCGCATAAATCGTCACCTAGGTGACTGGCATGTCCTCGCACTAATAAACTGAACAAACGAACAAAAGGACGAATAAACTAATAAAAATGAGCAACGTCCTGAAAGTGCGTCCACAAGTCTGGCACGCCTGGTGGGACTGGACCTCCATTCATCTCTTCACCAGGATTGGGGGCCTCATGGCCTCTTCTTGAGATTCTAAACTATTTATCTTGCAATTACAGGGTCGTACTTTGGTGATTGCAATGGCTGCTGAATTTGGACCACTTGTCATGGTGAGCCACGTCAAGAAGGGCTACCTGGCGGTCCCAATGCCATTCAGGAATTTCCCTCGAGTGGTTGGCTTCCCCAATTTCCTGGGGGTGGCCTTTGTCAACCTCCTGAAGGTCGAGGGGCCCAAGCCTGTCGAAGTCCATGGCCTCGCTACCGATGCTGCTACTACCGGGCCGTCGGTGATTACTTTCGACCACGTGGTGATCAAGACGGTGGGGTGTTTTGTCCACCACGTCCGTTCCCACATGGACTTGACCACCAAGAAGACGGCATCCCACCGAATGAGGAGCCGAAGGAATGCTGCTACTGCCGCCCCCAGGGGCCAGATCTCTAACACCGGCAAGTCGATCCGGATCGGAGGCATCCGGGTCCATTTCAATGGCTGGAGAGCCAACGTAATCCCCGATCGAATTGTGCCAAATGTCCCAGTGCGCAACTCTTTCCAAGCTCTCGGGAGAATAGAGAAGAAGAATAGTGGAGCTGCCCGTCGGCCGAAGAATGGACCGGCCCCCAGGTCATCCGAGATCAAGCAGGCTTGGGTAC
This sequence comes from Amorphophallus konjac, assembly GCA_022559845.1. NCBI lineage: Eukaryota > Viridiplantae > Streptophyta > Magnoliopsida > Alismatales > Araceae > Amorphophallus > Amorphophallus konjac. The sequence continues at coordinate 168,684,700 of CM040122.1, read as the reverse complement.
CAAAACCCACTCGGGTCCCAACGTCAACTCGACCGGGACCTTCTAAAACCATCAAGCCCAGGAGGGAAAGGGTGAAGAACGATGAGATGCTAGCAAGGGCGTCTCACAAATTACCTGTCCAAGGTTATGAACGACATGAGAATGCCTTTTTACATGATGAGAACCATAGCAAGACTGCCAAGAGGGATTGGCTCGCTCTTGGACCCCCAGCACAAGCAAGGGTGCCGCCGTCTATGTACTACCCTAACTATGAAGAAGAAGACATCACCCAGGCCAGGTGCGGATATCTCCGTGGGGTCGGGAACACCTCCCTAGGAAGGCAACGGCTACTGCAAGCCATCACCACCACTGAAGAAGGTTGAGGATGTCCAATCATCCCGGTGGGAAGAGAAGACACGGAATCAGGATGCTACGGGCGTCCCCGCTATGAAAGAGATGCACCGAGAGCCTCGGTGTTCGAAAGATTGACCTTCCCTAGTCAGCCGACCAGATGTCCAAGGAGAAGAAGTAAAAGTATACAAGTCTATACTTGCAATGTGGTCGGAACGACCAGCCACTATGGGGCTCTGCCCGAAGAACCTGAAGAAGTCACCCAGATTGCCGAGAGGCCCGGCCCTGTCACAAGAAGAGGAAGGGCTATCAGCGAGGCATTGCAAACCCTCTTAGGGACGGCAAATCCAGAGGAGATGCCGGCTGCCTTAACTGCCAATGTAATCACAATGGAAGGTGACGGTGGAATGCCATCCACCTCGTCCGAAGAAACACCATCTGAGGAGCGTGGAAGCCTCCCCAGCCCTTTTACCAATGATCCAACCTTGTTGATGTTGCTACAAAGCTATCGACAAGAAATTGAAGCATTAAAAAAGTAGCTGAGCAAGAGGGATGCTCATACCTCTGCGCCCGGACAGCTCGAAGCCCTCCCCGGGACGTCGGGCGGCAGCGGCCAGACATTTGAAGGCTCGCCACAGGCAATCGCCCCACAACCGGTGCATAACTACACTGGGGGCATTCCTCCCCCGCAACAACAAATTACGGCGGTGCCGCAACCTCCAATCCTCCAATTCCAAGGGGAACCTACTACGCCCCACGCGGTCGTATTGACAACATCGTAGATGCAGCAAGCTCACTTCTATCCAAGACCAGTTGACCCGGCAGTGATGAACAAACTCATGGTCGAGCAGATGATAGAAATGAAGCTGGCAGAAAGGAGCGATGGCGACTCCGCCTCATTTGATGTGTAGAGGGTGCCATACCCTACCCATCATGCTGCCAAGAGGCTGCCCCCTGGCATTACTAAGCCTCCGAAGTTCAAGAAATTCAACGGGCAAGGGTCTCCACGTGAGCACATTGCCTGCTACACCAATGTGATGGGTGATTTGGCGGCTGATGAGTCCTACCTACTAAAATTCTTCGGGTCCACATTAACAAGGCTCGCCTTCGAGTGGCACTCGAGCTTGCAGCCTGGGTTTATCATTGACTGGCCAGACCTGCAAAGAAAATTCAAAGAAAGGTTCCACAACGCCGAAAGGGAGCTGACAGTAGCCGAACTATATGAAACTAGGCAGAGGAGTGATGAGTCTACCCTGGAATATATCAAAAGATGGAGGAACCTCAGCATGAGGTGCAGGTGACCACCGCATCAGGAGGACGCCATCCAAATATGTAAGCCGAATCTACGAAGAGAAGTGCTAGAAAGAATGATAGGCACTGAAATCAAGTCGTTTGACCGACTGAACAATGTGGTGGCGGAGGTTGAGACATTCCTCTCAAAATACTCGGCTGCCCCTGCTATTTCAAGCCAAAAGACTAGGTCATCTGACAAACGACCAGCATCTCAAGAAGTACACACGGTCGACTTCAAGACCTTTGAACAACAGAAAGAAAAGGAGAAAGGGGTAGCTCAGCCTCCCCCGTCAAAGCCCGTCGATCAGCGAGAAGGCCCATCCCTACGGGACAAAATGAAAAAGTTGTACTCATTCCGTCGAGATAAGACTCGGCTCTTATTTGAATGGGCTGTGAAGTTCGACAAGATCACCCTTCCGGAGACAAAGCGGCCTGGCGATCTCAGAAGAAAGGACGATCCTCGCTTCTGTCCGTATCATCAAATGATCGGGCATCCCATTGAGGACTGCTATATCTTCAAGGACATCATTGAGTCCTTGATCAAGAAAGGAGAATTACAAATGGGGGAGCACCAAGTCGATCCCCCGTGCCCGCATGAAATGCCCACTCTAGGGGTGGCCATCAATATGATATCTATACATCAGCAGTTACCCGAGGAAATGGCGGAAGCCTGTACTCAGCATACCTATGAGGGCTACATTCTGGCGCCGATCGAAGATGAAGGAAATTGGCACACCGTGCCTACTAAAGCTAAAAGAAGGACGGTGCTTGGTCGTGGTCCGAATGTCCATATACGATGCGTGACACCTCGACCGGAGTCCCCGATCGTGACCCCCGTCTGGCATGAGACAACTCCTCAGCTGGTTATCAAAAGATTTACCAGCAATAAGAAGAAACACATCCCTGTGTGGGTGCATAAAGAGGTCAACCCGGCGGTGGCACGGCTTCAAGAAGTTATCTATGGGCTAGATGAATATGAAAAGCCCGAGATTCGGCCAGTCCAGCTGAAAGAATATGTCCCCTGGGAGCAACTTGAATCCCTGAAACTAACAGAAAAGACTGAAGCCGAAGCTGAAGTTGAAGAACAAGGCATATGGGACAAGCCTCTCACAGAGCAACCCTCGACTGTGAAGAAAAAGAAGAAGAAATCCAAGAATAAAAGAAGAGCTCTGGTTGTATCTTGCAACACTCTTGCAGCCCTATTTGAAACAGTCCAAATCTCTAAGGAGGAGGACGAAGAGATATGCCTCATGCCAGCAGAAGCAAATCAAGCTGAAGCTTCCACCTCCCAACATGTCACTAGGTCAGGAAGAAAATGGGGGCACCCTCCCGAAGCTAGCCATAACACCATGTTCCGTGGCGAACAGCCGTACCAGGTTCCTCAGCCTGAAGTCAAAGGGGTGGAGATTTCTCCTCCCCCAGGGCTATACCCCGAACATGTCAGCAGCAAGGAGGCTCCCTCCTTCACCGAATTTCTAGCATCCCGAGAGGGCAGATGGCCACACACGCAACAGCAATGGAAGGTTAAAGCAGCTTCTGCCTTACCCTCAGGAGTACCTCCTCTAGCAAATAAAGACCAGGTGAGCACCCCAAGCTTCGCCGAATTTGTACAAGGAAAAGAACTAGTCCGACCAGTGTAACAAGCCGAAGAAGCACCAGAAGAAAAAGATGAGCAACCCTCAGAGCCAGCTCCTCAAGAGCACCCTAGGGGCAAGGGTAAAAGACTCGAAGAGCTGAGGCGGACTAGCGTCAAAAGGACCAGCAGAATAGTGAAGCAACTGAAAAGAATCCCAGCACACTTCTCTGTTTAGGATATACTCTCCCTTGATGAAGAAACTAGGCAAGCCGTAATCATGGCCCTGCAAACACCGGCATACTTTGAAAGTTGCTTTGCTGAAGCCCAGCCAGGGGTGGCGATGACATTTGCGGAGGATGATATGCTTCTGCCCTCCGCCGATCACAACATGCCTCTTTATATGAACGGCCATCTGAACAAACAACCAATAAGCAAAGTACTGATTGATCCGGGGGCAGCAGTCAACATACTCCCTTATCGGATATATCAAAAATATTGTTTTGATGTGCACCTGATTGAGGTCAGGGATATGAGAATTGATGGCTTCAACCAGAAATGTGAAGTCCCCATGGGTATGGCAGAGCTTGAACTCTCGCTTGGCGACTTCACCACCACAGTGTAGTTTTACGTAATAAACTCTGATACGTCATACAAAGCATTGTTGGGCCGGCCATGGCTGCATAAAAATCAAATGGTAGCTTCTACTCTCCACCAATGCATAAAGTACCCCCGGGGCGGGAAAGAAGAAAGAGTGTTCGCCAACTTACACCCTTTCGAGGTGTTTGAATGTCACCTGTCGGATGCAGCTATGTACCTGGAGAAGTCAAAGAAGCCCAACTCTTCAGTTGACGACAAGGGAAAGAAGAAGCTAGAAGCCGACGACTGGTTTCCTCCACCACCGCTTGACTATAAAGCTCCCCTAGAGGTGTCATTCCTGTCTGAAGAAGAAGGAGACCTCAGGGTCCTCCAACTCAACGTTTACCCTCAACCGGGGGCATTAAACTCCGCTAAGCTACTTGGGGACATCAAGGTCCCATTTGGGGTCGTCAAGCCTGCAGCCAGCGTAGACTGCCAAACAGTCGAAGTGTTGAAGATCATAGAGGTTTCTAATCCTGATGGTCAGCCTACCATATTCTATGTTGCCAAGGAGCTGCCTGTAAAAGGGGACGATGATTGCAGATTCCCCGAAGAGATGCAAGACCCACTTGTCCCAATCACGGGACTCCCTTATGTGACTGGCCGCGCAGTCAAGTTGGCCAGGAAACAACAAATCCCCTTCTGTCAGCCCGCCAGTCAGAAGAAGATGTTCAAAGAGTTGTGGGATCCCCCGAACATGGATAGGAGACTCCTGCGAATCACTCAGCACCAAGGGCTGGGTTTCTCCATTGAAGATCCTCAAGAAATTAATATGATTTCAACCTACACTGTAACAAATGAAGACCGCCCAGGGGCGATCTATGATGAATACATAGAAGACTATGAGATATCCGAATCGTCGGCAGAAGTAAAAGGCTCAAGCCCCTCCCGGGCGCAGGCGCACAATGAGCGTGGAGTTGACGCTTCATACAAACATTGGGAGTCCGTTTCCATGGAACCAATTGCAACCCCCAGTAACAGCTTGCAAGAGCCCCAGACTGAAGAAAGTCATCTCGTCCCTGAGTACGCTACATCCACAAGCCAGCCTTCAAGCTGCATAGAGCATGCACAGTCAGTGCCAGGGCTGCACATCCGGCCTGACCAACAGCCGACTGGCTCAAAACAAGACAAAACCAAAATCCCACCGGTAGGCGAAAAAAGACAAGAATATATCTATGAGGCCCTCAAAGCTGAAAAAGATGGTGAATGCTTTGTAGACCTATAGCCAGCTCCCTCGGAAATAGAAGATGGCGGTCAAGCCACTGTCGACGAATTAGTCAAAATAAACCTCGGCACTAAGAGTGATCCCAGGCCGACCTTCCTCAGTGCCCTCCGTTGACACCCGTTTTTAGCCTACAAGTTGCGTCATTTCTCTTATTCATCATTTTTGATGTCCCGAATTACCCATTATTTTGGAGCCTTCCTTGGATAGATTTCGGGCTAATTTTCATTGTTCCATTCCCTTTGAGCCCTAGAGATCATGATTTCCTAGAGTCCTGGAGCTTATTTTATCAACTTCTGGCTTCTAAGTCAACTTTCGGCCCATTTAGGCCGGCTTCCCTCAAGTAATCGGCTCTCTCCCACTGCACAGTCCTGAAAGTGGTCCTTTTTCATCTCCTTCTGTCTCTCTATTCAAAAAGCTATCTTCACCAAAGTTGTTCCTCTTTCAACGATCTACAATTTCTTCTTCTATGCCGTTGGCCAGTTCTGCCCCTTTTGTGAGCTATTCATATTTTTCCGACGTGTTGTGCTGTTCACCTACGACCCAGAATTTTTTCTCTCTGTTCTAGACCCATTTTCTCATCTTATTTTTTTTATGAAAGTTGTTCCTCTCTCAGTTATCTACAATTTCTTCTTCTACCACTTTCACTAGTTCTCTCCCGTTTGAGAGATACGCTTCAATTTCAAAAGTCGCGCTCAGTTTGCCCAGAATTTTCCTTCATCGAGTGAAGGTCTAGTGTAGGTGCGTCACAGTGATGTGAAGGTCTAGTATAGGTGCGTCACAACCCATTTAACGGTCTATCGTAAGACCGTTAGAGCACATGTGACGGTCCTATAGTAGATCGTCGCACCCAAACTCGCCCGAAATCACCCCGTTCGACCCCTAGAGCGTGGCGGTCCTACCCTAGACCGTCAGAGCAATGTGGCGATCCTACGATAGATCGTTACACACAGCAGAGAGTCCAATTTATGCTGGACTCTGTCCCGAGAACTGCGCGGCGAGCCTATCTTTTAGAGCCCATAACTTCTTCAATTCTTATCCAAATTGATCCCTATTTTTTTTACTTCTAGCCCTTTGTACTATCTTGAATTTGGTTCATATAAATTAAATTTTCATTGGCTATATCTCTCGGGATCTGGGTCGCAAGATCATGATTTAAGCATCCTGGTATAACTAAAACTCTATTTTCTAGTGCGACGGGGCTACCTTCCAAGAGCCATATCTTCTAGAATCCTCCTTCGAATTGATCCCCGTTTGTTCCTATCTCTTGTCATTAGTATTATCTCGAGTTTGATCTAGAGAACTTGATTTATCTTGGACTATATCTCTGGGAATCGTGATAAGAAGATGGGGCTTTCTTGCAAAACTCTATAAAAATTATCCAGTTCACAGTCGCAATGGGGGGGCTCTTTCTTGGTTCGGGGCGAAGCCATGCTATAATTCCAACTCACAACTTTGACCTTGGCTTGAAGAATGAAGTATTAGCTTTCTATTGCATCCTTATGAGCTTGATTTCATGATCTATATTCTTAGTTCTCTTCCTCTAAATATCACAAATCATCATAATTTTCTGCACTTTTCTACTACATATGCGTTTCCCCCATTTTGCATCGATGATTTCTCTCTATTCTCTCAATCAAATCTCGTGATTTCAAATCTCATGCATGCACAATACACACACCTATTATTTCCACCCTTCCACAGGGGTTAAAAACCTCTCCTCGGTGAGTTTGCCCTTACTTTCTACCCTTATTTTATCACTGCGAGATTGATGCTACACATGCATGTTCTAATGGGTTTTTTTGTCCTTATTTTGGCTTTGTTTTGCAGGAGAGCATGAATACAACGTGAGGCCCTTTTCCTCTAGCCGGCTGGAAGGAGAGGAGGTTTGAATCCACAAAGTTCCCCGAACCTCGTTTGTCAAGCGTGATCAAGTTTTCTTTCCAAGGTACACGGCGCCGTTCTTTACACTTCTTCATCCTTTGGCGTTGTTAATCCTTGGTGGCGATCACGGTCAGTTCTTCTATTCATTACCCCCTTGTTCATACTTCTATGATTGCTTCATATACATGCATGGTTAGTTAAAGGGGCGCGGGGTAGATTAATCCATCTACATCCTTATTTTTTGGTGATCACGGTGGGACAACCAATGCCCATCACGCTTGTTTTCATGCTCTTTTGTAGGTTGGGTGGGTGCATGTTCATGTTTAGGTAGTATTTCCTCCATTCTCCCACTATTTTTGGTGTTTTACGGGCTCTGATTGTGTGACGGTCTTATGGTAGACCGTCATGGTCATGTAACGGTCATTTGGTAGACCGTTACAGATTCTGGCAGTCCTACGCGCATGCTCACTGGGCCGTGTTCGTCGGGGCATAACTTTTGATCCCGATGTCCGATTGCGTTGATTTTTCTTCTGTTGGATAGCCCTTTGTATTATCTTTCCATACATATATCATTTGCATCATTTAGTGAACATTTACATATTCTAATATTGTCCAACTTTTTAAGTTTTGTGCATAAGTTCTACAGGCAGGCTCAGGGACAGGTTCACAGGTACATCTTTACTTAGTGATTTGACTGCCTTTCCGGTGTCTGATTGCAATGATTTTTGTTCTATTGGATAGTCCTTTGTATTATCTTTCCATCCATAGCTTATTTGCATCATTAGGGTCTCATTTGCTTAGTTAAAAATTATCACCATTTTACCATTTTGTGCATAAAATCTACATGTGGTCTGCGCACAGGTTCACAGGGACAACTTTACTCAGTGATTTGATTGACCTCTCGGGGTCAGATTGATCTGTTCTTAGGCCCGTTGTGCAGACCTTTGTATTATCTTTCCATCCATATACTATTTATCTTATTTGGATCATGTTTGCATAGTTTAATATAGTCTTGATTTTCTAGTTTTAAGCTAGAATTTGCATGCACTCCGGTGCACATAGGGCCATACATTGCATATCATAGTTGAATTTCCTACCTTGGTAAGTGATCCTCTCGCCTCCATATTCCTTGGGGTCGACTAGGTGATCTTATCCGGGACCACCATAAGTCCCCGTGAGCCGTGGATTCCCATACGAACACTGGGCCGGTTGTACCTTTCCACCCCTTAGGCTTACATTTACATAAGTGTAAGAGAGTTAACTTAGTCAACCCAAAGTTTGGACCTTATTCCCATAGGATTCTTATCTTGGGGGAATTATTATTAAATCAAATCATTAAAAGGTCTATTAAAATCTCTAAAATATTTCCCATCATATCAACTTGTTTGACTTGGGTGAAAACTCTCACATTGCTTTGTTTGTTTTGTTTGGGCTTGTCCAAGCCCATTAGTGGTGTTTTGTATTGCATCCACATGTTTCGTCATTGTTAGGCCCACTTAGGTTACCCCATTTTGTATGTCTATTATCGAGTCCATTGTCCCTTGGTCCGTTGTCCATTCATCTTTGGATTAGTGGGTCAACCCCCCTTGTTCTCAAGCCCATTAAGCCATTGCTTCCCCACTTGTATTCTCCTTAATATCCTTATATTAAGTCTCCATTTTCCCTCATGGAGTATCATTCTAACCCCTTGTATCATTCTTTTTTCCAATCTTCTTTCCATTCCCGCGTGGAATCCTCTTCCCATGTGGGCCCATCTTCCCATTGTCCCTCTGACCCATCTGAGGAACATGCTAATCTCATGGCCCATCTTTCAAGCCTTGTTCGCCAAATGGACCCGGCCTAGGCCCAACGCCTCATTGCATCTCATCTTAATGGGCCTTCTTCTCATAATGGGCCATCTTCTGTTCATGGGCCTCTTTCTTCTCCTTCATATGCTACTGGCCCGATTTCCAATGGGACTTATTCTCTTAATGGGCCTCATTCTTCCGCCCATGTTGCTGCTGGCACATTCAACCCATATGCTCATGCCTCTTCCAGGCCCACATATCCTTCCATTCTCAGAATGGGCCCTTCTTCTTCTCAGCCTAGATCCTCTTATCCGGCCCATTATCATCATACTGGTCCGAATTCACATCCTCTTGCTCAAGCTGGCCCATATTCTTCTTGATCTCTCCCTACCCAAGAGATGATTGTTCAAACCCAATGCCAACTTGATGAGCTTCAACGTCGGATCGATCCTAAATCCTCTTTAAGTGTTCCATTCGCTTTACAAGGTCTTCGGCTCCCACCTCCATCACAAATTCACACATATCGCCGTTATAGTGGAGTCGGTGACCCATATGTGCACTTGAAGGAGTTTTTTTATGAGTCGGCCCAATTTCAACATGACCAACACTTGATGGCTTATCTGTTTGGTCTATCATTGGAAGGCCCGACTCGGGATTGGTTCTTCTCTCTTCCACAAGAGCAAGTTGTGAGTTTTCAAGCCGTTAAAGAAAAGTTTATTCAACAGTATCAAGACCAGGTTGGGCCCAAGTACTCTATTGTGGATCTGGCCCATGAGATGATGAAGCCCGACGAGGGGTTCTGCACCTTTGCTGACGGTTGGTGTCGCCTTGCCGCATAGGTCCCAGGGCACATTCCAGAGAGAGAGCAAATCAAGATGTTGATATCCAATGCCACGCCCGAGTATCGGTTTATCTTAGCCCTCAACGACATCACCTCCTGGCAACAACTTTACAGCCGAGCCCGCTTCATTCGCCAACAAATTCAAGATTCCCTTGACCCCGAGTCTCCACCATCCACGTCCACATATCAACCTTCACCCTCCACATACCAACCCTACGCTCCCATGAGTCAGCCCGCCATGAGTCAGCCTTCCGCCACATATCCCTCCATGAGCCAACCCCCCACCTATACATACCTATATGCCTCCGCATATCAACCTTCCATGAGTCAGCCTCCTGCGTCCGCATACCCGTCTCCATTTCCACCCCCGGTCAAGGTCACACCACATCCTGAGCAGGTGGATGCCGTCTACATACCTCCCCACTCCGTTCCACATATGCCTTCACCAAATCCCTCCTCCGCCGGCCAAGCACTATTGCCTACGCAACATTCACTTCAGTCTCCACAACCTTCTCCACCACCTCATACCCCTCGACATCCGCCTTGCTCGAAGCGAGCTCCTTGTCCTCCGTTGTCGGAGTGCTTTACCGACATTTTTAGGGCTTTGATGGCCGCTCACGCGTTACCGCTCTCTCCAGCTGTGCCTTGCCAAACCGCGGTCGGGAATATGCTTCAATATTGTGATTTTCACCGCCAACAGGGGCATTTGGTTGAGGGTTGTCCCGAGTTCCGAGAGTATGTTTATGACCTGGAAGATAATAAAAGGATTAATTGGGCCGCCATGCATAAAGTTATTTTAGATCTCCGCATTTAGCAGCAGCAACAAGAAGCACCGCCCAAGCAGCCGTCTCCATCTCTATAAGACCGGGGGCACCCCAGTGATTCTTCGTCTAGCGTTAAACCCACTCCTTCACCTACTACCTCGCCTACTCTATTACCTTCGCTATCTCCTATCCAATCTCTACAACCTCCACAAACCCTATCCTCTGCTCAGGCTAGTGCCACCTCACCTTCTTCTACTTCTTCCACCACTACTTCCACCCCCAATGTCGTTCGACGCGTTGTGTCGATACGTCCACGGTGGGTGCCATAACCCCCTTCTTCACCCTTGCCATGTCCACTACCTCCATCGACCACATCACCATCTCCACCATCCTTTCAATCACCTACACCATCTCCACCACCCTCACCATTGCGTAAACCTCCATCACCCCCGCCATCATCTTTGACCGAGCCTGAGTAAATTTCACCTTTGCCGCCCTCGCCCGAGCAAGTCATACCTCCACCCTTACCTTTGCCTCCACCTAAACACACCATACCCGTTGAAACCCCCGCGTCCTCTGAACCTACTCCTATCCCCATTCTTCCACCTATTTCCACCCCACGGAGCAGGTGTGCGTTACCCATGGTACCCCTTGGGTCTGGTCCCCGGGGAGACGATGAGCCGAGTCAGGGCGATTACTTGCCGGTTGTGCATTTCAAAGGTCAAGAGTTTATCCTCCGAATGCCGATACATGTCCTGGTCCCAGGCTGTTTCGGGGCTGATGTGCCACTATCTCCTATGTCAGTTGCTAAGAAGAGTTCCCTTGCATTGGTGCCAGTCTCTTCAAAAGCGAGGCCGGTGGCAATCTCATTGCTTACCGGGGGTTCGATTATTGATGTTGTTTTTACTTCACGCTCTCTCACCATTCAGTTCACTATCCGAGAAGGGTTCTCCACTCAGATTTTGCTAACTCATATGGCTGCCAAAGGATTGGTGAATTCCATGTGCAAGGGGCAGTTGGCCATATCTTTTGCACTTTCAAAGGACATTCTGCACATTCTATGCAACCTCTCTCAGTTTATCGGTACATCGCTCACGTCAATGCCGTGTATTACCCTCCCTCAATTTCGTTCTTCTCTATTAGCAAGGGAGTTATGCTTCAAGTCTGATTGCCGAGTGGAGCTGCCAAATCTCATGCTACTTGTGCCAAGTAACAAGACTCTATGGTTCAATGATATGCAGCACTTTGAGGAGTTATCTATCCAAGTATGTCCGTCTAATGTTGTTAGCACCGGGTGTCTAGGGGCAATCACCCCGGTGAAGCTGCATGTTCATGATCGGTCCAGGCCGTCTGCTAGATGGGCTCGCTATTTGAGAAGATATTGCAAGGCAAGGTGCCCAAGGATTCGAGCCCGCGCCAGGCGGGTCCATTTCAAGCCAAAATTAGCTAAGAAGAGGCGGTGGCGCAGGTCCAAGGGCCGTCAATTATGCACTCAGGGGTCCACTCCCTCTTCCTCCCCTTCTTTTCATTCACCATTCCTTCTACTCAGCTCCCACCCTTGGGTGGTGTATCTTCCTTATTCCAATCCCGTGTCCATGATCTTCTCCTCTCCTCCCGAGTCCGCAAACCCCCACTCTTTTCATCTGGTTTCTCCAGATTCTCCTTATTCTTACTATCTTAGGCCTCGGCCCACGGCATCCTTTTATCCTGATCTAGGGATTTCTTCTTCTGATCCTTCTCCTCCGGTATCTCTGGGTTCTCGTTCTCCGACCTTGTCGGATGCCCGCAATTCTTCTTCCCCCACCCTGTCGGGTGGTTCTAATTCTTCTTCCCTGACCCTGTCAGGTGTCTACCATTCTCTTTCTCCAACCACGTCGGATGATTCTTATTCTCCTCTTTCTATTCACTCCTCTTCACCCTTTAAGGGTCATTACCCTTTTTCTTGCTGCTTTCGAGGCTTTAGTCTGCCTTGATCTCAGCTAATCTGATTTCTTTTATATTAGTTTCCTTGTTATCAGGGTCTCGACGCCTTAACGAGGGAGTTCTAGCCCTCGTCCCTCTTCCTTTTTATCCTTATTTCATCTAGTTTGGTGTCTATCGCTCCTCCATGTCAAGGAATCTTTCAATCCCTTTGCTATCCTCTCCCTTTCATCCTGTCAAGCAAGGAATACAAAGCTCGTGCTGCTCGAAGCTCGATGATCAAGATTGCTTTAGGATGCTACTTCCACACTGCGGATTTGCAAAGGTATCTTTATTTTGAGCAAAGAAACATACTTTCATTTCCATTATTGTTTCTGCACATGGTTATAATGCTATTCCTCAACACGGTTAAGTGGCTTTTACAAATTTGCTTAGTTCATTTAGGTCATTTAAAATGAGTTCGCTTCTACTGCATCCTTAGGCTACTGATAGCTCCGCGCTGGGAGTCTAGTTCTTTCCCCGATCGTTGAGGGTGACCTTTGAGCATGGGTTTTTCACACACTACATGGCAAGCCATAGCCGATCCCTCTGAGCAACACCGTTGCTGCTCTGGCCATACTTTGGGTATGCACGAAGGCCTTTTTCTCTTCTCTGCTCGGCCAAGTGCAGGGGCAAGAGATGGATGGATGAGATGACCAAACTAGGCACTTTCTAATACGAGAGAGGTCTCAAATAGGGATAGTCTTGACCCTTAAAAGTGAGCTTTCATGCTATATCTAGTCAATAAGGACTGTCAAAAATAAATGGACGAATCAATGCAAAATTATGAATCAAAGGCATGGCAAGAGTGGCAGTATAGTTCCCCGCGGGACGCCATGAGCCCGGTTGCATGCATGCCTGATAAATATGGGTCTAAAAATCAAAGACACAAAGCCCCGGCGCAACAGACCTATCTCTTTGAGGGGTGGTGCCTTGGAAGGAAGTCGAATCTTGATATCTCACATCCTGCATAAAGCTTGTCTCTAATTTTTCTTATGTTTCTCCCTCTTAGGCTGGGTTGTATCCCGGGTATGGCCTTAGTAGGGGCACCGTTCTTTAGAGGCAGTTGGTTGTGGTAAGCCACCCTCACATGCACGCCCTGCTCAAGGGAAGTCTTTAATGAGAGGGGAGGGACGGCGATCCCTAGCCAATAGTTCGAGCCTGTCTTTGGGTGTTGCGGATTGCTATTGTTAAAAATAAAAAATGAGATATTTTCAAATTTCAAAAAAATTGAGATATTGTCAAAAATCCAAAAAAAATGAGATATTGTCCAAAATCCAAAAAAAATAAAATTCTACAAAAATGAAATATTGTTCAAAACAAAATAAAAAAAATCAAATATTTTCAAAATCTAAAAAAATCAAGAAACTTGAAAAATCTAAAAAATATTTATCTTTTATATTTTCTTTTGAGAATAGATACGCACTACAAGAAAAAGCGCGATTTGGGACGGAATTTTACGACGAAAATTTGAGACGGAATTTCCGTCTCAAATTTGGGACGGAATATTTTCCGTCGCAATTTCCATCTCAAATATGGAATTTGGCACGGAATTTGCGACGGAATTTGGGAGGGAAACTATTCCGTCCCAAATTTGGGATGGAATTTGTGACGGATTTTTAGAACCGTCTGAAATTTTTGACCAAGAAATTGTGACGGACCGACTCCGTCGGAAATCCGTCTCAAAATCCGTCGCAAAACACATTTGAGAAAGACTTGCGGAATTGTGAAGGACTTGCGAAATCCGTCGCAAATGTGTTTTGCGACGGATTGCGACGGATTTTGAGACGGATTTCCGACGGAGTCGGTCCGTCACAATTTCTTGGTCAAAAATTTCAGACGGTTCTAAAAATCCGTCACAAATTCCATCCCAAATTTGGGACGGAATAGTTTCCCTCCCAAATTCCGTCGCAAATTCCGTGCCAAATTCCATATTGGAGACGAAAATTGTGACGGAAAATATTCCGTCCCAAATTTGAGACGGAAATTCCGTCTCAAATTTCCGTCACAAAATTCCGTCCCAAATCGCTTTTTCTTGTAGTGACGTAATCTGTTTGCTAAGTGTGCAGGTTGTAGGTACTCAGGCATTCCTTGCTATATCTTTGTGCTCTGTCTCCTGTTCACATCTTCTGATCTGTTCTCTTCGTCATTCATGTCTCTCGATCTGTTCTGAAGCTTATGTCCTTCTCAGCTTTTGTTTGCAATGATTATATCTATATGAGAGGACTTTACCTCACGATTTTTGTTGTGCCCCGGACTGTTTTGACGGAGATCATGTATGAAATGTCATGAGTTCTCATTGTGGTTGATTCACATTGAAATACATATTTGATGAATGATGAGGTTGTTGAATTTTAGAATTGAATGATTGATTTGTCTATACTAACCAAAATGCTCAAATTTGATAAAAGTTGATCATATTGAATGTTGAGTGAGCTACTGTTGATTGAACTCAAATGCTGGACATAAGTCAATTGATTTTTTCATAAATCAACTGAATACTTTGAATGTGGAATTCAGTATGTGGTAAATGTGAAATAATCTCATTTGTTAAACTGAGTTGTTGAGTTGAATGCCAAATTGAATGAAGGTTACTTGTGGAATTTTTCACTCAATCTCTCAAGGCCAAGGTATGAATACTTGACTATTTGGATCTTGTGTGAATGGATTGATCTGGGTAAAATTCATGCTTATTCATGTAAATCTGTGTTGTATGAACTCCTTTGATCAATTGTGATACATGTCTATGATTCATGAAGGTTTCAATTCCATTTATTGAAGTTTTGTTGCTGTCAATAAAAGTGTCGACCTCAGGGGTCGACACTTATTTGTGGAGTCTATGCCTTGCGTTGAAATATATGACGCTGGCAGAAAGTGTCGACCTACGAGGTCGACACTTTCACCAGGAGTCTGCTGTTTTGCTAAGGCAAAACTCTCGTGAAAAAGTGTCAACCCTGATGGTCGACACTTTCAGGTAAGTATGTTCAATTCTGTGAAAACAGAATGTTCGTGAAAAAGTGTCGACCTCGTGAGTCGACACTTCTCATCACGAATGTTTTATTCTTTTCATAGGCCAGAACACTTCGTAAGAAGTGTCGACCCCATGGGTCGACACTCGTGTCGCGGTTTTGATTTTATATATGTTCTGGTAGAACTTTCAGGAAAAAGAGTCGACCCCATAGGTCGACACTTTTTCTGAACGTTCTTACGGGTTTTCCGGATCTATTTCGAACCCTTTAATGGAGGATCCATTTGGCATGGTTACTTACCTTAATAGCCTTAGGGCGTCCATTACACTTTGTATGTGTTATGAAGGGGGTTTGGGAAGGGATTTTAAGTCCCTTGGGGCTTCAATCCCCTTGGTTTATATAGCCGCCCCTTCTTCCAATCGAACCAACCCTTGAGCTTTAATGTGTTCATCTTGTTCTTGCAGGAGAAGAAAGGTGTGTGCTCTGCTGGAGGAGAAGGGAAGGAACGCCAGAGACGTCCCCTCACGAGCCCGAGCTGAGAGATCGAGAGGCAGTGGCTGCATCCTCTTCATCCTTGTTTCGGGCGCCTGAAGCTTCAAATATCGACTCCTTCTTCTCTCGGTTTCATCATTCTAAGCCACACTTCATATATCTCCGATTTTGGTTGAAGGATATAGGGGAAGATTCATATTGTTTCATAATCTTCTTAGTCATCTTGTGCTTAGAACATTCATCTCATATTTGGGCTTGTATTTCCTTTCATACTATTTCTCTATCTAGACATTTTCGGAGCTTGCTCCGAGTGTGTGTGGGTTGTCTCGTCGTCGTGCGAGAACCCGTGTGTGTAGGCCGTCGAGCCCGTGTGTGTGTAGTTGCTGCCGTCGAGCAGCGTTTATAGTGAAATCCTCTCGAGGTGAGAGGGGTGGACGTAGGACGTCACTCGGTGCGTCTGAACCACCTAAAAATACGGTGCCGTGGTTTGCTTGTCTGGTGGTTGTTGATATCTATTTTTCTGTTCGCTATAGGAGTGTGAGGCGGTGAGACGGTGAGACGTGAGTGTACTCAACTATCCGTCCATATACAGTTGTCCGAGTGAGTATATCTTTACGCTGGGGAGTTGTGAGAGCTTGCTCGATTTAATTTCATTCATTTTTATCAAGCCTCTGTTCTAGATTTATTCTACATATCTGTGGTCTATTTGGGTTGTGTTTATATTTACAGAAAAGGGTGGGCAATCAATTCACCCCCCTCTCAATTGCCTCCTAACCGGGCCAACAATTGGTGTCAGAGCCTCGGCTCTGCTTTTTAGAAAACCTAGCGATTTTAGAGTGATCTGTTAGGAATGGTCAACAACCTCAACAAGGGGATGATGCCCGAAGGGCATTCTATTCAATGGCCACCCTTCTTCGATGGGAGTAATTACCCATACTGGAAGAATAGGATGACCGTATTTCTTAGAGTGCAAAGTCATGAAATATGGACTATTATAAGGAATGGTCCGTATGCTGTGCACCCCGATGAGGATATGTGGGATGATGATGCTATAAAGAAAGCCACTGTAAATTTTAATGCCTTGAATATAATTCAGTGTGCTATTCACCCTAACGAGTATGCTCGTGTCTCCATGTGCAGTAGCGCCAAGGAAATGTGGGACAAGCTCAAGCTCATCTATGAAGGCACCATAGAAGTCAAGGAGACAAAGGCGAATATGCTGACCTGTGACTACGAGCTATTTAGAATGAAAGATGAAGAAGATATCTCCCAGATGTTCGCGCGACTCATGGAGATCACCAACGGACTAAAGTCACTCGGAAGAGAGTTCACCAACAAGGAGTTGGTACGGATGGTGTTGAGGTCACTATCGCCAAGCTGGGACACCAAGGTGACCGTGATAGAAGACTCCAAGGATTTTACAACGCTCACCGTGGATGCACTCATAGGGTCATTAATGACCTATGAGATTAATGTGACCAAAAAGACGGAAGAGGATCCGAAGAAGAAAAGGTCAATCGCCTTGAAAGCACTCCCAGAGAGTGTCTCGAGCCAAGAGGAATCGTTGGGAACCACCGACGATGAAGAAGTTGCTATGCTGACAAGGATGGTGAGACAATTTCTGCGCCAAAGAAGAAGGTTTGGCGGCAAGTTCAGGAAAGGGAAGAGGCAGCCAAGATAAAGAAATGAACCATCTAAGACCGCCGAAATCATTTGTTATGAATGCAAGAAAGCGGGGCACATGCGAGGAGAATGCCCCGAGCTCCAAAAGAAGAAAGGAAAGGTCGTCAAGGGCAAGAAGCCAAAAGCCATGAAGGCAACATGGAGCGATGAAGATGAAGATGAGCCCATGACCGATGATGAGGAGCAGGACATTGAAGAACTCGTGAAGATGATGTGTTTGATGGCCAATAGCGACAGTGAACAGGTAACTTCTGACACTGAGGCCATTTCAAATGAACAATGGGAACTTGCTTATGAAGAGTTAGATGAGAAATATAGAAGAATGAAAAATGAAAATAGGACTTTAAAGAAAAAGATCCATGAAATTGTTCACTCATCTAATTCTTGTGGAAAGTGCAATTTGCTTGAAATACAAATTAAAAATCTGAAAAATGTTAATGATGCTTTGGAAACCAAGTTGTCTTTGTTTGAAGAGGAGATAGCATGCTTAGATATAGAGAAGAAAAATGCATTTAAGCTGAAAGATGAAATCCAAGAAAAGCATGACCTCTTGAACAAAGAGTTTGAAAAATTACATGTTCAACTGAGTGAATGTGAAAAAGAGAAAGAAAACTTGAAAGAGAAGAATGAGAATTTTGTCATTGAAATTGAAAATTTGAAAAATGGGAATGGAAAGGTAGTGAGAGAGAAAGGAAAACAAGTTGAAAAGAATCAAAGTGTAATGCATAGCAACAAAAATCATGCTCATTATGCTATGAAGAATTCATTTTATCAAGGAGAATGTTCACACACACACTTTGGAAAATAAACTGTTAATTCCAAATTCCCCTCAACCTTTAGAAATGTAAATAAAAGGAAAGATTTTGGTAGGAGAAGACCCACGTGTTTTTATTGTGGAAAAATAGGGCATGACATGTACATATGCCAACTCATGCAATATGATGATGAATTATTTTTCAGTAGATATTATGAGTCACTTGGGAACGCTAACGTAAAGGGACCCAAGCTTGCTTGGGTACCCAAATCAAAATGAGCATGATTGGTAATTGGTGTAGGTCTGCATGAAGGCGGGAGACAATAAATGGTACCTGGATAGCGGATGCTCCTGGCACATGACTGGAAATAAACTCCTCTTTGCAGACCTTGCTGAGAAGAATGGCAGAATGGTAATCTTTGGAGGACATGACAAGGGTAAGATCATAGGAATTGGGAGAATTGGTAAGGACCCTAACCATTGCATTGAAGATGTTTCGCTTGTTAGAGGTCTTCATCATAATTTGCTTAGTCTAAGTCAACATTGTGACAAGGGCCACAAAGTGATTTTTGAATCTTCACACTGCACAATCATTGATGCTAACACACAGAAAATCAAGTTCATTGGTGTGAGATGTAACAACACCTATGAAGTCGATTTTGATGAGCTTGCACCTAAGAAATTGTGTTTAGTTTCTAATAGAAGTGAAGATATTTGGTTGTGGCATCGCCGTCTTGGGCATGCCAGCTTTAATGTGATTAGGAAGTTGAACCGTCATGATTTAGTCAGAGGACTTCCTAAATTGAGTTTTGAAACTTCTATGATTTATGAAGCATGTAATAAAGGAAAACATACCATCGCATCCTTTAAATGCAAAAACATTGTGTCTATAGAAAAACCCCTTCAACTGTTGCATTTGGATCTATTTGGTCCCACCAGGACTCGCAGTCTTGGCGGGAAGCTTTATGGCTTTGTGATTGTCGATGATTTCTCGCGATATGCATGGGTTTTATATCTTGCTGATAAAAGTGATGCTTGCAATGAGTTTATTGATTTTTGCACAAAAGTCCAGAACGAAAAGGGATATTCAATACAGAAAATTCAAAGTGACCACGGAAAGAAATTTGAGAATCATGAGTTTGATGATTTTTACAAGAAGCAGGGGTACGAGCATCAGTTCTCCTCACCAAGAATCCCTCAACAAAATGGCGTGGTCAAAAGGAAAAATAGGACGCTCGTGGAGATGGCGCGTACCATGCTTGTCGAGAATGGTCTTCCATGATACCTATGGGCAGAGGCGGTGAACACCACTTGCTACATCACAAATAGAGCAATGGTAAGATCAATCCTTAAGAAAACTCAATACGAGCTTTACAAAGGTAGGAAACCCAACATATCTCATTTCAAGCCATTTGGTTCAATTTGTTATATCTTGAATAATGGAAAAGACAATCTAGAGAAATTTGAAGCAAAAAAGTGATAAAGGGATCTTCCTCGGGTATGCTCTAACATCTAGAGCTTACCGTGTGTATAACACTAGAACACTTGTTATCGAGGAAAGTCCACATGTAGTTATTGATGAATTCACAATGAAGAAATCGAATGATGATCATTTTCTTATTACAGGTGAGGGCGAAATTGAAAAGGGAGAGTCAAGCAAACAAGGTGAGGTAGCAAATCAAGAAGAAGAAAAAGAAGAAGAAGTGGAACAAGAGCAACATCCGAATCTTCCACACCAATGGACCACGCACAGGGACCATCCATTGGAGAACGTGATCGGTGATGTGGATGAAGGAATTTGAACTCGGGCTTCAATGAGGGAAGTAGAAATTCACGATAATCTAGCCTTACTTTCCAGCATTGAGCCTAAATCGTTAGATGATGCTTTAAATGATAATTCTTGGGTTCTCGCCATGCAAGAAGAGCTACACCAATTCTAAAGGAATATGGTGTGGTTCCTTGTGCCCCGACCTGATGACCATCCTGTCATTGGAACTAAGTGGGTTTTTTGAAACAAACTCAGTGAAGATGTGGTGGTTGTGAGGAATAAGGCAAGATTAGTAGCCAAGGGCTACTCTCAAGAATTTGGCATCGATTTTGATGAATCATTTGCACCTGTGGCTAGATTGGAAGCAGTTATAATTTTACTTGCTTATGCTTGTCACAGGAATATTAAACTGTTTCAAATGGACGTGAAGAGTGCCTTCCTCAATGGAGTAATCAAGAAGAAGTGTACGTGGAGCAACCACCGGGCTTTGAAGATGAAAGATTTCCCGACCACATATTCAAATTAGACAAGGCACTATACGGTTTGAAACAGGCTCCCCGGGCATGGTATGATAGATTAAGTTCATTTCTTATTGAAATCAGCTTCAAACGAGGTAACATAGACCAAACTTTGTTTACAAAAACTTGTGATGATCATTCATTAATTGTTCAAGTTTATGTAGACGATATTATTTTTGGAGCCTCCAACACAAAAATGAATGATGAATTTGCCCAACTTATGTAGGGGGAGTTCAAGATGAGCTTGATGGGAGAGCTCAACTTCTTCTTGGGATTACAGATAAAGCAAATGGATGATGGCATTTTCATCAACCAGAAGAAGTATACATAAGAAATCGTGAAGAAATTTCAACTTGAGATTGCCAAGCCCTTTGCAAGACCAATGTCCACCTCACAGAAAATGGAGGAAGAAAAAGGTAACAAAATTGATCAAAAACTTTTTAGGGGTATGATAGGATCCTTGCGTTATTTGACTGCTAGTAGGCCTGATATACACTTCAGTGTTTGTCTTTGTGCAAGATACCAATATTGTCCTAGGGACTCTCATTTAGGGGCCGTGAAAAGGATCTTCAGGTATTTCAATGGAACCCTTGACCTTGGTTTGTGGTATCCAAGGAATAATTCATTTGATTTACATGCTTTCACTGACTCTGATTATGCTGGTTATAAAATGGATCGAAAAAGCACACGCTGTCACTGTCAGTTTCTTGGGGGCTGCATGGTTTCATGGGCCTCAAAGAAACAACATTGTGTGGCTTTATCAACTGTCTAAGCCAAGTATGTGGCTGCCGGTAGTTGTGCGGCTCAAGTGCTTTGGATCCAACATCAGTTGCTGGATTTTAGTTTTTCTTTAAAGAAATCTCCCATAATGTGTGATAACACTTCTGCAATAAACTTGTCCAAGAATCATGTCCAACATTCCCGCACTAAGCATATAGAAGTTAGACACTACTTTATAAGAGATCATATCAATAAAGGTGATTTTGAACTTATTTTTTTTTATACGAAACACCAACTTGCTGATATACTTATAAAACCTTTGAATTCTGAACAATTTTACTTTCTAAGAAGAGAATTAGGAGTGTGCAGATTAGACACTTAGATATTTTGAGCTGAATTGTACATACACTCTTTTCATCCTTTTCATAAAAAAACTGTTCATATTGCCTTTTGATTTGCACATAAAAGTTTTCATTGTCTTTACTCTTCAAACCTTATCTTTTGTCCATATCACAGTGAATAACAACTTTGGTTATTATACATGCTTTCATCCTTTTGCATCTGCATGTACATAACTGCATATACTTCATCAGTGTGTGCATGAATGCCATGATTTACCGGTATATCAAATAGTGTTAGTGGAAAGGTGGATCAAGTCCACCTGGAAGCTTTCATCATGTGTGAGTGTGGTCTTCGGACCTAAGTACTCCGCCACCTACCGGTAATCAAATTGCTTGAAAACATCATTTTGAAATGCTTGAGTGTATATATACTACACACCTTTCAGTTGAAATCTTCTAAGACCTTACGCCCTTGCTAAATAAAATGCTTTGACTAGGACATGTTTTAACATGGCACATATTAAGGGGGAGGCTTTTGCTATAACGGTGCATACACTTAGGGGGAGACATCACCATGAATAGGCTAATTCATCTCTTACATTCTACGCAATCTCTCACACAATTTGCACATGTGAGTTAATGAATCTAACTAATAAGGATTTCACTTATTCCACTTAACACATTTTAGGACTTTGGAACCCCTACATGGAAATCACGTGACTTGTGAGGAAAAAACTGTCAGCCCCGTCAAAAATAGTCAATAAGTGTGATTTGACATGAAGTAAATCGGGAATCCCCCCTGAGATAAAGGAGGAAACTCGCATTGAAAAGTGTCCTATCCACATTATCATAAGTGAGGATGCCGAGTAACCGGGAAGTGCCCCTGAAACAAAGGGCATGACTCGTGTCAAAAGGTTAGTCATCTTGACTTTCAAAAATCAAAATAATCTTGGGGTTGTGCGAAGCTACCAAAAGTCGAGCACGTTGTATGAAAGTGTAGGGAAGAAAAGTTCCTATTTGTGTTCTTTAGAAAATCTGAAAATCCATGCTATCTAGATTTCATCGCTCATATTTCACATATTCATCTATGGAGTGATTGTATGGATGTACACCTTGAATCAGCCATATTTCATGATTCTTACAAAACCACTGATGTGACACCACCTAGGACTTACCAAGCAAGCACAATTTAGCATTCAAACGGACCGATAATGGCTACCGCTCACCCGATGCTCACCCAAGTCCCGGGGTAACTTGGAAATGCCAAGGTGAGGTTGAGAGGGTTGGGCCCTTGCTGGTAGAGGGCCAGCAAGGCCACGGTTGACTCCCAAGGGTAATGGCAGCCCAATTCAAGGGAGCCGACGTCGTGCCGAGGGCACGGGTTCCACACTTTTCCCACGGCGATCTCTTATAGCAAGGGAGCTTAAGGATCAGGCTCTCATTCACGGCCAGCGGAGTTATGAACTAATATTGAATGAACAAATACTAAGTAGAGCAAAGTTTGGAGCACTTACTCGACCGGTTTGAAGAAACCGGTCCCGCTCGGAGACGTGGGCGAGCGGGGAGGCGTGGGGATCCCCACACGCCGCGTCGGGGCAGCTTGACCTGTTTAAACAATTACAAAACTACACCTCTCGTAGGAGGGGGATCTTGGGGTGGGGACAACTTGTTATTACATCCAAAACTACCTCCACACAGGGAGGGGCCTTCAGCCGGCCAAGCGGGGAGGGGAGAAACGGGGAAAAGAACGCCGAATAGAGACCGAGATCAGTTCTGCCTGTTCTCTGCGAGTGCTGACAGATGGTCGAAGAAGTGGCTGCTGTGACTGCTCCCGAATTTTTTTGAGGACGAAACCACCTGGAAAATCTTAGTAGGAGGACCGGGAAGTCGTCCAAATTTTTCTGGAATTTTGGGAAGTCACTGTTGGCCGGGGCAGAGTCTCGAACAGGGAGGCAGACCTTCAGTTCTGACTGCTTCTGGATCACCACATCAGGAAAAAGAGGTTGCCACCAGCGCTCCCGAGCTCAGAATGAGGCGCCGCTGAAGTCGTTGGAACCGCCTGTGAGTCCTCTTCGAAACGATCCTGACGGAGATGCCAAATGTTGTCGGAGCAGACCGGTAGACTCTGAACACTGAGGGGGGGTCGGTGCAGACTGAGTGGAGGCAGAACCGCGCACCCGGGGAAGAGAATTGATAACTTTCAGATCCGGATGCCAAACTGAGTTCTGCTTCTTGGGGATGAAAGAAAACTGGGAGTAGAAGATTTTTTCAGAAGAACTCTTGTTCAGATTCCAGTAGGATTGCTGCAGTCGAGCTTCCACTAAGGTTCTGATTTCCTACCAGAGATGCTTTGCGCAGTCGAGGGAGAACTGCTCTCCCGGGCAGCACGGTGCTCGGACGATGACGAAACCACCGCCGCTACGAAGAAGACTGGCAGGCGCTTCCGTGGGTACCTGTTGGGCCTCCAGGGACCCTGGGATGACGTCGGGGCCGGCTCTGCAAGCTGTTGGTACTCTACTACCTGCGACCTGAGAATTGCAGGTGGTGAAAGGTGGTGGGGGAATGGGGTAGAAGGGATGGGAAATGGGGTGGATGGGTATGGGGGCAACCCCTGGCTGTGAGGGGGTCTGGGAGGGGGTGTTCCAAGGTGTGGGAGGGGGAGAATGGGGTCTGGATGGTGGTGTTTGCAATGGGTGAGAGAGGAGCTGCGAATTTGGTTGGAAGGGAGAGAGGGAAAGGGTATTTCAAAATGAGTTTAAGGGTGGGATTAATTTCTGGTCTTGGGGATGGGAAGGGGTGTGTGGGGAAGGTAAAGGGGGGCTTGGGGAGTGGGAATTCTCCCTTGGGAGATGAGAGGGTGCTTGGGGAAGGGGAGTGGGTGGTTGGTGGTTGGAGGGTGGAGTGGGGAGTGGTGGAATCTCCCTTGGGGCTGGGGTGGAGTTAAGGTGGGTGGGGAGTTGGGGATGAGTTATTGGAGGGGGGGAAGAGAGAGAAAGGTGGTTGGGAGGGGAGGAGAGAGAAAGGGGCGCAGGTTTTAGAGAGAGAAAGTGGAGGATAGAGAAAATGACTTCTTAGAGAGAGAGGTAGAGAGAGAGGGGGGGATAGGGGCTTCTCACCCACTCCATTGGCTTCTCACCAAAAGAAGAAGATTTAAGATGGACACTAGAAAATTCAAATATTCATTCATTCATTCCAAATGGGGGGAATGGGGTCCTATATATAGGCAACCCACATTTTACAAAAAGTCCCTGACTCTTGCAACAATGACAAATAACCAAGGGAAGGGGGGCGCCCTTGGGCCTAGCCCAATGAATTGGGCCCATAAACTAATCTATCAACCTAATGACACTTAATCCTAGGCAAATGACTCATTAACCTAGGTACAAGACTCAAATAAATAGAAAATTACATAATTATGACTCAAAGAAAATATGAAAATTACATGAATTGACTAAGGAAAATGTGACGGACACATTGGAACCATGCTAGCGAGTAACCGGGGTTTTGAAAATATGAAGGGCGAGAGATGCCCCCATCATACTCCCGGGGTGCGGAGAACTCGACTCCGTCCAGTAAGAGTCCTTCCCTCCTCGGAGGGTGTAGAAGTGATGCCGCCCTCAAGTCTTCCGAAGGAGACCGATCCATCCACCCGACGAGGTAGTGCTCATTCACCTTGCGCCTGGTGATAGTGACATGTTCATCCAATATTCGTTCAATGTGCTCACGCTGGGCTCTCTTGGCTGGTGATCTCTCCTCACGGGTGGGTGCTCTCTCAACAGGAGGAATAGGCTCAATATTCTCATTGGGTACCACCGTGGGCCCCTTATATGGCACTAGGTCGGTTACATTGAATGTGGGACTCACTCCATACTCCTCGGGAAGATCTAACTCATAGGTATTAGTGCCAAGGCATCTCAGAACCTGGAAGGGACCAGCCCCACGAGACCTCAATTTCGAGATGGCTCCTAGGGAGAGTCTCTCTATCCTCACCATCACAGAGTCACCAACGTGGAATTCTTAGTGACGTCGATGAGAGTCGGCCTGCCTTTTATAAGTCTCATTCTTTTTGCTGATGTGCTTGCCAAGGTTTTTATGTAATTTTGTGAATGCTGACATTCTAGGGGTGATGGGTGGACCTGGGCAACCAAAACTAGACCAATCATGCTTTGATGCCAAGAAGACTTTGATGGAATTAGGAGGGCTGGGGCAACCATATGTGGACTTATCATGCAATGCTGTCATGTAGACTTTGGTGGGCCTAGGTGGCCGGGACACCCGTAGGTGAACCTATCATGCAAAGTGGTGATGAATGTCGGGGGACCCGGACATCGTAGATGCTTTTGACATGTGTATGACCAATGTTAAATGAGGGAGGGTCAATACACCCGAATATGAACCAATCATGCATCCTACTTGACATGTGGGTGATATGAACGAGTGGACCCGACTTATGAATCATGCCAAGTGGTGTTGTACGCCAAGACTTATGCACTCTTGTGCCAAAGAGGTCTCCTATGTGTGGGCTTTTGGACTTCCATTGGAATGGATCAAAGGGGTCTAGGAAGGTGGATATCATGAAGTGGGGCACTTCCTTGATCCCTAGGAGTATATTGTCCATAGTCATGGCTCCCATGGTGTAACTCGAGTCTAGGAAGGGGTGGGTTTGATCCATCACGGTGGGTTGGAGTAGGGAAAGGTGGTGGTGGGTAAGGTGGTTGGGCCACATGGGTATCCGTACTCCATTGGAAGGGGTCAAAGGGATCATGGTAAGGGCTACCTAGAGAGAGGAACTCCATGTCCCCAAGGTCCTCACAAGGTGGTGAGTCATCCTCCTCCAAGTAGTTGGTCCAAGGTCTCTAGTGGGTTGACCGTTCAAGGTACTTGGGATCTCAAGGGGTGGGGAGTAGACCGGGATGGGTTCTTCTCCAAGGGGAGAAATAGGAGGATCTCACTAGTACAATGCCCACTTGTGCAAAGGGAGGTGATGGAACCGATGGATGGGTGGACAAAGTTGACGGTGCTAGGCTCCAATGGTCCCATGGCTAGTAGGCCGCTTAAGTGGGCTTGCCAATGTAGGCAATCCACAAGGTCTCCCAAGTCTTCCACAGAGTAGAAGTTTTGATAAGTGACATGGGGAGGTCGGGTGGGAACAATTTGGGATTTATATCCCAAAGGGGGTGAGCTAGGGAGGGTGGGACATTGCTTGAGCCATTGGAGTATGGACTCATCTATGGTGAGGGTGCCATGTGTGACGGTGCATGGCCTTTGAGGATCCGGACCATGAGGGGTGGGGGAAGATTGAGGCTCTTCTTCTTTATTAGTGGGAGCTTGGGCTTCCTCTATGGTGATAAGAGGGTCCATATGGGCATAAATCTTCCTAAGTTCATTTCTCATCTCAACCCAAGAGTCGATGGGCTCTTGCCTTCCAACTTCCTTAAGCCTACAATGTTTTGCCATTCATTCCTAGCTTGGCGCCAGAGCAAACTTTTGGCATAGTTGACTTGCATAGACCCTGACAGGGTGAACCTCCCAAAGTGGTGATCTATAGAGCTTTCCCATTCTAGATATAAACTAGGGTGGGATCCATCAAACACAAAGACGTCTATTGGGTCCAAGCGAGACGAGTAGGCTAAGTAGGAAGTGGCCATGATGATCGGGTGAAAAATGCAATGGCCCTAGGACAAGACTTAGTAGAGACAAGTCTAAAACTTGCTCTGATACCAATTGATGTGACACCACCTAGGACTTACCAAGCAAGCACAATTTAGCATTCAAACGGACCGATAATGGCGACCGCTCACCCGATGCTCACCCAAGTCCCGGGATAACTTGGCAATGCCAAGGTGAGGTTGAGAGGGTTGGGCCCTTGCTGGTAGAGGGCCAGCAAGGCCAAGGTTGACTCCCAAGGGTAATGGCAGCCCAATTCAAGGGAGCCGACGTCGTGCCGAGGGCACGGGTTCCACACTTTTCCCACGGTGATCTCTTATAGCAAGGGAGCTTAAGGATCGAGCTCTCATTCACGGCCAGCGAGTTATGAACTAATATTGACGGAACAAATACTAAGTAGAGCAAAATGTGGAGCACTTACTCGACCTGTTTGAATAAATCGGTCCCGCTAGGAGACGTGGGCGAGCGGGGAGGCGTGGGGATCCCCACACGCCGCGTCAGGGCAGCTTGACCTGTTTAAACAATTACAAAACTACACCTCTCGTAGGAGGGGGATCTTGGGGTGGGGACAACTTGTTATTACATCCAAAACTACCTCCACACAGGGAGGGGCCTTCAGCCGGCCAAGCGGGGAGGGGAGAAACGGGGAAAAGAACGTCGAATGGAGACCGAGATTAGTTCTGCATGTTCTCTGCGAGTGCTGACAGACGGTCGAAGAAGTGGCTGCTCTGACTGCTCCCGAATTTTTTTGGGGACGAAACCACCTGGAAAATCTTTGTCGGAGGACCGGGAAGTTGTCCAATTTTTTTTGGAATTTTGGGAAGTCATTGTTGGCCGGGGCAGAGTCTCGAACAGGGAGGCAGACCTTCAGTTCTGACTACTTCTAGATCACCACAGTAGGAAAAAGAGGTTGCCACCAGCGCTCCCGAGTCAGAATGAGGCACCGCTGAAGACGTTAGAACCGCCTGTGAGTCTTCTTCGAAATGATCTTGACGGAGATGCCAAATGTTGTCAGAGCAGACCAGTAGACTCTGAACACTGAGGGGGGGTCGGTGCAGACTGAGTGGAGGCAGAACCGCGCACCGGGGGAAGAGAATTGATAAATTTCAGATCCGGACGCCAAACTGAGTTTTGCTTCTTGCGGATGAAAGAAAACTCGGAGTAGAAGATTTTTTCAGAAGAACTCTCATTCAGATTTCCAGTAGGATTGCCGCAGTCGAGCTTCCACTCAGGTTCTGATTTCCTGCCAGAGATGCTTTGCGTAGTCGAGGGAGAACTGCTCTCCCGGGCAGCACAGTGCTCGGACGACGACAAAACCACCGTCATTGCAAAGAAGACTGGTAGACGCTTCCGTGGAAACCTCTTGGGCCTCCAGGGACGCTGGGATGAAGTCGGGGCTGGCTCTGCAAGCTGCTGGTACTCTACTACCTGCGACCTGAGAATTGTAGGTGGTGAAAGGTGGTGGGGGAATGGGGTAGAAGGGATGGGAAATGGGGTGGATGGGTATGGGGGCAACCCCTGGCTGTGAGGGGGTCTGGGAGGGGGTGTTCCAAGGTGTGCGGGGGGGAGAATGGGGTCTGGAAGGTGGTGTTTGCAGTGGGTGAGAGAGGAGCTGCGAATTTGGTTGGAAGGGAGAGAGGGAAAGGGTATTTGAAAATGAGTTTAAGGGTGGGATTAATTTCTGGTCTTGGGGATGGGAAGGGGTGTGTGGGGAAGGTAAAGGGGGGCTTGGGGAGTGGGAATTCTCTCTTGGGAGATGAGAGGGTGCTTGGGGAAGGGGAGTGGGTGGTTGGAGGGTGGAGTGGGGAGCGATGGAATCTCCCTTGGGGCTGTGGTGGAGTTAAGGTGGGGTGGTGGGGAGTTGGAGATGAGTTATTGGAGGGGGGGAAGAGAGAGAAGGGTGGTTGGGAGGGGAGGAGAGAGAAAGGGGTGCAGGTTTTAGAGAGAGAAAGTTGAGGAGAGAGAAAATGACTTCTTAGAGAGAGAGGTAGAGAGGAGGGGGGGATAGGGGCTTCTCACCCACTCAATTGACTTCTCACCAAAAGAAGAAGATTTAAGTTGGACACTAGAAAATTCAAATACTCATTCATTCATTCCAAATGGGGGGAATGTGGTCCTATATATAGGCAACCCACATTTTACAAAAAGTCCTTGACTCTTGCAACAATGACAAATAACCAAGGGAAGGGGGGCGCCCTTGGGCCTAGCCCAATGAATTGGGCCCATAAACTAATCTATCAACCTAATGACACTTAATCCTAGGTAAATGACTCATTAACCTAGGTACAAGACTCAAATAAAAGGAAAATTACATAATTATGACTCAAAGAAAATATGAAAATTACATGAATTGACTAAGGAAAATGTGACGGACACATTGGAACCATGCTAGCGAGCAACCGGGGTTTTGAAAATATGAAGGGCGAGAGATGCCCCCATCAACCACTTCTTGTAAGCACTACCCTTTTACTATTGCACAAGAAATTCATGTTCTTAGTCTATAGTATATTTCCTAACCTGTTCATAAAGAACATGTTTGCTATTTTATGATATGATGAGTGCATATGTGCTTGACTGGTCATTACTTGCGTTTCATATGCATCTCATTGAGTTAACTGTGTATATAGAGGCTTTACTTTCATCCTCTACAGTTTTAATAATCCCCTATTTGACTTTGACAAAAAGGGGGAGAAATAACTTTGCATTGCTTGAATGAAGATTCATGACTTGCTAGTTTTTGATTGATTATATTTTTGGCAAAAAGGGTGAGTTGATCTCTACATGTTGATTCAGCAAGTTATGAATTCCTGACTCAAAGTCATGCATCTGGCGTGCATAAGAAAATGGTTGTTTTGATTCAAAAATTATCATCCTTCATGCAAATATTATAGTTCTATCAACAGTTTTATCTTCGTCAAAAAGGGGGAGATTATTGTGCCCCGGACTGTTTTGACGGAGATCATGTATGAAATGTCATGAGTTCTCATTGTGGTTGATTCACATTGAAATACATATTTGATGAATGATGAGGTTGTTGAATTTCATAATTGAGTGATTGATTTGTCTATACTAACCAAAATGCTCAAATTTGATAAAAGTTGATCATATTGAATGTTGAGTGAGCTACTATTGATTGAACTCAAATGATGGACATAAGTCAATTGATTTTTTTCAGAAATCAACTGAATACTGTGAATGTGGAATTCAGTATGTGGTAAATGTGGAAGAATCTCATTTGTTAAACTGAGTTGTTGAGTTGAATGCCAAATTTAATGCAGGTTATTTGAGGAATTTTTCAGTCAATCTCTCAAGGCCAAGGTATGAATACTTGACTATTTGGATCTTGTGTGAATGGACTGATCCGGGTACAATTCATGCTTATTCATGTAAATCTGTGTTATATAAACTCCTTTGATCAATTGTGATACATGTCTATGATTCATGAAGGTTTCAATTCCATTTACTGAAGTTTTGCTGCTGTTAGTAAAAGTGTCGACTTTCAAGGGTCAACACTTATTTGTGGAGTCTCTGCCTTGCGTTGAAATATAGGACGCTGGCAGAAAGTGTCGACCTACGGGGTCGACACTTTCACCAGGAGTCTGCTATTTTGCTAAGGCAGAACTCTCGTGAAAAAGTGTTGACCCTGAAGGTCGACACTTTCAGGTAAGTATGTTCAATTGTGTGAAAACAGAATGTTCGTGAAAAAGTGTCGACCTCGTGAGTCGACACTTTTCATCATGAATGTTTTATTCTTCTCACAGGCCAGAGCACTTCGTAAGAAGTGTCGACCCCATGGGTCGACACTTGTGTCGCGATTTTGATTTTATATATGTTCTTGCAGAACCTTCAGGAAAAAGAGTCGACCCCATGGGTCGACACTTTTTCTGAACGTTCTTACGGGTTTTCCGGATCTGTTTCGAACCCTTTAATGGAAGATCTATTTGGCATGGTTACTTACCCTAATAGCCTTAGGGCGTCCATTACACTTTGTATGTGTTATGAAGGGGGTTTTGCAAGGGCTTTTAAGTCCCTTGGGGCTTCAATCCCCTTGGTTTATATAGCCACCCCTTCTTCCGATCGAACCAACCCTTGAGCTTTAACGTATTCATCTTGTTCTTGCAGGAGAAGAAAGGTGTGTGCTCTGCTAGAGGAGAAGGGAAGGAATGCCAGAGACGTCCCCTCACGAGCCCAAGCTGAGAGATCGAGAGGCAGCGACTGTGTCCTCTTCATCCTTGTTTCGGGCGCCTGAAGCTTCAAATATCGGCTCCTTCTTCTCTCGGTTTCTTCATTCTAAGTCACACTTCATATATCTCCGATTTTTGTTGAAGGATATAGGGGAAGATTCATATTGTTTCATAATCTTCTTACTCATCTTGTGCTTAGAACGTTCATCTCATATTTGGGCATGTATTTCCTTTCATACTATTTCTCTATCTAGACATTTTCGGAGCTTGCTCCGAGTGTATGTGGGTTGTCTCGTCGTCGTGCGAGAACCCGCGTGTGTGGGCCGTCGAGCCCGTGTGTGTGTGGTTGCTGCCGTCGAGCAGCGTTTATAGTGAAATCCTCTCGAGGTGAGAGGGGTGGACGTAGGATGGCACTCGGTGCGTCCGAACCACCTAAAAATATTATGCCATGGTTTACTTGTCTGGTGGTTGTTGATATCTATTTTTTCGTTCGCTATACGAGTGTGAGAGGGTGAGACGGTGAGACGTGAGTGTACTCAACTGTCCATCCATATACAGTTGTCCGAGTGAGTATATCTTTACGCTGGGGAGTTGTGAGAGCTTGCTTGATTTAATTTCATTCATTTTTATCAAGCCTCTGTCCTAGATTTATTCTACATATATGTGGTCTATTTGGGTTGTGTTTATATTTGCAGAAAAGGGTGGGCAATCAATTCACCCCCCTCTCAATTGCCTCCTAACCGGGCCAACAATTATGAACCTAGCAGTTCTGCTTCATTCTGATCTTGGGTTTTGATTGAAGGGCGTATTTGTTTATGTCCTTTGTCCCGCCATGTCCTTGTCTCTCCGTGTCTATGTCCCACCGTGTTGTCCCACACATGTTATTTTATTCTTCACCACGTGTTGTTAGTTATCTTGCATACGTTGTTAGTCGTCCTTCTATATCTCGTGTGTTGTCCCAACCGTGTGGTCATCCCTCATGTTCTTGTCCCAACCGTGTGTTGTCTTGCTGCATTGTTGTCTTGTCCCCCACGTTCATCTTGCATACGTGTGGTTTGTTCATGCCATTGCATATGTGCTTGTTCATCTTGTTGTGTTGTTTTCCATTCGTTTGCTCGTTATGTTTTATTGTGTTATCGGTCATTCAGTTAATAATTATGTTATGATGTCTTTCGTTCATGCTTGTTTATCATGGTCATTCATATTGTTGTTGTCTTATTTGAAAATCCATAAAAATCAGAAAAAATCTGGAAAATCTAAAAAGATGTCGTTTCGCTTGACAGGTAAGTCAGGTATGGCTCTCTATCCTTGCTCATTGTTGCATTATTATATGGTATCTACGTTATTATAGCCTCTCAAGGACCGACTGGTTACCCGTATGTTCTAGGATCTGATGTTCCCCTTTAACAAAAATGATGATGATCTAGGAGCATACGGTTAATCGTTGGAAAGGCCGCTCGGTTGAGTCGGGTGGGGGATGATAAACTCTGTCTCGCACGCCATGGTTGCAAGAAGACTCTTGACCCCGTCTTGGCTCTAGCAATATTATCCTTGAGTACTTTCTATTTTATCTTTCTTTGCATTCGTTTTAATGGTTTCTTTATTTTAGCCCAGCATGCATCATGTCATTTTGAGCATTCATGCCTCATGATCCGTTCAAGGATTTCTCCTCCGCAATGGTTTATTGCACTTAAGCTCTCTTGGATAAGAGATTCTTCATTCCACTCTAAATTTAAACATTTTCTCTGATCTTGCCGCTCAGTCTGTTTGGCCAGCGTGATTCCTGTCTGGATTTTATCTCAGTCTTATCTCTCCTTTTCCAGCTTTTATGTTGTGTTCCTTCCGACCCACTCATTGTCCGTGGATTGTGTCCCCAATGAGGCTGGTCGTGTTTCCTTTCCTTTAGTTTAGTTCTCCAGACATGTCTCATCCTTGTCATCCATTTCAGGCGGTTAGTTCGACATTTTCGGGAAAATTCATGTCGCTTATTGGTTGTGACGGGTGTCTTTTTGCCTTGATGTCCGCTTCTCAGTTCTCTCCACTTCATCTCTACTGCATCTCCATTTCACGTCGCTATCGCTTTTGCTCCATCTACTTTCCATTTTACCTCCTCGTCGCTTTCGCTTGTTCCCTTGCAAAGCGGACATCAAGGAGGGACATCTATTGACACCCGTTTTTAGGCCACAAGTTGCGTTATTTCTCTTATTCATCATTTTTGATGTCCCGAATTACCCATTATTTTGGAGCCTTCCTTGGATAGATTTCGGGCTAATTTTCATTGTTCCATTCCCTTTGAACCCTAGAGATCATGATTTCCTAGAGCCCTAGAGTTTATTTTATCAACTTCTAGCTTCTAAGTCGACTTTCGGCCCATTTATGATAGGTTCGGTGCGGTGGATTCAGAGGGGGGTGAATGAATCCCTCTTAAAAATTGCCCAAATCAAACCCTATAGCTAGACACAGTTGCGGAATAAAAATAATTGAGCTCTTCAAGATGAGATTCCAAGACACACTTGATCAACCAGTTGGACTACAACAATGCAGCCACCTGAGCAAGTCAAAGCCGAGATAGAATCAAATTGAAACAGTGTGTGCCATGAAGCATTCAACCAGATGACTCATTTGAGGCGATCCTAGCCATGCATCTAACGCCAATCAGATACAAGAACAAACCACGAAGACAATGAATTTTTAGGTGGTTCAGTCCACAGACCTACGTCCACTCCTCACTCCAAACCGGAGTGAGGCTTCCACTAGCAACAGCTAGAACCGCAGACTCAGTCTGCAAACAAATGCTGCCTAACAGCTTGACCAGGGGAACAACCTCTCCTCTTCCTCCAGACCGGAGGGAAACCACTAGTGACTACCTGTCACTAGCAACCAGAGACAAACGTCTCTCTTCTTCCATATCAGGAGGGAACCCACAAGTGACACCCAGCCACTTGCAACCGGAGACACAAAGTCTCCCTTCCTCTGAAACCCAGTGGGAACCCACAAGTGACACCAGCCACTTGCAACCGGAGATTAAAATCTCCCTTCTCCTGAACCAACAGGAGGAACCCCGACCTCACTACAGAGTATCGAAAAAACAAAAACCGAGGAAGTGTAAAGTAAAAATAAGAAACAAAAAATACAGCAATCAGAAAGTTGGAAATGATAATAACATAGATGTGGCTCCCATGGAGCTGACTGGCCTGGATTTGATCCACGGTCCAGTAGACAGATCTTCAATAAAGTCTTCTTTCTTCTTCTCCACGAACTCTCTCCCTTTTTCTCTTTTTCTTCTTCTGCTTTCAAACTCTGCCTCTCTACCCCTCCTTTCTTTTCTTCCCACTATCTACTCTTCTCTCTACTCTTCTTCTTCTTCTTCTCCTTCTTCACGAGCTCTCTGTCTCTCTTTCTTTCTCTTTCTCTTCTGCTTCTTCTCTCTTTTTCTTCTTCACTCTTTCTCTTCTTCTGGATCGTGCAGGCTCTAATTCACTCTCTGCTTCTGCCCCTTCTGCTTCGATCAGTTTTCTTCTGAGGAAGAAGCTTAGTATATATAGCAACAGCAGGTAGGGCGTGTGCTCTCCGCAGTTCCTGCCCTAACACCTTGGCTGCGTGGCAGCATTTCAGCCTACAAGATGACACTTGTCCCGATCCTAGCTTCTTGGATCACGTGCCCTCATTTAGCTCCTCAACCAACAGTCCTGTTAGAACAGACGAGGATGCACTGAGTTAATTCAGACAGTAATGTACAGAATTTGTTTTGAACGATGCACAATGCATAGTGTATGGACTTAGCGTTAATGTAAGAAGACGATGTATAGGGAATTCTACACATTGAATCATGGAATATGCCCTTGAAGAATGTACAGACATGAAATGAATGAAGAACACGGGATGTACATACTTGATAGCATACATCAATGTACATACTTTAGACATGATGCAATGTATAGACTTGACTGCACAGAGATGCTATGTGAGATGCAACTTAACAAGCACTGACTTGATGCTCACACGGCTGTACATACTTGCATGAGACGCTGGGTGAGACGCTAAGTGAGACGGTGCATGAACGATGACACAGGCTGTACAGACTTTGAATGATGCATGCACAAAGACGCTAAGTGAAATTGTGCATGAACGATGACACAGGCTGTACAGACTTTGAATGATGCATGCAACAATGATGTACAGACTTGCTGGTGTGTAGACTTTATGTGTGTGTGCGAGACAATGTATAGACTTGATGTTGTGCAACACACAGGCTGTACAGACTTGCTGTGACATGTGTTCAGATGACACCAATGTACAGACTTTGCATATGCAATGTGCATGCGATGCGATGTACAGACTTGCTGTAACGAACGATGCCCAAATGCATTGACTATGGCTAATATATGTATAGACTGTGCAGACATTGTATAGACTTGGAAAGCTTGAACACGAACAGGCTGCAATGTATAGACTTTGAGTGAGACGCTGAGTGAGACTAACCGATGTACAGACTTTGAAAGACGATGCATGCACAAGCCAACGATGTACAGACTTTGCCGATGTACAGACTTTATGTTCAATATGCAGACGTTGTACAGACTTGCTAAGTCTGGAGATAAGCATGAACGCACAATGCACAGACTATGCGTGCGCATGAATGGACTATGAGTACATGACATTGCCTTACGTTTGTATGCAACAGAGTGTATAGACTTTATATGCATGGACACTATGTAAAGACTTTGCGTGCAAGACACTGAATATGCAAGAGCGATGTACAGACGAGTGCACAGACTATATGCTCAATGCAATCGTGCTATGGCATGCAGCTACTGTTAATGCACCGAGGTCATATGACAGATGAACACTTAAAGCAAATGATGCATAGACCTTAAACCATGACTCATAGTATGTCATTATCAAAACCAGGGTTCCAACATTCTCCCCCTTTTTGATTATGACAATACTATGAGTCATGTGTGCTTATTCACACAACCATTTTATTTCATCATTTCTTCAGACAAACATATTTATGACTCATACCAATTTCTCCTCCTTTGTTATTATCAAAAAGAACCATGGGGAGGTATGAATGCAGAGATGCTGATGCAACAAGAAATGCAAGAACTCCCCCTAAATGAATGCACTCAAACATGTTATTTCCAAAATGCAATATGAATGATATGCAGTTGACTGATATGCAGTTGACTATATGAATGAAACCATGACATGAAGACCATGCAGGCAGACAGAGGAAGAAAAATCTGATAGACAAACTGAATGGTTGTTCATTGACAAAGCAAACCGATCACAGGTTCTTTCAGTATAAGACTTCAGATTAATGCATACAGGAATTATGTGGTTTAAAAAATTATGAAAGTTAGAGAATAGCCACTTCACTTTATGGAGAAGCAATCAGTGAGAACTCTTAATAGTAGAGAACCAGAAGAACATGCTGCATGTCAGATTTTGTCTTGCTTCATCTTAATTATCTAAACATCAATGTATCTATCAGGAGAAACCAGAACATGTATTGGGATTAAACAAAAACACATCTCTGATCTAAAGGTCAGAGGAGCAGTGTCAATTTTTTCTATTCTTTTCCTCACTCCATTAGAACAGTCAAGTATAACCTTGCCTTTTGACATAAGAGCACACGTTTATCAGACGCCAGTGCTCCTAGTTACTCAATAGGGTTTACTATTCTGTTTCAGGTTTAGTGTTCACTTTTCTTGTAAGGGTACACGTTTATCAGATGCCAGTACCCCTAGATACTTAGCGACACTAACCTTTAATGATTTTCTAAACAGAGATAACTTGAAGCACATCATGACATGAGTTTGTTTCCATTTCATTGATGAAGTACCCAGTTTCTCAATGCATTCAATCATTGCTCTGCCATGAGCATATATGATTCATTATTTTGACACAGCTGCTCATATGATTTTCAGAGAGTGTTGTTTAAAAACAATACAAGCTTCCGGGTTTTCTCAACTAACTCAATCTGAGTCTAGACAATATCAGATATAGAAAGATTCCAAAAGACATGGTATGTACTAATTGGTTGAGAACTATTAAAAGTGTTTCACGATCCTTTTTCATTGAGTTTTGTTTTTAATCTCTAAGGTTCATTAAGTTTAAACCCGCAATACATTCAAGGCACATCACTGCTTCTTATAGAAGAAGATGACTGATTTTAACAGCTTTGATAAATGAACATGACTATCAGTTTGACATTATTAAAATTCAGAATTTTTAAAGACTTTCCTGACAGAATGCATGAGACATGATGTAAACGCATATGAGTGAGATTCAATCATTACCTTAATTAACTCCCCCTGACTATATGCAATGAATGAGGTTTCTTAATGCAACATATGCAATATCATTATACATGGAATTTGACAGATATGTATCATAAAAAGAATGTATAATGCATTCATCAAAGAATTTGTCATGATCTACAAGCATCTGGAGCACACAAATTCAGAAGACAGATTTTAAACTGAGTTTTCAGAACTAACCTGAATAGTCCACTTCTGGGGGTTTCACTTTTGAGTGCCTTGGATTATTAACCCCTTTATTCATCAGCTTCTAAGGCACACCTGCTACAGCTGAATCATTTCACACAAGCAGGTACCCAAGAAGTCTTGGGTCCTGAATTAACAGTGACACTCCTAGCAGGTTTTCTCAACAAATTTTTAGCTTGTTTATCATCACAACACATGATATGACAATTATGCATAGAATGCCCTTCCTGCCCAAAATAATGACATGATGTAACAGCCTTTGAGTTCTTTTTGTGAACAGGATTATAATCATGGAATCTATGTGGATAAACATGGAAATTTCTGTTACTTGCATGAAAATTTGGTTTACCATTACCTGCCCACCAGCATTCCGAAGCTCGGTGGCCAAGTTTTCCACATTCAAAATATGCAGGAATCTTTTCTTTAAAAATAGATTTATTCCTACCAAAATCATTTCTGTAGGTAATTTGATAATTTCAGAATAAAATTTATTTCCCTGAACATTTTGATACATAGGGGTTTTAGCAGATTTGTGACGATTGTTACTCCCCTGTGCATGCCAGCATTGTGCAACAATGTGGCCCAATTTGTCACAACAAAAGCATTGAAGTTTCCTTTTAGGAATTGCATGATTTTTAGCATGGATATGTTTATCATGCATTCCCACAGCAGACATGTCATCTATTTTCATTAACTTACATTTATGCATGAGATGACCCATTTTATGATAGTAAAAGCATTGAAGCCTTTTAGTTTGAACAGAATAGGGTTTCTTCATATTAGAATTCCTAGCATGAATTCTATCATATTTCAATTCATCCTTCTTCATGATAAAACAATCAACCATCTCATGGCCAAATTTTCCAGAGTAAAAGCATTCAAC
This sequence comes from Amorphophallus konjac, assembly GCA_022559845.1. Lineage (NCBI taxonomy): Eukaryota > Viridiplantae > Streptophyta > Magnoliopsida > Alismatales > Araceae > Amorphophallus > Amorphophallus konjac. The sequence continues at coordinate 168,645,917 of CM040122.1, read as the reverse complement.
ATTCTTGAGAATAGATTTGTTGGCCTGAGCTTTCTTAGCATGCTGATTGTTATCATTATTTTTCAATATTTTCCTTTTATGTTTTATTTTCTTATTTTCTTGAGCAGCAACTTGTTTAGGGGATGAGGTGGAAGTGATAGCTATGTCTGAGCTACGCACAAAAGTTGTATAAAGTTTCTTCCTCATTCCCTGCTTAACTTGAAGATTACTGCCTTTCTTCACGCAGTTATCTATGGATGCAACTTTCTGCTTCTCTTGATTAGCATAATCAGATAGAGACTTATTCAAATCCAAAATCTCATTCCCAAGAGAAGAGATGAGCAGTTCAGAGGTTGCTACTTTTTCATTAAGCATGGTATTGACAGTTTTGTAGCTGTCTATCTCTTCCATTAATGTACTCACTCTCTCACATTCACTTTCAAATGAACTCTTCCCTTTTTCAAGCATTAAAAGCCTCTCAGAAATAGCAGAATTCAGCAGCTTCAATTCTTCATTTTCTTGTTTTAGTTTTTCATTCTGAACTCGCTCATTTAGTGAGATTTGATCACCATTAATTAAGCTCAATTTTTCTTCCAGTTCAGAGATCTTAACTGTGAGTTTCTAATTTTTACTTTCCAATAAAGAAATTTGTTCCTTACTCATATTAACATCAGCTAAGCATATATCATGAGATTTTCTCAATTTTTGACAGTTTTCACAAGGAGCATTTGAATTAATCTGATCACACTTCTTTTCAACTTTTTATTTTTAGATTTTAATTTCCTACATCTATCAGTAAGTTCTTCATTTATATTCCATAAATCATCAATCGAAATCTCTTCGGATCCAGAGCTTACCATGGATGACGTTTCCTCCTGTTGATCAGAGTTGTGATCACCCCGGTTGGCCATCAAGCATTGATTCTCTTGCTCCCCATTTGTAACAGTTATTCTATCCAATATTTCCTTTCCAGAAGCACACTTGAGAACAAAAGCAAATCTGTCAGTATTAACTGTAGCTTGCAAAATATTAAGAACTATGACGTTATCACGGTTCTTTAATCTGTCCTCTCTAGACCACTTGGTCTCTTCGTGAGGTAATTGGTATGGGCCTTTTGAAGCTAAATTCCATAGATTAGGGTAAATGGAATTCATATAGACAAAAAGGTCGCCTAACCACTTACTGAAGTTGGTGCGGTGGATACAGAGGGGGGTGAATGAATCCCTCTTAAAAATTGCCCAAATCAAACCCTGTAGCTAGACACAGTTGCGAAATAAAAACAATTGAGCTCTTCAAGACGAGATTCCAAGACACACTTGATCAACCAGTTGGACTGCAACAATGCAGCCACCTGAGCAAGTCTAAGCCGAGACAGAATCAAATTGAAACAGTGTGTGCCATGAAGCATTCAACCAGATGACTCATTTGAGGTGATCCTAGCCATGCATCTAACGCCAATCAGATACAAGAACAAACCACGAAGACAATGAATTTTTAGGTGGTTCGGTCCACAGACCTACGTCCACCCCTCACTCCAAACCAGAGTGAGGCTTCCACTAGAAATAGCTAGAACCGCAGACTCAGTCTGCAAACACATGCTGCCGAACAGCTTGACTAGGGGAACAACCTCCCCTCTTCCTCCAGACCGAAGGGAAACGACTAGTGAATACCCATCACTAGCAACCAGAGATAAACATCTCTCTTCCTCCAGACCAGGAGGGAACCCACAAGTGACACCCAGCCACTTGCAACCGGAGACACCAAGTCTCCCTTCCTCTGAAACCCAGAGGGAACCCACAAGTGACACCCAGCCACTTTCAACCGAAGATTAAAATCTCCCTTCTCCTGAACCAACAGGAGGAACCCCGACCTCACTACAGAGTATCGGAAAAGCAAAAACCAAGGAAGTGTAAAGTAAAAATAAGAAACAAAAAATACAGCAATCAGAAAGCTGGAAATGATAATAACATAGATGTGGCTCCCATGGAGCTGACTGGCCTGGATTTGATCCACGGTCCAGTAGACAGATCTTCAATAAAGTCTTCTTTCTTCTTCTCCACGAACTCTCTCTCTCTTTCTCTTTTTCTTCTTCTGCTTTCACACTCTGCCTCTCTGCCCCTCCTTTCTTTTCTTCTCACTGTCTACTCTTCTCTCTACTCTTCTTCTTCTTCTTCTCCTTCTTCACGAGCTCTCTGTCTCTCTTTCTTTCTCTTTCTCTTCTGCTTCTTCTCTCTTTTTCTTCTTCACTCTTTCTCTTCTTCTGGATCGTGTAGGCTCTAATTCACTCTCTGCTTCTGCCCCTTCTGCTTCGATCAGCCTTCTTCTGAGGAAGAAGCTTAGTATATATAGCAGTAATAGGTAGGGCGTGTGCTCTCCTCAGTTACCACCCTAACACCTTGACTGCGTGGCAGCATTTCAGCCTGCAGGATGACACGTGTCACGATCCTAGCTTCTTGGATCATGTGCCCTCATTTTGCTCCTCGACCAACAGTCCTGTTAGAACAGACAAGGATGCACTGAGTTAATTCAGAAAGCAATGTACAGACTTTGTTTTGAATGATGCACAATGCATAGTGTATGGACTTAGCGTGAATGCGAGAAGACGATGTATAGGGAAGTCTACACATTGAATCATGGACTATGCCCTTGAAGAATGTACAGACATGAAATGAATGAAGAACACGGGCTATACATACTTGATAGCATGCATCAATGTACAGACTTTAGACATGATGCAATGTATAGACTTGACTGCACAGAGACGCTAAGTGAGACGCAGCTTAACAAGCACTGACTTGATGCTCACACGGCTGTACATACTTGCATGAGACGCTGGGTGAGACACTAAGTGAGACGGTGCATGAATGATGACACAGGCTATACAGACTTTGAATGATGCATGCACAAAGACGCTAAGTGAAACGGTTCATGAACGATGACACAGGCTGTACAGACTTTGAATGATGCATGCAACAATGATGTACAGACTTGCTGGTGTGTAGACTTTGTGTGTGTGTGCGAGACAATGTATAGACTGGATGTCGTGCAACACACAAACTGTACAGACTTGCTGTGACATGTGTTCAGACGACACCAATGTACAGACTTTGCATATGCAATGTGCATGCGATGCGATGTACAGACTTTCTGTAATGAACGATGCCGAAATGCATTGACTATGGCTAATATATGTATAGACTGTGCAGACATTGTATAGACTTGGAAAGCTTGAACACGAACAGGATGCAATGTATAGACTTTGAGTAAGACGCTGAGCGAGACTGGCCGATGTACAGACTTTGAAAGACGATGCATGCACAAGCCAACGATGTATAGACTTTGCCAATATACAAACTTTATGTTCAATATGAAGACGTTGTACAGACTTGCTAAGTCTGGAGATAAGCATGAACGCACAATGCACAGACTATGCGTGTGCATGAATGGACTATGAGTACATGACATTGCCTTACGTCTGTATGCAACAGAGTGTATAGACTTTATATGCATGGACACTATGTAAAGACTTTGCGTGCAAGACACTGAATATGCAAGAGCGATGTACAGACGAGTGCACAGACTATATGCTTAATGCAATCGTGCTATGGCATGCAGCAACTGTTAATGCACCGATGTCATATGACAGATGAACACTTAAAGCAAATGATGCATAGACCTTAAACCATGACTCATAGTATGTCATTATCAAAACCAGGGTTCCAACAATTTAGGTCGGCTTCCCTCAAGTAATCGGCTCTCTCCCGCTGTGTAGTCTTGAAAGTGGTCCTTTTTCATCTCCTTCTGTCCCTCTATTCAAAAAGTTGTCTTCACCAAAGTTGTTCCTCTTTCAACGATCTACAATTTCTTCTTCTACTCCGTTGGCCAGTTCTGCACTGTTTGTGAGCTATTCACATTTTTTCGGCATGTTGTGTTGTTCACCTAGATCCCAGATTTTTTTCTCTCTATTCTAGCCCCATTTTCTCTTCTTCTGATCATTTTCTCATCTTTCTTTCTTCATAAAAGTTGTTCCTCTCTTAGTTATCTACAATTTCTTCTTCTACCACTTTCACTAGTTCTGCCCCGTTTGAGAGATACGGTTCAATTTCAAAAGTCACGCGCAGTCTACCTAGAACTTTCCTTCATCAATGTGAAGGTCTAGTGTAGGTGCGTCACAACGATGTGAAGGTCTAGTATAGGTGCGTCACATCCCATTTAACGGTCTATCGTAAGACCGTTAGAGCACATGTGACGGTCTTATAGTAGACCGTCACACCCAAACTCGCCCGAAATCACCCCGTTCGACCCCTAGAGCGTGGCGGTCCTACCCTAGACCGTCAGAGCAATGTGGCGGTCCAACGATAGACCGCTACACACAGTAGAGAGTCCAATTTATGCTGGACTCTGTCTCGAAAACTGCGTGGCGAGCCTATCTTACAGATCCCATAACTTCTTCAATTCTTATCCAAATTGATCCCCATTTTTTCCTACTTCTAGCCCTTTGTATTATCTTAAATTTGATTCATAGAAATCAAATTTTCATTGGCTATATCTCTAGGGATCTGGGTCGCAAGATCGGGATTTAAGCATCCTGGTACAACTAAAACTCTGTTTTCTAGTGCGACGGGGATACATTCCAAGAGCCATATCTTCTAGAATCCTCCTCCAAATTGATCCCCGTTTGTTCCTATCTCTTGTCCTTAGTATTATCTCGAGTTTGATATAGAGAACTTGATTTATCTTGGACTATATCACCGAGAATCATGATAAGAAGATGGGACTTTCTTACAAAACTCTATAAAAACTGCCCAGTTCACAGTCGCAACAGGGGGGGCTCTTTCTTGGTTCGGGGTGAAGCCATGCTGCAATTCCAACTCACAACTTCAACCTTGACTTGAAGAGGGAAGTATTAACTTTCCATTGCATCCTTCTGGGCTTGATTTTATGATCTATATTCTTAGTTCTCTTCCTCTTAAAATCACAAATCATCACAATTTTCTGTACTTTTCTACTACATATGCGTTTTCCCCCATTTTGCACCGATGATTTCTCTCTATTCTCTCAATCAAATCTCGTGATTTCAAATCTCATACATGCACAATACACACACCTATTATTTCCACCCTTCCACAGGGGTTAAAAACCTCTCCCCGGTGAGTTTACCCTCAATTTCTACCCCTATTTTATCACTGCGGGATTGATGCTACACATGCATGTTCTAATGAGTTTTTTTGTCCTTATTTTGGCTTTGTTTTGTAGGAGAGCATGAATACAACGTGAGGCCCATTTCCTCTAGCCGGCTGGAAGGAGAGGAGGTTTGAATCCACAAAGTTCCCTGCACTTCGTTTGTCAAGCGCGATCAAGTTTTCTTTCCAAGGTACACGGCGCCATTATTTACACTTCTTCATCCTTTGCCGTTGTTAATCCTTGGTGGCGATCACGGTCAATTCTTCTATTCATTACCCCCTTGTTCATACTTCTATGATTGCTTCAAATACTCGCATGGTTAGTTAAGGGGGCGCGGGGTAGATTAATCCATCTACACCCTCTTGTCACTTGAGGAGAGGGGGTAGTATGTGAAGCTACTCCAAGAATTCCGAGAGTGCTTTGCTTGGAATTACAAGGAGATGCTAGGCCTTAGCCCTGCAATTGCCCAGAACATCTTGGCCATTGATCCTAAAATCGAGCCGGTGAAGCAATCGCCCAGGCGAATGAGGCCCGAACTAGCAAATCAAATATGCAAAGAGGTTGACAAGCTGAAAGACGTTGACTTCGTGGCTGAAAATCAATATACCACATGGCTGGCAAACATTGTGCCCGTCAAGAAGAAAAATGGCCAGATCTGAATCTGTGTAGATTTTCGGGACCTGAATAAAGCCTGTCCGAAGGATGATTTTCCGGTGCCAATCACCGAAGTGATGATCGATGCCACCATCGGCCATGAGGCCTTGTCGTTCATGGATGGGTCATCCGGATATAATCAGATCTGGATAGCATAGTATGAAAGAATCCACACAGCTTTTCGGTTGCCTAAAGGGATTTTCCATTACAAGCGGATGCCCTTCGACCTCAAGAATACTGGTGCCGCCTACCAGAGGGCGATGAGAAAAATATTCAACGAGTTGCTCTATAGCAAAGTCAAATGCTACATCGACGACTTGGTCGTCAAAACAAAGAAGAGGGAGGATCATCTCGCTGCCCTCAGAATTATATTCGAAAGGCTGTGTCTGCATGAACTGAAGATGAACCCGATGAAGTGCGCTTTTGGCGTCTCCAGCGAAAAATTCCTGGGCTTCGTCGTCAGATATCGGGGAATTGAAATAGACCCCGCAAAAATCAAGGCTATTCAGGAGCTACCTCCGCCAAGGAATCTGACAGAATTACGGTCGTTGCAAGGCCGGCTAGCCTACGTTCGTAGGTTTATCTCAAACCTGTCGGGGCGGTGCTAGCCATTTCATAAGTTAATGATAAAGGATGCCCCATTCCAATGGAGCGAAGAATGCCAGAAAGCTTTTCACCAGTTGAAGGAATATTTGAAGACCCCGCCAGTGCTGGGGACACCTGTTAAAGGGCGGCCGCTGATCTTGTACATAGCTGCCACTGAATGTTCTCTGGGGGCAATGCTGGCCCAAAACAACGAAGAAAGAAAAGAACAAGCTTTATACTACATCAGCCGAAGATTGGTCGGGGCCGAAGCAAAATACACACCCATTGAAAGAGTCTGTCTCGCTCTTGTGTTTGCACCTAAGAAAATGAGGCACTACATGCTGTCGCATGAAGTCACATTGATATCCAGGGCCGACCCGGTCAAATATATACTCTCCCAGCTGGTCTTGAAAGGGCGACTGGGCAAATGGGCTGTCATTCTCATGGAGTTTGACATTTCTTATTTGCCACAAAAGGCCATCAAAGGCCAGGCCATTGCAGATTTCTTTGCAGCACATCCAGTGCCTGCAAATTCTCATCTGATCATAGAGCTCCCCGAAGATGAAACTTTGGAGGTGGGCCAAATTCAGCAAGCCACTTGGCAGCTATATTTCGACGGTGCGTCGAGAATAGAAGCACCCCCGTCTGGGCGAACAAGAATAAGAGCAGGGGCGGGCGTTGTCCTCAAATCCCCCGAAGGAGAGGTGTTACACACCTCTTACTCCATTAACAAGGCCTACACAAACAATGAAGCAGAATATGAATCCCGAATAATCGGTCTCCAGCTATCCCTCCAGTTGGATATCCATATGCTGCAAGTGTTTGGGGATTCAATGCTGATCGTCAAACAGATTCAGGGACAATTTGAAGTCCGAAAAGTTGAATTGCTGCCTTACCATGCCAAGGCGAAATAGCTCATGCAGAAGTTTTACTTGGTTGAAGTAAACCACATTGGCCGAGGTCAGAATGCACAGGCCGATGCATTAGCAAAGCTAGCAAGCTCACTGGCAGTCTCGCCAGATGGGTCACTCAACATACGGGTGATCAACAGACGGCAAGTCCCCAGCATGATAGAGGAAGACACATGTGAATAAGAACCTGAAGTGGTTACTGCAGAAACAGTCAGCTCACCTGACTGGCATGAGCCCCTCATGAAATAGTTTAAACACCAGCAACTGCCCAAGCAAAGAGAAGAAAAGATCAGGTTGATCTGAATGAAAGACTCCTATGAACTGAGGAGCGGAATCCTATTCCGAATTATGGCAGATGCCAAGAAAAAGATACTCCTTCGATGCCTCTCAATAGAAGAAGCGTGGAGGGTGATGAAAGAAGTACATGCCGGGTCGGCCGGAGCACACCAGGCTGGGCCGAAAATGAAATTGAAATTAAAAAGTTGGGCTACTATTGGCCGACAATGTTCGACGACTGTTGCAAATATGCCAAGTCGTGCCAAAAATGCCAAGAGCATGCCACAGTCCCTAGGCGGCCTCCAACACAGCTACATCCAACAGCACCCAGTTGGCCTTTCGCCCAATGGGGAACAGACGTGGTGGGTCCATTCCCCCCATCCTCCTCAGGGTGCAAGTATATCTTAGCAATAATAGATTACTTCTCCCACAGGGCGGAGGCTGTTGCCCTGAAAGAAGTCACAGGAGAAATTGTAGCCCGATTTATCCGGAGAAATGTAATATTCTGATTCGGCATTCCCGATCGAATCGTCTCAGACAACGGAAGTCACTTCCGAAATCAGAAGGTCTACAAGTTGGCCGAAAAATACAAGATTGACTGGAGGACATCCACTCCGTACAACCCACAGGTAAATGGGTTGGCTGAAGCCTTCAATAAAAAACTATGCACCCTCCTCGCAAAGACTGTCAGCTCTCATAAAAAAGACTGGGAAGACAAGATGTACGAGGCACTTTAGGCATACCGTACAGTCTACAAGACCCCAACGGGTTGCTCACCTTTCTCCTTGGTATACGGCTCCGAAGCAGTCGTCCCCATTGAATTAGAAGTACCCTCATTGCGGGTCGCAATTCAGCATGGTTTGGTCAGAGACGACCGAACAAACGTAGAGCGAAGACTGGAGGAGCTCTCGGACTTGGAAGGGAAGCGACTCCGGGCCCAGCAGAATATATAGGTCTACCAGGCCCGCATAGCCCGCGCCTTCGATAAGCTCATCAAGGAATGTGAATTCAAGAAAGGTGACCTTGTGATGGTCAAAAGAAGAGAAGTCATGGCTGCCAACTACAAGGGTAAGCTGAATGAAAACTGGCTCGGGCCATACGTCGTCCAGAAAGTCTACGAAGGAGGAGCATATGTAGTCGTCAACCATAGGGGGGAGACTCAACTCTCGCCCCTTAATGGAAGACACTTGAAACTATATCATGCACCACTTCCCTAGCTCGATGAGCAGCTGAAGCCCCTGCCCCAGGCGGAACAAGAATGTTTCTTAGATCTCCCGTGAGACTATGCAATACCTATTCAAAAAAAAAGGGGAATAAAGAAAATTATTGAAGTCATTAGGGGAAGCTGATTAATCAATTCCAACCAAGATGCGAAGCTCCCCCTCTAGTCCAGACCATCGCGTCTCGGTTGAATAACCAAACAACTACATCCCATGTGGCAAAAAAAAAACCTGCTTCCAGCTCAACGCTGCTTCATCCCGTCCCATTGATGCATAAAACTAGTGGCTTAGACCTTCCGTCTGGAGCCATGAAAAAAAAAGCCTTGCTTTGGCACTAACCCCGTGTCAATGAATAAACCACGTCGGTCCCCGACTCCCTGTCGGCATCGATGAACAAACCAGTGGCCCAGACCTTCCGTCCGAAGCCATGAACAAAAAGACCCTTGCTTTGGCACTAACCCCGTGTCAATGAACAAACCACGTCGGCCCCCGACTCCCTATCAGCATCGATGAATAAACTGGTGGTCCAGACCTTCCGTCTGAAGTCATAAACAAAACGACCCTTGCTGTGGCACTAACCCTATGTCAATGAACAAACCACGTCGGCCCCCGACTCCCTGTCGGCATCGGCGAATAAACCAGTGGCCCAGACCTTCCGTCTAAAGCCATGAACAAAAAGACCCTTGCTTTGGCACTGACCCTGTGTCAATGAACAAATCACATCGGTCTTCAACTCCCGGTCGGCATCGATGAACAAACAGGTGGCCCAGACCTTCCGTCTGAAGCCATGAACAAAAAGACCCCTGCTTTGGCACTAACCTTGTGTCAATGAACAAACCACGTCAGTCTCCGACTCCCTATCGGCATCGATGAATAAACCTGTGGCCCAGACCTTTCGTCTGGAGCCATGAACAAAAAGACCCTTGCTTTGACACTAACCCTGTGTCAATGAATAAACCACCTCAATATCTCAATTTCCAGTCCCACCGATGAATAAACCCGCAACTCGGACCTTCCGTCCGAAGCTATAAACAAAAAAAAACCCTCCTTTGCTTTGGCTCGGACCTTCCGTCCAGGTCGATGAATAAAAAGAACCCTCTTTGCTCAGCCCGGACCTTCCGTCCAGGTCGATGAACAAAAGAACCCTCTTTGCTCGGCTCGGACCTTCCGTCCAGGTCGATGAACAAAAAAAAAAAACCTCCACTGCATCAGCTCGGACCCTCTGTCTAGGTCGATGAACAAAAAGAACCCTCTTTACTCGGCTCGGACCTTCCGTTCAGGTCGATGAACAAAAAAAAACCTCCATTGCTTCGGCTCGGACCCTCTGTCCAAGTCGATGAACAAAAAGAACCCTCTTTGCTCGACTCGGACCTTCCGTCCAGGTCGATGAACAAAAAGAATCATCTTTGCTCGACTAGGACCTTCCGTCCAGGTCGATGAACAAAAAGAAACCTTCTTGCTTGGCTCGGACCTTCTGTCCAAGTCCATGAATAGAAAGAAACCTTTGTACTTGGCTGGGACCTTCCGTCCTAGTCTATGATAAAAAAAAACCTCTTTGCTGGGCTCGGACACTCCGTTTGAGTCGATGAATACACAATTTTCCTTATATCAACAAAAGTCATCAACTCCCTCTCGGGATTGGCCTCACCCGATCGGCTTGGGCCTCTTGCCTAGGCCGACACATTAACTATGTTTCTTTTCTTCTGTATCTATCCCATGCCGATGACTAAACTCCCACTCTGACATGCCCGTCTGTGTGCCTACGCGGTGAAGTGGTTCCCTCATCCCTTCACTGAAGGAGTGAGCGCTTTCCCGCAAACTCGCACCAGACCAACATTCCACTAGCCTGGAAGAACAAACATCTCATTAAAGGACTCTACACTCGCGGGCCCCGCGCACTCGTCCCTTGCTTGCGCCACCCGCGAGTGGGGGGCATTTGTGGACGTCAAAAAATGATGATGAAGATGACACAGCACTTACGTCTCTGCGTCCCAGAGCAAGTTGAAGACAGAGATGCCAAATAAACCCCATACCTTGCCCAATCAGGACGAGAACGCGCTTGGTGGTCCGCTACCCGATAAGGTAGCCCCTCAAGCAGAAGATATGGCCACGACTCTCCAACCGGCTATGCCGAAGCCCAAATTGAGAGAAAACCCCGGAGTTCGGACACGGGTTCGACGTGTGCTGGAAATCACTCGAGGTCCCGAACTGGGGCCCAAAGGCTTCCAACCAAACACCGCGAAGGCAATGCATTGAAATCGGAGCATTCCGAGAATACAAACGGTCGTCTGAACGGCCAAAATCTCGAGATAAAGCCCAAACTGTCGCGACCAACACCTAAACCGGCGCGCCCCCCTTGGCTTCCTTAAATCGGCACGCTCCCTTCTCCCTGGGGGTCTTAAACCGGCGCGCATCACTATTCATGGCATTGTTCATGCACTATTCATCACTATTCATAGCACTATTCATCACTATTCATGCACTATTCATGAGTGGTTAATCCGGCACCGTTTAAATCGGCGCGCCCATGCCATTTCCCCTTGCATTGTGCTACTCCGGCGTCGCCAAAATCGGCGCGCCCCATGGCCTTTGCCCCCCTCTTTCCTTGGCATTAAAACGGCACGCTCATTGCCATTTCATCCTTAAACTGGCGTGCTATCTTTGCACTTGCCAAATGCTTAATACGGCGCGCCCATCTTCACCCTACTGTTGCATTGTTAAAATGGTGCGATGCTTTTTGTTTGTGAACCCGGGGTGCCTTAATCCGGCACGCAAAGTGTGGCGCCGTGTCAACCTGTGCCAGCCCATCTTGCTTTCGGCCCTGTGTTTCCCGCAGACAGACGAACCGAGAGTCTCATGAAGCAGAGAAGTCTCCTGACATCACCTAACAATCCGTCGTCCAAGCCCTGGGAAGTCATAAAGAGTCGGCTACCAACTCCTCTGTCGGGGGGAAAGATAGAAAGAAGCTTCTGGTAGCTTTCTTCCCCAGAAGATACCTCCCCTGCATCCTCTACGGGAGAACAGAAGTATAAAAAGGGTCAAGGAAGAGAAGGAAAGGGTTCGGCTGGGCATTCTACTTCCACGGATCCACGGATTCAAGGGTTGCAGAGAGTAGAAGAGAAGAAGAGAAGAAGAGAGGTGAGGGTGAGAAGAGAGTTTGGGAAGGGGGAAGAGCTTGTGCCCTATCACCCTCTCCGTGGGTGCTTTCCCTTCTTCCTCCCCCTTTGTTTCCTCTTGCTTTCGGGGTAGATCCCCTGTTGTATTTCAATCTTCCCCAGGTTTGTGGATGAATAAGAGAGTTATCTTCTTACAAATACTCGTCCCGTCTCGTTTATCGTCACCCGTGAGTTGTGAGAGCTCTTGAAGGCTAGTCCTCGAGATTCTTTTTCCGCACTCACATCTGGGTTATCGGATCGCCATGAGGTCAGCATTCTGACGTTCACCCTGGAGCAATCCGTTTGGTGTTCCTCTATTTTCTCTGGCAAACCTCAGTCCAGGGAAGATGCTGCCCAATTTTCGCTAGAAACAAGAACACATAAGAACAAACGAACAAACTAAGCTCTCTGGAGATAAGAACAGCATATGTTTAAAGGCCTTGAATCAAACTGAACCTCTGAGTTCCTGCACAGCAAACCTTTCTAATAAAACATCCAAACTCTCATGCTAATTCACCTTAACAAATGATTAAAACACTTAAACTTCCTCTCTACAAACCCAATCCATCCCTCGGACGAACAAATCAATCATCAAGATAACCTGCGGGTGAAAGAAAGAAGAAACAGAATGAAATAAAACCCACAGAGCCTAACCTGGCGGGCCCCCTAATCCGGCGCGGGTTAATCCGGTGCGGTACCCCCCCACGCCGGAATGGCTTCACACTCAAAATCACTTTCGAATTCTTGGAATGAATAGTGCTTAAATCCGACGCGACATTCATCATTTAGCCTATTCCGACACGCCTCACTATTCATTGCCCTTAATCCTACGCGCCCCCTTTTGCTGCCCTAATCAGGCGCACCCCCTCTTTATTACCCTATTCCGGCGCGCCCCTGGCCTCTTTTGGACCCCCCCCCCTTTATCCTGCATGCCCCCCTTTGTGCTGCCCTATTCCGGCGCGCCCCTGGCCTCTTTTGGACCCCCCCTTTATCCGGCGTGCCCCCTTTGTGCTGCCCTATTCCGGTGCGCCCCTTCTTCATCCTGCTATAATTGAAATTTTCTTTCGGGGGCTCTGCCCCCGGAAACCCCCGTAAGGGGCGCTGCCCCCTTGACCCCCGCGACCTGATCGCGCAGGTCGATCTACGTGCGAGGGCGCACGTTGGCGAGTTCGGGCTTCACACTTAACAATTCGCTTCCCCGGACTGTGCGTGAAGAGAAAAGTAGCGATGCCCCGTGGTATCGGACGTGGACCTCGGAACCCCCGATATGGTCATGGTCCGAACACATCTCGGGCCAATAGTTCATTAATTTGACCCGTCTTTACCGGGATCCAGTCCCGCACTCATATTAAAATTGCCGTACCTATGGCAGACATCCGTATGGCTTTGTCTTCACCTTTGATGCTTCAAGTGCGGACTCTTGTCCGAACAACGAATGGTCTGTTAGTGACCGACATATATACCGGGATCTAATCCCGCACTTGCATTAAACTTGCCGTACTCATGGCAGACATTTATCCAGTTTGTCATCGTCTCTTACGCTACAAACACAGACTTTCGTCCGAACAAGAAATGGTCCGCCAGTGACCGACATATGTACGTTTGTGAACGTTTAAACCCCAATGTGGGGTTTGTTTAAACGCAATCCGAGATTTCACTCTCGCTTCCATTACTATGAATTTCAGACCATCTGGCCCCCTTTTCCGGTGATTAATCAAGGGTTTTCTCCTCTCCGAGAGGATGTAATTAACGTCATAGCCTTTATGGTATGACAGGTTCTCAGTCCCGACACGATACACACAATCGTCTGATTAGTCAGATCGAGCACACCATGGGCTTCTTTCAAGCCCGCATAAATCGTCACCTAGGTGACTGGCACGCCCTCGCACTAATAAACCGAACAAACGAACAAAAGGATGAATAAACTAATAAAAATGAGCAACGTCCTGAAAGAGCGTCTACATTGGGACCCAAGAAACTCTGGGTTCCAAATCACTCTACTTAATTCCCTTGCAGGTATGCCTGGCAGCCCATCACAACAAATGGTATCTGGACAGTGGCTGTTCCAGGCACATGACCGAAGACAAAGCTAAATTCTACACTTTGATAAAGAAAGATGCTGGTCATGTTACTTTCGGAGGTAATACCAAGGGTAAAATAATTGGCTCAGGAATGGTTGGTAAGTGCTCTTCATCCTGCATTGAGGAAGTTTTATTAGTTGAAGGGCTAGCCTATAATCTTTTGAGCATTAGTCAATTATGTGATAAAGGCCATAAAGTTATTTTTGATTCTCTTGCATGCACCATATTTGAACCAAATTCAGAATCTGTGAAATTCATTGGCAGGAGAATTAATAACATCCATATGGTAGATTTGGATGATGTAGCACACACTAATCTTTGTCTTAGTGTAAATAAGGATGACCTAGCCTTTCTGTGGCATCATAGATTAGGTCATGCTAGCTACAGTGTGCTTCACAAACTAAATAAGCATAAGTAAGTAAAAGGGCTTCCTGAAATATCATTCAAAAGCGACAATAAAATTTGTGAGGCATGCAGTCAATGTAAACAGACTAGAAACTCCTTCAAATCTAGAATAGAAAACCTATCTTCTAAACCGTATGAGCTAATTCACATGGATCTATTTGGACCCACAACATATGTTAGCTTATCTGGTAAAAGATATGGTTTTGTGCTTGTTGATGATTTTTCTAGATTTACATGGGTTTTCTACCTGTCTCACAAAAATGAAGCTTTTGAAGAATTTCAAGAGTTCTTTTATAAAATAAAATAGTCTAATGATCATGGCATCTTGAATATCCTTTCTGATCATGGTGGTGAGTTTGTTAACTCACAATTTTATGACTTTTGTAGGGTGAATGGCATCACTCACAGATTCTCCTCACCAAGGACGCCTGAGCAGAATGGAGTGGTGGAAAGGAGAAATTGAACTCTGGTTGAGATGGCTCGGACTATGCTAGGGGAAGGTAACTTACGAAGGAAGTTTTGAGCAGAGGCTATCAACACATCATGTTACATAATAAATAGAGCCCTGGTAAGACCCAAAACTCAATTAACTACTTATGAGATTCTGAAAGGTAAGAAGCCTTCTCTAGCCCACTTCAAGGTCTTTCGCAGTAAATGTTTTGTTCATATTAATTCGAAAAGAGATCTTGATAAATTTGAACCAAAAAGTGAACCTGAAAATTTTCTAGGTTACTCAGATCAATCCAGAGCCTATAGAATTTTTAATTTCAAATCAAACACTATTGAAGAATCTCCTCACGTTGTCTTTGATGAGTCTACAACTAATTCTGATATTGATTTCTACAGGAATAAAAGTGATGGAGAAATTTTAAATAATGATGAAAAACAAAATGAAGAGTCTGTTGAGGAAGGTGAAGCAGAGGCTCGAACTACTCAGGGGGAGGTAAATGAGAATTCAGGTAATCAAGTCATTAACCTTAAATTTCTTAGAGATCATCCCCTTGAGAACATTATTGGTGATGTAAATGAACCAATGAGAACTAGAGCACATTCCAGAATTGAAAATGAATTAAATTCAGTTGCCCTAGTATCTCAGACTGAACCCAAAAATATAGATAGTGCCCTTAAGGATGAACACTGGATTAATGCCATGCATGATGAACTTAGTCAATTTGATAGGAATAAAGTCTGGCATTTAGTTCCTAAACCCTCACATGGCAACATAATTGGCACAAAATGGGTTTTTAGAAATAAATCTGATGAGCAGGGTAACATCATTAGAAATAAGGCTAGACTATTAGCTCAAAGGTACAACAAAGAATTTGGTATTGATTTTGAAGAATCCTTTTCCCCTGTAGCTCAGCTAGAAGCCATTAGAATTCTTCTAGCTACTGCATGCAGTCTAGGAATAACTTTGAAGCAGATGGATGTCAAATCTGCCTTCTTAAATGGAGAAATAAAAGAAGATGTTTATGTTAAACAACCCCCTGGTTTTGAATGCCTTGATTTTCCTGATCATGTCTATAAACTTGATAAGGCATTATATGGGTTGAAACAAGCTCCCTGAGCATGGTATGAAAGACTGAGCAATTTTCTCTCAGAAAAAGGATTCGCAAGAGGTAAGGTTGACCAGACACTATTCACAAAGGTATGCGAAGATAAAATTCTGCTTATTTAAATCTATGTAGATGATATAGTGTTTGGATCAACTGATCCATTAATGTGTGAGGAATTCTCAGCTCTAATGACTAGTGAATTTGAAATGAGCTCGATGGGAGAACTGAAGTTCTTTCTTGGATTGTAGGTTAATCAAACCAAAAAGGGAACTTTCATAACTCAAGAAAAGTACTTGAAGGATTTGTTAAAGAAATTCAAGATGGAAAATCTCAAAGCAATCACAGCACCAATGGGGACATCTACCTGTCTTGATTCTGATCCGTCAGGTAAAATGGTAGATCCCAAACACTACAGAGGTATGATCGGATCCTTACTATATCTTACTGCATCTCGTCCAGACATTCAATTTTCAGTATGTTTATGTTCTAGATTTCAAGCATGTCCCATGGATTCACACTTAATTGCTGTAAAACGGATCTTTAGATATCTGTCTGGCACCCTTGACCTAGGATTATGGTATCCTGCTAAGTGTGAACTAGACCTTTTAGCTTACACTGATGCATATTATGCTGGGTGTAGAATTGATAGGAAAAGCACAAGTGGATATTGTCAATTCCTTGGTGGGTGTCTAGTCTCTTGGGCATCTAAAAAATAACACACTGTAGCCTTGTCCACGGCTGAGACAGAGTATGTGGCTGCAGGGAACTGTGATGCCCAAGTGCTCTAGATCAAACACCAGTTATTTGACTATCATATAAATCTTGGTTGCATCACAATTATGTGTGATAACACTAGTGCTATTTCCTTAACTAAAAATCCAGTTCATCATTCCAGGACAAAACATATTGAAATCAAACATCATTTCCTTAGAGATGAAGTCAGTAAAAAGGAAATTGGACTTGAATTCATTGAGTCTGAAAAACAAATTGCTGACATCTTTACAAAGCCTTTGGGTAATGAAAGATTTAAATTCTTAAGAAGAGAATTAGGCTTGTGTAGATTTCTCCATGATGATTGACTCAAAACTCTTTCTTGAATTACTGTTTTAGTGGTCTGAAAATAAATGTGTCAGCTTGTCTTTGAATAAATAATTTTTGATTTTTGAATAATTTTTGTGCATAGATGCATTGCTAAATAAAATTGCATATAGATAGGGGGAGTTTTTCTTCTAGATCACACATCAGTTGATTTTGCCATATGCCAACTAAGGTCTGAACCTACTACATTTCATGCACTACCAAGGTCAATGCAGGTCTTTGCTATGAGCATTTGAGTTCGATGCGTGTTTTTGCACCGACTATAAGTCAATGCATGTCTTGCACATAGTCGATGCATAATCTGAGCATTCTGCATACAAGGCCAGTGCACGTCCCTGCCTTATAGCATGAAGGTCTGTGCATCTTGTGTCTTTCACATAACAGGTTGGTGCATCTATGTACCACTCACATGCAATAGTCGGAGCATTGTCTGCCTCATGCATGTTAAGGTTGGTGCATTATGATGACAGGGGGAGTTCAGTAAAGTCTGATCTGAGTACAACTCATTCTACTCTCCCTTCATTCTCAGAAATTCTCATCACATGGCATCAATTGCATCAATTGGCCTTGTTTGAAACTACTCCCATCACATTGTGGCACTGTCACTCCTCTTGAAACTCCTTATGAGCTGCTTCTTTGGTTCAATGTCTATTCCCTCATTCTGAATGGCAGACTGTCCTAAAATTGGTTCATTATTTTGAGTAGCAATTATTACAACTCTTCTTTTATATGAATCACATTGACTCCTTGAATGAACCGAAGGTTTAATTTTAATAGACTGTAGGGTTTAAAGACTGTTTTCAGAAAATAAGGTGATAGAAACCATTTTATAGCTCTCAACCTTTCTTTCATGACTATGACAGATAAGATCTTCACAGTATCTGAAAATGACAGACTTAGTGAAGACTAGGCTAAGAAACTCAGAAAGTGTATTGTCTTTAAACAAGTCACTTTGAAAGTTAAAGGGCAGCAACAATAAAATAATCTGTAAAAGCAATGAATAAAGTGGCGGAGCAATGACTGCGTTGCACTGAGAAACTGAACCCTCCATTAAAGTAGTGGAGAGGATCTCATGTCATGAAGTGATTCATGTTACCTCTGTTCATATGGTCAAATCTATAGGGTAGGTTTTACTGAGTAACTGAGGGTACTGGCATCTTATAAACGTGTACCCTTAATGTCAAAGGTGTAAATCATCTGTGTAATTTTTGATCAGAGACAGATATGGTAGTTTATGCTTAGTAACTGGGGGTACTAGCGTCTAACCCACGTATACCCTTAATGTCAACGGTATAAATGCCACTTGTATGTTCACTGAGTTCAGATTCAAAATCAGAAGTGAAAAAGACTTGTTGTAACCCTTCAAATTCAAAATTCACTAAGTGTCAATTATTTAACCTCAATACTTTTTCAGGTCACTCTCCTTGATATTTATTAATTCTGAAATCAATAGGATACAGTCTTGACCTAGTCAATCATGATCATGTGACTTAGGTTCATTGCTATAAACGGATACTATATCCTATTTCAGAAAGTCAGTAAATTCACTCTACCTTCTATAACTGTTAAACCTGATATTTATCAAGAATGCACAATGATTGATTCTTATATCTAAAGAATTGTCCAATAATATGCTTATATTCTAAACCATTGCACAGTGTGTTATTCTGTCTCCTACTTTTTCCGGCATCCCTTCTTATCTTCGTCTATCTCCGTCACTCCGTATTTGCTGATGGCAAAGGGGGAGAGATTATTCAGGCGTCTCCTTCTCTATCCTTCTCTATTCTGGAATGAAGGGGGAGAGATTGAGATCATAGGAAAGACTATGCTTATAGGGGAAGAGATTCTGATGGCTAAAGGGAGAGAGAAGGGAAGAGAAAGATTTCATGAAAGATTTCATCATATTATTTTTCTAGAAAGATTTCATTATAGTTTGCTTAAGGGGGAGGAGTCTTTCATTCAGGGGGAGTTGGGCTTTTGTCAATAATATCTGAATGTGCTTAATGTCTCGTCAAAGTATATCATTTCTCATGCATTTATTTTGGGGAGTTGCCAGCAACTTTTTAGGTGTTGCCATCATCAAAAAGGGAGAGAATGTTGGGCCTCCTCTGGGATTGTTCAGTAGTGTGTGTGCTGCTGCATGTGCTGAATGTGTTTTGATTGAATGGCAACAGTGAAGTTGACTTGTTTGACGTTATTTTGACCATGATAATGTTGTGTATTTTGATGATCTTTTATATGTCAGATATATATACATAAATCATGTTTGCACACTTACACTAAAACTATCACATTACATTAAACTATCTGACTACAATCATGTTTATTGTGTCAGTGCAAATCTTTGGTCATTCAGTTGCTAAGCGTCTAGGTCGATGCAATTCACTGTTTAGGTCGATGCATCTGTTGTTTGTCTGAAATAAGTCTGTGCATCTCACCGTTGATGTCAGTGTATGCCTTGCATTGCAAACGACTCAGGTCTATGCATGTTTGTGTTTAAGTGAATATTGAGTCGGTGCAATTCCTAGCTTATTCCGTAGAGAGTTTGTGCATGTTGGTGTCTAAGGGACACAAGGTCGGTGCAACCATTGTTGTTGCACGCAAATGAGTCGGTGCATATTGTGTTTTGGGCTCAATAAGTCGGTGCAACTTATTGTTGTACCTCGAACAAGGTCGATGCATTACTTGTCTCACTTTTGCAACCTCTGTGCAAGTTCTGCATCTCACACGATCTAACTCGATGCAATCACTGGAGAGGTCGGTGCAAGTTTTAGTATAACTATGCACATAAAGTCTGAGCATGTTACGTTCTTAGCACATGGAGCCGGTGCAACTCTTGCACTATTCACATCAGGTCCGTGCTTGCCTTTCATACATATGCATAGGTTACATAATGAGTCGGTGCACATTTCTTGTATGTGCACAGAAGGTCTGTGCAATCCTTTTCCCTTGGAAGTGCAAGGTCTGTGCACGATAGGTTTATAGCTTGTTGGCTCGGTGCAATCGTTGATTCTTGCACACATAATGTCAGTGCATGGTTTTCTTACAGCCTAATAAGGTCAGTGCATGTTATAATTCATGCATATTTGAGTCCGTGCACTTTTACTCTCATGCTCTGTTAAGTCTGTGCAATTCTTATGATTGTCTAACTGTCTTATTCTGACTGAGTGTCTAACATTCTGACAGGACACTTGTTCGTAAAGTTTAAGGAATGCACGTGATCCAAGACTGAAGGCTGAGCTATGCTCGTGACACGTGGAAAGTCGTTAAGCTCAGATGCTGCCACGTGGCCTTGGATCTCAGATCTGGACGAAAAGCTTGGGCAAGAAATGTGGTTTCCACACGCCCTCTTTCTGCTGCACATATAAAGAAAGAAACTATTCGCACAGAAGAAAGTGATGCGTAGAGAAAATCTGTGATCAAGAGATTGAAGCAAAAGAAGTAGAGAGAAGAAGAGCTAACACGATTCAGGAGGGATAGTGCCTGCAAGTTCAGATAGAGAGCTGAGAGAGAGAGATTGGAGAGAAGAAGCAATTGAGAGTCGCCGTCATCGATCTCTTGGTTTAGAACCAGAGCCGATTTGCTCACAGTCTAGAGCTACAGTCTCGTTGTGTTTTTAGTTTTCTGTCTTTCCTTTCGTTTTGTTTTGAAATACTTTTCTTCAAGCTGTGTGTCAGTGGAAAGGATAAGCTGTAAACCTCAGCGGCAGAGGAGGATTCCTCTGGTAGCAAGCTATGAAGCTCAGCGGGTGTAGGGATATAATCCCTGAAGCTGTGGATCAGCCATGAGAATTTGTGAATCAGTAGTAAGCCACACTCAGTTTGAGTGTGGGGTAGATGTAGGCTTGTGCCGAACCACCTAGAATCTCCTGAGTTCTATGTGATTATTGTGTGATCTCTGCTCAGTAGCTTGCATGCATTGTGCTTGTGTTTTGGTTCCAACAGTGCGCAGTTGATTATACAGAACCTGATCGTTTTTCCTTTGCATACATATTCTTCCATTAAGTTGAACTTAATTCAGCAGTAGTAATTCTTTCAATTCCGCATCGGTTTACTTACTGCAGTTAAATTTTAGAGGATAGAAGGTTTTAGAGAGTAGATCTATTCACCCCCCTTTAGATCTTAGAGTCCATCCATTCCCAACAGCTATTACCTACTGAGCGTTCACTCACCTAGTTTTCCCCCTATTTTAGGTAGCTCCGAGTAGGATACGCAAATAGATGGGAATGGGCAAGAGTAAAGACCTGGAGTGGACCCTGATAGGCGTGAACCTTGCTGATGTCATAGTTAGTCGTTGGAGTGGTCATGAAGTTGTTTTAATGAGTCGTTGTATGTTGTTAGTCCAATTGTTCAAATTCGAGTTGTAATCTTCTCTTCGTCTGTTAATTGAGTCGTTATGTAAAAAGGATTTGGAGGTCAGAACTTCTTGTTTACTCTCCTTATGAAGAAGTTGGTGTTTTTCTTTGAAGCTATTCTTTCTTTATTACAGTTGTGCCCTTTTAATCTCGTTATTGCTCTGTTTATCATGAATGATTATAACTGCGATGTTCCGATATTCCACGTCGGGGCGTTATAGTTTTTGTGATATTAGAGCCTAGGTTTTCTAAGTCCCTAGGTTTCTAAGTGGTGTCGTAGAACCCATGACTTTGGTAAAGTCTAAGAATCCAACCCGGTGAGATTGGGTAGAAACTTGGGTTGAGTTAATTAATAAACTCTTAAAGATGTCCGCTAGGCGGTTCTAATTAATTTTTCATGTGTAGGAGTCTGTTCCAATGACAGCTGAGCGTGCGCAATGGAGGGATATGCAATGCACGGTCCAGGGCTTGACTCGGGCTCTCCAGCAAGTAGCACAGGGTGGAGTGGCGGCGCACCATGGAGCTGGGGATCTTCACAGAAATTTTCGTGGGTTGAATCCCTCACGTTTTGATGGTTCAGCAGACCCCAATGAAGCCGAGAACTGGCTAAAAGAGATGGAGCGAATCTTTAGAGTAATGCAGTGCAGTGACCAGGACCAAGTCCTTTTGGCAACTTTCCAACTGGAACGCGATGCTCGTGCATGGTGGGAAGCAGTTGAAGCTACACACGGTAATAGGTGTACATCATGGGAAGAATTTAAAGAGCATTTCAACATTAAATATTTCTCAGATCGAGTACAAGAGAAGAAGGTGGCAGAGTTCGCTTCACTGAAACAAAGAAACTTATCCGTTGCTGAGTATGAGGCGCAGTTCGCCAGATTATCCCGTTATGCTACACACTTGGTATCCACTAAAAAGATGAAGGACAAGCAATTTCTTAATGGACTGAAGCTCCATTACAATAACCAGTTGGCTCCTTTGGAGATTCAGACTTATGCTGAGATGGTGAGAAAGGCTCAAGTTCTCTAAGATACCATAGAGATGACTGAGAGGATCCGAGGAAGGAACACTAAGAAAGAGCAGACCACTAGTTCTGGGAATTTCAAACCCAGCAATGGCAAGAAGAGGCCCACTGGTGGGTCTACTTCATGGAAAGATAAGAAGCCGAGAAGTGATGATAAGCAGTCATGTCCAATTGCATCATCTAAGCCCCTTTGCAAGTACTGTGATCGCCCAGGTCACAAGATGGAAGAGTACTGGCACAAGTTAGGCGCATGTTTGCGTTGTGAGAGTAGGGACCACCGTATCCTTGAGTGTCCTCTTCTATCAGATCAAGCTGCACTGAACAAGTCACAAGGAGGCCAGAAGCAGCACGGCAAGCTCCAAGCCCTTCAAGAGACCGAGGCAGAAGCCACTGAGGAGGGTGGATTGGTTGAAGGTACACTTATTGTTTTTGACAAGCCAGCATTCATTCTCTTTGATACCGCTGCAACACATTCTTTTATTTCTCAAAACTTTGCTAAGTCTTTATCTGTGAAACCGGTATTGATGAATTCTCAACTGGAAATATCAACCCCTATTGGATCGGGTTCTACAATTAAGTATTATTACCCCTCTAGTAAGGTTGTGATTGGTGATCAGATTATGCCAGTTGATTTGGTCTGTATGAAGATGAAGGATTATGATGTAATCCTAGAAGCAGATTGGTCAGCTAGATATGAGGCTAGCATTCATTGTAAGTCTGGCACCGTGTCTTTTTCTAGGCACCCCGAGCTTTCTTTTATCGGGGTTAGGCATTTTAAGTCTGTGCCACTCATTTTCACACTTCGGGCTGAGAAGTTGTTGAGGAAAGGGTGTCAAGCGTATTTGGCATTGGTTTCTTTGACCGACAAGAAGAAGTTGGAATTTAAGGACATTCCGATTGCCAAGGATTTTCCAGAAGTGTTTCCTAAAGAATTGCCATGACTTCCACCTGAGAGAGAGGTAGTCTTCTCCATTAATCTAGTCCCTGGCGCGACTCTAGTTTCTAAAGCTCCGTACCGTATGTCTACTTCGGAGCTAAGAGAATTGAAAGAGCAATTAATGGAGTTACTAGAGAAGAGGTTTATTCGTCCGAGTGCATCCCCGTGGGGAGCCCCAGTATTGTTTGTAAGAAAGAAGGACGGCTCTCTAAGGCTGTCTATTGATTAGCGCCAGCTTAACTAGCTTACTGTCAAGAATAAATACCCGTTGCCGAGAATAGATGAACTGTTCGATCAGATAGTAGGAGCTCAATATTTTTCCAAGATTAATCTGCGGTCGGGGTATCATCAGCTCCGGATCAAGGATGAAGATATCTTTAAGATGGCATTCCGTAGCAGGTATGGGTATTTCAAATTTGTTGTAATGCCTTTTGGTCTAACGAATGCTCCTGTAGCTTTTATGCAGCTAATGAACAGTGTTTTCCATCCCTACTTAGATCAGTGGGTCGTGGTTTTCATTGATGATATTTTGATATACTACAAGAGTAAGGAGGAGCATGCAGGACACTTGAAGATGGCGTTGCAGATATTGAAGGACCATCAGTTGTACGCCAAGTTTAGTAAGTGTGAATTTTGGTTGCAAGAAGTTTCTTTTCTGGGACACATTATTTCTAAAGACGGAATCTCTGTAGATCCCACTAAGGTTGAGGCAGTGAGAAATTGGGATAGGCCTGCGAATGAAACTGAAGTGAGAAGTTTTACAGGGCAAGCAGGTTACTATCTGAGATTTATTAAAGATTTCTCCAAGATTGCAGTACCTTTAACTAGATTGACTCATAAGGAGAATCGATTCGAGTGGTCGAAAGGCTGTGAGCGAAGTTTTCAGACCTTGAAAGAATGTCTGACCACTGCCCCTATTTTGGCCTTGCCTTCAGGAGAAGGAGGTTTTGAAGTTTACACTGATGCCTCAGGCATTGGCCTGGGTTGTGTGCTGATGCAGCACGGAAAAGTGATAGCTTATTCTTCTAGACAGTTGAGGAAGCATGAAGAGAATTATCCTGTCCTTGATTTGGAACTTGCTGCCATGGTGTTTTCCTTAAAGATTTGAAGGCACTACTTGTATGGAAAGACTTTTATAGTATTCTCTGATGACAAGAGCTTGAAGTATCTGTTTTCTCAGAAGGAGCTTAATATGAGGCAGAGAAGGTGGCTCGAGTATTTGAAGGATTTTGACTTCTCTATAGAATACCACCCTGGAAAGGGTAATGTAGTGGCTGATGCTTTGAGCTGCAAGCCGATAATGAAGTTATCTAATCTCATGTTGCAAGAGTGGACATTGCTGGAGCAGTTAGCTAGCTTAGACCTTAATGTTAGTAAGGATCGGGTCATGATTGTTCAGATTCAGATTCGCCCCGAGCTGTTGATGGAAATTAAGATCCTACAGAATAATGATTCAGTGTTAGTAGAAATCAAGGGAAATCTAAGCGACAGACTAGATTTTGTGTTAGCCGATGATGGCAGATTGTTATTCAAGGGAAGGACATGCATCCCTGATATAGCCGAGATAAAGAGCAGGATCCTTGAAGAAGCCCACAGGTTCAAGTATACTATCCATCCTAGAGCTACGAAGATGTACCGAGACTTAAAGTGACCTTTTGGTGGCCAAATATGAAACGAGAAGTGGCAGAGTTTGTAAGTAGATGTCTGGTATGCCAACAAGTGAAGGCCGGGCATTTTAGACCTGCCGGGAAATTAAAACCTCGCGATATACCACAATGGAAGTGGGAGAGTATCGGCATGGATTTCATAATGGTCTTACCGAGAACCCGTGGAGGCTACGATGCAATATGGGTAATTGTGGATCAAGTGACTAAACCTGCGCATTTCTTGTCCATTAAGTCAAAATGGACAGTGGATGTTTTGGCTGCCTTGTATATGAAGGAAGTGGTAAGACTCCACGGAGTTCCTGTGAACATTGTGTCAGACAGGGACCCCAGATTTACTTCACATTTTTATAAAGGATTGCAAGAGTCTTTGGGAACTTGGTTAAACTTCAGTACTGCATTTCATCCTCAGACGGACGGCCAGACTGAGAGAACAAATCAGATAGTTGAGGATATGTTAAGCGCTTGCATAATTGATTTTGGTGGTTGTTGGCATAAGCATTTGGCCTTAATAGAATTTGCCTACAATAACAGTTATCAGTCCAGTATCCAGATGACACCATTCGAAGCTCTTTATGGAAGGAGTTGCCGTTCACCTTTGTGCTGGGATGAGGTAGGCGAGAAGCAATGGCTAGGACCAGATCTCATTTCAGAATCATCCAAGAATATCCAGATTATCTGGGATCATCTACAAGTTGCACAATCAAGACAGAAAAGTTATGCAGATAATAGAAGGAGAGACTTGGAATTTATAGTAGGCGAGCACGTATTTTTAAAAGTTTCACCTATAAGAGGAGTTCGAAGGTTTAGCATTCGTGGCAAGCTAATTCTGAGATTCATCGGCTCGTTTGAGATTCTAGAGAGAGTTGGGGAAGTTGCCTACAGATTGGCTTTACCACCCCAGTTATCTGGATTGCATAATATTTTCCACGTGTCTATGCTGCGAAAGTATGTTTATGACCCCGCGCATGTCATTCAACATGTGGATCTAGAACTAAAAGATGATTTGACTTATGAGGAAAGACCCATCAAGATTTTGGACAGAAAACTACAGCAACTCAGGAATCAGTCTTGAAGAGGTGTAATCTCACGTTGGACCTGAGCTGGGGGATGATCACCGAATAGTGAACTGCAAGAAAAGGAAACGGATCAGGGGGCCCAGGGATGGTTCCCTGGGGAAAACCCTCCGATGCCTAAGTCAGTAGAGCAATGGTGGAAGCTATGAAGAGAGGAGGAAAAGAGAGGCGCGAGATCCCTTTACACCAAGATGGTGAAGTGGTTCCTGCTCAGGGAGTTTAGGCGTGTGTTGGCCCTTACCTTTCGCTGGAGGGAGTCCCAGGTTTAAATAGTGTGCTGGCCTCATGAGTCCCATAAGCTAAGGAGTTTCAGACGAGAGTTACATCCTCAACGTGGGCTCTTTACATCCTCATCGTGGGGTCTTTATAGCCACGAGGAGTCATGGGTCCCTTATCCTCTTAAACTCCTACTCATAATGGGTTTCTCAACGACAGCGTGGATAGGCAATCGTCGGTCGAGCCAAGCATGAAGGGTGCCAACCCTGTCCGGGCGATAGTCATAGCTCAGATGAAGATAGGTCGGAGTGGGCGCTGAGAGCTTGCCTCTATCCTGGTGAAGGGATAACTCGGGCATGGGTCTTCCTCCGTTCTGACCGACGTTCGGGCCTTCCGAGCCTAAGGGCCACCGAGGAAGGGTTTGACCCCGAGTAATCTTATTGGGCTTTTTATCCTAAGTGGGCCCTGTGGGGCTATCACTTGGATGAGCTGGGCCTCGTTTGGTCCTGACGGACCTAGTTCGACTGCTCTTAGATGGGCTACAGAAATCCCCCTCTCCACTTGTCCCCCTCCTACTCCCGAGCTTTAGTAAGCTCGGAAGAGTAGCTGTTTAGGGTTTTGGACCAGCGTGGCTCAGGTGGGTGGAGATCTGGCGGTGTTAGTAAGCCACGTGTCGTGGTCACCTGGGCCCGTAATAATGATGATCCTGATGGATTTGAACTGAAGGGGCCCCCTTTTCTCGGAGGTCGGAACGGCGCGCCACCTTTCGCGCGAGAATATAGGCGTTGCGCGCTTATCGTCGCTCCAGACTCCCTCCATTTTTAGGGTTTGGCTCTCCTTCGTGCTTGCTTTTGGGGCTCTTTGATGCATCGTGAGGACACGACGGAAGAGCAAAGGCTCGCAGCGGCGTTCACGGAGTTGGCGGAGATAACTGCGGAGGAGGTCCGATAGCTTCCCCTTCCTCCAGAGTCTTCGGGGTCCCGGGAGAATCTTTCTTCAAGTTCCTCTTCGGATTTCATGGCGGACCAGCATCCGGATGTCGAAGAGTGGGAGGGCGAGCCTGCGGTGAGGGTGGCGGCTCCAAACTACAGCGAACTGGGGGAGGCAGAGGTGAAACGGCTGGAGAACCAGATTCGTCTACCCCACAAGTTTTTCTTCACCGCGGCTGCCCCGCACGAGTCAAGCTTGGATTCTCGTACGGGCCACATCTGCACCTTTCTACTGTCGTAGAAGGGTTGGTTCCACCTTCCCTTCGAGCCCTTTGTTCTCAAACTTCTTAATTTCTTCCAGTTGGTGCCCGTGCAGTTGGTAGCCAACTCCTATCTTCTTCTTTCCACCTTTCACATCCTCTGCCGTCAATGCGGAGTTCCTCCTTCCTTGGACCTCTTCCACTATTTTTTTGAGTTGAAGGCGCATCCCTCGGCTGGGAAGGGCTTCTATTTCATCCAGGCAAGGCGGAATAGGAGCTGTATCTCCTTGGCCGTGAAGGATTCTTCGCACAAGGGGTGGAAAACACAATTCTTCTGGGTGGGGATCCTTTCGATGGAGGAGACTTGGAGATGTCAAGTAATCCCCAATTTCCATCCGAATATTCCTCCGAGGCAGGATGAGTTTCCTCCGCACGTGGAAGAGTATGCGACTATTTTACTGAAGCATCGTCAGTCCACGGAGGAGCTGGTTACTCCGGAGAACGTCGAGCGGTGTCTTCTTGTGAGGCTGCAGTCGGTAGGTTTCATCGTCATGAATCAGTTTCTTCTTCGGATGTTGAGACCATCTCATTTTCCTGATCATATATTTCTTCTACGCAGACACCAGGTGGCCGACTTTGGAGGAGGCCGCAGAGGTGATCTATCTCGACGGTGACTCGACTGCCGATGAGTCGACTGCTCCCACGGGTCGCTCCCGAGCCAGAGACAAGGGGAAGGGGGCGGCTCAGGGTGAATCTTCTGGGCCGCGGGGGTCCAAGCGTAAGGATCCCATGGAGGGCATGATCCGGGCCACCGTGAAGGCCAAGAAGCTGGCCAAGAAGGCCGGGGCCGTTCTCACAGCCGAAGGCGACCTTGCCGCGGCTCAGCCCTCCTCCGAGCATGATGGGGCCGACCCTAATGGGAGAGCTCTCCCACCCGCTGAGCAAGAGGGGGTCGAGGAGGCTGGGGCTGCTGCTACGGTCGGTGACGATGCTGGCTCGGCTGCCCCTTCGACCGGAGCCGAGGGGGCCGAGGCTGCTTCTACGGTTGGCAGCAGTGCTGGCCCGGCTCTCCCCTCGATAGGATCCGAAGGGGCCGTAGACGAGGCAGGTGACGCTGGGACCACGGCCGGGATTGGGGCATTGACTGAGGCGGGCGACGCTTCAGGTGGTAGTGCAGGTGCCGAACCGGTCCAGGCTGGAGGGTTGGGAGAAAAGGCGACGCAGCTCCGACTGACAGAGGCACGACGGGTGAACGAAGCTGCGGCTCGATCTAGGTCATCCGGCGAGACGCCGACCGAAGAGAGGGTCTCTATTCCGGCGGCCTTGGAGAGGCTCGGCACCCAGGGCCCTCTCTATCAAATATGCCGCGGTATAGCTATGAAGGTGAAGGGGGGAGACAGGCAACACTCCCCATCCGTGGCCCTCGAGACGGTAATGGAGGGTGGCTTGGTCCTGGCCCAGATGGGGGCCACTCTGGCAGAAGCTTACACTCGGTCGGAGTCAGAGCGGGCGAACCTGGCCTGGACCCTTGGTGGGTCAGACAGGAAGATGGCTCGGCTCGCCGAAGAGCGTGATGGGCTTCGGCGTGAGCTTTCCTCAATTAGGGAGCTGGCACGGGTGAGCCAGGTGGAGGCTCGGGCATTGACCAAGCAACTAGCTAAGGCCCGCGAATCACTCGAGAGGAAGAGCAGGCTTCTTGAAGAGGAGGCTGTTGCTCACACTGAGCTAGATGGCCAGTGGGAGGCCGAGCGTGCCGAGCTGGTGGACCCAGCGGTGGAAGCCGAACGCCTTCGGTGGGAGGCCGAGGCTGATCAGGCCGAGGCGGAGAAGCAGGCGGCGGAGGCCGAGAAGTAGACGGCTGAGACCGGACGGAGGTTAGCCGAGGCGGAGCGCGAGAAGGCCGTGCTCGCTGGTAGGGTGGGATCGACCGGGGCGGAGGCGCTCGAGCAGTACAAACACTCGGAGGCCTACCGGGTCGACCTTAAGGAGGCTGCCCTCCCCTACTATGAGTCGGGACTTCGCCGAGGCATCCGCAAGGGGTTCAAAGAAGGCTACGACAGGGCCGTCTCTTATGCCGAGGAGTAGGCATCCGAGATAATCGATTTCCCGTCCAAGCAATGCTATGACTCAGACTTGTCATCCTCCGGCTCCTCTGCGCCGGAGGAAGAAGATCAGGGGGGCTCTTCATTCGAGGGGTCACCCACTGCGGATGCCTCGGGAGGGCGGGCAACCGAGGCAGTTCCCACGCCGGTGGGGTCAGTGCCAGGGTCGACCGTCGCCGAGGGTGCCGGGGGCATACCGTCTGAGCCTTCCACTTCCGAGCTTCAGGGTGGGCCAGAGGCCTAATGTATCTGCTTTGCTTTCTCTTTTTATATGTCTTTTGCTTTTTCGAAAGAAAATTTTTCTTTGTTGTATAGGGAAAAAAGTAAGGCAGTAGCGTTATAATGAAGACTTAATTGTTTCGTATCGCCGTTGTCGTATTTTGTTCAGCGATCTGCAGTGGTTGGAAAGTGCTGATACTTTCATCGTGGATAGTCGGTATGCTCCTTTCCCGAGCGTCTCGACCACTCGATAGGGGCCTTCCCAATTAGGGGATAGCTTGCCCGCCGCCTCAAGTGGTCGAGAGGCTTTAGCTTTCCTGAGCACGAAATCTCCCGGTTGAAAGTGTCTATCTCAGACTTTGGTGTTGTAGTATCGAGTGAGGCGACGTTGATATTCCGTTGCTCGGATGCCGGCAATCTCTCGGAGTTCATCTGTTAGGTAAAGGTTTTCGAGCAATTTTTGGTCGTTTGCCTCGTGCGAGAAACATATGACTCGGAGGGAGGGATTAGCAATTTCTAATGGGATAACGGTCTCGGCGCCGTACACCAACTGAAAGGGGCTTTCACCAGTTGCCGTTCTGGGAGTCGTTCTGTGTGACCAAAGTACGTTCGGCAATTCCTCAAGCCAGCTGCCCTTGGCTTTGTCGAGCCTGGTCTTGATGCCTTTTAAGATAGTCTTGTTGGCATTTTCGACCAGTCCGTTAGCCTAAGGGTGGGCGACCGAGGTGAAGTGATTGTGAATGTTTAGGTCGGCGCATCTATCTCAGAAATAACGAGAATCAAATTGCCGATCATTATCGTAAACTATCACCCGGGGAATGCCGTAGCGACAGATGATCGACTTCCAGATGAAACTCCAGACGATTATCTCGGTGATCCTTGCTGTGGCTTCGACCTTGATCCATTTGGTGAAGTAGTCGATGGCGACGATGATGAACTTCTTCTGGGCCTGAGCTGTAGAGAACGGCCCGAGGATGTCGATTCCCCAGCGAGCGAAAGGATATGGCTCGGCTAGGGTAACGAGCTCCGTTGCCGACTGATGGACCAAGTGGTCAAATCGCTCGCATCAGTCGCAGTGCTGTACATAGGTCGAGCAGTCGCGCTGCAGAGTGGGCCACCAATAACCTTGCCGTAGCAAGATTCTGGCGAGCGACCTTCCTTCTAAATGCGCTCCGCATAGGCCTTCGTGAACTTCTTAAATCGCTCGGTTTGCTTCGTCAGTGCTGAGGCACTTCAGGAGAGGACTGGAGAAGGATCTTCGGTAGAGAGTGCTGTCTAGAACGACGAATCGCCGAGCTTGGTACTTCAATCTTCGGGCTTCCTGTGGGTCGGGAGGCTCTTGAGAGTCTTGGAGCCACGACAGGTAGGGGGTGCGCCAGTCACTTGGGGAGGCCGGGTCAACAGCCAGGAGCTCCGAATTGATGCTCGGTCGCTTTAGCTCTTTGAGAAGGACCGATCGAGTACCCTTGGGGTCAAGAGAGGAGGCCAGCCGAGAGAGGGTGTTCGTTCGGAAGTTTTCTTCCCGAGCTATTCGGACCACCTCAAAACTCTCGAACTGTTGTGCCACGGCTCTGACTAGCTGGAGGTATTTGACCATCGGTGCTTCTCAAGCTTCATAATCACCATTGACCTGGCTAGCGACTAGTTGGGAGTTAGTGTGAATTCTGACTCGCTCGGCCCCCAGTCGCCGGGCCATGCGGGCTCCCGAGATAAGGGCTTCGTACTCGGAGGCGTTGTTGGACGCCTGGAAGTTGAACTTCAAGGCGTATTGTAGCTCTGCTCCTTCGGGGGACTTCAAGAGGATTCCAACGCCGCTTCCGACTGAGTTGGAGGATCCGTCGATGAACAGTTCCCAGGTGGACCCGGGCGCGGACGGAGATTTTTCTTTGGTCGGGATAGTGCTCTCGATGATGAATTCAACGAGTGCCTGTCCCTTGATGGCCGAGCGAGGCCGGTATGATATATCGTAGGCCCCGAGCATGATGGCCCACTTGACGAGGCGTCCCGAGGCTTCAGGGTGAGCGAGGATCCTCTTCAAAGGTTCACCGGTCAGCACGGTGATGGAATGCCCTTGGAAATAGGGTCGAAGACGCTTCGCCGAGGTAACCAACGCTAGCACGAGTTTATCGGTTGCGGGGTACCTTCTTTCAGCCTTGTTGAGCACCTTCCTGGTGTAGTATACTGGTCTCTCGACTCCCGAGTCATTTCTGACCAGGACCGAGCTAACTGTGGATGGAGTCGCCGAGCGATAGAGATACAAGGCTTCACTTAAGACAGGCTTGGAAAGCACCGGGGGCGAAGCCAGGAACTCCTTAAGATCGGTGAATGCCCTTTGGCATTCCTCGTCCCCTACGAACGTAGCAGATGCCATTTTGGGCCCCCTCAACAGTTTGAAGAAGGGTAGGCATCGTTCGGCTGCACGGGACAGGAATTGCTGAGTGCGGCAATGCGCCCAGTAAGCCATTGAACGTCTTTGATGCAGGTGGGTGGGCGCATGTCCAGGATGGCCTGGACCTTGTCGTGGTTGGCCTCGATCCCACGCTGGGTGACTAAGAAATGTAAGAATTTCCCGGATGTTACTCCGAAGGCGCACTTGGTGGGATTGAGCTTCATATTGTACTTCAGGAGGGTGTCGAAGGTCTCAGCTAGGTCGGCGAAGTGATCCTCGGCCGTGGGGGTCTTGACGAGCATGTCGTCAATATAGGCCTTGACGTTCTGGCTGAGCTATCCTTCGAACATATGATTGACCAGCCTATGGTACGTGGCTCCAGCATTCTTCAAACCGAAAGGCATCCGGGTGTAGCAGTATATGCCAAAGTCGGTGATGAAGGCAGTCTTTCGATGTCTTCTAGATCCATTCTGATTTGGTGGTAACTTGAATACGCATCCAGGAAACTGAGTATCTCGTTGCCCGAGGTTGAATTAACCAGTTGGTCGATGCTCGGTAATGGATAGCAGTCCTTTGGTGTAGCCTTTTTCAAGTCAGTGAAGTCCATGTACATTCGCCACTTTCCTGAAACTTTTGGCACCAGGACGATGTTGGCCAGCCACGTCGAGTACAGGACCGATCTAAAAAGATCGGTCTTTTGCCCCTTGGTGACTTGCTCCTTGATGATCGCCTACTTCTCCGGTGCGTGCTTCCGTCTGCGTTGTTGTACGGGCTTCACGGTTGGGTAGAGGTTGAGCTTATGCATCACCGTCTCCTCTAGTATCCTGGGGAGTTGATCATCAGACCATGTGAAGACTTGGATGTACTCGGAAAGAAACTCTTTGTATTGACGCTGAACCTTAGACGGTAGGTTGGCTCCAATCTTTACTCCTAGGGTCGAGTCGTCGTTTAGGAAAATCATTAGCAGCTCGCCTCCAGGCTCGGAGGTTGCGGGTTTTTCCTCAACTTCCCGGTGACCCTTGTTCTTCCCGTCTGGCCTTGTGGCTTCAACAAAGATATAATAGCACCTTCTGGCCGTCGCTTGGTTACCTCGGACTTCCCCAACCCATTTTTGATGGGGAACTTCATCTTTTGGTGATAGGTAGAAGGCACCGCTTTCGTTCGGCTGAGGATTCTCCGACTGAAGATTGCGTTGTATGCTATCATACCCTTGATCACTATGAAGTCCACCATGACCGTAACGATTTTGGGTGGGGTGCCAAGAGTAACCAGCAAGCTTAGGGCTCCCTCGGGATAAGTGGCCTGGCCATTGAACCCGCAAAGGGGGGTTCGGATCGGGCGAAATTTAGACGGATCCTCCCCCATCTTAAGGAAACTCTCATAGGATAATACATCAGGGGCACTTCCATTGTCAACTAGAATCATGTCTATGTTACAATGGTTTATCGTGGCCGATATGACTAGGGCGACGTCATGCGGGGTGGTTAGCCCTTCCAGGTCTTGGTCGGAGAATACTATGACATGGGGCTCACGTGGCGGGGCCCTGGGAGGCTCGATGGCTCGGCTCACCCGCTCAGTATGACGCTTCCCTCCTCAGCCACTGTCTCCTCCTGATGTAGCTCCTCCAGCGATGACGTTGATATGGACCCCGCGAGGGGCGTTGTCGATTTCCTTTGGGACGCCTTGGTCTTCCTTGTGCCCGGCCACGAACCGGGATAGGTGTCCCTAGCGGATGAGGCACTCGATCTCATCCTGGAGCGGGTGGCAATCGCCGGTATGATGCCCGTGGTCGCTGTGGAACATGCAAATGCTTGCTGCGATTGCAGTTTTTCGACCTCATTGGCTCGGGTTGGCAGAGATGTGATGGGGACATCACTTACCACTTCCCATTTCCCCGTGGGTCCCGATGCTTGCCACTATTTTCATCTCAAGCTTCTGAGTCTAGCTATGTAATTTTTACATTTTTCTTGAGTCTTAAATCATGTAATTTTTCTTTTATTGAGTCAAGTACCTAAGTTAGTAAGTCATCTACCTAAGTCTAAGGTTTCATTAAGTGGCCAAGAGGGTTAATGGGTTATCATATCTTATTGGGCCATATCATTTGCTTGGCCCATGGGCGCCCCTCTCCCCACCCCTTGGTCTTCTGTCATTAGTCCTTTTTCACAGGGACTTTTTGTAAAATGGGGATTTCCTATATATAGGACCCCAACCCCCCTCTTTTGAGGCTAATGAAGTATTAATCAAATTTGAGCCACTTAAGTGCATCTCTCCCTCTCTCTCTAGCTCTTTTCTCTCTCCTCTTCCCTCTCTCTCTCTAAATTTCGAAATTCACTCTCTCTCCTCCCTATTCTCCCCTAATTAAGACCCCTCCCCCTTCCCCATACCTCCCATTTAATCTCCCTCCAACCCCTAGGTGGAAGCCCCTCTTCCAAGGCACCCCTTGGCATTCCCCATACACCCCCTCACTTCCCTAAGCACCCCCTTCACCCCTCCCAAGCTAAAATTCGAATTCTCCTCCCTTTGGGACTGCACCACATTCATTCCCAGCCCCCCTCACCTCCCTAGGTCGCAGCCCCCAACCCCCCTTCCCATTGTTCTTCCTTTGGCCAACCAAGTTCTTCCACCCCTCTCCCCCCCTTTGATCAGTCTGCAGGTGGCTGAAGAAGGTACGACTTGCAGAAGCTTCCCCGGATTCACACGGTGACATCCAGAGGCGTACCATACCTTTCTGGAAAGGGCGTCCAGTCATCTTCGCAGGCGAGGTGATCCCGTCCCGTTCCGAGTTCGGGGCTGTCCGGGAGAGCCAATCTCCCCCGACTGCGCAGAGCTCCGTCAGCAGAGCTCCTGAACCCGGTTCAAAGCTGCACCACGGCCGACAGTGGAAGATTCAAGCCGCGAGTTCTTCTGAAATATCTTCCTCCACCAGTCCTCTTTCTGGATCAAGAAGCGGAAGTGCATTCGGCGTCCGGAGGTCAGAGTTTTGGTCTTTCTTCCACGACTGGTCGGGTCTTTCTCCCACAGGTGGCAGTGACCTGCCTCCACTCATCGGCAACCCCCAGTCCACCCCGACATCAGACGGCTTCCCCGTCAGTTTTTCAGCACAGAGGGATCATCCACGGTTCCAGAACTCTGACGGTTCGAGATTCGGCATCCGGGAGCGGCCGGGACAACTTCTGCAATCCACTGTTCCTATCTGGTAGTCACTGCGGCCAGAACCTGCAACCCAGTTCGTCGCCGCACCACAACTAACCGTGAAGGAATCAGACCGAAGGTCCTTCATCAAAGTTCTTCCTCCCCCTGTCCCCGATCAGGAGCAAGAAACGGACCTCTTTCGGCAACCGGGAGCCAGAGTTCCGAATTTTCTCCCTCGATCGCGAGGGTCTGCCTCCTGCAGTCTGCAGCGACCAGTTCCCACTCGTCGGCGTCCCCCTGTCCACCCCGACCTCAGAAGGTGTTGCCGTCAGTTTTTCTGTGTAGAGGCTTTGTCCACGGATCCAGCGACTCTGACGGTTCATGATTCGGCATCCAGGAGCGACCGGGGCAACTTCTGCAAGTTGCAGACAGAAACAGGGAGCCATCCGCCCCAGAAGCTGTTGCTCTACTCAGACCTCCACTGCAGCCATCGACGACGTCAGAATAAATTGACATAAATCAGAAGTGTTTGGGTTCCTGTTACGAGAAGATCCCCCCTGGGCTCGTCATCGGAAAAATTCCTGGCTGAGATCTACAGCAACTACACCGCCTATCTATCGCCAACCACAGCAAGCAGTCTGGTTCGGTAGCGGCTCCTCCTCGTGGGTTTCTCGATCAATCTACCCTTCTTGCCTGGCCGGCTTACCGCCCCTCCCTGCGGGAGGTAGTGTTTGTTTGTAATCAATTAATTCCCACCCCCGAGATCACCCTCCTGCGCGAGGTGTAGTGCATGTACTCTTGAGCAGGTTTTTTTGAAGCTTCATCGGCGCAGTGTGCGGGGGAACCCACACTTCCCCGCTCGCCCTCGTCTCCGACCGGGATCGGTGTCTTCACGCCGATCAGGTGAGCCACTCACACTACTCTTTGCCGGCTTTCTCTTGCTTAATTAGTATTGCATCCTCAGTACCGTCGGCGTAAGAGAGTGCCCGAACCCGATTTATCTTCTAGTTGCGTGATTACCG
Organism: Amorphophallus konjac; assembly: GCA_022559845.1. Lineage (NCBI taxonomy): Eukaryota > Viridiplantae > Streptophyta > Magnoliopsida > Alismatales > Araceae > Amorphophallus > Amorphophallus konjac. The sequence continues at coordinate 168,609,489 of CM040122.1, read as the reverse complement.
CGGGTGAGTTGTGAGCGTGACATTTCAACCCTCGCCCTCGGCGTGCCGGTCGCCCTTGATTTTGGGCATCCTTGGCTCATTGGGATCTAATCCTAGCTGGCCAAACCCTTGGAGCCCCGAGGTCCAACCTCGGACCCTCTCCGCCATCGCCGGTCCTTCTACGGATCCGAGTATGCTTACGCGAGTGAATCCGCCAATGTGACGTTACCAACTTGTTGTGCTGCTTGCTATTCTAGGTCCGAGGGGTTCGTTTCACATCAAATTGATATTAGAGCATCATCATCCTTAGGCGTTTCACATCAAATTGGTATCAGAGCAAGTTCTAGACTTGTCTCTACTAAGTCTTGTCCTAGGGCATTTGCATTCATCACCCGATCCTCATGCATACCCCTCGTTGGTCACATGGTCCGATTGACCCCCTCCACATGGACTACATTGTAGATGAGGACCTTCATTTTGATGGAATTAATCCTCATGCCTATCTTAGGTGGGAGAATACCATGGAAAGGGACTTTGAAAGTACTTGGGTATATGGGTCCGAGAGAGTCCGCAGGGCCAAGGCACGACTTCGGGGTCTAGCTAAGAAAATGTGGGAACACAAAGAGAGATTCAGAAGGGTTTGGGGACAAGAGCCCATTCACTCATGGGAAGAGATGAAGAGTGAGCTTAGGAAGATCTACGCTCCCCGACCGTCCCACTCCTACCGTGAGGACCATAACCCGAGGAGCACTCCCACTCCCCCTTTTCCTCCCAGTCAACCCAAGGCCTCCATTAGGACCCAAACCCCACCACCCAAAGGACCCCTAGATTCATTGGAAGAGATAAGGGTTGAGATCAGGAAGATCTTCACTTCCCTTAGGGCCCAAACTCCACCACCCCAAAGGATTGGGAACGGGATTGAAGTCCATGAAGCACCCCTTAATTGGGAAGAAGAATATGAGGCACAATGCCAAGAGTCGGGTCGAGGGGAACCTGACCCCATCAACCTACTCCCACCCCAACCCACAATTTCCCATGAAACCCATACTCCACACTGCCCCTTAGCCCCTATCACTACCCCTCAACTTTCCCCTGTAAGGGACACTCCACCCATGACTGGCCAACCCAAGCCACCCCACCCAACCCATCTTCCACTGTCAACCACAACCCTACCCCAACCTAGGCCTCCACTTCTTCCCCTACCGATCCTGAACCAAATTTCCCTTTACCTTCCACCCCGGGGGTACCATACACCTACCCTCATCACTCCACCTTCAAAAGACCATCTCACCTCCTTGGTAGAGGAACCCATGACTCCCACACCCGACATCATAGTGGTGGACACCCTAGAACCACTCCCCACCTTGGAGGAAACCCTTGCCCAAACCAAGGAAAGAACTTCACCTTTTACACCACCCTCTCTAAATAGGAGTGAACTTTTCATAAGTGAGCCCCTGGCTAAATGGTTAGAGGAAAATCCGGTTCACCCTATCTTGCCCCATGTCAACCCTCCCATGGAACGACACCTCCCCATAGTACCCTTCTCCACCTATCACACTACCATCCAATCCTCTTACCAAGTGGAAACTCTAGGAGACCTCCTACAAGGCCTAGCATGGCAAGTGGAGTTGACGGCTATGTTGAACCCTATGGTCGACCAACCTAGGAGCCTTGGTCTTCTACACCCATGTGTCGGGTCTATCACTTCGATTTGCACTGTTGGTTGCTACATTAGCGACCTCCTTCTCTTTCTTCCCACACCCGATGAGCCCGAGGCCATCCTTAAATTGGAGCTCCTCATTTCAGGAAGAAAACCCAGCCATCCCCTCAAGGCTAACCCACCCACCAACAACTTTTGCCCAAAAATCTCAATAGAGGTGAATAACTCCCCACCACATGTGGACCTAGAGTTTCTAGGTAACCCATACCATGACCCATTCGATCCCTTCCTATACCCACCCACCTTACTCAACACCAACATTTTCCTACCACAACCTACCATGATGAGTCAAAACTACCTCTCCCAAGACCATGAGGACCAAGAGTTCCTCCCCCTAGATGACCCATTCCATGACCCCTTTGATCCCTCCCAATGGAAGCCAAAGAACCCTTGGGACCTAGTCGCCTTACCCACCACCCACCTTTTCCTACCCTCACACACCATGTCAAACCTAATCCATCCATTCCAAAACTTAGCCCACACCATAAGAGCCATGACCAAAGGTGACATCCACCTAGGAAATGAGGAATTAACCCATCCCAAGATGTCCACTTTCTGGGACCCCTTCGAATCCCATGAGTGGAGACCCCCAAACCAACCCTCACCAAAAGATGGGACCATCTTGATAGGATTGCATGTGCCACAACATTTTACCCCATCCGATAGGGCTAGTCATCTCATTTGTGTCACATACACACTAGGTCCAGTGCATGGCAGGTTCACATTTGGATATGTAGGTCCACCCCTATTCATCATCCATCTTATGCAAGCTAGGAGCATCCATGGTTGTCTGGGTCCTCCATCATTCATCACACTCACTCACAAGGGGGACACCTATGGATGCCCCGGTCCTCCCAAATTCTTCAAAGACATCATAACATCACTACATGATAGGTCTACTTTTGGTTGCCCTGGTCCCCCATGGCATACCACACACTTCCCACCCCCACCGCACCATAGCTCAAGGCATACTCATTCAGGCAAGCATCTAGCAATGGGCGATGACGATCATAATGAACGGGCAAAAGATTCACGAGTGGCACTTGAATTCCAAGAAGGCAACCTCACGATGATGGCTTTGGAATGGCTCTACCTTAGGGCCACCTTCAAATCGAGGGCACGAGGACTTGGACCTTCCATGTTCCAGAGTGGCTTTGGCAAAACTGGCTTATGGATTGAATTTACTAATGGGCTATGGGATATACCCCAATTCTCAAGCGACTGACCCGGCACCCTATTTGGGCACCGCGGTGAATCCTCGTGAGTACTTTGAGCCTATACCTTCCTTTAAAGAGGGACACCCCGGAGAGCTTCCACAAAATAGCCTTGAGAGCCCGACGTGTACACAGAGGGGCAATACTATGCAAGCAGGGTTCCATCGCCAGCATAAGGGTGTGTCCGGGCCACCTTGAGAGGATGAGGGGCCGTCCCCTGGTCGCAGGTGCAGGTTGAGTTTGGAGGATGAGGATCGCCCTGAGCTGCTCCCCCGGTGAGCCTTTACTCGACGGAGTCGAGTTTTCCGCACCCCGGGAGTATGATGGGGACATCACTTACCACTTCCCATTTCCCCGTGGGTCCCGATGCTTGCCACTATTTTCATCTCAAGCTTCTGAGTCTAGCTATGTAATTTTTACATTTTTCTTGAGTCTTAAATCATGTAATTTTCCTTTTATTGAGTCAAGTACCTAAGTTAGTAAGTCATCTACCTAAGTCTAAGGTTTCATTAAGTGGCCAAGAGGGTTAATGGGTTATCATATCTTATTGGGCCATCTCATTTGCTTGGCCCATGGGCGCCCCTCTCCCCACCCCTTGGTCTTCTGTCATTAGTCCTTTTTCACAGGGACTTTTTGTAAAATGGGGATTTCCTATATATAGGACCCCAACCCCCCTCTTTTGAGGTTAATGAAGTATTAATCAAATTTGAGCCACTTAAGTGCATCTCTCCCTCTCTCTCTAGCTCTTTTCTCTCTCCTCTTCCCTCTCTCTCTCTAAATTTCGAAATTCACTCTCTCTCCTCCCTATTCTCCCCTAATTAAGACCCCTCCCCCTTCCCCATACCTCCCATTTAATCCCCCTCCAACCCCTAGGTGGAAGCCCCTCTTCCAAGGCACCCCTTGGCATTCCCCATACACCCCCTCACTTCCCTAAGCACCCCCTTCACCCCTCCCAAGCTAAAATTCGAATTCTCCTCCCTTTGGGACTGCACCACATTCATTCCCAGCCCCCCTCACCTCCCTAGGTCGCAGCCCCCAACCCCCCTTCCCATTGTTCTTCCTTTGGCCAACCAAGTTCTTCCACCCCTCTCCCCCCCTTTGATCAGTCTGCAGGTGGCTGAAGAAGGTACGACTTGCAGAAGCTTCCCCGGATTCACACGGTGACATCCAGAGGCGTACTATACCTTTCTGGAAAGGGCGTCCAGTCATCTTCGCAGGCGAGGTGATCCCGTCACGTTCCGAGATCGGGGCTGTCCGGGAGAGCCAATCTCCCCAGACTACGCAGAGCTCCGTCAGCAGAGCTCCTGAACCCGGTTCAAAGCTGCACCACGGCCGACAGTGGAAGATTCAAGCCGCGAGTTCTTCTGTAAATATCTTCCTCCACCAGTCCTCTTTCTGGATCAAGAAGCGGAAGTGCATTCGGCATCCGGAGGTCAGAGTTTTGGTCTTTCTTCCACGACTGGTCGGGTCTGTCTCCCACAGGTGGCAGTGACCTGCCTCCACTCATCGGCAACCCCCAGTCCACCCCGACATCGGACGGCTTCCCCGTCAGTTTTTCAGCACAGAGGGATCATCCACGGTTCCAGGAACTCTGACGGTTAGAGATTCGGCATCCGGGAGCGGCCGGGACAACTTCTGTAATCCACTGTTCCTATCTGGTAGTCGCTGCGGCCAGAACCTGCAACCCAGTTCGTCGCCACACCACGACTAACCGTGAAGGAATCAGACCGAAGGTCCTTCATCAAAGTTATTCCTCCCCCTGTCCCCGATCAGGATCAGGAAACGGGACCTCTTTCAGCAACCGGGAGCCAGAGTTCCGAATTTTCTCCCTCGATCACGCAGGTCTGCCTCCTGCAGTCTGCAGCGACCAGTTCCCACTCATCGGCGTCCCCCTGTCCACCCCGACCTCAAAAGGTGTTGCCGTCAGTTTTTCTGTGTAGAGGTTTTGTCCACGGATTCAGAAAATCCGACGGTTCATGATTCGGCATCCAGGAGCGACCGGGGCAACTTCTGCACATTGCAGACAGAAACAGGGAGCCATCCGCCCCAGAAGCTGTTGCTCTACTCAGACCTCCACTGCAGCCATCGACGACGTCAGAATAAATTGACATAAATCAGAAGTGTTTGGGTTCCTGTTACGAGAAGATCCCCCCTGGGCTCGTCATTGGAAAAATTCCTGGCTGAGATCTACAGCAACTACACCACCTATCTATCGCCAACCACAGCAAGCAGTCTGGTTCGGTAGCGGCTCCTCCTCGTGGGTTTCTCGATCAATCTACCCTTCTTGCCTGGCCGGCTTACCGCCCCTCCCTGCGGGAGGTAGTGTTTGTTTGTAATCAATTAATTCCCACCCCCGAGATCACCCTCCTACGCGAGGTGTAGTGCATGTACTCTTGAGCAGGTTTTTTTGAAGCTTCATCGGCGCAGTGTGCGGGGGAACCCACACTTCCCCGCTCGCCCTCATCTCTGACCGGGATCGGTGTCTTCACGCCGATCAGGTGAGCCGCTCACACTACTCTTTGCCGGCTTTCTCTTGCTTAATTAGTATTGCATCCTCAGTACCGTCGGCGTAAGAGAGTGCCCGAACCCGATTTATCTTCTAGTTGCGTGATTACTGCGGGTGAGTTGTGAGCGTGACATTTCAACCCTCGCCCTCGGCGTGCCGGTCGCCCTTGATTTTGGGCATCCTTGGCTCATTGGGATTTAATCCTAGCTGGCCAAACCCTTGGAGCCCCGAGGTCCAACCTCGGACCCTCTCCGCCATCGCCGGTCCTTCTACGGATCCGAGTATGCTTACGCGAGTGAATCCGCCAATGTGACGTTACCAACTTGCTGTGCTGCTTGCTATTCTAGGTCCGAGGGGTTCGTTTCACATCAAATTGATATTAGAGCATCATCATCCTTAGGCGTTTCACATCAAGATGGCTCGAGCCTTTGATGTCTTCATATATCTCATACACGAGAGCGGTTAAGGGAGTGTACCGCTCGTACTTCCGGGATGACTCCTTGGGCTCTCCGTCTCGGTTCTACCTTTTTCCTTGGCCCGAGCTTGACTCGAGTGCCCGCTTCTTGTCCCCCTCCCGACCCGAGCCGGTTGCGCCTCGGCATGAGCTGAGTACTTCTTCGCACTCGGCGTGGCGCAAAGCCAGAGTCACTAGCTCGGCAAGGGTCGAGGGAGGGTGGAGGACAAGTTCGCGGCAAAGGTTCTCATCCCGAGTACCCCCGGTCAGCGCGGTTATGGCCGAGGCTACATGATGTGACACAACCTAAGACTTAGGCAAGCAAGCAGATTCGCAATCAAAAACGGCCAATTTTGGGCCACCGCTCTCCCGTCGCTCACCCATGCCCGGGGTGACTTGGAAATGCCAAGTGGAGGATGTGGGGTTGGGCCCTTACTGGTAGAGGGCCAGCAAGGCCAAAGTTTGATACCCAAAGGATGAGGGAGCCCAATTCAATGGGGCCAACAAAGTGCCAAAGGCACCGGTTACACTCTCCCCACGGTGATCACTCAAGGCAACGGGGCTTGAGGATCGAGCACTCACTCTCACGGCCAGCGGAACTAAGAACTAATATTGAAAGACAAGCACTAAATGGAGTGGGGTTTGAGCACTAACTCGACTGGTTTGAGGAAACCGGTCCCGCTCGGAGACGAGGGCGAGCGGGGAGGCGAGTGGATCCCCACACGCCGCGGCGGTGTAGCTTGACCTGCTCAATCACATTACAACACTACACCTCACGCAGGAGGGGGGATCTTGGGGTGGGGGTTAATGGATATTACAAGTAAAACTACCTCCACACAGGGAGGGGCCTTCAGCCGGCCAACCGGGGAGGGGAACTTGAGAAAGGAACACCGAAGAGGGGAGATTGCCGATTCTGCCACGATCTGTGAGTGCTGACAGGAGATTGAAGATTCGACTGCTGCGACTGCTACCGAATTTTTTTGGGGACGAAACCACCTGTGAATCTTCATAAGAGGTCAGGGAAGACGTCCAAATTTTTTTGAATTCTTCTGTCGCCGGTGCTGGTCTGGGTGGAGGCCCGAACAGGGAGGCAGACTCTCGGACTGGCAGCTCCTGGTTTTCAATAGCAGGTTGCAGACGATGCCTCGACAGCTCCCGAACTCGGAATCAAGCCCCGTCAGAGTCGTTCGAACCGTGGACGAGTCTTCTTCGCACCAAAACTAACGAGGAAGCCAAACGATGCTGGAGAAGATCAGAGAACTCTGAACAATGATGACCTGTCGGTGCAGACTGTGGGTAGCAGAACTGCGTAGCTGAGGGAGAAAAATGATAACTCTGGATCACGAATGCCGATTGAAGTTCTGTTTCTTGATTCTGAAAGTAGACAGGGCGATGAAGAACTTTTCAGAAGAGCTCTTGAGCTGATTCTTCTGAGGTTTGTCGTGGCAGAGCTTCTACTCAGGTTCAGGTCTTCAGCAGGGGTAACACTGTACAGTGGTGGGGGAACGGATTGCCCAGGCAGCTCGGAGCTCGGATGGGGACGAAACTGCTTTCGTTGCGAAGGAGACCAGTAGACGCTTCCAACGATAGCTCTTGGGTCTTCAAACTCATCTGGAGGAAGTCGTGGTGGCCGCTGCAAGTTACTGGTTCACCTACAACCTCTAGACTGCAAGCAGCAACCTTGGTCTAGCTTCCAATGACTAGGGAAGAAGAAGGAGAAGGAGGCATATGGTTAAGGGGAGATGGTTGAGGGGTGGATGGAGATGGAGGGGAGTTATGGAGGGTGGCTAAGGGTAGTGGAGGGGCTGGAGAAGGGGGTGGCGCAAGGGGGTGTTCTGGTTCAGCCAAAGGGAAGGGTGAGTGGAGGGTGGAGGGTGAAGTGGGTGGAGGAGGGTGGAGGGAAGGAGAGGGGCGAACCTAATCCAAGGGGAGGAAGGAGGGGCGGCCAAAGCCCATGGAGGGAAGGGTTTTCAAATTTGGAATGGGCCTTGGGAGGTGGAAGGTTGCATGGGGAAGAAGGAAAGGGGTATTGAAAAGAGGTGGGGTGGTTGGGGGTTGGAGGGTGGAGTGGTGATTGGAGGAGGGTTCACCCTTGGAACTAGGTGGGAGGAGTAAAGAGGGTGGTGGGAAGTGGATGGACTTTAATGGGGTAGGTGGGAGGGTGGAGGTGGTTGGGAAGTGGAGGAGAGAGAGGGAGGGGCGAACCAAGGAGAGAGAAAGAGGGAGAGAGAGAGAGAGGGAGGTGGGGTGGGGAATCTCTCCCCTAGGGCTTCTCACCCAATAGTGGAATCACTCCATTAGAACTAAGTTGAACACTCAATTGGAAATCTTTGTATTGATTCATTCATTCATTAGTTCAAATGGAGGAAATGGGGTCCTATATATAGGCAACCCACATTTCTACAAAAGTCCCTGACTCTTACTACAATGACCAAAGACCACGGGGGTAGGGGCGCCCCTGGGCCTAGCCCAAAGAATTGGGCCCAATAACCATTCTAAACAATCTAATGACACTTAACCTAGGTAGATGACTCATTAACCTAGGTACATGACTCAAATAAAAGGGAAAATACATCAAATGACTCAAATAAAAAGTACATAGGACTCAAAATTAAATAACTAGACCATGTCGGATGCAACCGGGGCGAGGAGACGAGCTGTGAACGTGGGCATGGGAGGTGATGTCCCCATCATACTCCCGGGGTGCGGAGAACTCGACTCCGTCGAGTAAGTGTCCTTCCCTCCTCGGAGGGTGTAGAGTGGTACTACCCACAAGTCTTCCGAACGAGACCGATCCATCCACCTGCCGAGATAGCGCTCGTATACCTTGCTCCTGGTGGTAGTGACCTGTTCATCCAATATCCGTTCAATGCGCTCACGCTGGGCTCTCTTGGCTGGTGGTCTCTCCTCACGGGTGGGTGCTCTCTCAACGGAGGGAATAGGCTCAATATCCTCACTGGGTACCACCGTGGGTCCCTTATATGGCACTAGGTCGGCTACATTGAATGTGGGACTCACTCCATACTCCTTGGGGAGTTCTAACTCATAGGCATTAGTGCCAATGGGCCTCAGGACCTGGAAGGGATCAGCCCCACGTGGCCTCAATTTGGAGATGACTCCCGGGGAGAGCCTCTCTTTCCTCACCATCACAAAGTCACCCACGTGGAATTCTTGGTGACGCCGAAGGGAGTCAGCCTGCCTCTTATAGATCTCATTTTCCTTGCTTATGTGCTTGCAAAGGCTTTCATGCAATTTTGTGAATGTTGACATTCTAGGGGTGATGGGTGGACCTGGGCAACCAAAAGTAGACCAATCATGCTTTGACGCCAAGAAGACTTTCATGGAATGGGGAGGACCGGGGCATCCATAGGTGATCCGGTCATGCATGGGGGTGACAAATGCTGGGGGACCCGGACATCCATGAATACTCCTATCATGCCTACGACTCATGATGAGTGAAGGTGGACCACTACATCTGAATTTGGACCACTCATGCTTTCTACTTGACATGTGGGTGATATGAATGAATGGACCCAACATAGTGTTCATGCCAAGGGGTGTGGAAAGCCTAGACACATGCATACTTTTCCCAAAAGTGACTTCCATGTGTATAGGTGTGGGACAACCTTTGAACTCCCATTGGAAAGGATCGAATGGATCTAAGAATGTGGTCATCATGGGGTGGGGCATAACCTTATTACCTAGGGATATGTGGCCCAAGGCCATGACTCCCAAGGTGTAACCCGGGTCTAGGATGGGGTGGATTGGGTCAAACATGGTGGGTTGGGATAGAGAAAGGTGGGTGGTGGATAAGGTGGTTGGGTCCCATGGGTTCTTTGACCCCCATTGGAAGGGATCAAAGGGATCATAAAAAGGGTTATCGAGAGGAAGGGGCCCTATGTCCTCAAGATCCTTAAGTGGTGGTGGGTCATCCTCCTCTAATGAGACAATTGGGCCGAAGTTCTTTGTGAGTAGGTCGGCCATGAGTGGAGGGCTCGACGTTCTACCCGAGATAAGCAACTCTAATTCGTGGATAACATCGGGCTCATCGGGTATAGGGAGGAATAATAGGAGGTCACCAGTGTAGCAACCCATGGTGCACATTGAGGTGATGGACCCAATACATAGGTGTAGGAGGTCTAGGCTCCTAGGTTGTTGGGTCATGGGAGTCAACTCTAATTGCCATGCTAAGCCCTTGAGAAGATCCTCTAAGGTTTCCACTTGGTTGGATGTTTGGATTATGGTGTGATAGGATGAGAAGGGTATAATGGGCAGGTTTTGCTCTATGGGAGGACAAATATAGGACTTGATGGGCTGAATTGGTCTCTCCTTTAGCCATCTAACTAGGGGGCCATCTATGATTATAGTGCCTTTTGTGAAGGTTTGTGGCTCTTGAAGATCCAGATTATTTGAAGTGGTGAAGGGTTGAGGCTCTTCCTCACCATTGGTGTGAACTCGAGCTTCCTTATGGGCGGGGAGAGGGTCTGGGCTAGCAACTATTCCTATGTGAGTGGGTGTGGCCTCCTTTCTCAAGGGAATGGGAAGGTCTTTTGGAGATGGGGTGATGATGGTTGGGGCATGGTGCACCCGGGGTGGTGAGTGAGGTCGAACTTGGGTTGGGAGTGGAAGTAGTGGTGGCCTAGGTTGGGGTAGGGTTGGGGTTGGAAGTTGAAGGTGGGTTGGTTCAGTTTGGGTTGATTGGGAGGGTGTACCCTTTTTAGGGGACGATGGAGGGATAGTGGTGGGGACCAAGGGGAATTGTGGAGAGGCGGATGCTTGATTTATTTGGGTCTTAAGGGAGAGGACTTGGTTGCGAAGTGTAGTTATGATGGTTGAGAGGTGATTTGTTGGGGTTGGTGGGGGTGGAGACCAAAGGTCAGTCTCAAGTTGGCCGGGTGGGGATGGAGGAGTGGTAGTGCTCCTCGGGTTAGGGGCGCTTGAGTAGGAGGGGTGGGAATGTTTGGGGATGTATATCTTTCTAAGTTCTACTTTCATATCATCCCATGCGGAAATGGGCTCTTGCCTCTTAACCCTTCTTAATCCCTCTATGTGTTCCCACTTACTCTTGGCTTGACCCCGAAACCGTCCCTTGGCCTTTCGAACTCTCGCAGATCCATATACCCAAGTCTTTTCAAAGTATTTTTCTATGGTAGCCTCCCACCTAAGATAGTCACTAAATCGTGATCCGTCAAAGGTAATATCCCTATCTAGGATGAAGTCCATAGGTGGTGAGTAGGCTAAGTAGGAGGTGGCCATGATGATCGGGGGGATCAATGCAAGGGTCAGATTGATGATGACTCCAATGCAAGTATGCCCTAGGACTTGACTTGTAGATATAAGTCAATGACTTGCTCTGATACCAATTGATGTGACACAACCTAAGACTTAGGCAAGCAAGCACATTCCCAATCAAAAACGGCCAATTTTGGGCCACCGCTCTCCTGTCGCTCACCCAAGCCTGGGGTGACTTGGCAATGCCAAGTGGAGGATGTGGGGTTGGGCCCTTGCTGGTAGAGGGCCAGCAAGGCCAAAGTTTGATACCAAAAGGATGAGGGAGCCCAATTCAATGGGGCCAACAAAGTGCCAAAGGCACCGGTTACACTCTCCCCACGGTGATGACTCAAGGCAACGGGGCTTGAGGATCGAGCACTCACTCTCACGGCCAACGGAACTAAGAACTAATATTGAAAGACAAGCACTAAATGGAGTGGGGTTTGAGCACTTACTCGACCGGTTTGAAGAAACCGGTCCCCCTCGGAGACGAGGGCGAGCGGGGAGGCGAGTGGATCCCCACACGCCGCGGCGGTGTAGCTTGACCTGCTCAATCACATTACAACACTACACCTCACGCAGGAGGGGGGATCTTGGGGTGGGGGTTAATGGATATTACAAGTAAAACTACCTCCACATAGGGAGGGACCTTCAGCCGACCAAGCTGGGAGGGGAACTTGAGAAAGTAACACCGAAGAGGGGAGATTGCCGATTCTGCCACGATCTGTGAGTGCTGATAGGAGATTGAAGATTTGACTGCTGCTACTGCTACCGAATTTTTTTGGGGACGAAACCACCTGTGAAATCTTCGTAAGAGGCCAGGGAAGACGTCCAAATTTTTTTGAATTCTTCTGTCGCCGGTGCTGGTCTGGGTGGAGGCCCGAACAGGGAGGCAGACTCTCAGACTAGCAGCTCCTGGTTTCCAACAGCAGGTTGCAGATGATGCCTCGATAGCTCCCGAACTCGAAATCAAGCCCCGTCAGAGTCGTTGGAACCGTGGACAAGTCTTCTTCACAGAAAAACTGACGGGGAAGCCAAACGATGCCGGAGAAGATCAGAAAACTCTGAACAATGATGACCGGTCGGTGTAGACTGTGGGTAGCAGAACCGCATAGCTGAGGGAGAAAAATGATAACTCTGGATCACGAACGCCGATTGAAGTTCCGTTTCTTGATTCTGAAAGTAGACAGGACGATGAAGAACTTTGTAGAAGAGCTCTCGAACTTATTCTTCTGAGGTTTGTCGTGGCAGAGCTTCTACTAAGGTTCAGGTCTTCAGCAGGGGTAACACTGCGTAGTGGTGGGGGAACGGATCTCCCGGGCAGCACGGAGCTCGGATGGGGACGAAACCACCGCCGTTACGAAGGATACCAGTAGACGCTTCCAACGATAGCTCTTGGGTCTTCAAACTCGTCTGGAGGAAGTCGTTGTGGCCGCTGCAAGTTACTGGTTCTCCTGCAACCTCTGGACTGCAAGCAGCAACCTAGGTCTAGCTTCCAATGACTAGGGAAGAATAAGGAGAAGGAGGCATATGGTTAAGGGGAGATGGTTGAGGGGTGGATGGAGATGGAGGGGAGTTGTGGAGGGTGGCTAAGGGTAGTGGAGGGGCTGGAGAAGGGGGTGGCGCAAGGGGGTGTTCTGGTTCAGCCAAAGGGAAGGGTGAGTGGAGGGTGGAGGGTGAAGTGGGTGGAGGAGGGTGGAGGGAAGGAGAGGGGCGAACCTAATCCAAGGGGAGGAGGGAGGGGCGGGCAAAGCCCATGGAGGGAAGGGTTTTCAAATTTGGAATGGGCCTTGGGAGGTGGAAGGTTGCATGGGGAAGAAGGAAAGGAGTATTGGAAAGAGGTGGGGTGGTTGGGGGTTGGAGGGTGGAGTGGTGATTGGAGGGTTCACCCTTGGAACTAGGTGGGAGGAGTAAAGAGGGTGGTGGGAAGTGGAGGGGCTTTAATGTGGTAGGTGGGAGGGTGGAGGTGGTTGGGAGGTGGAGGAGAGAGAGGGAGGGGCGAACCAAGGAGAGAGAAAGAGGGAGAGAGAGAGAGGGAGGTGGGGTGGGGAATCTCTCCCCTAGGGCTTCTCACCCAATAGTGGAATCACTCCATTAGAACTAAGTTGAACACTCAATTGGAAATCTTTGTATTGATTCATTCATTCATTAGTTCAAATGGAGGAAATGGGGTCCTATATATAGGCAACCCACATTTCTACAAAAGTCCCTGACTCTTACTACAATGACCAAAGACCAAGGGGGTAGGGGCGCCCCTGGGCCTAGCCCAAAGAATTGGGCCCAATAACCATTCTAAACAATCTAATGACACTTAACCTAGGTAGATGACTCATTAACCTAGGTACATGACTCAAATAAAAGGGAAAATACATCAAATGACTCAAATAAAAAGTACATAGGACTCAAATAAAAAGTAATAACTAGACCATGCCGGATGCAATCGGGGCGAGGAGACGAGATGTGAACGTGGGCATGGGAGGTGATATCCCCATCACTACATCCAGGCGGGGGATTCTCAGGGCTTCCGACTTGAATCGGTTGATGTAATCCTGGAGTTTCTCCCCTTGCGCCTGTTTGAGAGCCAATAGCGCCGCTACCGACCTCGGGGGGCCGCTACCAGCGAAACTCTCCTTGAATACTCGCCCGAATTGCTTGAAATCCCGGATGGATCTGGCGGCGAGGGCCTGGAACCACGCTTGGGCACCTTGGACCAGGGTGGTCGCAAAGGCTCGACACTTGATGCCATCGGAAGTTCCATGAAGGGTCATCAGGGTGTCGAAGCTGTCGAAGTGGTCGGCCAGGTCGCCTTGGCCGTCGTAGGACTTGAAGGTCAGAATGGAGGTTCTGGGAGATACCTCTGCCTTCAAGATGTAACCGGAGAACGGGGATTTCTCCTCGTCGTCCACCAGAGAGACCTTCTGCAAGGATCGTAAGGCGCGCTCCTATTCTGCAAAACGTCTCTCGAATTCTCGCAGTCGGAGGGATAGCTCCGGCTGTCGCTGTGTCGTGGGACTGGGGGGGCAGTCTTGGCATTCCCCAAGGACTTCGGTCTCTAGGTTTGGACGGCGTGCCCCAGGCTTTCCCCTTTTCGGTGTTGAGGAGGCTTCTTGCTCCGAAGGGGGGGTTTGTGAAGGTCCTCCTGACTTGTTACGGATAATCTGCCGGTCCCGGAGGGTGAAGCGGCCTCCGGCAGTGAGGGTGAAGCGGGTCTTTATAGCCATGAGGAGTCATGGATCTCTTATCCTCTTAAACTCCTGCTCATAATGGGTTTCTCAACGGCAGCGTGGATAGACAATCGTCAGTCGATCCAAGCATGAAGGGTGCCAACCCTGTCTGGGCGATAGGCATAGCTCAGATGAAGGTAGGTCGGAGTGGGCGCTGAGCGCTTGCCTCTATCCCGGTGAAGGGATAACTCGGGCATGGGTCTTCCTCTGTTCTGACCGACGTTCGGGCCTTCCGAGCCTAAGGGCCGCCGAGGAAGGGTTTGACCCCGAGTAATCTTATTGGGCTTTTTATCCTAAGTGGGCCCTGTGGGGCTGTCACTTGGATGAGCTGGGCCTCGTTTGGTCCTGACAGACCTATGTTGGCACTCATAATATGATCCTTCAGCGACCAAGCCGCAAAGACGAATGATACGGCCCACTGAAGCACAGAAGCCGATGAAGATCAACTGACGGAAGGCTTCTAAAGTTGACAGAGCCTCGAGTCACCTGGAAGTGAACACCGGGGACTTTGCCTCAGGAAAGTCGAGATAAATCCACAACTATCCGGTAGTGCGACCAAGCCTGCCCAATGATCCGGCATCGACCTCGTCATACCGCAACCCTACACCCGTTGCCCGACCAAGGACGACGGTCTACCTGGTGGCTCGCCAGCTGAATTAAGACTCTCCTGAGGAAGAATGTCATCGACCATTCACAACAAGGAGCCGAAGTTTCTGTCAGCAGAAGGTCCCGATCACCCGACACGGGTTCGGCTTCTCGCCATAGTGGGCCTGTTAGTGGCCTATTGGTCGCCAGCCAAGGCGAAACTATCCCGGATGTTGTACCATCCAACAAGGAAGCTTCGAGCACAAGTCCGTCTGAGCTGGAAGCACGAATCATAGTATCGAAGGCCGTACTGGCGGAAGACCCGTAAGCTCGAAGCCGAACACACACGAAGTTCCGAGCAAGGTCATTCACCGCGCGGAGAGCTTCGTCAACACCCGCCAAGGTTTTCCAAGGACCAGGGTGAGAGGAACAGTCAACGGGAGCCTTCGGAACCATCCCCGGACCCATCGGCTAGCCCGCATCGAGCGAACAAGCTAAATCGGCGCATAAAAGGATGTCGGCGCCCCTTAATCCGGCGCTGCCAAATCCGGCGCTCCAATATCAACTGGGGACATATCCCCCGACGCCATTGAATCCGGCGCGCCCCTTTCCATGGAGCCGGATTAACTATGGCTACATATACGCCGTGGCTTCAAAAAAGGAAGAGGAGAGGAATCAAAGGAAGAAGAAGAAAAAGGATAGAAGAGTCGGAGAGCACCAATCAGAGAGGCCTCGAAAAAAAGGGTTCTAGCGAGAGGAGCTCTGGGGTTTTTTTCCTTTGGCCGCCACCGCCGTCTTCTCCTCCGCCCTACCCCCGGTGCCGGAGAAGAAAGAAGAGTCGTCTGCTCCTTTCTCTTGTTTTAGGTGGGTCGGTGTGATTCTCCCGGTGTGATTCTCCCGGTCGATTCCCCTCTTCTGCCGTCTGTTTCCTTCTGCTGTCGCAATGTAAACGAGAAGGGGGGGAGGGGCGATGATATGAGCCAAACCTTCCCCCCCTCTCTCATTTTTTTTCATTTATTATCTCTGCATCTGTCTTCGTTTGTTTCAATGGCAATCGCGCGACAACGCCGATGCCAGAATAAACCCTGTATGCTTTCCCCCGTGGAATGAATAGATATATGCGTATATATATGTCAATGATGAATGAGTGAATGTTGCCTTCTTGATGCGGGACGGACACAGGAGACGACACTATATGGTGCCACCCTCGGACTCTAGATGAAGACACGACCAGCAACACACACCAGGGAGACACTAAGCCCGACACTACGAGCACCTAGTGGCGAAACGTCGCTAACAGAAGTGGAAGCTCACTCGTCATCCCAAGCGAGGGAAAGCGCAGACCGTGCGCGGTTAAGGAACCGGCGGAGGTCAAGGGTAGTCCGACTCAACTTCCGGACTCGGATCGAGTCGTGGGACGGGTCACTCTCACTCTCATAGCGGTGACATGGACACACGGGCTAGTACCTACACTCTCGACAGTGGCAAAGACCATATACTAGCTAAGCAAATGAACGCCAAGAAGTTCGGACCATTACCTCCACGCACCCGGCGTGGCGAAGACAACCCCGGCCGAATTACGAACTCCCGGTTAACAATGATTACAGCAATACACTAAGTCGACCCACTCCACGCAGGGAGGTAAAAGGTCACATGTGGGGTCCGGAAATCACAGAAATCGGGTTGGCGGGCAGCATCTTGATGTCGCCCGGCGATGCCGAGCTCCGCATTTTCGTGCTTTCCGAGTGGCGGGTTTTACGGACCCGTGGGGCCCGCGGACGGTGCTGTCCTCCGGATCTGTGGGGGTGGGACCCACTGTGATGGGAACCCCTAGTGGCGCGTCTCCACGGACGGCGGTCGGCCGGGAACACCGATCGGGGGTCGATCGGCCCCGATTCCCAATTCTGGAACTAACTTCCCACGGATTTTGGTTGCTGTCTTCCGGCGCGCGCTCCGGCGAAAACGGCCGCTGCGATCAATCCCGACGTCGGATCGGGACGCATGAGCTATTGTTGGAAAGCTCTCTTCAAATGCTTCAATCTAGAGCCAGAAAGATCGGCTGGATCTGGTCGGATCGGAACTTTATTGAATTTACAAGTCCCTGTTGTACAGTAACCGAAATCTTAGATCTATAGGTGAGTTGTCTGAAGACTACCTTTGACCGCAAGGAAGATAGCCGATTCAGCTCCTGTGCTTTTCATCACACTTGTGGGATTTGGAACAAGGAGAACGGGGATATTTTTTGTGGACTGATTGGAGGTGGCTGTGATTTGTTATGATTTGTGTACTGGAGGGTGATCGGATCTGGGAACAGGTGGACAGCACTGTAACTATCTCTGAGATCAATTTTTGAAAATTATGGGATTGCCTCAAAAAAATTCAAGAAAATTTGGAGACGGTGGGGTTGATGGACAGAACTCCCAGTAAAATTTGGAGCTCTAACAAAAATTAGAAAGAGGTCCGAACATTTGAAACACAGGGTGGGTGGAAATTGAAACAGAAAGCAGACATATCTGGAAATTAAGGTTGGAAGAAAATGAAAAAATATCAAATGGAATCTTTATGACCAACCAAATTTTTTGGGATGTGCTTGACACCTCTGGAACATCCCCTCAAAATCTCAAGTCGTTCTGAGCTCGTGGATGATGGCTGAATTTTGTGGAAGCTGCTGTGGTCGGATGAAGGCGGAACTTCGGCGATCTCGGCGGTGATGCGATGGCGGCTCGTGGCGGCGGCGGCGGCGACCGGAATGATAAGGGTAGGAGTCACACCTCAAAAGGGAAGCCTTCACAGCTCCAAGGGGGAGAGAGGGGCGGCCTAGGCCTTTGCTCAAGCAATTTTCCAAGTTCAAATGGCATTAATTCCTCAAAATGGGAAATTACAAGTATTTATGTGTTACATCTCACATCAATTGTCCACCGTTGGATCTAGGGGATGGGAATGGGTGGCCTGGATTGAGTGTGAAACACACACACAAAATACAATAAATAAATTAAGGGGGGGGGGGGCGGCCCATTAACTAGGGTGGGTCAAGGGGACATGGTAGGTGGGAATGGGTGGATTTTGTTGACATTTGTATTCCAATGTCCCCCCACTTGGCCCACCCTTCTAGAAGCCTCCATGTGGAAGGTTGACTGACCCCACATGGGACCCTAGGCTGAGGTGGCTCAATGGGATGGTGCTTGGGGGGCCCTTGGGGTCCACGGGGTCCAAATTGCACATAAGCCCCTATTACAATCAAAATAGCAAACCGAATACAATGAAATAAACACAAATTACACACAAATAAAGTCTAACTAATATGATAAATGGGGAGGCTCAAGGCGGAGTCTCCAGGCTATCTCCGAGCCAGATGGACGTTGAGGTGGCTCGAGTCGTGCTCCGTGTGCGGTACCGGTGGCTCGGCGTGTCGCGCCGCTCAACTGCTCGGGTGTCCGCACCACTTCTTCTTCTTCTGCATCCCATCCCCCCGTCTCTGCAAGCCCCTCTTTCGGCTAGTGGGACGATGCCGTTCAACAAGGACGGCGCCGTGATAAGGACGTTGACATATGTGTGCCCCCATCCACTGCACCGACCGGGGTGAATGTAAAGTGTTCGAACGCATTCGTGTATTTCTCTGCGTGGATGGCTTTTTCCGTTCCATCTCCCTCGGTGCTTATACGCCCTACTATGTTAGGGGCTACATTAATCCCCCTCTCCCCGGGGTTTTTCTCCCTCTCGAGCATCGACGGTTTCATCGCCAGATACATACGACCAAATGTATTCTTTTGGCTAATCCTGTGTCCATTCTCTTATTTTCCTCTGTTCTTTACTATGAACGAGAGGAGTTGATTTTATCCCTATATCCCATCTCATTGTCTTCCAAATATCGATATGATAGCCGTTCTGTCAACCCATTAACATATACACGCATATATGCGCATCTATAGCTACTATAATTAGCCCACGGACCGAACGGATTTCGTGACTATTCTGTATTGTCACCTCTTCGAGGAGATTGGGTGACCGGGGAGAGGGGAACATTCCCCAGATTCACTGCTCTTCCGCTCTGACTACAGAGGACCGTCTCTCAATGGCGAGCTCTATTGTGGATCAATGAGTGGACATTAAAAGGGTTAATCCCAATATGCCCAAACCCACAGTCCTTGATGGACATTGTGGTGGCCGTGAGATGCGTGCCCCTCGTAGGCTGGCCCTCGGGGTTTCCTTCTCTAACCGGTCATCCAGACTTGAGCGTTGAGTCAACTCGGGTCGCGTGCCCCTCGTAGGCCAGTCCTCGGGGTCTTCGCTCCCCTAATGAGTTGTCTCATCCGCCCACTCTCACCCACGGACTTGGTGCCCCTAGCAGGTTGGACCTCAGGGTTTTCCTTTCCGTTTGGGTTTTGCCGGCCGCCGTTGCGCCACCCGACCCTCAGGGGTTGCTCTGCTACCCGAGTATTCCCCGCTTCTCCCCGACAATCCTCCGGGACGGGGAGATGCTGCCGAAATTTCGGCTCGAACGAGTCTGACTCGAAACAATCGCCGCGCTCGAGTGTGAACCTCGCGCGTGCCTGTGACTCGGCTCCTGGATGTCCCGGGGCGATCCTTTGAATAAATGACTTAAATAAACTTTCAAAGTTTCCCAAAGTGTTTTAACAAACCCAAGAAATAACAAATAAAACCTTGGTTTCCACGAAATTGGGCTAAACCGGCGCCGTTTGCATCCTGCACGCCCTAAAACGGCGCGCCCCATCCCGACGCGCCCCAAAAGGGGTCACGCCGTTTTAACCCCCCTTCTACACCTACGGTTCCCACGCCGTTTTAAGCCCTTTACCTACGTTTTCTGGTGCCGTTTCAAGTATTTTAAGCCTTTTCTCTGCGCGTACCACGCCGGTTTCATTCCGAATCATGCCGTTGTGCCGTTCCGGTCCCCTCCCCGTCTCTAGGGTGATTCCTAATGTTAATAACAGAATGAAGTAAACCTTTTGATCAATAAATTGAATAAATTAGCTTGTCTAAGCTTGAATTGATCTACTTCGTATCGTTGCCGTCATGCCTTTAGTCTGAATATTCATGTTACGTCGATGCATGCCTGAGTGTGCGCACCCTTGGTATATCAAATGGCATTAACGGAAAGTCAGGTTTCGCCCGATTGGAAGTTTTGTTACGCGTGATGGTGGTCTTCGGGCCTAAGTCCTCCGCTATGTACCGAGGGTGCGCCTTAATAAATTTTGTGTAGTCGATCGTAGCATCTTGCATGACCACTCGCATGCTCTACATCTCTTACTCCGGCCTCGACAGCCCACTACCTCGGCAATTAATCAAAGGTTTTCCCTCCTCGTGGGGGATGTAATTAACGTCATGACCTTTATGGTATGACGGACTGCTGGTCCCGACCGAACCTCACTCTCGCCCTACACGGGTCAGAACGAGCGCACAATAAACTTGTCACGTACGTGACTGGCACGCCCGCGCAGTCAATCAGTCAGTTAATTGCCAGTCAGTTAATTGATTGATCGACACGTGAAATAAACCAACAAACAGAATAGGAATCCCATCCCAAACAGTCAGGGACCTACTTAACAAAATACCCCTGGTAAAATAAATGATCGCAAACAGTCTGGCACGCCCGGTGGGACCAGTGTCACCTTTCATCTCTTTGCCGAGATACTTGGGCTTCAAGGCCCTCCCAAAGGTTGCTGATCGTTGGTTTGTCTGTCTTTGCAGGCGAACGATGACGACAACTGGATTGACTGGCGTCGGCTTCAGTCCTTTGATTATTGCCGGTCATGCGCAAGGGTACCTGGCGGTGCCTATGGAGTTCAGCAGCTTCCCTGCCATTGTTGGCTTCCCCAACTTCTTGGGGTTAGCCTTTGTGGATATGCTAGAAGTGGAACCCTCGGAGCCTGTCGAGGGAGCTACGAAGAATATGGAGCCTCTGAAGGCCCGATGCTGCCATGACTCACTCAAGAGTCCAACCCCGGTCGCCAGCTGCTTGGTGCACCATGCTATCCATGGGGCCCGCTCCAATGCTGCCAACAGGAACCCCGGAGGACGTCAGCGCAGGCAGATCCGGAGGAGTACTACTGTGGTTACCGGAACCCTCTCCTAATCTGGAAAATCTATGATGGTTGGCGGCATGCGCATCTTCGTCAACGGACGCGATACGCAGATAGTTCCGGATTGGGTTGTCCCTTCTGTCCCCGTCCGTAACTCATATCCAGCCCTCGCTGGAAGAAGGGCAGAAAGAGAAGAAGCCGGCCATTACGGTCGAGAGAAGTTGGCCCCCGGGCCAAGGAAATTTAAGCAGGTGTGGGTCCCCAAGAGAGTACAACCTGTTCACCAAGCTGCATCCATCCCCCGCCGTCTTGCTCACGACGGAGGGGAAGGAAAGAGAGGAAGGGGCCTGGCCCCGAAAGAGGAAGAAGTGGTTGCGGATCCTCCACACCGCGAAAGTTTTCGGGCCTGCGCCCGTCAAGCCAACATCCCAGCTGTGGGATGAAGATTCCAACAACCTGCCAATAGAGCTCGGTAAGCTTATACCCCTCCTGTGGGAGGTCGGCAACTGTCCCCCGTGCTGCATCAAGAACGGGGTCGGGAAGAGATGACCTGTCTGGTCAGGAACTATTTTCGAGGGCAAGGCAACCCCTCGCTTGGGCAACATCGACTGATGCAAGCAGCCACCGCTGATGAAGACTACTGCCCATCAATGGCAGATGAAGAAGATGTGGGAGAAAAGATGATGGTGTCGTCGGTTGATGACAATGGCTATGACAACGGCTTTGAGATCGGAGCCGATGAAGCCGCCCCCCGATGGGAAGAAGAGACAGAAAGAGTTTCTATGTTCGAGAGGTTGACCTTTCCAGATCAAGCTAAAAGGAGGGTCTATCGACAAAGGAGAAGGATGTAGGTCTTCACCTGCAACATGGCTGGTATATCCAACCGATATGGGGGGCTTCCCGAAGATCCCCGAGAATTGGCTCAGTTAGCCGCAAGGCTAAGGCTTAGCACTCGGAGAACAGAAACCACGAGGCAACTCCTGGCGATAGCTGGAGGACAACAACCCCCGGTCTGCCACCAGTGGGATGATGAAGTTGCTATCTTAACCGCCAATGTAGTCACGGTGAAAGAAGAAGATGACATCCCTCTCGACATCCTGCTCGAGGGTACGTCCGGGGAGACAGCAGAAGTTATCCCCACTACAACCACTATGGACCCATCAGTCTTGACGCTACTTCAGAAATATCGGCAAGAGATAGACTTGCTAAAGAAGCAGCTGATGGAGAAAACTAAACAGTCCTCCGCTTCCAAACCACCCGAAGTCCAAGGTGAATCATCCCGGGGAGCGGTCCGTCATGACGGCCATCCACCGATCTACACACTGCCTCAGTCGTCAGAACCAAGCATGGCGACAATGCAACAGCGGCAACCACAGCTCCAGCCGCTGCTACCACCGGTGCTCCCTCAAGTGCACCAGACACCCCCGTTGCCACGTCCTCCACAGGGGACCACCCTGGTCACCCCGTACCTGCAGCCGGCGCATTTCTACCTAGAGCCAGTTGACCCTACAGTCGTGAACCGGATGATGGTGGAAAGAATGATCAAGCTGAAGCTTGCAGAAAGGGGTGAAGGCGACTACGTCGCATTTGATGCCTACCGGGTGCCATACCTGCAACACCATGCTGCTAAGCGGCTTCCCCCGGGAATCAATAAGCCGCCCAAGTTTGACAAATTCAATGGGAAGGGGTCCCCGAGAGAACACATAGCTTATTATATGACTGTCATGGGTGACTTGGCCACCGACGAGTCATACCTGCTAAAGTTTTTCGGGTCCTCACTGACGGGGCTCGCATTTGAATGGTATTCTAACCTCTCGGCCGGGTCGATCAGCGATTGGCCAGATATGCAGAAGAAGTTCAAAGAAAGATTCCATGTTATAGAGAGGGAGGTCACAGTGGCCGAACTCTACTCAACAAACCAGAGGGCCGATGAAACAGCCCTCGATTATATCAAGAGGTGGAGCAACCTCGGAATGAGGTGCAAGCGGCCCCCGCATCAGGAGGACGCTGTGCAAATATGCAAACAGAATCTCAGAAGGGAGGTTCTGGAAAAGATGATCGGAATGGAAATATGATCGTTTGATCGATTGAACAATGTCGTGGCCGAGGTGGAAGCTTTCCTGGCCAAACCTACCCCTACATCTGTTGTCGGCGTGACCTAGAAGGGCAAGGCGGTGGAGCGGCGCCCGTCGCCTAAAGAAGCGAACGCTCTTGACATAAAGGCGTTCGAACAACATAAAAGTGAAGGCAAGAAGGGAGTCACCCCACAGCCTGCAGAAGCCCCATACGGCAAAGAAGGTCCTTCACTGAGGGACAAGATGAAGAAGGCCTATTCATTTCCAAAGGACAAGACCCGGGTTCTGTTCGACTGGGTAACGGAATATAGCATGGTCACCCTGCCAGATCCAAGGAGGCCGGAGGACCTAAAGAGAAAAGACAGCTGATGAGGACATCAAAAGCTATACGGGTGGAGTGTATTTGTGTGTTATGGCTTGTATGAGATTGTAATTGTGTAATTTCTTTCATTTGGGCTCCTTGTAAGGCTTATAACAAGCCATTGGGCCATTTGTAATGTAGAGTCCATGGCTAGGTTGCCATTAGTAGAGTCCATTAGGAGCTTATTCCATATTGGGTTTTAAGGCCATCATTATGGACCTTAATAGCCACTTAGGCCCAAATAGGCTTCTCCCTCTCATGGGCCACCAAGGGTGGAAGAGTCTAGCATGGTTAGTGGGCTTGTTACATGGCCTTTGACCATACTTGGCCCAAGGGAGGCCCATGAAGGGGGCGCCCCCTTCTTTGGCTTTATTAGGCTAGGTAGGTGGAGTTGGAATGGAATTAGTCTAAGTTTGAATAGAAATGGTCAAGTTAGATTGAAAAAATTGTATTTGGTGTGTTGTTCACACTTCATCTCAGCCCTTCAATCCCCATCCCTAGATCTAAGGGTGCACAATTGATTTGATTGGAGTCATATATAACCTTGTATTTTCATTTAGAAATCAATGAAAAATCAAAAATTTGTTGAATGTTCAAGGAGCCTCCTTGCGCCCCCTTCCTCTCCACGTGGTTTCCTCTCCTCAAACCTCTAGTTCTAGAGTGTATCAATCTTCTATCTCCCCCTCTCAACCTCTGATCTTCATCTGTGCCACCGCCGCCGCCGTTCGTTCCGCCTCCGAGCCGCCGCGAATCCGTCTTCGGTTTTCTGTCCTGCTGGAAAGAGGTGTCTTCACGAAAATCCTGCTACCAGCCACGGCCTCTTCGTGATTTTTAATTTTTATGGTGTGTTCCTATCTTCCATCCCATCATCCACAAAAACATTCAGGTCGAAAATCCTTTGTTTGATATTTTTTCAATTTCGGTCTTCAATCACTCCCAGATCTGTCCTGTCTCTGTCTACAGTGACAACAGCTCTGAGTTTCCCATCTCCGACCTTCTTTTTGCTTTTTTTTGGGGCTCCCAATTTTACTGAGAGTTCTGTCCATCATCCCCTACATCCACCATTTTTATTGATTTTTTATCCGCCCTCTATCTATTTTTCAAAATTCGTGTTCTATCTCAGCTACAGTGCTTTCAGCCCATTTCCAGATCCAACCCACTGTTAGTAACAAAATGTTATCAATTCGTAGCCACATCCAAACTAGTCCAAACTAGTTTTGCCATTTTCCTAGCTTGATTTCCTACAACTTTCCTGAAGACCACCACTTCAGATTCGGACATTCGCATATCGGTCAAAGGCAGTTCTCGGAGAATAGCCCTACAGATCTGAGTGTTCGGCTACTGTACAACAGGAACTTGTAAATTCATTAAAGCCCAGATCTGTGCAGATCCAGGCAAGATCTTCAAGCCTAGATTGAAGTATTTGAAGTTAGATTTCCAACGGTGCCAGTTTCGTGTCGATCCGACATCAGGGTTGATCGCAGCGTCCGTTCTCGCCGGGACGCGCGCTGAAAACCAGAAGTTGCAGATCCGTGGCCGGTTGTTCCGACCGGTGCCGATCGGAGCCGCCCGGCCTCCGACCGGCGAACCAGCGTGCCTCAACTCCAGGGAGCGCTCATCCAGGTATCCACCACCACAGCGGTGCCACCGGGTCCCACACGGCCCCTCCGGACAGCAAGTGGGCCCCACAGGCGCAAGTATGTGTGCGACCGAAGCTACGCCAGAAGCCGCCCGTCAACCCGAAATCGGTTCTCCCGGACCCCATTGTGTCTCCCTTTACCTCCCTGCGTGGAGTGGTTTGTAACTCATTGCTGTAATCTTTATGTATTAACTATCCCGGGAGTACGACTTCGGCCGGGTCCGTCGTCCCCACGCCGAGCACGTGGAGGTATCGTATTCGCTCCTTGCTTGGCATTTCGCTTATTTTCATATATGCTTGTTTATGCCACTGCTAGAGAGCATGTTTTAGGACCTAGCTCGCTATAATTTCATATCACCGCTGCTGCGAGAGAGTGAGCGAGACCGTCCCGTGACCCGATCCGGGCACAAGTGAGAGCCGACCACCCTAGCTCACTGCCGGTTTCTCAACCGTGCACGTCCGACGCTTCCCTCGTTAAGGGACAACCGCGATCTTGTCGTGTTCATGTCTCATCCCGCATCAATTTGGTATCAGAGCGAGTTGAGTCTAGGGTGTCAAAAAAAAGTGTCATTTACGTCTAGTCATTAGTCATTGTCTAATTCGTGTTTAGGGTCATCATTGTTTTAAAACAAAAAAGTGTCTTTTGGGTCGCATTTGCATACCACTAGTCGGTATATAAAAAGGTGTTGTCCGAACGTTAGGCTACGCCTATCGGGAAGGTCGCACACTTGTGCGAGTGATCTTCGGATCGATTAACTCCGCCCCTTACCGAGTCTTGGTTTACATCTAGGGTCCTTAGTGTGCATGCATTCCAAACTTGCATAGTCGGTCTAGTGTCTTGTCACCGTGCGTATGCATGTCCATGTCCGCTACCCATGGCCGTTCTCCAAGACCACACGTCCGGGTGGTCAACCTTTGTGGCCAAAGTCAATGTCCTCATGGACCGAGCCCTTGGTTTTACCCCTCTCACTATTAAAGTCGCTCTACCCAACGGGTCCACAACGGAACTCCATTTCACCGATAGGGAGTCGGATAATTGGGTTTCTCTTGACATCGTGGAGTCTCTCTCCAAGACATGCGAGATTGTCCGCGATGGTGATTTTTCTTGTGTTGAGTTCTATAAGAGGATCGGCTCTGTTCTCTACACCGATGGCGCATAGTGTAGGATCGGCACACTTGCTGGTTCATGCATCATTTTAAGACAAACGTGGTTAGGAGAACGAAGAGTCAACCTTGACTGGGGCAAGAGGACTTGCACCTTATACCCACCTTACCTACCCGGCAAGATCATCCTCACATGTCCAGCCACCCAACCCCAGCGGTCCACTCCACATTCGGAACCATTATGCTTGGAGCCGTCTCACCCCGAGCCACCCGTGTTTCTTACGGGAACACTATACATCGCCGAGCCACTTTTTAGTTGGCTCAAGGATGGCTTGGTCCCACCTCCCTTTCTATCTATGGACCCCACACTACCATTGGTACCCTTCAACTCCTACCACACAACTTTTCGATCTAGTCACCATGTTGACACGTTGGATGATCTTGTCATGGGATTAGATTCACAATGGAAGTTGACGCACCTACTGGCCCGAGGCTTTGACCAACCCGCTAGTCTTAGCTTCACCCATCCGGCCTTAGGGTCCATTACCTCCGTGTGCACCGTGGGGTGTGTCACCACGGAGATTCTTCTACTCCTCCCGATGCCGGCCGAGTCCGACTTCATTCCCTTTTGCCCAAGGGAGGAGTCCTATTTTCTACACATGTCCGTCGTCCCACCGATCATAATGTATGGCGGTGATTATGAATTCCAAACTTGGGACCATGTCATGTTGGAACCCACCTCACGGGGTCATACCTTCTTCGACCCTTTTGACCCCATCACTAGTGAATCTCCCGAGCCCCCGTCTTCACTCCACTTCCTCCGCGGAGTTCACTATCACACCTTTTCCACTCGGGCCAAGCAACCTCCACATAGCCATAGGTCCCAATTTTCATATGGGGGTAATGAAAACTTTGGTTTCTCCGATCCATCCAAACCACCCGCACCTCCCAAACTTCCCACATCCAAGCCCAATGTCCATGATTGGTGCATCGTAGGGTGTCTAGGAGTTCCCCATGACGTCAACCTCCGGTTATGTCAAATGCATGCATGGCACAAGTTCGGGTGTCCTGGTCCGCCGTCATCCATGTACGGGTCGGACTAACATTAGGTGTGTCTTGGGTCATAGATGAGTCCGTGTGTTTTCCTTGTGTGGTTTGTTTGCATGGTTTGTGTGTAGTTTGAGAGTCTGCATGTGTCTTGTGTAAGCTCATTGTCATTCTCTTTTGAGTAAGAGGTGATTGGACTCACTCGATGAGTATGGGATCGGCTCTACATCTATACCCGGATCAGTCACCTACAGGGATTCAGCGGTGATTCCTAGTGAGTCTTCGAGCTGCTTCCTTCCCTTTGAGAGTGCCCCACCCGGAATGTCCACCTCTAGCCCATGGCAGCTTGCGCATATCGAGTATATATGGAATGAGCAGGTGACGATCACTTGGAGTGGAGCATACCAGCGCTACTCGGTATGGTAACAGATCCGGCGGAGTACCCGAGCATCCAAACCCCTACTCGACGGGGTCGAGTTCCTCCCACCCGGGAAGAATTGATGAGGACATCAAAAGCTATACGGGTGGAGTGTATTTGTGTGTTATGGCTTGTATGAGATTGTAATTGTGTAATTTCTTTCATTTGGGCTCCTTGTAAGGCTTATAACAAGCCATTGGGCCATTTGTAATGTAGAGTCCATGGCTAGGTTGCCATTACTAGAGTCCATTAGGAGCTTATTCAATATTGGGTCTTAAGGCCATCATTATGGACCTTAATAGCCACTTAGGCCCAAATAGGCTTCTCCCTCTCATGGGCCACCAAGGGTGGAAGAGTCTAGCATGGTTAGTGGGCTTGTTACATGGCCTTTGACCATACTTGGCCCAAGGGAGGCCCATGAAGGGGGCGCCCCCTTCTTTGGCTTTATTAGGCTAGGTAGGTGGAGTTGGAATGGAATTAGTCTAAGTTTGAATAGAAATGGTCAAGTTAGATTAAAAAAATTGTATTTGGTGTGTTGTTCACACTTCATCTCAGCCCTTCAATCCCCATCCCTAGATCCAAGGGTGCACAATTGATTTGATTGGAGTCATATATAACCTTGTATTTTCATTTAGAAATCAATGAAAAATTAGAAATTTGTTGAATGTTCAAGGAGCCTCCTTGCGCCCCCTTCCTCTCCCCCTTATTTCCTCTCCTAAAACCTCCGGTTCTAGAGTGTATCAATCTTCTATCTCCCCCTCTCAACCTCTGATCTTCATCTGTGCCGCCGCCGCCGCCGTTCGTGCCACCTCCGAGCCGCCGCGAATCCGTCTTCGATTTTCTGTCCTGCTGGACAGAGGTGTCTTCACGAAACTCCTGCTACCCGCCACTACCTCTTCGTGATTTGTAATTTTTATGGTGTGTTCCTATCTTACATCCCATCATCCACAAACAAATTCAGGTCGAAAATCCTTTGTTTGATATTTTTTCAATTTCAGTCTTCAATCACTCCCAGATCTATCCTGTCTTTGTCTACAGTGATAGCAGCTCTGAGTTTCCCATCTCCGACCTTCTTTTTGCTTTTTTTTGGGGCTCCCAATTTTACTGAGAGTTTTGTCCATTATCCCCTACATCCACCATTTTTCTTGATTTTTTATCCACCCTCTATCCATTTTTCAAAATTCATGTTCTATCTCAGCTACAGTGCTTTCAGCCCATTTCCAGATCCAACCCACAGTAAGTAACAAAATAGTATCAATTCGTATCCACATCCAAACTTGTCCAAACTAGTTTTTCCATTTTCCTAGCTTGATTTCCTACAACTTTGCTGAAGACACCACTTCAGATTCGAACGTTCGCATATCGGTCAAAGGCAGTTCTTAGAGAATAGCCCTACAGATCTGAGTGTTCAGCTACTGTACAATAGGAACTTGTAAATTCATTAAAGCCCAGATCCGTGTAGATCCACACCAGATCTTCAAGCCTAGATTGAATTATTTGAAGTTAGCTTTCCAACGGCGCCAGTTTCGTGTCGATCCGACATCGGGGCTGATCGCAGCGTCCGTTCTCGCCGGGACGCGCGCTGAAAACCAGAAGTTGCAGATCCGTGGCCGGTTGTTCCGACCGGTGCCGATCGGAGCCGCCCGGCCTCCGGCCGGCGAACCAGCATGCCTCCACTCTAGGGAGCGCTCATCCAGGCATCCACCACCACAGCGGTGCCACCGGGTCCCACACGGCCCCTCCGGACAGCAAGTGGGCCCCACAGGCGTGAGTACGTGTGCGGCCGAAGCTACGCGAGAAGCCGCCCGTCAGCCCGAAATCGGTCCTCCCGGACCCCATTGTGTCGCCCTTTACCTCCCTGCGTGGAGTGGGCTGTAACTCATTGTTGTAATCTTTATGTATTAACTGTCCCGGGAGTACGACTTCGGCCGGGTCCGTCGTCCCCACGCCTAGAGTGTGGAGGTATCATATTTGCTCCTTGCTTGGCATTTCGCTTATTTCCATACATGCTTGTTTATGCCACTGCTAGAGAGCATGTTTTAGGACCTAGCTCGCTATAATTTCATATCACCGCTGCTGCGAGAGAGTGAGCGAGACCGTCCCGTGACCCGATCCGGGCACAAGTGAGAGCCGACCACCCTAGCTCACTGCCGGTTTCTCAACCGTGCACGCCCGATGCTTCCGTCGTTAAGGGACAACCGCGAGCTTGTCGTGTCCGTGTCTCGTCCCGCATCAATAGTCCAAGATTCTGCCCCTACCACCTGATGTAGGGGCATCCAATCGAAGACTGCTATGTTTTCAAGGACATCATTGAAGGGATGGTGAAGAAAAATGACATCGAGCTGGGAGAGTACAAAGTGGACCCTCCTCAGCCACATGAAGCCCCTCAGAGGAGGGCAGGAGTCAACATGATCTCCCTATACCAGGCACTGCCTGAGGAGATCTCTGAAACAAGCACGCGGGGCACCTATGAAGCTCATTTCTTAGAGCCCGTGAAAGAACAGCAGGGATGGCAGCAGGTCCCTGTGAAGCATAAGAAAAAGAGGGCACCCCACCCGAAAGAGGGGGCACATATCCGTGGTGTCACACCCCGGCCTGCTCCGCCGGTGGTAGCACCCGTATGGGTCACTCCACCTACAACTGTCAGGATACCTACACATAATCGGAGGAGACAAACTCCGCTGCCAGTGGTTAAGGAGACCAATCCTGGGGTCCCTCGACTGCAAAACCTCATTGAGGGGCTGGATGAATACGTGGAGCCCGAATTGAAGCCCTTGCTGGTGCGGGATCACGTCCCGTGGCAAGAACTATAGCAACTCTCACTCGAACAAAAGGAGGAAGCTGAAGCGGCACCCGATAGAGAGGGCAGTCTGTTCTGGGGGCACCCGCCCGCAGAAGTAAAAAAGAAGAAGAAACAAAAGAAGAAGAAAGCGAAGGCTGCTGAGGCCGATGAAGTGCAGATTGTCTCCTGTAATACTCTATCAGCACTTTTCAACCTATCCGGAGAGGAGGAAGAAGAGGAAATTTGCTTCACACCCCATGCTGAGAGAGGCAAGGCCGAGGCCGCAATTGATGTACATGCCACTCGGTCAGGCCGAAAATGGGGGCGCCAGCCGCCACCCAACCACAACATCATGTTCAGGGGGGAGCAACCCTAAAAAACACCTCCATCGGAGGTCAAGGGAGTCAAAATCCCTCCTCCTCCAGGCCTATATAACAAGAGTGGGGGCAAGGGGGTCCCTTCATTTCTTGAATTCATGAAGATGTCCAAGGGGAAGCAGCCTTGTCAGGAGGTTAACCCTACACTCGGGGACGTTCACCCACAGCTAGCACAATCTGCCGAAGATCCAAGTGCAGATGGAGCTCGCCCCGCAGCCGCTAACAAAGAAGACCCAGAAGTCGGTACCAGCCAGAAGGGCACCGAATCTGAGGAAGATGAAGTAGGTCCGTCAGGGCCTGTAAACAAAGACTTCCCCAAGCCCAGATGGGCTGAAGAGATGAAGCTCTCCAATGTCCGAGCTGGGAGCCGAATAATGAAGCTACTCAAGAAGCTCCTTGCTCGATTTACAATCTGGGAGATCCTTTCTTTGAGTGAAGAGACTAGACAAGCGATTATTACAGCTCTCCAGACGCCTGCTCATTTTGAGACATGTCTGGCTGAAGCAATGCCGGAGGCTAGCATGACCTTCACTCCAGACGATGTGTTACTGCCCACCATCAGCCACAACAGGCCGCTGTATATGAAGGGGCACCTGAATGGAAGGGAGCCGAACAGGATTCTGGTTGATCCCGGTGCAGCGGTCAACATCCTGCCTTATAGAATATACGAGAGGCATCACTTTAATGTGCATCTTGAGAAAGTCGAAGATATGCGTATTGCCGGCTTCAATCAAAAATGTGAAGTGTCAATGGAGGTGGCAGAGTTCACCCTCACCTTAGCAGATTTCACTATGACGGTGCAGTTCCATGTCATTGACTCTCGCACCTCGTACAAGGCACTGCTCGACCGCCCATGGCTGCATGAAAATATGGTGGTGCCATCCACGCTCCACCAATGCATCAAGTACAGTATCCAAGGGAAGGAGGAGAGGATATTTACAGACCCCCACCCGTTCGAGGTGTTCGAATGTCATTTGGCGGATGCCAACCTATATACGAGGCCTTCTCAGAAGACCTCGGAAGCTAAGACCCCTGCGGGGGCATCTAGAAGCACATCCGGCAGCAGTTGGTATCCACCACCGCCGCGCGGATATGTCAAGCCCAAGATGGTCTCCCATATCACAGCATCCGGAGACGTGGGCAGAACAGCACCCCCAACATTATACCCTGAAGCTAATGAAGTGCGGGTCGCTCGGCGGCACAATCATATTGAAATCCCGGATGGCCTCACCAAGCCAACTCCCGACCTTGATAACCCTACTGTCGAGCCTTTCAAAATTTGGGAGGTGATACAGGAAGATGGACCTAGAAGCTTGTTCTATACGGCTGAAGAGCACCCTACTCGGGAAGACACAGACTGCAGCCTCCCCGAAGATATAAGCAACCCGTCGATTCCCATCCAGGGTCTGGCATTCACAACTGATCGGATGGCCAGGATGTTTTAGAAGCAACACATCCCCCCCAATCAGTCTCAAAAGCGCAAGGAAGCTTTCCAGAAAATGTGGTATCCCGCAAAAAAGGATAAGGAAATGAGACGTGTCTCTCAACATCCGGGGTTGGGCCTCACCCTGGAAGAATATTATTACAGTGGGTGATACGAGGTGGACACCATCTCCGCCTTCTATCCTGCTGAAGATAGCCCGCTGGGGGCAACTTTTGATGAATACCCGGCGGAAGTTGAGCATGTTGAACTGGCTTAACCCGGAAATCAAGAAGTAGAGACTGCGGTCCCCTGCCGATGCTGGGAGCAGGTCTACCCTGAAGAGCCGGCCCTTCAAGCCAAATTCGATACGGCTAGCAGCAGTGAAGCCGAAGATACTGAAGAAGCAGGAATTTCTCCCTCTAGTAGAGTCCTACTGATGATAACTTCAGCACCCCTTCTTCCAATCGGGGAAGCCTTGGTTGACTGTGATCAAGAGGAACACGCTGCCAAGAAAGAAAAAGCCACTTCTACGGAAGATACAACTGCCCCAGAAGGCGAGACCTCCTCAACTTCTGCTACAAGACCGGGATGCTGTCCAAGCCCTGCAATAAACAACTACCAGCCTGTCATGGCTGCAACCTCATCTACAAAGACTGAAGCTACTCTCTCGCCCTTGGGAGCTGCAATGGCAGTGGATTTGCTAACAGAATAATCCTCGCAGCCGTTGGTGCAGGAAGCAAAGAATCCTCAAGAGGCTCTGATGATGTCAGATGAGGAAGTCGAAGAACTCGACCCTCAAGATGGTATTCCAGACTTCGTTGACCTCCAGCCGGCACCTCTAGAGATAGAAGACTGAGGCCAAGCCACAGTCGATGAACTGATAGAAGTCAACTTGGGAAATGAGGAGGACCCTAGGCCTACCTTCCTCAGTGCCCAACTATCCCCAGAAGAACGGGAGCTGTACACCCAGCTGCTGCAAGAGTACCGGGATTGCTTCGCCTGGACTTACAAAGAAATGTCAGGACTAAACCCCGCTGTCTCACAACATGAGCTGGCAATCAGCCCTGAGGCCGAGCCAGTGAAGCAACCACCGCGGCGCATGAGGCCAGAACTCATTACTCAAATTTGTGCTGAAGTCGACAAGATTATTGACGTGGGATTTGTCGAAGAAAATCAGTACACCACATGGCTGGCGAATATCATCCCCGTGAAAAAGAAGAATGGACAGATCCGGATATGTGTCGACTTCCGAGATCTAAATAAAGCATGCCCCAAAGATGACTTTTCGGTGCCAATTACGGAAGTCATGATCGATGCTACAACCGATCATGAGGCTCTGTCATTCATGAACGGGTCATCCGGTTACAACCAGATTTGGATCGCGGAGCATGACCGGGTCCATACTGCTTTCCGAACCCCTAAAGGCATTTATCACTATAAGAGGATGCCATTCAGACTGAAGAATGCTGGCGCAACTTATCAGCACGCAATGACCAAAATCTTTGATGAGTTGCTCTACCACAAGGTCGAGTGCTACATAGATGATCTGGTGGTCAAAACCAGAAGAAAAGAAGATCATGTGCAGGACCTCCGGATCGTCTTCCAGAGGCTGAGGCAGCATGAGCTGAAAATGAACCCCATGAAGTGTGCGTTCAGAGTATCGAGCGGAAAGTTCTTGGGCTTCATTGTCCGATATCGGGGGATCGAGATAGACCCCGCAAAAATCAAAGCAATTCAGGAGCTACCTCCACCAAGGAACCTCTCCGAGCTGAGATCACTACAGGGCCGCTTGGCTTATATCTGGTGTTTCATTTCCAATTTGTCAGGGTGATGCCAGCCTTTCCACAAACTGATGATGAAAGATGTTCCCTTTTATTGGGATGAAGATTGCCAGACAGCCTTCGACAAGCTGAAAGACTATCTGAAGACTCCTCCAGTGCTGGGCGCACCGGTGAAAGGACGGCCATTGATACTATACATAGCAGCTACACATAACTCCCTGGGGGCAACGCTGGCCCAGAATAATGAAGAAGGAAAATAGCAAGCCCTCTATTACCTCAGTCGGAGACTGGTCAGAACTGAGGAGAAATATACTTATATTGAGAAGGTCTGTCTGGCGCTGGTCTTCGCAGTTAAGAAGATGCGACACTACATGTTATCGCACAAAATCAGCCTGGTATCCAAAGAGGACCCCCTGAAATATATTATGTCCCAACCGGCACTCAAAGGTCACCTGGGCAAATGGGCAGTAATTCTTATGGAGTTTGACATCTCCTATGTGCCGCGCAAGGCCTTCAAGGGCCAAGCTATTGCAGACTTCTTCGCTAAGCACCCAGTACCTGGGGACTGCCCGTTGGAACCGGAGCTTCCTTAAGATGAAACCCTGGAAGCCGTTCAGGTGCAGCCCTCTTTATGGCAGCTATATTTCGATGGCACTTCTAGAATTGACACCTCTGCCACTGGATCGGCCAGGGTCAGGGCAGGAGCAGGCATAGTCCTGAAATCCCCAAAGGGGGAAGTGGTGCACACATCTTGATCGATAAACAAGCGTTGCACGAACAATGAAGCAGAGTATGAAGCCCTGATAATTGGGTTGCAAATCGCTCTATCCATGGGAATTCAGATGCTGGAAGCATTCGGAGATTCCATGATAGTTATAAAACAACTGGAAGGAGAATTCAATGTGTAAAAGCAAGAACTTCTCCCCTACCATCAGCTGGCAATCCGCCTGATGTTGAGATTCTACTTCATTAGCATCAAGCATATCAACCGAGGCTAGAATGCTCAGGCAGACGCCCTCGCTAAGCTGGCCAGTTCGTTGGCGGTCCCGCCAGACACAAGCCTGAACATAACAGTGATCAACTGCCGGCAAGTCCTGTGGACGCGGGGATTCTTATTTTTATTTTAATAGATTTAATAGATTTGGATATTTATTGACCCATTGATTTATTGATTTGGTTAATTGGCGTGCCAGTCACATGTGTGACGATTTCATTGTGCGCTCGACTTGACTTGGTCAGTCGATTGTGAAGTCCGAGTCGGGACCAAAAGTCCGCCATACCATAAAGGCTATGGCGTTAATTACGTCCTTCCTAAGAAGGACAACCCTTGATTAAACGCCGAAATAGGAGGCCGCTCGGGGCGGTTAAAAACGAAGTGCATGATATTAAAGCTATTATTATTCTAAGGAGGTGACTGGGTAAACGATAGGTTATTAAATCAGCATGACCCCTCTGTGTAGGTCGTGCCGGGTAGAGATAGGACATCGTCCGCGTAGCGACGAGGCAGGGTCCGGACAGTCATCGAGGACATGTCCCCCTTCACGTTTCTCATCCGGCCAAAGGCCTCGCAGTGTTCATATTCCCCGAAGGATCGGGCCGGACGGGAGGTGCATGACGTGTACTTCCCGGGGCTCATCGGGGTTAAACATCGGTCGACATTTCGGCAGCATCTCCCCATAATCTGGATTATGCCCAGAGGAGAATAGGCTATCACCCACGGAGTGCCGGGATGAAAGCCGAGAAAAAGAGGGAGCGAACCTCCCACACTGCATATGTATGCCCTGGGGCAATGTTTGACTCTTCCCTTATAGAAGCCGGTGACACTCATGCATTGGCAGAGCTCACTTTAGCTAAAAGGGGGGGGGTGCTCAGGAATCCGGTGCAGATCAATGGAACATGAGGGAGTCTTGCTCCCTTCGATTTATCCCCGGGACAGATCTGGTGACTCATGGGCACCCCTGGGTGGGTTTGATCCAGGCGCCGGGGGTTCAATTGAGTGGCAAAGCAGGCTCTCGGGGCAACTTGGATGTGCATATAGGTTCCCGGCGTGAAACAGCGTGGCAAGGAGGCCAAGGGGGCTTTTCGGCGCCGGTGGCAAGGAGGCAGGGGTTCTCGGCGCAAGAATGAGGAGGCCAAGGAGGCTTTTCGGCGCAAGGGCCAAACGGCCGTAGGTTCCCGGCGCCAATGGCAAGGAGGCCAGGGGGAGCTCCTGGCGCCAAATGGCATGAAGGCAGGGGCTCTCGGCGCGGGGTCTTCCCGGCGCGATGAAGAGCAGGCCAGGGAGGAGGCTCCCGGCGTGGGCTTCCCGGCGCGAGGAGAAATGAGGTGGGGTGGCTTTTCGGCGCGAGGTAAAACAACAGGGAGGCTCCCGGCGCGCTAAGGAGATAGGGTCTCGGCGCAAGAAGGCTTGCGCCGAGGGCTGTTCATCCGCTTTACTGTTTGTGGAGCCGAGACAGACGAGGGCGCCGAGGTGAATTTAGGGTTTTACGGCACTCTATTTTTTCAGGATTTATGGATGATTGAGGGGGTTTTCCTGGTGATTAAGGCTGAGATTGACGGGCCCTGAGGAGTCAAAGATGGATGCATTTATTGGGTATCAACCAGCTTTGGAG
Organism: Amorphophallus konjac; assembly: GCA_022559845.1. Lineage (NCBI taxonomy): Eukaryota > Viridiplantae > Streptophyta > Magnoliopsida > Alismatales > Araceae > Amorphophallus > Amorphophallus konjac. The sequence goes on along the minus strand of CM040122.1, from coordinate 168,572,879 downwards.
TGGGTTTAGAAGGAAATCCGAGGGCAGAGGGAAATGGAAAAGGGGAACTGAACATAAGGAGCCTCTGTCACCATTGCTTGGATAGACTTCCAGGAGGATGGCTTGATGTTATCATTCGTCGTCCTGGGAACCAAGAGATATCTGTCTCTGGTCCAGAAACGACTCTGATGATGTCGGTAAACAAATCGGGCATCGGAAACTCCGGAATCTCACAGATGTGAATCATCATGTGGCTTGGCTTTGTTCTGAAGGCCAAGGGATAGCCTGTCCCTGGCCCTGGAACAAGCGCATGAAAGCATCTTCGAGAAAGAAAACGCAGACGAATAATCAGACTGGGGAAAGGAATAAGAGGCAAACCTCCACAGAGACAATAGCAGGCGACAATCAAGGCCTGTTCCATTTGTTTATTCATCCGAACATGACTATTACATCCATGCATCAGAGGGACGGAGTACATAGAAGAAAATTGCAGATAAAGACTAAGTCCTGTTCTAGCGGCATGAAAACCGATTACGATGTAGCAGAATACATCAGAAGAAGAAGAAGTATCATCCATCGAAATTACAAGAAGATGAAAATACAGAAATGGGGGGGGGGGGGGGAGGGCGGAGCATTGACTCCTCTCCCTCCCCGGTGCCCACCTTCAATCAGCTTCGAACCTTCTCTCTGCTTTCTCCTTTGGTCTCTTCTCTCTTTCTTTCAGTGGAGGAGGCTCTCTTCTTTTTTCTGGCGGTGGTGAGGGTGAGGATCTTCTGAGCTTCTCTTTTTTTTGTCCTTCCCCCTCTCCCTTCTCTCCCTTCTCTGTTTTTCGAAGGGGTGGGTTTTTATAGACCCGATCCTCTTACCCTCTCGGCAGGTGGAAGTCGGCGCGGCACCCTGCTCGCAGCAGCTCCCAGCGCGCCGAGTGGCCTCTGTTGAGGTTTCTGACGCCGCTCCCAGAAGCCCATCTGGCCGGCCCATTTAGGGCTTTTAGGCCTCACACGTGCCTTGGCTTCTCTTAATTCTTTAAACTGATATTCATCGTAACTGGAGAAGGTCCAGTATTAGTGACGTAACTTTGTTGAGATCATCTTGAGATTTCATCAGTCAGCAGACTGGGATTTCATCAGTGCTGTCGTTTGGATGACGATAACACCGGGCATCAGCTTTAGCCCGAGGAGGCTTTAGCCGGGTAATAGTTTCAGTGGTAATCCTTCCGTGGCTCGGACCTTGCCGGAATCTTCATAATCTTCATTTGCTGGTTCTGGCTTTATCCTTATCGTTGCCCACATCTCATCTGTCAACAAATCAATATCTGACTTGATATGACGTGTCATCTGCAGACCTTCAGACGAGGCCGTAGTGTAGCTCTTGTTAAAGTGTGCTAGGGGGTTTCATCAGTCAGGTGACTGCTATTTCATCAGTGCCGTCGTCTAACTGACAATGGCATCGGACATCAGCTTGGCCCGGAAAGGACTTCAGCCGGGCAGATGGTTGACGAACTTCGTCATTGATCTTTCACTGTTGGTCTGATCTTCCTTTCAATTCTGTTTCTGCCCTTACTCATTTTCAAGGTGTCAACAAATGCCCCCCACCTGCGGGCGGCGTAAGTGCAGAATAAGCGGCACGGGGTCTGCAGGTGCCTTTTATCATTCGAGGGCATCTTCCTCCATTTCCCTTTGACATTATTCTTTGGCTTGATCATGTTGCTGCAGCAATATTATGCACATGTATCTTTCATTTTCATGTTTTTCATCTCCATATCTTCTGATTTTATTGTCAGCATTTTGGAGCCTTCTTGGCCTTGCCTTGGGCTTCTCGGTGCAGGGTATGGCCCTTCTCGGCGCGGGGCTTCTCGGCGCGGCCCTCTCGGCGCGAGGGTCTTCAGTAGCTTCTCGGCGCGATGGTCTCGACGCGAGGGTCTTCATAGCTTCTCGGCGCGGTGGTCTCGGCGCGCCCCCTCTTTTCTTCCGGCCGACGGGGGGGTTCTCGGCGCGCTTTCCTTCGCGCCGAGAGGCCCCTCTTTTCTTCTTTTTAACCCCCGAGAGGGGTTTTTACCCTCATTTTTACATTCCTCTTCTCTCTCTTCATCTCGGCGGCAGTGGTGATCTTCCCCGCTCCGAGAGCCTTGTTTCATCTTCCCCCCCCTTTTCGACCGATTTAGTCTCGGGTAGGTTCGTTATACGGGACTAAGTCCCCTTTTATGTTCGGGATCACTCCCTCTTGGTGGGTGACTCCCTATCTTTCTTTGGGCAGACCCCGGACAAGGGGAGATGCTGCCGAAATTTATTGAAAATTGTTTGCCTCATTGTTACATGCCCATTCATCCTTCTGATGCTTATCTTCTCATGCTTCCCTGACCACAGGTGCTGACATGGCTTCCGGTGCTTCTACTGCGGCTTCCGTGACTGCGGGGGCGAGTTCATCGGCTCAGCCGGACATATCTCGGGCTTCAGTCAACTGGCTGAATGTGAATTGTCTGAGCTTCGGCTATAACCAGATCGCCACTGTTGATGAGTCCTCTGATTCCGAGACTGACACAGTGCCGTCTTCCGGAGTCTATTCTTCCACAGAAGGGATTGATTTCAGAAGGGCTGCTGACTACCGTCCGGATCTGCCGAAGGATCGTCATCTGCTGCCATTTATCCAGACCTTCACCATAGGCGGAATGAGGGATTTCCTGCTTGCTCGGTCTGTGGAAGCGGCAATACTGGCTGACAGAGACAGCATGAAGGGTTCTGTTTATCGAGCCCGAGCTATATATCTCCCAGGCGAGCAGAGGGACTGGAATGCCGTGCTGGGCATTTCTGAATTAGAGCCGGAGAAGAAGATGCTGACCCGGGCTCCAGAGTTTACCCCGGCAAGGTGGGACCATGCAGCCGGTCGTGTCCATCGGGAGAAGCCCAACTTTGGACTTTTTCTAGCTCCTGTGAAGTGGGGTTATAGGGACGAGCCATTCATTCTGAACTGTCTGGCCGTTCAATTCAAATATCAGCTGGCTGCCGGCTGGTTTGGGGACGCTAAAGTGACGGACGCCCATCTCTTCAGGGTAGGAGCAGTGGAGTTTACAGAATTTGTCTTGAAGGAATACGCCCCTTTACTGATTAGAGCTGGGGTATATCATAGTGTATTTGCCTCCAGGTTCCGCTATCCCATCTCTCGGGGATTATGTTGCGGCATGCTTGAAGTGTTCTGCCCACAGTTCAATACGTTCTATACAGCAGAAGGCGAGACTTCTCTCGATCTTTGGAGTCTTGCGCAGCTTTCAGGCCTGCCTATAGATGGGGAGCCATATGAAGAGGTCTATCTAGATGACTCCGTAAAGGACGCCTCTGATGGAGAGGGCAGATATTCTTTTGGCTACGCATATCGTACTTGATGAAGGCTTATCGGACCATTTGTCTGTCCTATAGCAGGGGATCTTCCAAAGGATATCAACCCCGGAAAAGAGCAGCAGGTTGAGAGTCCGTGTAGGACAGTGGATACAGTACTTCTTCGGGGTCCTTTGAAGTATACAGACTTCCCTTCCGTGGGACCGACTCCCAGTAAGCAGATCAGGGCCCCTCGTTATAAATCAGCATTGCCGGCTTCACTGCGCCGAGCAGGTGTAGATGGCCCGAACCCAGCAGGGGTTGACCCCATTACTCATTGTGCAGCTTATCTGACCTTCTGGCTGTGCACTTTCGCTCTCCCCCAAGGGGACGAGACGATTATCAGACCGGAGGCTATATATCCGGCCTGTCAGATGGCCTGGGGGATGAGACTGTCTCTGTGCCCGGCGGCTTTGTGTTTAGTTTACAAATCGCTGGGAGATTTGCATAGACATCGGGTTCCCCGTTCTTTACGGACTGTAGGTCCATTTCATTTCTTCAATGCTTGGGTTTGCAGCATTTTCCCTGAGCTGGCCCCGAGAACTTTGCAGTCAGACACACTGCTCCCTCGGATGATTGAGTTTGCTAGCGCCGAACCCGGCCTTTTCTCAGAGCAGTTGTTCAAGATCAGGGGCCGGTTGACAAAAGTGCCTGTAGATGCTCCTGGTAGCATTCATTTTTGGAGCTTGGCAGCAGGCTCGGCTCCCTTAGTAGACCCTCAGAGGGAATGCAGAATGGAAGAGGTAGAAGTTTATGTCCATCCGGTTTCGGGGGCCAATGCCACCCGGCCCATATTAGAACCAGAACTGGTAAGGTGGGCTATGGCTATCCGACCCAGTGTATTGGTCTTCAGGAAGGGAGGCTTGCTCATCTTGGAGCCCTATTACCCATTCCGTTTTAGCAGAAACTTCGGCTACGATCAGCATATTCCTTCATCAGCCGCTCAGTTCCCTTTGGACAGCCGTGCCAAGCATGGGTCCTCCATTGCCAGTGACTGTCGGATATGGTGGGATTTCTTTCATCGCCGAGAGGGCGTAACTTTCAGGATCCCGACCGTTTCTAATCGTATTCCCCGGGTCACATCAGAATACATCAAGTGGTGGAATACCCGCACCAATTTTTATAAGGATGGCAGAGGCGCCTTCTGGGACGTGGCCGAGCGCTCTTTCTTAAAGCGACAATCAGGGCCTGTATTTGAGATTGATGAGGTTCACCTGAAAAGGCTCTATTCACAGCATCCGAGGGAGGCGGACACATACATCGCCAGGCGTCGGTCCTTAAAAGAGGAAGGCTCTGAAATACCCACTCCTGTATTTTCTGAGATCAATGAAGATGCTTTTACAAAGGACCTGAGGCAGCTGGGCCACATAGGGAGTATTCATGTGGAGGTGCAGTATCCATTTCCCCCGAGGAGCCTCTCCCGACAGCAGCCCCCTGGAGGGGCCCGGTAGACAGATTTCACCCTTACCGGACATTTGTGCGAGGGAAGACCGCACCAGCACATATTATCAGCACACTTCTTGGCTTTTCGTGCTGCTGAATGTTCACGGGCTGTCAGTAGAGAACCCGATAGCCGGTATTCTGAATAAGCCGCTTTTTATCTCTTTTCATTATGTCGACGGCTGGTGCATGGATTACCTCGGCCTGTTTCATTGCCTTGACTTCCACGGCCACCAAGATTTAGCTGCCTTGACGGAGAAATGCCAGACCATAGGTGACGTGTGCTGGCTCGTGAAGGAGGCTGCTTCCCGCTCGAAGGAGGTGGCTTATCTGTATTGGCCGCTTTCTACCTTCTATGACGGCCCAGCAGGTATGACCCTTCCTGTGCGCTCATGGCGTCTTTCTTTTATTGTCATGTTATGCATCTGTCGACTATGACTGCCTTTCTTGTGTCTTGCACAGATAGACCGGACATAAAACGGCAGGGACTTTACAGGAAGATTATTGCTCAGGCTGAAAAGCCTGCTTACTTTGAAATTCCTGCAGCAGCACCCACGACCACTCCCCTGCCTCCGGGCAAGAAGAGGAAGCCTTCTGCGGTGAAAACTGCAGTTGTCAAGGCCAAGAGGGCCAAAGTTGTTCGGGTCCAGCAGTCAGCTCCAGTTGCGACTGACGCCGGGACCCCTCTTCCAGACATCCCCTCTTTTGACGAGTTCAGGTCTCAGAGGGAGGCTGCTCAGGAACCCGCCGAGAGTAGCGGTAAATATCTTGCAGATGCAATCTTCACTGTTTTCTTGACTGCTCTTTTAAGGCGCCTTTCGAGACTGAGCTTCTCTTTATCTGATACAGCCCCGGAGCAGGTTGCAGTGCCTGCGGAGAGGGACACGAGGCTGCCTTCTCCTACCCCGGCTGGCGAGGAGGAGGGTAAATGTGCTCTCTCATCTTTTCTCTTTATACTTTTGCTGTTATTCTTTTTCATTATATCCCTCAGAGTTCCCCTTTTGTTGAGGTGGCAGTCAGGGAGCCGACTGGGGCTACAATAGCAGTGGGAGAGCCGTCTCAGCCGCAGGAAAGTGAAAGGACTCAAACAAAAGAGAGCCCTATTCCGGCCAGACGCATAATCACCCGGTCTGCATCGCGACATGCTCTAGAGGCAACCTCGCAGCACATAGCTAGAGTGGAGATATCCTCGGGTAGCTCTGAGACCGTGCCTGATAATGAGGAGGAAGTGACCTTCAGTGGCAGCGAGGAGGAAATCCAAAAATCAGAAACCCTGCATGTGTTTGCAAAAGGCCTTCCGCCCTTTCAGCCTCCTAAACTGTTGATGCTATCTTCTGAGGAGGAATTGCAAGAGGAGGTTGCCGGGCTTGACACTGAGGTAGACATAACCCCTCCATTTGTTGCTTCAACTACGGAGCTTGCTCCTCTTTTGTCTCATCTTGAGGATATAGATCCCACTTTAAAGGTAAGCTTCTTTTTTGCTTGCTGTTCTATTTATTTTCTTCCATCCATTGATGAGGATCATTCTGCCTTGTCCTCAGGACCCTGTCACTATCAGCTCCGATGCGGCCGCAGTCTCCATGGATGTCTCATCTGCAGATTTGATCATCATCCCTGCTTTACCTTCAACTTGCATGGAAATTTCTGAGGTTATTCGCCCCGTGCCAGTGAGAATACAATCTTCAACTGACTTAACATCACTGGACTTGGGATCATCAGGCGAGATTTCCATCCCTGTCAGGGCCTCAGAGCTTAGAGCCGAAGCAGACCCAGCCAGAAGCTCCGCTTTTATACCAGCTGCCGTAATGTCAATTGCGCCCGAGTCAGCAGTCCCTGCCACAGTGGCTATAGAGACTGGATTTCTGCCTTTACAGACTAGGGACCCTTCGCCCCCATTATCAGGAAGAGTAGCTGAAGATGAAGCCCTTATTCAGGAGACTCATGAAGAGATAGCTCCATCATTCATTGGTCCTCCCTCCGCGGATGTTCAAGCCATAGCACCCGAGACAGCGGTGGAGGAGGAATCTTTAGTTCAGCCAGAGGGCACGGAGAGGGACCGGCCAGTTCTTCCAGTAGATTTACCGTCTTCATCCTCTCAGCCGGATGTCGCACTGTGGGCAGACATTGATAGTGAAGTGACCTTTGAAGTGATCCCCTCTGCTTCTTTCGGCTTCGCATCGTCTGAGAGCTTTGTCTGGCAGAACCTGGATATGCTGCGCCAGCTGGTAGAATCTCAGCCTGGCTTGACACATTTGCAGCTGAAGGAAATTGCTGATCGCTTCACTGCCGGCCTGCAGGCCATGGGCTGCCCTCTGGACACATGGGCTCAGCGAGTCTTGCTTTTGCTGAAATTCGTGCATCGGAGAGATTTCCTAGCACGGACTATGACCGACAAGCTGACGGCATTGAAGTTGCAGAGGTCAGAATGCAAATCTGAGCTGGAAAAGCTGACGCTTGCCCTTGACGAACGCCAAACTGAGCTACAGAGCGTTGTCCAGCGGGAGGAAGCCGTCCAGGGCCGGATAGCCATTCTGGAAGCGGAACTCGCTGGACTTCGAGCCGAGCTACAACAATTATCGTCTATTCGGCCACGGTCCACCGAAGAGGTGGCCTTGTTGGAGGGACGGATGATGTCTCTCCGGGACATGTCCGTGAAGCTTCAGGAAGAGGAGGCGCGCCTTCATGAACTAAGAGCCGCTCCCGATGTGGGTCTTTTGGCCTTTGAAGATATCTTCCGGCGGCCTTGAATTATCTCTTCTCTGTTTTCTTCTTTTTGTAATACAATTCCCCCTCAGGGGCCCTTCTTGTATTCCCTCTTTTATTCAATGGAAAGGAATCTTTCTACCAGTCTCATATGTGGTTTATTCTTAACTTATCGCACCGTCAATATTTCACGGCGATTTGGCAGCGGTTTCAGCGGTCCCTTTGGGAATAGCCCGTACCTAGCAGGAGAGCGTCCACCCCTTCAGAGAAAGGATGGGGAATTCGCTCCACCGCGTGACGGCCTCCGGGGGGATGCTTTAAACCGAGTCTGTTGGTGGCAGCAAACGTCCTTCTTGGCCATACGTGCCGCAAGGGAGACGGTTTGCAGGAATGTGAACGAAGAGGCTCAGAGCACAATCCGAAACGGGCGAATGGCCTGTCCCGGGCAGGTTTCAAAGCTAGCCGAAGCGATGTGCTAATCGACCAGCACATGATTTCATCATCGACATTGGGTTTATATCGATGCAAAGGAGTTTTATAAGTTCCATCAGAGTAGACGTAAGGTCTAGACTGGGTAGAGGTTATCGCAGGTGGGACATTGAAGGGTGCGTGGTTTTCATCAGGACAGATGTAGGGTCTGAACTGGATAGGATTTCATCATTGATCGGGCGAGGTGCCGGTCGATCAACAGCTAGCGTCATCATCGATATTGGGTTTATATCGATGCAAAGAAAGTGTTATGAGTTTCATCAGAATAGACGAAAGGTCTAAACTGGCAGGGTTTTAATTGGACATGGTTTCATTGTTGATCGGGCAAGGTGCCGGTCGATCAACGGTGGGACATATGTAGAGGTGTAGGTCTCGTTAGGACAGACGTAAGGTCTATCCCAGCAGGTTTTATGGCGGGTGGGGCTTTGCCAAGAAATACGTAGGTCTCATCAGGATAGGCGTAGGGTCTGTCCTGGTAGGGTTTTATCGTTGACCGGGCAAGGAGCCGATCGGTCAAGGGATGGTTTAGGAGTTTGACCAGGACAGACGTAAGGTCTGAACTAGCCAGGCTTTATCGGAATGATGGCCGGTTTTATTGTTGGTGGGACATGTGAAAGGAGGGTGTGTAGATTTCATCAGGGTAGACGTAAGATCTACCCCGGCAAGGCTTTATCATCGGTGGGGCATAGAGCCAGATGACCGACAGAAGGCCTCGTCAGTGAAGGGTAGGTGAAGGCAACGTGCCGGTTGGCATGGAACTTCTGAATTACCACATTACCGACCCAAGCGCCCTTTCGGGTTTTCGCCGGAGCCGGCCCCCTCTTGCTTTTGCCCACGCGTCCTTTCGGATTTTCACGTGGCGGGGTACCCGATTTTGCCTGCAGTGCCCTTTCGGGTTTTCACCACAGCTGGGTTTTAGCCCTTTTTGCCCTTGTCCAGAATGCCTGAACAAGTCTGGCGGGGTATCTCTATTTTCAACCCCCCTTTTTTTGTATTTTTTTTTGTCGTTTTCTTTCTCTTTTCCTTTTTCATTATCTTTTCTGGGACCAGAACTTTCATCCTATGGACCATGGCGCCATATGTTTATTGTGGACACACGATCATTGATGTGGGCGTCAACATCAATGCAAAGGGAAGTAGGGTTTCATGATCTATCCAGACGAAAGGTCCGAATTGATTTAGAGGATATAAACAGCAGCTCGGGCACGAAGCCGTTTGCTAAGAATATGAGTTTCATCGTTAACGTGGGGTTTAACATTAACGCAAAGGAATATAGTTTCATGATCTATCCAGACGGAGGGTCTGAATTGATTCAAAGAGCAGTGTTGTGCTATGTTAGAGCGGACGGAAGGTCTACCCTAGATGGATTTTAGCGTCGATCAGGCAGCGCGCCAGCCGACCGATAGCAGGTTTCATCATTGGTATTGGGTCCATATCAATGCAAGGATTTCATAGGTTTCATCGGGATAGACGTAGGGTCTAGTCCGGACATGTTTCATCGCTGATCGGGCAGTGTGCCAGTCGATCGGTAGCGAGTTTCATCATCGGTATTGGATTTATACCAATGCAAGGATTTCATAGGTTTCATCGGGATAGACGTAGGGTCTAGCCCGGACAGGTTTCATCACTGATCGGGCAGTGTGTTAGTCGATCGGTAGCGAGTTTCATCATCGGTATTGGGTCTATACCAATGCAAGGATTTCATAGGTTTCATCGGGATAGATGTAGAGTCTAGCCCGGATAAGGTTTTATCATTGATACTGGGCGAGATGCCGATCGATCAATGGCGGGTTTCATCATCGGTATTGGATTTATACCAATGCCAGGAGTTCATGGATTTCATCAGGATAGACAGAAGGTCTAAACTGGATAAGTTTCATCATAGATCGGGCTGTGTCCCAATCGATCAACAGCAGGTTTCATCGTGGCGGGATGTAAAGATAGGTTTCATTGGGATAGACGTAAGGTCTAAACCAGACGGGGTTTCATTGTTGTGGGTCTTAGACAGAAACAAGTGAAAGTGTTTTATCAGGACAGACGGAAGGTCTATCCCGAGGTGAGCCTATTATCGAGGGAATTTTTCTCGAGCAATGCATGAAGGTTTCAACAGAATAGACGTAAGGTCCATTCCTGATGGGTTTAATCGTTGATCGGGCAAAGCGCCGGTCGATCGACGAGGAGTTTTATGGTGGGAGGTGAGGCTTTCTTTGGAATCACCACATTACCGACCCAAGCGCCCTTTCGGGTTTTCACCGGAGCCGGCCCCCTCTTGCTTTTGCCCACGCACCCTTTCGGGTTTTCACGTGGCGGGGTACCCGATTTTGCCTGCAGTGCCCTTTCGGGTTTTCACCACAGCTGGGTTTTGGGCCATTTTTACACTTGTCCCTAATATAGGAGCAAGTCTGGCGGGGCATCTCTATTTTTTGACCCCTTTTTTTTTACTTTTGCTCTTTTTTTTTTGTTCTTTCTTCTTCCTTCCTTTTTAGAGGGTGACAGGTGGGAATGCCACCAGCTTAAGATGAGGGTAGCTTGGTTAGGGCGGAGTGCCACTAGACCAAGAAAAGGGTTGCTCGGCTAGGGCAAAGTGCCGCTAGATCAAGGAAATGGGTAGCTCGGTTAGGGCGGAGTGCCGCTAGACCAAGAAATAGGTAGCTCGGCTAGGGCGGAGTGCCGCTAGACCAAGGAAAGAGGTGTAGCTCGGTTAGGGCGGAGTGCCACTATACCAAGGAAGGTAGCAGCTTGGCTAGGGCGGGGTGCCACTAGACCAAGAAATAGGTGTAGCTCGGTTAGGGGAGAGTGCCACTAGACCGGGAAAGGGTGTAGCTTGGTTAGGGCGGAGTGCCGCTAGACCAAGAAAGGGGTAGCTGTGTCTGATCACTCGGGGAATGCCGGTTGTGCCGTATGATACAGCTTTAGATGTCTTCCGTTGAGTGGGGAGAATTGGATTTACCCTCGATGGTTAACAACCACGTAGGCCCCTCCTTCGTAGACCCTCTGTATCACATAAGGACCTTCCCAATTAGCATTCAGCTTTCCTTTTGGGTTGGACGCCATGACTTCTTTTTTCTTGACCATGACAAGGTCACCCTTCTTGAATTCTCGTCCTCTTACGAGTTTGTTGAATGCAGCGGCCATGCGGGCCTGATACATTTGGATACTCTTCTGGGCTTGGAGGCGCTTCCCTTCCAATTCAACCAGTTCTTCTAGTCTTCTTTCTGCATTGGTCTGTTCGCCACGGGCCAGGCCATATTGGACTGCCACTCTGAGTGACGGGACTTCCAGCTCTAGCGGAACCACAGCCTCTGAGCCGTATACCAGCGAGTATGGTGAGCACCCTGTAGGTGTCTTGAAGACGGTGCGGTATGCCCACAGAGCTTCATACATTTTCTCTTCCCAGTCCTTCTTATTAGAACTGACGACCTTGGCCAGCAAGGTGCAGAGAGTCTTGTTAAAAGCTTCTGTCAATCCGTTTGCCTGTGGATTGTAAGGGGTGGAAGTTATCCATTCGATCTTATACTTCTCAGCAAGCCGATAGACCATCTGATTTCTGAAATGACTTCCATTGCCAGATATTATTCGGCTGGGGATCCCGAACCGGAAGATAATGTTCTGCTTGATGAATCTGGCGACCAGTTCACCAGTCACTTCTCTTAATGCTATAGCCTCCGCCCATCTGGAGAAGTAATCTGTTATGGCCAGTATGTACTTATGTCCGGCCGAGGAAGTCGGCAGTGGCCCGACTACATCAGTTCCCCAGTGTGCAAATGGCCAACTGGGAACTGTAGGGTGCAGAGTCGTAGGAGGCCTTCGAGGCACAGTAGCATGCTCCTGACATTTCTGGCATGATTTTGCAAATTTACAACAGTCTTCGAACATGGTGGGCCAATAGTAGCCCAGCTTCTTGATTTCTATCTTCATCTTGGGACCAGCCTGGTGGGCACCTGCTGTCCTAGCATGTACTTCTTTCATCGCTTGCCAAGCTTCCCCAGTGGACAGGCAGCGGAGTAGAATCTTCTTGCGCGCATCTGCCATTGTTCGAACAGAGTCCATTCTGAGTTCATAAGAATCTTTGATTCTCAGAGTTTCATCTTCTCTTCTCTTATCTGCGGTAGCTGTTGGTGTAGAAACCACTGCAACAGGTGTTGTCTCCAATCAGACGCTTGCTCTGTGCTGATAGTGGCAACCTCGTCTTCTTCGGAGCACTCTTCTAGCATACTGGGGACTTGCCGCCGGTTCATAATGACAATGTTCAGTGTCTTATTTGGTGGGACTGCCAGTGAACTGGCCAGTTTCGCCAGTGCATCAGCCTGGGCATTGTGTCCACTGACCCACATGTTTGAGCTTAATATGGTAGAATTTCGCCATGAGGCGCACAGCTTTTGGTGGTAGGGACTCAGTTCTGGCTTCCGCACTTCGAACTCCCCTTGGATCTATTTTATTATCAGCATCGAATCCCCGAATACTTGAAGCATTTGGATACCCATGTTGAGGCTGACATATAGCCCGATTATCAGAGCTTCATACTCGACCTCATTATTGGTGCAGGGCTTGTTTATAGAACAGGAAGTATGCACGACCTCCCCCTCTGGTGATTTCAGCACAATACCAGCTCCAGCCCGTATTCTGGTCTTTCCATCGGAGTCTGTCTCTGTTCTAGATGCTCCATCAAAGAATAGTTGCCACATAACTGACTGGGTCTGGCAGGCTTCGAGTGTCTCATCATCGGGTAACTCAGTCCCTAGCATATCATTTTCGGCACAGGATGCTCTGCGAAGAAATCAGCCACGGCCTGTCCTTTTATTGCCCTCTGGGGTGTATAGGTAATATCGAATTCCATCAGATCACTGCCCATTTGCCCAACCGGCCCTTCAGAACTGGCTGAGTCAATATATATTTGAGCGGATCTGCTGTAGATATCAATCTGACTTCATGTGACAACATATAGTGTCTGAGCTTTTTGACAGCAAAGACTAGTGCCAAGCAGGTCTTTTCTATGTAGCTGTAGCTTTCTCAGTTCTAATCAGCCTCCTGCTCAGATAGTATAAGGCTTGCTCTTGCCTTCTTATTTATCTGTGCCAGCATTGCCCCCAGGGAACAGTATGTGGCTGCGATATACAGTATAAAGGGCCTGCCTTAATAGGTGCCCCCAGCACTGGAGGGGTCTTGAGATATTCTTTCAGCTTCTCAAAAGCTTCCTGACAACCATCGTCCCAGAGGAACGGCACATCTTTCATCATGAGCTTGTGAAAGGGGTGGCATCTTCCCGACAGATTTGATATAAATCGTCGGATATAGGCCAGACGCCCTTGCAGAGATCTCAGCTCGGACAGATTCCTTGGCGGAGGGAGTTTCTGGATAGCCTTAATCTTAGATGGGTCAATTTCAATGCCCCTATGGCGGACAATAAACCCGAGGAATTTTCCACTGGACACGCCGAAGGCGCACTTCATGGGATTCATCTTGAGTTCATATTTGCGCAGCCTCTGGAATACTACCCTCAGGTCTTGCAAATGGTCTTCTCTTCTTTTAGTTTTTACTACCAAATCATCAATGTAGCACTCTACTTTCTTGAAGAGCAAATCATCAAAGATCTTGGTCATAGCTCTTTGGTAGGTAGCGCCGGCATTCTTGAGACCAAACGGCATCCTTTTGTAGTGGAATATCCCCTTCGGGGTACGGAATGCAGTGTGCACTCTGTCTTCCTCAGCAATCCAGATTTGGTTGTATCCGGATGACCCATCCATAAATGATAGGGCCTCATGACCAGTAGTTGCATCGATCATCACCTCAGTGATTGGCACCGGGAAATCATCTTTCGAGCAAGCCTTATTAAGGTCCCGGAAATCAACACATATTCCGATCTACCCATTCTTCTTCTTTACGGGGACTATATTGGCCAGCCATGTAGTGTATTGATTTTCTTCAACAAAGCCTACATCAATCAGCTTGTCAACCTCTTTGTTAATCTGATTTATTAATTTAGGGCGCATTCTCCTGGAAGGTTGCTTTACAGGGCTAGCCTCTAGGTTTATTGCCAATGGGTGCTGTGCCACATCAGAACTCAGTCCCGGCATTTCATCATATGTCCATGCAAAGTAGTCTCGGAATTCCTTTAAAAACTGTATATACTGTTCCCTGGTAGCTGGCTCCAGCAGCGCACTGAGGAATGTCGGCCTTGGCTCATCTGCGGTTCCCAGATTTATTTCTACAAGCTCATCGACGGTGGCCTGACCTCCATCTTCGACCTCGGGCGGGGCTTCTTGCAAGTCAATGAAGCCTCCCGGGATATAATCTTCTTCAGTTTCATGATTTTCTATTTCATCATATTGGTCATCAGCGGGTGCTGGCTCATCATATACGGCCAAAATTGTTGTATCCTATTCAGTGTGCCCCGAGGACGTAACTGGATCAGCAGGAAACTCAAAGACGGAGTCTTCCGCCCTTAGAGGCTCTTCTGATGCATACTCCCTTGAGAGATCATCATTCTGTAGAGCCCAGACTTCTTCCAGGATGCGCTCAAACTCCAAGCATTCCCTCAGCTCTTTGGCTACTTGGTCTTCATCCGGGGTTCCCGTGTCAAACTTTGCTTCAGCATGGAACAGATCTTCTTTGGAAGGTAGGTCTTCCTAGCACCAATCTTTCTTTGTTTCATCAGACGTTCCCGTCCCTGGTTGATTGTCTGGGGCTTCATTGTCTGTTATGGACTGATAAATGATTTCTTCATCTTCCGAAGGGTATGGGTCGTAGCCCACCCCAGGGGAATCTTCATGCTGGTAGAAGGTAGAGATGACATCCACCTCGGCCTCATAGTATTCTTGTAAAGTATAGCCCAGTCCCGGGTGCTGTGTGATCTTCCTTAATTCTTTATTATCTCGAGGCGGATCCCATAGCTCCTGGAACGCCTTCTTTTGGGCAGCAGGTTGTAGTGATGGCATCTGCATCTTAGAGAACATCTGCGAAACCCGTCGGGTAGTGTAGTCTAAGCCTGTAATTGGCACCATCTGGTTTGCAGCCTCTTCAGGGACCATGCAGTCTTGATCATCTTCCTCGACTGACTCCCCAGTGTAGAATATGGTAGGAGGCTCGCAGAAGCGAGGGACTTCCATAGTCTTCAGTGGTAGCACCGTCTGGTACTCAAGGCTGACGATGGGTTTAAATAAACCCTGCGGCACCTCCACTTGTGTGTACTTTTCTTTCATTTCTTCATTGATATCATCCGGGTGAATGCTAGGAGGGGTGATCCGAGCAAAGTCACCGGCATAAGAGATGTGAGATACCTCATGCTTTTTAATATAGCCCTTTGGTGGCGGTGGAGACCAATTTCTTGCCTTCGTCGTCGGATTTTTATGGCTGACCACAGCCTCTTTCTCTTCACCCTTTCGCGACACCTCCGTGTAGTAGGATGCATCGAGCATATGACACTCGAATACTTCGAAGGGATGCAGATCTGCAAACACCCTTTCTTCTTTTCCTTCATGACAGTATTTGATGCACTGATGTAGCGTGGATGGCACTATCTGATATTCATGCAGCCATGGTCTCCCCAGCAGGGCCTTATACGTGGTGTTGGAATCGATCACATAAAATCGTACCACGGTAGTGAGGTCACCTAATGTGAGGTTGAAATCAGCCACCCCAAGAGGTGTTTCACATTTCTGGTTGAACCCTGTAATTTTCATATCTCTGACCTTGGTAAGCTGCAGATCAAAGTAATATTTCTGATAGATGCGGTATGGGAGGATGTTCACAGCAGCCCCGGGATCTATCAGTATCCTGCTCAGCGGCTGACAGTTCAGGGAACCCTTCATATACAGCGGCCTATTATGACCAGAATTCGGGATTAGCATATCATCTTCTGTGATCGATGGCCCAGAATTCACTTCTGTTAAGAGTGCTTCATATTGTGCCGGTGACTGCAAGGCATCCACAATTGCTTGGCGGGCTTCTTCACTCAGAGAGAGGATTTCCCAGATGGAGAACCTGGTAGGGAGCTTCTTCAACATCTTCATGATTCGACTGCCTACCCGGACATTAGACAGTCTCATTTCTTCTGCCCATCGGGGTCTTGGAGGTTCATGTGGTGCCTGTGGCCTTTGCTGCCCAGTCCCAGTTTCATTCTCTTCCCCTGTTTCCCGGGAGGCTTCTTCTGTAGCAACAGCTCCTGGCTTTGCTAGAGGGTCACTTCCTTTATTTTCTTCATGCTGCTTCTGCTTCCTAACCGCAGTCTGCTGGCATTTATTGCTTTTAGCTGGAGCAGTG
Organism: Amorphophallus konjac; assembly: GCA_022559845.1. Lineage (NCBI taxonomy): Eukaryota > Viridiplantae > Streptophyta > Magnoliopsida > Alismatales > Araceae > Amorphophallus > Amorphophallus konjac. Next base: position 168,556,638 of record CM040122.1, on the reverse strand, counting down.
TGAGCCAATTGCTCATTCTCCAAACTGGACAAGAATTCCAGGAATGAAGGAGCTTCTTCTTTCTCTTGGTACAAGCTGGCAGGGGGAGGAACCTGGACACCTCGTACCTCTGGTTCTGGGATCTGGTAGGGTTGCTCCCCTCTGAATATAATATTATGATTAGCTGGTGGTGGGCGCCCCCATCTTTTCCCAGAACGTGTTGCATGGGCTGAGGTAGAGGCCTCAGCATAGTTGGCTTCTAGCGGGGCATTTGATGCTTCAGCCTCATCATCCTCCCCGGGCAGGGAAAAGAGCACTGACAGGGTGTTACATTGTACTGTCGTGACTTTCTTTCCTTTTTTGGACTTGGGCCGTCTCTTCTTCTTCTGGGAATTTGGCTTTGCCAGCTCCTGCCCCCAGAAGGCTCAGTCTCATCTTTTCTTTGTTCTGCCTCTGGCTGCTCTTCAATTTTCAATTCTTCGAGCTGCTCCCAGAGTATACAGTCTTTTACCAGCAGGTGCTTGGGCTTTTTCTGCTCATATTCATCGAGCCCATTAATATACTGCTGTAAACGCCTGGCTGCAGGACTTACTTCCTTATGTGTAGGTAGGGGGACATGTCTTCTCCGGTTATGAGTGGGGATCCGGATGACTGGCCCGGTCTCAGCTGTGCGCCATACTAGCTTTATTGGAGGCGGTTCAGGTCTTGGTGTGACACCGCGGATAACTGCTCCATTGGTATTGGCTGCGGGAATCTTCTTTCTGTTCTTCATGGGTTTCATCTGCCATCCTTCCTGATCCTTCAGTGGGGTGAGGAAGCAAGCTTCATAAGTATGCTTAGTACATTCTTCAACGGCCTCCTTAGGCAGCTGCTGGTAGATTGAAATCATATTGGCGGCCATTTTTAATGCCGGAGGCTCATGCGGACGAGGTGGCTCTACCTGGTAATCTCCCAGCTACAGCTCGCCCTTTTTGACCATGCCTTCCATGATATCTTTGAACACGTAGCAGTCTTCAATTGCGTGCCCCAGCGCACGGTGATATGGACAGAATAATGGATCACCTTTCTTTGCCGCGTCATCGGGTCTCTTTGGTTCAGGCAATGTTACCTTGTTGAACTTGTATGCCCTGTTGAATAGTGCGGCTGTCTTATCTTTCGGGAAAGAATATGGCTTTCTCATTTTGTTTCTCAAAGAGACCTTATCTTTTCTTTCTGCCGTGTCTGCTGGCGGGGGAGCTTCATCTGCCCCCTTCTTCCCCTTCTGCTGCTCGAAGGTTCTGAAATCGACGGTGTTAGCCTCAGAATGTGATGGTCGTCGATCATTAGATTTACCTTTCAGCACATTGGGAACATTGGCGGTTGGACGTTTGGACAAGAACGTCTCAACCTCCGCCACTATATTGTTTAATCGGTCAAATGTTCTGACATCTGCACCGATCATCTTTTCTAGCACCTCTCTCCTGAGGCTCTGTTTGCATATCTGCACTGCATCTTCTTGATGAGGAGGTCTTCTGCATCTCATAGCTAAGTTCCTCCACCTTTTGATGTAGTCCAGTGCTGTTTCATCTTGCTTTTGCCTGGTTGCATATAGTTCGACTATTGTAATTTCTCTTTCCGTGACGTGAAATCTGTCGTGAAACTTTCTTTGCATATCAGGCCAATCGGTCACTGACCCAGTCGGCAGGCTTGAATACCATTCAAAGGCTATCCCGATGAGGGATGAGTCGAAGAACTTAAGGAGATAAGCTTCATCAGCTGCCAAGTCACCCATGATTGTGGTGTAGTATGCTACGTGCTCCTTGGGAGAGCCTTGGCCATTAAACTTTTCAAACTTTGGCGGCTTACTGACGCCTGGAGGTAGTCTCTTAGCAGCATACTGGGGAGGATATGGTACCTTGTATACATCGTAGGTACTAGCATCATCGCCAGTCTTCTCAGACAGCTTCATCTCCATAATTCTTTCAATCATCAACTTGTGGGCTACGGCTGGATCTATGTCTTCTGGGAAGAAGTGAGCTTGTTGCTGACTATGAGGAGTTGTCATCACAGTGGCGCGCAAGGTGGCCACGGTAGGTTGTGTCTGAGATGCAGAGGGTTGAGCTACTGTTTGCTGTGGAACAGGTTGGCTCGGTGCTTTGCCCTTATCAGCCAGTGATGGAGGCATCACCCACGATTCCCTTTGGCTCGGGTCCACTTCTTCACACTCGGGAGCTGGTTGAATTTTGGCCTCACTCTATTAAGGCCCCTTATCCATTTTGTAGCTTTCCTTTGAGTCATTTTGATGTATTTTCATTTTATTTGAGTCATTTCCCTAGGTCTTGCATTTATTTTCCTAAGATTATGTGTCATTAGATGATGTAATGTGCTAATTGGGCCCAATTCATTGGACTAGGCCCATGTGCACCCCTTCCACCTTCGGTTATTTGCTATTGAGTCTTTTGTCATGGACTTTTGTAGAAATGTGGGTTTCCTATATATAGGACCCCATTTCCCCCATTTGAAATGAATGAATGAATGAGTTAAACTTGCCATTTGAGTTCAAATTGGAGTGATTCCTCTAGTTTTTGGGTGAGAGACCCTAGGGGAGAGATTCCCCACCCATTCTCCTCTTAATCTCTCTATTTCACCCCTCTTTCTCTCTCCTCCAACCCCAATTTCGAATTTTCTTCTCTCTCCTCCCCTCCCAACCACCTCCACTAGCTACCCACCTCATTTAATACCCCTCCACTTCCCCAAGTTGCCATTACTCCACTCCCATAGTCCCTAGGTGGCATCTTCCCCATTCCAACACCTTTCTCCACCTTCCCACCAAATCTGCCCCATTCCAATACAAACTCTCCACTTCCCCACATAATCACCCACCTTCCAAGGCCATTTCAAATTTGAAATTCACACTCCCTCCACCCACTTGTTCCCCCTCACCTTCCCCCCTCTCCCTCCAAGCCCCAAATTCGTAGCTCCTCTCTCACCCACAGAAAACACCCCCTTCCAGCTCCCATTCTATCCCTCCCTCACCTTGAAACACCCCATCCTAGACCCCCTCACAGCCCGGGCTTTCCCCACACTCATCCACCCCCATTTCCTCTCCCATATACCCCATTTCCCCCCCATCATCTTCAACCTACCGTTTCAGCTGACAACCTGCAGAAGTGTACCATCTTACAGTGGCGACCACGGCTTCCTCCCGACGAGTTTGAAGACCCAAGAGGCATCCACGGAAGCGGCTACCTGTCCTCTTCGCAACGATCGAGGTCTCATCCCCATCGGAGATCGGTGCTGCTGTGGAGGTCCGTTCTTCCCCGACCGCGCAGTTCTGCTCCGGCTGAGGATCTGAACCGGACTAAAAGCTCGTCCACGACAAACCTTGGACGAACCAGCCCCGAAGCTCTTCTACAAATATCTTCCTCCTCCAGTCTTCGTTCAGGATCAAGAAACGGAACCTCATTCGGCTGCCGGAGGAAGGAGTTACAAATTTTCTCCCCCGAGCTCTCCAGTCTTGTCTCCTGCAGTCTGCTCCGACCAGTGCCCACTCTTTAGGGTACACCGACTGCCCTCGACCTCTGATTGCAGCCCCGTCACCTCTGGCTGAAAGCTACTTCGACCACGAAGACGTCGCCGCTAGTTTCGTGCTGATCGGAGTTCGGGAGGGTGCGTGGCGTCCTCTGCAACCTGCTGCCAGAAGTCTGCAACTGCGAGTCAGAAAACCTGATGTCCTGTTCCAACCTCTGCCCCAGTCAACAACGGTCTCAGAAGAAATTTAAGAAAATCTGAAGCGTTCCTGTCCCTGTTACGAAGCTTTTTCCGCCGGTCTCGCCATCGGAAAAATTCGTGAGAAGGATCTACAGCAACCACACCAACACACTGTCCCTGTTCGTAGACAACCGGCAGATTCGGCAACCTCGCTTAATCGTCGTTCTTTACCTTACTTTCCCCACCCCGCTTGGCCGGCTGAAGGCCCCTCCCTGCGGGAGGTAGTATTGTTGTATTCACATTAACCCCCACCCCAAGATCCCCCTCCTGCGAGAGGCGTAGTTTTGTACATGGTTTGAGCAGGTCAAGCTTCACCGCCGCGGCGTGTGGGGAACCACCGCCTCCCCGCTCGCCCTCGTCTCCGACCGGGACCGGTTTCTTCAAACCGGTCGAGTAAGTGCCTCATCCTAGCTCATTAGTGTTGCTCTTTCAATATTTACTTCATGCGCCGCTGAATTTGCGAGGGAGCGCCCGATCCTCAAGTCCATGACTTAAGAGTGATCGCCGTGGGATAGTGTGAACCGGTGCCCTTGTGCACTTTGTCGGCCCCAATTGAATTGGGCATCCAAACCTTGGGAGTCAAACCTTGGCCTTGCTGGCCCTCTACCAGCAAGGGCCCTTTCCCATACCTCACACTTGGCATCGCCAAGTCACTCCGGGTATAGAGTGCGACGGGAGAGCGGTGGCCCTTAAGGCCCATTTGAATGCTTAATTGTGCTTGTTTGCCTAAGTCCGAGGTCGTGTCACATCAAGTGGTATCAGAGCAAGTCTTTGACTTGTCTCTATCAAGTCAAGTCCTAGGGCATTCTTGCATTAGAGTCATCATCAATCCGACCCTTGCATTGATCCCCCCGATCATCATGGCCAACTACTTAGCCTACTCACCAACCTTGAATTTCATTCTAGATGGGGACATTACCTTTGACGGATCACATTCTAGTGATTATCTTAGGTGGGAAACTACCATGGAAAGATATTTTGAACGGACTTGGGTATATGGACCCGCGAGAGTCCGCAAGGCCAAGGGACGATTTCGGGGTCAAGCCAAGAGTAAATGGGCAAACATAGAGGGATTAAGAAGGGTTAGGAGGCAAGAGCCCATTTCTTCGTGGGATGATATGAAGAAGGAACTTAGGAAGATCTACATCCCAAAATATTCCCAACCCTCCTACTCGAACACCCCAAGCCCGAGGAGCACTACCACTCCTCCATCCTCACCCGACCAATTTGAGACCGACCTTTGGTCTCCACCCCCACCAATCCCAACAAATCACCTCTCAACCATCATAACTACACTTCGCAACGAAGTCCTCTCCCTTAAGACCCTAATAAACCAAACATCCACCTCTCCACCTAACCCCATGAGGGCCCCCATACCCCAACCAAAACCCCCTTCCCTAACCTACGCTAGTCAAGCCCCTTTAGCTCCCACTTCCACCCCAAACGATCCTAAGGGCAAGAGACCCCTAATCGACCCAATCCCCTCCATGATGACCACCACTCAACCAACCCTCACCATTCAAAACCAAGTGGACACCGTGTCCACCCCTCCACCTAGGCCCATGATTGTCACCACCCTCCAATCCAGAAGCTCCCACCAAACCCCTACCCCACAAAACCCCTTGGTCCCCACCACCACCCCTCCCTTGTCCCCGAAAAAGGACATTCCCCCCAAAACCAATCAACCCAAGCCACCCCAACCAACCCATCTCCCACTCCCTACCCCAAAAGTCCAAAGTCCTAGGCTTCCACTACTTCCCCTCCCTATCCAAGCCAAAGTTTCCCATCACCCACCACCCCGGGTACACCATGCACCAACCATCATCACCCCACCCCCAATAGACCTTCCCATTCCCTTGAGAAAGGAGACCACAACCATCCACATGGGAGTAGATGAACCCATCCCCATCATTGAGGAAACCCAAGTTCATATCCGTGGTAAGGAAGAATCACAAATGTCCCCTAGCTTGGACCCCCAAGAGCCACAAGCCTTCACAAATAGCACCATAATCATAGATGGGCCCCTAGCTAGATGGCTAAAGGAGAGACCACTTCACCCCATCGTGTCCTATGTTTACCCACCCATGGAGAAAAACCTTCCCATTGCACCCATTAACTCCTATCACACCATAATCCAAACATCCTACCAAGTGGAAACCTTAGAGGATCTTCTTAAGGGCGTAGCATGGCAAATTGAGTTCACTAGCATGTTGACCCCTATGGCCAAACCACCTAGGAGCCTTGGCCTCCTACACCTATGCATAGGGTCTATCACCTCGATTTGCACCATTGGTTGCTACACTAGTGACCTCCTTCTATTCCTCCCTACACCCGATGAGCCCAACCTTCTCCTCGATTTAGAGCTTCTTATCTCGGGTAGAAAGCCTAGTCCTCCATTCATGGCCGACCATCCCACCAAAAACTTTGGCCCGATCACTTTACTAGAGGAGGAGAATCCACCATCAAGGGGTTGTGAGGACCAAAAGGACCTAGGGTTCCTCTCCTTAGGTGACCCTTACCATGACCCCTTCGATCCCTTCCTATACCCACCCATTAAGATCCCAAACACTTTGTTCGGCCAACCCACTAGAAAACTTGGCCCACTTACCTTGGAGGAGGATGACTCACAATTTGGGAACCTTGAAGACATAGAGTGCCTCCCTCTAGGAAGACCTTTCTACGACCCCTTTGATCCCTTCCTATGGGAGTCTAGTTCCCCATGTAACCCAACCATCTTACCCACCACCCACCCTTTCCTACCCTCACCCATCATATTGGGCCAAACCAATCTCATCCATGACCCGGGTTACACCTTGGGAGCCAAGACCTTGGGCCACATATCCCTAGGTAATAAGGTTGTGCCCCACCCCATGATGACCACCTTCTTAGATCCATTCGATCCGTTCCAATGGGAATTCAAAGGTTGTCCCACCCCTATACACATGGAAGTCACTTTTGGGAAAAGTATGCATGTGTCTAGGCTTTCCACACCCCTTGGCATGAACACTATGTTGGGTCCATTCATTCATATCACCCACATGTCAAGTAGAAAGCATGAGTGGTCCAAATTTGGATGTAGTGGTCCACCTTCATTCATCATGGGTCTTAAGCATATCAAAGGCATCTACGGATGTCCGGGTCCCCCGACATGCATCACCACTTTGCATGATAGATTCACATATGGTTGCCCCGGTCCACCTAAGCCCACCAAAGTCTACATGACAACATTGCATGATAAGTCCACATATGGTTGCCCCGGCCTACCAAGGCTCATCAAGGTCCATATGGCATCATGGCATAAATGGTCTATATATGGTTGTCCAGGTCCACCCATAACCACTAGAAGGTCAGCACTCACAAAATTGCATGAGGAAATCCGCAAGCACATTAGCATAAAAAATGAGGCTGATAAAAGGTTGGCTGACTCTCACCGGTGTCACTTAGAGTTCCAAGAGGGTGACTTTGTGATGGTAAGGACGGAGAGGCTCTCCCCAGGAGCCAACTCCAAGTTGAGGCCACGTGGGACTGGTCCCTTCCAGGTTTTGAGGCGCATTGATGCAAATGCTTATTGGTTAGATCTCCCTGAGGACTATGGGGTAAGTCCAACATTCAATGTCGCCGACTTAGTGCCATACAAGGGCCCCACGGTGGTACCTAGTGAGGAGATTGAGCCTACTTCTTCCTTTGAGAGAGCACCCACCCGTGAGGAGAGTCCACTAGCCAAGAGAGCTCAGCGCGAACGCATTGAACGAATATTGGATGAGCAGGTCACTACCACCCGGAGCAAGGTATATGAGCGCTATCTCGTCAGGTGGAAGGATCGGCCTCCTTCGGAAGACTCATGGGTGAGTCGGGAGGACCTCCAGCGGTTGGATCCGGACCTCCTCGAGCGGTACCTTAGCCGGATGGACCCTTACTCGACGGAGTCGAGCTCTTCGCGGCCCAGGGGATTTGATGGAGGCATCACCCACGATTCCCTTTGGCTCGGGTCCACTTCTTCACACTCGGGAGCTGGTTGAATTTTGGCCTCACTCTATTAAGGCTCCTTATCCATTTTGTAGCTTTCCTTTGAGTCATTTTGATGTATTTTCATTTTATTTGAGTCATTTCCCTAAGTCTTGCATTTATTTTCCTAAGATTGTGTGTCATTAGATGATGTAATGTGCTAATTGGGCCCAATTCATTGGACTAGGCCCATGTGCACCCCTTCCACCTTCGGTTATTTGCTATTGAGTCTTTTGTCATGGACTTTTGTAGAAATGTGGGTTTCCTATATATAGGACCCCATTTCCCCCATTTGAAATGAATGAATGAATGAATGAATGAGTTAAACTTGCCATTTGAGTTCAAATTGGAGTGATTCCTCTAGTTTTTGGGTGAGAGACCCTAGGGGAGAGATTCCCCACCCATTCTCCTCTTAATCTCTCTATTTCACCCCTCTTTCTCTCTCCTCCAACCCCAATTTCAAATTTTCTTCTCTCTCCTCCCCTCCCAACCACCTCCACTAGCTACCCACCTCATTTAATACCCCTCCACTTCCCCAAGTTGCCATTACTCCACTCCCATAGTCCCTAGGTGGCATCTTCCCCATTCCAACACCTTTCTCCACCTTCCCACCAAATCTGCCCCATTCCAATACAAACTCTCCACTTCCCCACATAATCACCCACCTTCCAAGGCCATTTCAAATTTGAAATTCACACTCCCTCCACCCACTTGTTCCCCCTCACCTTCCCCCCTCTCCCTCCAAGCCCCAAATTCGTAGCTCCTCTCTCACCCACAGAAAACACCCCCTTCCAGCTCCCATTCTATCCCTCCCTCACCTTGAAACACCCCATCCTAGACCCCCTCACAGCCCGGGCTTTCCCCACACTCATCCACCCCCATTTCCTCTCCCATATACCCCATTTCCCCCCCATCATCTTCAACCTACCGTTTCAGCTGACAACCTGCAGAAGTGTACCATCTTACAGCGGCGACCACGGCTTCCTCCCGACGAGTTTGAAGACCCAAGAGGCATCCACGGAAGCGGCTACCTGTCCTCTTCGCAACGATCGAGGTCTCATCCCCATCGGAGATCGGTGCTGCTGTGGAGGTCCGTTCTTCCCCGACCGCGCAGTTCTGCTCCGGCTGAGGATCTGAACCGGACTAAAAGCTCGGCCACGACAAACCTTGGACGAACCAGCCCCGAAGCTCTTCTAAAAATATCTTCCTCCTCCAGTCTTCGTTCAGGATCAAGAAATGGATCCTCATTCGGCTGCCGGAGGAAGGAGTTACAAATTTTCTCCTCCGAGCTCTCCAGTCTTGTCTCCTACAGTCTGCTCCGACCAGTGCCCACTCTTTAGGGTACACCAACTGCCCTCGACCTCTGATTGCAGCCCCGTCACCTCTGGCTGAAAGCTACTTCGACCACGAAGACGTCGCCGCCAGTTTCGTGCTGATCGGAGTTCAGGAGGGTGCGTGGCGTCCTCTGTAACCTGCTGCCAGAAGTCTGCAACTGTGAGTCAGAAAACCTGATGTCCTGTTCCAACCTCTGCCCCAGTCAACAACGGTCTCAGAAGAAATTTAAGAAAATCTGAAGCGTTCCTGTCCCTGTTACGAAGCTTTTGCCGCCGGTCTCGCCATCGGAAAAAATCGTGAGAAGGATCTACAGCAACCACACCAACACACTGTCCCTGTTCGTAGACAACCGGCAGATTCGGCAACCTCGCTTAATCGTCGTTCTTTACCTTACTTTCCCCACCCCGCTTGGCCGGCTGAAGGCCCCTCCCTGCGGGAGGTAGTATTGTTGTATTCACATTAACCCCCACCCCAAGATCCCCCTCCTGCGAGAGGCGTAGTTTTGTACATGGTTTGAGCAGGTCAAGCTTCACCGCCACGGCGTGTGGGGAACCACCGCCTCCCCGCTCGCCCTCGTCTCCGACCGGGACTGGTTTCTTCAAACCGGTCGAGTAAGTGCCTCATCCTAGCTCATTAGTGTTGCTCTTTCAATATTTACTTCATGCGCCGCTGAATTTGCGAGGGAGCACCCGATCCTCAAGTCCATGACTTAAGAGTGATCGCCGTGGGATAGTGTGAACCGGTGCCCTTGTGCACTTTGTCGGCCCCAATTGAATTGGGCATCCAAACCTTGGGAGTCAAACCTTGGCCTTGCTGGCCCTCTACCAGTGAGGGCCCTTTCCCATACCTCACACTTGGCATCGCCAAGTCACTGCGGGTATAGAGTGCGACGGGAGAGCGGTGGCCCTTAAGGCCCATTTGAATGCTTAATTGTGCTTGTTTGCCTAAGTCCGAGGTCGTGTCACATCAGCCAGGAGAGGATTAGCTGGGATAGCCGTCTCTGTTGAGCTGGAAGTATGCCCCACAGGCTCGGCTTGCTTGGAGACCGGTGTAGCTTCATGTCTCTCATTGAGTTATTTTCTGAGAGCATTGATCTCCTGCTGGTATCTTCTGAACATCATCTGGATCATGGGATCCAGGGTGGACGGGATCTGTACATCTTCTGAAGTCCCTTCAGCATCATCAATGAAGGGATTATCTTCCTCTTCCGTTGTCACCACATTAACTGTCATAGTGGTGATCTTGTGGGTTTCATCATCAGTTTTCATCTTATCTTTTGCCGCTTGGCCTCTTCTTGTGACAGGCCCGGGTCTGGTTGCCAGCCTGAGTAGCTTGTCCGGTTGAGTTGATAGCATGTCTTGCCCCCTGACAAGTCCGGCCATATTGCAGGCAAAGATCTGCATCTTTTCCCTCTGCCTGAAGACTTTCCTTTTCATCTGATCGGGGTATTTGAGCCGGTCAAAGACTGATATTCTTTCTCTGGCTTCTTCCCTATGCAGATCTTCTTTCCCGTACCAGGCTCTGTGGCCTTCTTCATAATCATTGGAGTCGGAGGAGGAGACTCCGATCATCATTTCTTGGAGGGTTTCTTCTTTTTCTTCATCCATGGTGCCCAAGGCACGGGATAATCTTTGTTGACCGAGGGCAGAATTCCCCAAGTAGTGGAAGTAGTCTTGAGCCACTTGCTTTATCTCCTCTTGATTGTGCCTTCGTGGCTTTGGTTGGAGCATCAATCTTTCCTGGTTCTTCTGTTGATAAGCCAGTCTCCCCACCTGAGCAGTCAGGTGCTCGGCTTTGCAGTATTTGAGTATATCGGCCTGTCTGGCACAGGCTCTTGGTCTTCTTGGAATGGCAGCAGCGACTGGTTCGCTTATTCTCATTCTTTCTTCTTTCTCAAATCTTCTGTCGCCATCCTGGCAGTAGTTGGCAGCAGCATCATAGTTCTTCCTTTGCCATCTTCTGCCCCCAGCCCTGGGATGGGGGACCGAGAGGTCTTGCTTCTGCTCATATTTTCTACCCCTCATCCTGGGGCGAACAGTGGTCAGATTTCTTTCTTCATTTTCTTTCTCATCTTTCTTACCCCAAGCCCTGGGGTAAATAGCAACATCATCTCTTATGTCTTTTCCTTCTCTTCTTCTGCTTCCTGCCCTGACGCGGGCAACAGCATCCTCGGTGGCTTTCCCCTCATCTCAAGTTGGGGCCCAACTCTGAATCTTCTTTGGTCGCCAGACCTGTTTATATCTTGCTGGCTTGGGCGCCAGCGGCTTCCTCTCATCAGTTTCCCAGTTGGCCCTCCTGGTGGCCAGAACTTGGAACTTGTTGTCGATCTGGACGGTCGGGACAATCCTGTCCGGCCGGACTTCTCTCGGGCGACCGTTGAGGTTCACCCTAACGTCACCCATCATCATCGTCCTCCCATAATTTGAAAGACGACGGTCGGCAGCAGCATACCGGCTCCTCCGGTTAGTTCTTTTCTTTATCTGGGCAGCAGCGGGGACCGTGTCCCTCCTTTGAACATGATGAACATAGCAGGCGACGGCTGTCGAGGTCATCCTCTCTGGTAAGCCACCCTTGTTATCAGCAGTCTTCATCGGGGCACTTGCAGCAGTGCCTTGCTCGTTGTTGTCGACCTGCAGAAGGTCGGTGAAGACGAGGCCCAGGCAGTTGGGCAGCCCAACAGCAGGCGGCATCGATCCGAACGCAAGAGGTACCGCCAGGTAGCCCTCTCACACATGTGCATCGACCACTTGTTGATCAAAGTGTACAGAGATGATTCCAGCCGTCATTGTAGTTCCCTGAAAATAGAGAAAGCGTGGAATCAGAAATTTGAGGGGGGGCCCACTGGGCCTCCTATTTCGGCGTAGAGATGAAGGGAGACAAGGTCGCACCGGGCGTGCCAGACTTGTGGACGCGGGGATTCTTATTTTTATTTTAATAGATTTAATGGATTTGGATATTTATTGACCCATTGATTTATTGGTTTGGTTAATTGGCGTGCCAGTCACATGTGTGACGATTTCATTGTGCGCTCGACTTGACTTGGTCAGTCGATTGTGAAGTCCGAGTCGGGACCAAAAGTCCGCCTTACCATAAAGGCTATGGCGTTAATTACGTCCTTCCTAAGAAGGACAACCCTTGATTAAACGCCGAAATAGGAGGCCGCTCGGGGCGGTTAAAAACGAAGTGCATGATATTAAAGCTATTATTATTCTAAGGAGGTGACCGGGTAAACGATAGGTTATTAAATAGCATGACCCCTCTGTGTAGGTCGTGCCGGGTAGAGATAGGACATCGTCCGCGCAGCGACGAGGCAGGGTCCGGATAGTCATCGAGGACATGTCCCCCTTCACGTTTCTCATCCGGCCAAAGGCCTCGCAGTGTTCATATTCCCCGAAGGATCGGGCCGGACGGGAGGTGCATGACATGTACTTCCCGGGGCTTATCGGGGTTAAACATCGGTCAACATTTCGGCAGCATCTCCCCATAATCTGGATTATGCCCAGAGGAGAATAGGCTATCACCCACGGAGTGCCAGGATGAAAGCCGAGAAAAAGAGGGAGCGAACCTCCCACACTGCATATGTATGCCCTGGGGCAATGTTTGACTCTTCCCTTATAGAAGCGGTGACACTCATGCATTGGCAGAGCTCACTTTAGCTAAAAGGGGGGTGCTCGGGAATCCGGTGCGGATCGACGGAACATGAGGGAGTCTTGCTCCCTTCGATTTATCCCCGGGACAGGTCTGGTGACTCATGGGCACCCCTGGGTGGGTTTGATCCAGGCGCCGGGGGTTCAATTGAGTGGCAAAGTAGGCTCTCGGGGCAGCTTGGATGTGCATATAGGTTCCCGACGTAAAACAGCGTGGCAAGGAGGCCAAGGGGGCTTTTCGGCGCCGGTGGCAAGGAGGCAGGGGTTCTCGGCGCAAGAATGAGGAGGCCAAGGAGGCTTTTCGACGCAAGGGCCAAACGGCCGTAGGTTCCCGGCGCCAATGGCAAGGAGGCCAGGGGGAGCTCCTGGTTCCAAATGGCATGGAGGCAGGGGCTCTCGGCGCGGGGTCTTGCCGGCGCGATGAAGAGCAGGCCAGGGAGGAGGCTCCCGGCGTGGGCTTCCCGGCGCGAGGAGAAATGAGGTGGGGTGGCTTTTCGGCCCGAAGTAAAACAACAGGGAGGCTCCCGGCGCGAGGAGAAATGAGGTAGAGTCTCGGCGCAAGAAGACTTGCGCCGAGGGCTGTTCATCCGCTTTACTGTTTGTGGAGCCGAGACAGACGAGGGCGCCGAGGTGAATTTAGGGTTTTACGGCACTCTGTTTTTTCAGGATTTATGGATGATTGAGGGGGTTTTCCTGGTGATTACGGTTGAGATTGACGGGCCCTGAGGAGTCAAAGATGGATGCATTTATTGGGTATCAACCAGCTTTGGAGTGGGTTTAGAAGGAAATTCGAGGGCAGAGGGAAATGGAAAAGGGGAACTGAACATAAGGAGCCTCTGTCACCATTGCTTGGATAGACTTCCAGGAGGATGGCTTGATGTTATCATTCGTCGTCCTGAGAACCAAGAGATATCTGTCTCTGGTCCAGAAACGACTCTGATGATGTCGGTAAACAAATCGGGCATCGGAAACTCCGGAATCTCACAGATGTGAATCATCATGTGGCTTGGCTTTGTTCTGAAGGCCAAGGGATAGCCTGTCCCTGGCCCTGGAACAAGCGCATGAAAGCATCTTCGAGAAAGAAAACACAGACGAATAATCAGACTGTGGAAAGGAATAAGAGGCAAACCTCCACAGAGACAATAGCAGGCAACAATCAAGGCCTGTTCCATTTGTTTATTCATCCGAACATGACTATTACATCCATGCATCAGAGGGACGGAGTACATAGAAGAAAATTGCAGATAAAGACTAAGTCCTGTTCTAGCGGCATGAAAACCGATTACGATGTAGCAGAATACATCAGAAGAAGAAGAAGTATCATCCATCGAAATTACAAGAAGATGAAAATACAGAAATGGGGGGGGGGGGGAGGGGGGAGCATTGACTCCTCTCCCTCCCCGGTGCCCACCTTCAATCAGCTTTGAACCTTCTCTCTGCTTTCTCCTTTGGTCTCTTCTCTCTTTCTTTCAGTGGAGGAGGCTCTCTTCTTTTTTCTGGCGGTGGTGAGGGTGAGGATCTTCTGAGCTTCTCTTTTTTTTCGTCCTTCCCCCTCTCCCTTCTCTCCCTTCTCTCCCTTCTGTGTTTTTCCAAGGGGTGGGTTTTTATAGACCCGATCCTCTTACCCTCTCAGCAGGTGGAAGTCGGCGCGGCACCCTGCTCGCAGCAGCTCCCGGCGCGCCGAGTGGCCTCCTGTTGGGGTTTCCGGCGCCGCTCCCGGAAGCCCATCTGGCCGGCCCATTTAGGGCTTTTAGGCCTCACACGTGCCTTGGCTTCTCTTAATTCTTTAAACTGATATTCATCGTAACTGGAGAAGGTCCAGTATTAGTGACGTATCTTTGTTGAGATCATCTTGAGATTTCATCAGTCAGCAGACTGGGATTTCATCAGTGCTGTCGTTTGGATGACGATAACACCGGGCATCAGCTTTAGCCCGAGGAGGCTTTAGCCGGGTAATAGTTTCAGTGGTAATCTTTCCGTGGCTCAGACCTTGCCGGAATCTTCATAATCTTCATTTGCTGGTTCTGGCTTTATCCTTATCATTGCCCACATCTCATCTGTCAACAAATCAATATCTGACTTGATATGACGTGTCATCTGCAGACCTTCAGACGAGGCCGTAGTGTAGCTCTTGTTAAAGTGTGCTAGGGGGTTTCATCAGTCAGGTGACTGCTATTTCATCAGTGCCGTCGTCTAACTGACAATGGCATCGGACATCAGCTTGGCCCGGAAAGGACTTCAGCCGGGCAGATGGTTGATGAACTTCATCATTGATCTTTCACTGTTGGTCTGATCTTCCTTTCAATTCTGTTTCTGCCCTTACTCATTTTCAAGGTGTCAACAAGTCCCCAGTGTAACAGAAGTCTTAGCCGACGAGCAAGAAATTGAGGTGGCAGTCGTCGAGGAGGTTCAGCAGCCCGATTGGCGAGAACATCTCCTGCGGTGGTTTCAACACCAACAGCTCCCAAGAGAGAAAGAACAAAGAATGAAGCTCCTGAGGGTCAAAGACTCTTACGAGATGAGAAGCGGAACCTTGTTCCGAATAATGGCGGATGCCCGAAGGAAAGTCCTACTCCGTTACTTGTCTTCAACAGAGGCGGGACAGGTGATGCAAGAAGTCCATGCGGGATCAGCTGGAGCACACCAGGCTGGCCCAAAGATGAAAATTGAGATAAAGAAATTGGGTTACTATTGGCCCACTATGTTTAATGATTGCTGCAAGTTCGCCAAGGCTTGTCAGAAATGTCAAGAACACGCTAACGTGGCAAGGAGACCTCCAGTGCCATTACATCCGACCGTATCAAGCTGGCCGTTTGCTCAGTGGGGCATGGATGTGGTAGGGCCGTTACCAACATCTTCATCAGGATGCAGATATATCTTAGCAGCTACAGACTACTTCTCCAGATGGGCAGAGGCGGTCGCATTGAGAGATGTAACGGGGGAACTGGTCGCAAGATTCTTCCAGAAGAATATAATATTCCGGTTTGGGATCCCCAGCCGAATCATCTCTGATAATGGCAGCCATTTCAGAAACCAGAAGGTTTACCAGCTAGTCGAAAAATAAAAGATTGACTGGAGGACGTCGTCCCCCTACAACCCTCAAGCCAATGGACTTGCAGAAGCCTTCAACAAGACACTATGCACGTTGCTGGCAAAGACTGTCAAGTCTAATAAAAAAGATTGGGAAGAAAGGATGTACGAAGCACTCTGGGCCTATCGTACTGTCTACAAAACCCCAACCGGCTGTTCACCTTTCTCCCTCGTCTATGGGTCAGAGGCTGTGGTGCCGATCGAATTAGAAGTTCCTTCACTGCGAGTCACCATCCAGCATGGACTAGCCAACGGTGAACAAACAAATGCAGAAAGAAGATTGGAAGAGCTCACCGAGCTCGAAGGAAAATGCCTCCGGGCACAACAAAACATCCAACTCTACCAAGCTCGCATGGCCCGTGCTTTCGATAAGCTGGTCAAAGGTCGAGAATTCAAGAAAGGAGACCTGGTGATGGTTAAAAGAAGAGAAGTGATGGCCTCCAACCCCAAGGGGAAGTTGGTCGAAAACTGGATCGGACCATATATCATCCGTCGAGTATATGAAGGGGGTGCCTACATCCTGGTGGACCACAAAGGAGTCATCCAATTCTCTCCCCTTAATGGGAAGCGCCTAAAACTGTATCACACGGTTCAACCGACGCTCCCCGAATGATCTACCTTCATCCTTGGTCTAGTGGCACTCCGTCCTAGCCGAGCTACCCTTATCTTGGTCTAGTGGCACTCCGCCCTGATCGAGCTACCCTTATCTTGGTCTAGTGGCATTCCGCCCTAGCCGAGCTACCCTTATCTTGGTCTAGTGGCACTCTGCCCTAGTCGAGCTACACTTATCTTAATCTAGTGGCACTCCGTCCTAGCCGAGCTATCCTTCCTTGGTTTTGTGGCACTCCGCCCTGATCGAGCTACCCTTATCTTGGTCTAGTGGTACTCCGTCCTGATCGAGCTACCCTTATCTTGGTCTAGTGGCATTCCGCCCTAGCCGAGCTACCCTTATCTTAGTCTAGTGGCACCCCGCCCTAGTCGAGCTACCCTTATCTTGGTCTAGTGGCACTCCGTCTTAGCCGAGCTATCTTTCCTTAGTTTAGTGGCACTCCGCCCTGATCGAGCTACCCTTATCTTGGTCTAGTGGCACTCCGCCCTGATCGAGCTACCCTTATCTTGGTCTAGTGGCACTCCACCCTGATCGAGCTACCCTTATCTTTGTCTAGTGGCATTCCGCCCTAGCCGAGCTACCCTTATCTTGGTCTAGTGGCACTCCGCCCTAGCCGAGCTACCCTTATCTTGGTCTAGTGGCACTCCGTTCTAGACGAGCTATCCTTCCTTGATTTAGTGGCACTCTGTCCTGATCGAGCTACCCTTATCTTGGTCTAGTGGCACTCCGCCCTGATCGAGATACCCTTATCTTGGTCTAGTGGCATTCCGCCTTAGCCGAGCTACCCTTATCTTGGTTTAATGGCACTCCGTCCTACCTGAGCTACCCTTATCTTGGTCTAATGGCATTCCGCCCTAGCCGAGCTACCCTTATCTTGGTCTAGTGGCACTCCGCCCTGATCGAGCTATCCTTCCTTGGTTTAGTGGCACTCCGTCCTAGCCGAGCTACCCTTATCTTGGTCTAGTGGCACTCCGCCCTGATCGAGCTATCCTTCCTTGGTCTAGTGGTATTCCGCCCTAGCCGAGCTAGCCTTATCTTAGTCTAGTGGCACTCCACCCTGATCGAGCTACCCTGATCTTGGTCTAGTGACATTCCGCCCTGATCGAGCTACCTTTCCTTGGTCTAGTGGCACTCCGCCCTGATCGAGCTACCTTTCCTGGGTCTAGTGGCACTCCGCCCTGGCCGAGCTCTCAAAAGAATACACCATATTGCCATCACGGGCCTTACGTCCGAATCGGCGAAAGATCATTCCTTTGTGTTAACATTCAGCCCTTGCTAACGAATGAATCGCTCTACTCGGCACGAGGCCCGGTGTTCCGGCCAACAGCCGTCTACTATCAACCAAGGGTCGGACATTATACTTCGACCTACCACCCTTTATATCAAAAAAAAAGAGAAGAAAAGAAAATAAAAATAGGGTTAAAAATAGAGATACCCCGTCAGACTTGCTCCTATATTACGATGAGTGCACAAATGGCTATAACCCAGCTGTGGCGAAAACCTGAAAGGGAGCTACGGGCAAAATCGGGTATCCCGCCACTTGAGAACCCGAGAGGGCGCGTGGGCAAAAGCAAGAGGGGGCTGGCTTCGGCGAAAACCTGAAAGGGCGCTTAAGTCAGTAAAGTGGTAATTTAAAAAAATTCCTCTTTTGTTCTTCCCCTGTCGAAACTCCAAAAGGGATAGTCATCAAAATCCCACCGGAGATCCTCTAACAAACCCATGTTCGACCCTCGTCATCATCGGCGAGATCGGTCGATCTCTACCCCTAACTTGGACCTTCCGTCCCTGTTAATAATCCTACCTTTGCTTCGGCATGTGACTACCCATGCTGATGAACAAACCCATGTTCGACCCTCGTCATCATCGGTGAGATCGGTCGATCTCTACCCCTAACTTGGACCATCCGTCCCTGTTAATAATCCTACCTTTGCTTCGGCATGGGACCCGTGCTGATGAACAAACCCGGGTTCGACCCTCGTCATCATCGATGAGATCGGTCAACCTCTACCCATAACTCAGATATTCGGCCTTGTTAATGAACCATGTCCTTTGCTTCGACATTCAACCAGTGTCGACGAACTAAACCAGGGACCAATCCTTGTCATCATCGGCAAGGCCAATCAGCGTTCTAGCAGTTAAGTTCTTCTGTACTCTAAATTCAAAAAAACAAGAGAAAAAATGGGGTTAAAAATAGAGATACCCCGCCAGACTTGCTCCTATATTAGGACAAGTGCAAAAATGGCTATAACCCAGCGGTAGCGAAAACCCGAAAGGGCGTCGCGGGTAAAATCTGGTACCCCGCCACGTGAAAACCCGAGAGGCCGCGTGGGCAAAAGCAAGAGGGGGCCGGCTTCGGCGAAAATCCGAAAGGGCGCTTAGGTCAGTAATGTGAATATAAAAAAAAAATATAAGTGAATGATGAATAGTGATGATCCATCCTCTGTCCTGAAGACCCTATACAGGGTCGAAGCGGAGTCTTCATCCGATGTCCCGCCTCTATATATATATATTTCCTACCACTTTTTGACGCTTGTCACCATCGGCAAGATCGGTCGCAACCCCTTCCGGTTCTTGTCATCATCGGCAAGACCGTCTACCCTTTTCGACCCTTGTCATCATCGGCAAGATCGGTCGCTACCATTTTCGACCCTTGTCACCATCGGTAAGATCGGTCGCTACCCTTTTCGACCCTTGTCACCATCGGCAAGATCGGCCGCTACCCTTTTCAACCCTTGTCACCATTGGCAAGATCGGTCGCTACCCTTTTCGACCCTTGTCACCATCGGCAAGATCGGTCGCTACCTTCTCGACCCTTGTCACCATCGGCAAGATCGGTCGCTACCTTTTTCGACCCTTGTCACCCTCGACGAGCCCGGTCAACTACCCCCCTAACCTGGGCCTTCCGCCCTCGTTAATAAACAAAGTATCATAAAGTTGACATTTAACCCATGTCGATGATTAGAACACACCCTTTGTCTTCATTGGCGAAGTTCATAAGGCACATCCGCCTATGCTACCCATGTCCCGCCCTAGCCAAAATCCGGTTCCGAGAACGGCTATGCTGCGGTGGAGCGAACACCTCACCCCTTCGCTGATGGCGTGAGCGCTCTCCTGCGCCATCGATGCGTATCCCTAGACTTGGATGAGCGGCTAGAAGAAAAGAGAGAAGAAAAGAGGGAAAGAAGTCACGATTGAGGTGACAAACAGAGATGTTTCATTAATGTGAGTCGTCAGAATACATTTGTGCCCGGGGCATTCCCCAGGGGTACATAAGCTCCAAAGGCAAAAAGAAGCAGAGCTCGATGCAAAAAGCATAGCAAAGCAAAGCTACGGCAAAGGGCTCCGGAAAATATCTACCAACTCCAAGAGGCCTAGTGAGGGGTATTGGGTGAACTCCTCCAACCGAGCCTCGGTAGCTATCAGCTATGATAACCTCTCATCCAGCGAGACAAGTCGTCCTTCCGCCAGATCAACTTCTTCCGTTGTCTGGACCTCTAGGCGCTCGGCTTCCTGCAACTCGACTTCAACCTTGGCAAGTTCCGCGCGCAACTCTTTCATCCGCGCCGTGAGGAGCAACCGACATTCTGAGATATTACCGGCAACACTTCTCAACTGCTCCACGGTCACCCTCAGTGAAGTGGTAGCAGCGCGACAATCTGCCCTCTCTAGCTTCACAACCGCCAGCTGATCAAATACCTCTCGGCTGAGGAAATCCCGCCTATTGGCGTGCTTTAGCAACATCACAACCCGCGGGGTCCAATCATCCATTGGGTAGCCAAATGCTAATAGTGACCGGGAGAGGTGTTCTATCAGGCCCCTCAGCTGCACATAAGTTAGACCTGGGGAAGTTGACACGGCTCGCTGGAGATTATCCAGAGACTGCCACACCATGTCACTGGAGAATTGTAAGCCCAGTGGTGAAGTCTCGGGGAGCTGAAAGTCCACCTTGCTATCTATCTCGGCCCAGATGTCGTCGGCCACCCTCAGGGACGTCGACGGCATGGTCTGCACAGCGCCGACGCCCGGCCCGACAATTGTAGCTGCTACAGCTGAAGGGCTCTCCACGATGGCGACTTCCTTGCCCATCCTTTGAGGTGAGGTTATGACAGCCATCTCAGTAGCTGAGGGCGCTCGCTCCTCCTGAACAGTCTCACCGGCTGCTAAAGGAGGGGAGCTTTCTATGACAGACATGGCTTTAGTAACATCGGCCTCTTCTGCAATGATTTCTCCCACTTCTATTTCCGGGGGGTCGCTTGGCTTCAGCAATAGTTCTTCGCCGGCGACCGAGGCTTGAGGCCTCGCAACCTCGGCTGGGTCGCCAACTCCAGCAGTTGCGTCGGGCTCCTCTGAGGCCGCTGCAGCAGCATAGGTCTGTGAAAGCCGTAGGGCGATGGGCCTCACAACAGGTGGAAAGGCCGATCGGCTCATGCCTAAGTCAGGAAGGGGTATGCGAACCATCACAGCTGGCGGTACCACCTCAGCCTACATCACATATGTGTATGTCAGCCAGCTGGCATGGAAATAAAAAGAAGTGCTACAGGCGGGAGTCGGAACATTTCCTACATCGGCCGGCACTATATTTAGGCCTCCAAAAGTGGCCTCTGAAGGTTCTGGCCCTCCTCCTACGGTAGGGTATGATGGCCCATGCTAGACTCCCAGTAGTCTCGGAGGACTAAATGTTAGAAGGTCACTTTCATAAGCTGAAGAGGCCCCAGCATCCTCAGCCTCGGTGTCAACCGGTGGGAACCCCTCATCATCGCCGGAGTCGCCACCATAATCAACTCGCTCAGAGGAGGAGGACTCTTCCGCCTGTTCTCGAATCTCCAGTATCTGAGCGGGAACCATGCTACTAGGAGGAGGCCCCCTAGCCGGAACCTCCTCGGTGGTCTCTGCCTCAGAAACACCAGTTGGCTGGATACCTTGGGATTCTTCCCTTGGAGGCACCTGCTCTCCAGTAGCAGCTCCCGCCATGGCGCCGACCTCGGGGAGCATCGTTGGTCGAACATCGACTGGAGATAAAAGACAATAAACAGTCAAGGCCCGACTGAAAGCACGATGGACCGCCAAGCTCCACAGGCAAGCTGCAAGTTACCTTCCATCTCCTGATGGGGTGTCGGTGAAGGCAAGTTACCCTCAATAGAGGCTGAGGGTGCTTCCTCCTCTCTCTCCTCAGCCGCGGCTCCAGTCACCGTCTCCAACCCGACAATGGCAGAGGTAGTGCTAGCAGCTAAAAAAAAAGGAAGGATGATCAGCCGAGGTGGCAGAAATAAGCAAACAAGCCATACGGGAATAAGAAGTTACCTTCGCCCTCAGGCCCTTGCATCCAAGCAGCCTCAAACTCGGAGAATGATGGAACCTGAGGAGGGGTGACTATGGGTTCCTCTTCAGCGGCCTTCCTCCGGCGTGCCCGGGTAGCGCGGGAGTCCGCCCTCTTGGCCTTCTTGGCCTTGCTGATAGCCTCCCTGGGACATGGTTCGCTTCCACGAATCCCCAGGGGGCAGCGGTGTTGTGGTCGGAGCTGGCTCTGGACTATTAAAATATGAAGGCTTCTGTGTCTTAGATATCAACTCCCTATAATGTTTGGTCGCCTCCATAGAGAGGTGAGCTACAAAAGCGCATAGGTGAGAAAGATGCATACTGACAATGAAAGGAGCAGCTTTAAGGCTGAAAGGAAACACAAGCATTACCTGGCGGCCCTGTATATTGGGGGCTGAGCGACCAGTAAAGTAATACGGGTGCCTTATCTCGAGAAGCCGCTTCATGAATAAGCCAGCATACGTCACCAATCTTCTCACTTTTCTCCACCAACTGCGCCAAATCTTCATGGCCACAGGAGGATAAGTGGTGATATAGGCCCAAGTGGTCCAATCCCCAGCCGTCGACATACTTGAAAGACACTAGGAGCTGATGGTCCCGGATGGCTTCTAATGGACCAGAAATTGAAAGCCCGTGAGAATGAAGCAAGGCGAATATCCAAGGGGTGCTGGAATACAAGTCAGCCCGTCTATCTTCCCTCCTGATGAAGGTCCGATAGGGATGAAAATGGTCAGCTTCTGGGCGCCAGCCCGCCACTGTAGGTAGAGGTTCCTCCACCGGGAGGGGGATCATCTGGAGGGCGATCCGGTCACTGCTAACCCGACACAGCCCCCAGAGAGTCTTGATGCAGTCATCCTTCTGGATCTCTGGCATTTTCGGGTCGGCCTTGGACGACCTACCCTTCGTAGCCTTCCTAGCCTCCAGATATGCCATCACTTCGGTGTTGGACCAGGACTTCAATTTCTTCAAATAGGATGGATCAACATCCAAAACAGGCTCCCATTGGGAATCTAAGAAACGACGTTTGGCAACATGCGAACAGTCTTTCCAAAAGTTCCGGTAGAAGCCCGTCCGTGCATTCCACCACTTGATGAAGTCCGAAGTCACTCGGGGCAGACGAGCCGGGGTTGGCACCCTGAAGGATACATCCTCCCGATGATGGAAGTAGTCCCACCATGTGCGGGCTTCATCCGTAGTCGTCTGACCAGCCCGATGTCTGTTCGGGAGATTGAACCGGGCTGAAGAAGAAGGAATCTGTTGGTCGTATCCGAAATTTTGGCCAAAGCGGAAGGGGTAGTATGGCTCCAGCCACAGTAAGCCGCTCTTTCTAAATACAAGGACACTGGGGCGGATAGACAGTGCCCAATCAACCAGTTCTGGCTCCAAGATTGGCCTCGTGCTCTTGGTCCTGGTGAGCTGGTGAATGAATTCCTCTGTTTCGAACAACTGGCATTGCCGCATCCTGTTGATGAGAGGGCTGGAGCTAGCGGCCAAACTCCAAAAATGCAGAACTCCTGGGGAATCTGTCGGAACTGTAGTCAGCTTCCCCCGAATAGCAAAAAGCTGGTCTGCCAGTGAAGACGGCTCAGCACTAGCAAACTCGATCATCCGCGGCACAGGACGATCCGACTGCATCGACCGGGGAGCTGCTTCAGGAAACAAGGTGCAGACCCAGGCGTTGAAGAAGTGGAGGGGGCCGACCGTCCGTGAATTTCTGGGGATCCGTGACTTGTGCAAATCCCCCAACATCTTATATGTAAGGCATAGGCCACCGGGCACAAGGACAACTTCGTCCCCCAAGCCATCAAACAGGCAGGGTAAATGGCCTCCGGCCTGATTACCGTCTCATCCCCCTGGGGGAGGGTGAACGAGCAAAGCCAATATGTCAGATACGCAGCACAATGTGTGACTGCGTTAACTCCTGTGGGATTCGGGACCCTTTGTCGCCCTCTCCCTGAAGCAGCAGGGTAGGTTGTCTGGCGTCGAGCCCTCTTCTTCTGCTTCACCGCTGTCAGAACCACCGTGGGGAAGTCCTCATATTACTACTCCCCGCCGAAGAAGTATTGAAGCCACGTGCCCATCCGCACACGTCTCTTTTCACCAGGCTTCTGCACTTCCCGTGAGTCAAGCGCCAAGCGCAGCAGTGTGCGGTATGCCATCATCAAATAGCGGTAGGCGAAGCCCGTAAAGTATTTACCTTCGCCATCTATCTGGTCTTTCAGCCAGTCCGGGAAACAAACTTCTTCGTACGGCTCCCCGTCTATCGGTAAGCCGCTCAGCTGGGAAAGACTCCAAAGGTCTAGTGAAGTCTCACCCTCTGCAGTATAGAAGGTGTTGTATTTCGGGCAGAAGACCTCAATCATCCCGCAGCACAGACCTCGGGAGATCGGGTACCTATACCGGGAAGCATATACACTTTGATAGACACCGGCATGTACCAGGATGGGAGCGTACTGCCGCAATACAAAATCTGTAAACTCGACTGCTCCCGGTCTGAAGGCGTGAGCATCGATGGCTTTGAGTTCTCCGAACCATCCCACCGAGATCTGGTGCTTGAACCGGACCGCCAAACAGTCCAAAAGGAAAGGCTCATCTCGGTACCCCCAATGCAGTGGGGCGAGGAACAAACCATACACGGGCTTCTCTCTGTCGACGCGCCCGACAGTCTCATTCTAGCGGGCTGGCGTGAATTGTGGTGCTCTTGTCAGTAGCCCGGCCTCTGGAGATAACTCCTGCACACCAAGAACGGCCCCCCATTTTCTGAGCTCACCTGGAATATATATGGCCATGCCATGAATGACCGACTCGGTCAGACTATCTCTGTCCACCAGTAAAGCTCCCTCGGCTCGACGGACAAGAATTATATCGTGCTTCCCGCCAAGGTTGAAGCGCCCGAGGAATGCCATCAAGTGTTTGTCCTTGGGATGGTCCAGTCTGACGCCATCCCCTCGCACATACTTGAAATGATTGCCGTCGAGAATCAACAGGCTGCCGGTGTCAACGGTGTCAATCTTCGAGTCTGAAGACTCAGCTACCACGGCTATCCGCCTGGATCCCCGATCAAGGGAGTGGACATTCCCCCATGTCACAGCCACTCGGGATGCAGAGGAACAAGGGCCGGATGCCATGTTGCCTGCAAGGCAGCGTCCAAAAGAGAACAAGCAAAGTCAGAAATCAGTTGATCAAAGCAAGACTTCTGACAAAATTTCGGCAGAGTCTCCCCAGCTCGGGAGTTTGCCAAAAGAAAAGTGGAAGCCGTCCACTAAGGGAGCAGCCCCTAAAAGCAGCCAGAGGCGCTAAGCCAAGGCCAAATGGGACACCCGAGGGATCCAGCTCCGAGGACAAGTCCTACAAGGAGCCTCCCGGGGCCCGAAGAGTGGGTTCAGAACCCAAATGGAATAACACTCCACTCACCCTCTAAAACTCTAGCTCACTCGGCGCCACGGTGGAGAGAAGTGAGGAGAGAGAAAGAAAAGCTGCGAATGAGCAGTGAAGAAGAAGAAAACAAAGAAGGGGCCCTTATATAGGGAGGCCCCCCAGCGTTAAAACGGTGCGCCCCAAGGCGGGCCATTTTAAATAATTTGCGTGCCGTTGATACCGGCGCCGTTTTAACCTCCAAAGTTAAAAGGGTGCGCCGCTTTAAGCGGCGCCATTTCAACCATCAAAGCAAAGGCGCGCCGTTTTAAACGGCACCGTACAAGCCTCCGATCGCGCCGGATTAGCTTCCGATGCCAGAATTAAGTGTCGTTGCGAGTTTTCGCCAGCGGAGGAGATCAATCCAGACGAAGCTCATCCGTCGGTCCTACTGCACTCCTGCCTCGCTTGCACCACCCACGTCTGGGGGGCATTTGTTGGCACTCAAAATATGATCCTTCGGTGACCAAGTCGCAAAGATGAATGATACGGCCCACTGAAGCACAGAAGCCGATGAAGATCAACTGATGGAAGGCTTCTCAAGTTGCCAGAGCCTCGAGTCACCTGGAAGTGAACACCGGGGACTTCGCCTCAGGAAAGTTGAGATAAATCCATAACTAACCGGCAGTGTGACCAAGCCTGCCCAATGATCTGACATCGACCTCGTCATGCCACACCTCTACACCCGTTGCCTGACCAAGGACGACGGTCTACCTGGTGACTCGCCACCTGAATGAAGACACTCCTGAGGAAGAACGTCCTTGGCCATTCACAACAAGGAGCCAAAGTTTCTGTCAGTAGAAGGTCCCGATCACCCGACACGGGTTCGGCTTCTCGCCATAGTGGGCCTATTAGTGGCCGATTGGTCGCCAGCCAAGGCGGAACTATCCCGGATGTTGTACCATCCCACAAGGAAGCTTCGAGCACAAGTCCATCTGAGCTGGATGCACGAATCATAGTATCAAAGGCCGTACCGATGGAAGACCCGTATGCTCGAAGCCGAACACACACGAAGTTCTGAGCAAGGTCATTCACCACGCGGAGAGCTTCGTCAACACCCGCCCGAGTTTTCCAAGGACCAGGGTGGGAGGAACAGTCAACGGGAGCCTCCGGAACCATCCCCGGACCCATCGGCTAGCCCGCATCGAGCGAACAAGCTAAATCGGCGCACAAAAGGACGTCGGTGCCCCTTAATCCGGCGCCGCCAAATCCGGCGCGCCAATATCAACTGGGGACATATCCCCCGGCGCCATTGAATCCGGCGCACCCCTTTCCATGGTGCCGGATTAACTATGGCTACATATACGCCGTGGCTTCAAAAAACGAAGAGGAGAGGTGATGAGGACATCTCACGACACTCGCTATGGCTCGGGTCGCCTGCACACCCTTGATTTGGGTCGACTCATTCTCATCTTATGTATCCTCCTTTATTGAGTCTTATCATATGTAATTTTCCTTTTATTGGGTCATGTCGCATGTATTTCCTTTTATTATGTCATGTTGTACTAGTCCATTTCCCCTATTTGGTCTAATTGGGCCCTAATACCTTAGTTTGGGCCTATTGGACTGAGTCTAGGACATGTTTGGTCTTTTGCCTTAAATGGTAGGGTTATTTTTGTCTTGTAAAGATGGGTTGCCTATAAATAGCCCCCATCTCCCTCCATGTACTAACTTTTGATGAATATTGAAGAAAACCCTTTCAAACTCTCTCAATATCTCTCTCTCTCTCATTATCTCTCCATTCTCTCTCCTCCTCTCTCTAAATTTCGAAATTCACTCTCTCTCCTCCCCCTCTCAACCACTTCCAACCCCCACCTACCTCCATTAACTCCCCACAACTTCCCACAACCCCTCTTTAATCCTCACCTAGTCCCAAGGAAGTTCCACCACTCAAAACCCCACCCTCCAACCACCACCTACCCCTTTCACTTCCCTAAGCATATCTCCACCTTCCCAAGGCTGAATTAACTCATTCCAAAGCCCAAATTCGAACCTCCCCTTCCCTCCTTGCTCCCTAGGTCGCACCCCTCCTCTCCCCTCAAGCCAAGTTCACCCCCTCCTCTCTTCTCCACTCCAGCTTTGTGTGCAGGCCGACCTGCAGTTTAGCACTCTGTTGCAGCGACGTCCACGACTGCATCCTGCTTCTGCTGGTGGCGTGGCCTAACTTTCTGGAAAGGCCTCCCTGTGCTCTTCGCAGGCGAGGTGGAATCACTCCATTCCGAGTTCGTGGCCGTCCGTGAAGGCTGTTCTTCCCCGACTGCGCAGAACCTCTCAGACCAGGAGCCAGAGCGGCAGAGAAGACTCTCCCACGACGAGCCTTGAAGGAACCAGTCTTCAGGGTCTTCAACAAAGTTCTTCCTCCCCCTGTCATAATCCAGGAACAGAAGGCGGAATCCCATTCGGCATCCGACAACCAGAGATACCAATTTTATACCACAACCACGCCGGTCTGCCTCCTCACAGTCTGCCCCAACCACCATCCACTTCTCTGGACACCCAGCTCATCTCCGACATCAGAAGACTTCCCCATTTGTTTTTCTGCAAAGTAGACTCGTATACGATTCCAACGAGTCCAGCGGTGCCAGATTTGGAGCTCAGGAGCGACCGTGCCCGCTTCTGCAACCTGCCATTTCAGACTGAGCTCGGCCAGAGACCAGAGCTGCATCCATCTTCAAGTCGCCGGAGCAGTCAGCCCCCAGATCAGAACGTCATCCAAAAATTCAAGCCGCACCCCTCTCCGGTTAGCAATCTTTTGGCGCAAGTCTCATGAGATTCTGAGCTCGGTGGATTTATTGGCTGCATCAACATCGACTCCCTATCCAGAATTACAGAAGCTAGACAGAATCGGCGAAGCTCGAAAACTCGGTTTCCTTTGCATCTCTCCCCACCCCGCTTGGCCGGCTGAAGGCCCCTCCCTGCGTGGAGGTAGTTTTGAATGTATTAAGCATAACCCCCACCCCAAGATCACCCCTCCTGCGTGAGGAGTAGTGCTGTACCGTTTGCAATTTCAGGTCAAGCTACATCGCCGCGGCGATCGGGTGCATACCCTCGCCTCCCGGCGCGCCCTCGTCTCCGATCGGGATCGGTGTCTTCACACCGATCAGGTGAGCTTCTGATACTATCCTTAGTAGCCTTTTTCCTGCTAGTTTAGTATTGCTTTGATTGCTCGTCGGCGGTGAGAAGAGGGCTCGAACTTGCATGCTAGTTTGTTAGTGTCCACCGCGGACCGTGAGTGAGTGCCACCAAGCCCCCCGCCTTGCGGGCCAGCCGCCCACAAAGTTGGGTATCCTAGACTCATTTGGGGTCAGCCCTAGCATTGTAAGTCCATTAGAACTATTGGGTCCCGCCCCGGACCTTCATCATTATCTCTCGGACCCACCGAGTGAACGTGTGAATCGGGTGAGCAAAAATCGTCATTGTGAGAATCATTGAGCGCTTGTATGCTTGCGGGTCTAAGTCCTAGGGTTATCTCATCATATTTAGTGGTCTTTGGGCTGTGCCACATCAAGTGGTATCAGAGCGGTCATAGACTTGTCCTTACAAGTCTAGTCTTGGGTCACACTAATTTTTTCTTAGGTGCATTCGCACACCCTTGCATAGCCCACCCAACTTTGCATGACCACTCCTAGTGGAACTCATTATCAAGGCATTCATCTTCTTCCAATAACACCATGAATCCCAATTCCCACGGTGACCGGTTCACCATGTCCTTTAGCTTCAAAGTAGTCCTACCCCACAACAAAATCACCACTGTGTTCTTGATGAGTACCAATCGGGAAATTATGTCTCCCAAACTCTTGTGAACTCCTTGTCACAAGAAGGGAAAATTGTCATCCATGGGGAATGGGTTTTCGTAGAGTTCTATGTACCTTGTGTAAGTCGCATTCCCTCCAAATCCATTACATGGAGTAGTGGAGCATGGTGCAAAATTCGGCCCCTGGGGTCACATATTATTGTGGGAAAAGAATGGATGGAAGAACAACAAGCAATCATAGACCCCGAAGGAAAAGGGTGTCACTTGCAATCCCCGGGAGACAAGAAAAGGTTCCACTTCCCAAATTCTTATAACCAAGCCCTCTCCAAGTCTGAGCAAACCATTCAAAAGCGATCAGTTAAAGTGGAAAATGAGCCTCAAATCTCCATTGCACAAAACCAACCCGAACCCCAACATGAGCAACTCATCCCACCCACTGGTGAGCTAACCATAGAGGAGCCCCTAGCTACCTGGCTCAAGAAAGGTCCCATCTTGTACCCTTCAACCCCGTGCAACCTCCCCATAGAGCAAGTTCAACTAGTGCCATGTCATTCTCGTCACATAACATATCAATCCTTTTGCCTTGTGGAAACCCTTGAAGACCTACTTAGGAGTTTGAGTTATCAAATGGGGTTGACTAGCATGTTGGCCATGGAACCCATTAAGCCCAAGTACCTTGCCTTTACCTACTCATCCATTGGCTCCATTACATCTATTTGCACTATAGGCCAATGCACTAGTGAGCTTCTAATCTTCCTGCCAACCCCTAGGGAACTTGACCCAATGAGCCCCACAAAAAAATGCTCTCCTCTCCTCAAGGTCACACTTCCTAGTGAGTCCACACTCTTGTTGTTGCCCCTTGTCGATGAAGGTTCAACATGCATCGGGGAACGTCCTACTTGGGCCAACCTATCCAAGGACATAGAGGATCCCTCCATAAGAGTTTCAATTTCTATGATCCTTTTGACCCCACTCAATGGAAATCCCTCCTTCCACAAGGAAAGGGATTTCAATTCCCGATGAGTTTTACACCACTCCCCCTCACAAGGAGAGGGCAATGAACCTAAGGAATCCACTTTGGTGCTTACCCCATTAGGAGACGAGTGCCCAGCCCACACTAGGGAGTGTATGCTTTGGAATGCTCAAGGTCCAGGATGGGAAGAAGCCTCATTCCCCTCAACCCAAGTCCTCCTAGATCCACATGTTCCCTTCCCACTAGCCCCTCATTACCAACCCAGCTCCTGGCCCTCCTACATCTCTCCCTACCCCTCGCCCCTTTGCAAGGAGCATTACGATAAGTCCAACTGGGTTCATGATTTCCACTTCCCTATGTGTGCTAGGGACCCTAGGGCGACCACTTGGATTGAAACCCACCTCCACAACACCCACCCCTTAACCCATCTTCATATGTTTGGCCACTCCCTATGGGCTTCCAAGTACTCCTCACCCACCACCCACTCCCTCCTACCCTCACCCACCATGTTAGGCCTAACCCACCCATTCCGAAATTCCGCCCACACTATAAGAGTCAATGCCAAGGGTGGCATCAACCTTGGAAATAAGGGAGTGACCCATCCCAAGATGTCCACCCCTTGGAACCGCTTCGACCCCCATGAGTGGAAACCCCCTAATCTCACAGATGGACCATCTTGATAGGAATCCAGGTATCACAACCTTTTGCATCATGTGGTCAGGCTAGTCACATCATTTGTGTCATTCACACACTAGGTCCAGTGCATGATAGGCTTACATTTGGACAAGTTGGTCTTCCCCCGCTCTTCATCCGTCTCATGCATGATAGGGCCACTTGTGGCTGCCCCGGTTCACCTAAGTGCATCAAGGTCCACATGGTTTCTAAGCATGATAGGTCAATTCATGGATGCCCTGGTCCTCCTAAGTCTGTCAAAACTAATCTAACACTTGATAGGGCTGAATTTGGCTGTCCAGGCCCTCCCTTCATCCCTATAGGATCATCATTCATGACAGTGCATAGTTTTAGGCCTAGAAAGCCCTTGGATCTCATTCCCCTTCCCCCACATGCTAGGGTGTCAGTCTCAGCTAAGTCCTTTGCACAGCATATCAAAGAGTTGCATGATGACATCCGCAAGCATATAGGGAAAAGCAATGAGGCTTACAAAAGACGGGAAGATGCTCACCGGCGCCACTGTGAATTCCAAGTGGGAGACCCGGTGATGGTGAGGACGGAGCGGCTCCTTCCCGAGCCTGCCTCCAAGTTGAGGGCACGAGGGTCGGGACCCTTTCGAGTTCTACGACGACTTGGCAGCAATGCTTATGAGCTTGACCTACCAGAGAGCTATGGGGTGCACCCTACCTTCAACGTGGCGGACCTGGTACCCTACAAAGGCCCCGCGGTGGAACCCAGTGAGGAGCTTGAGCCGTTACCCCCCCTTATGAGAGACACTCCCGGAGGGACTCCACTTCCAGCTTAAGAGACCGACGAGAGCAGATAGAGGCAATACTGGATGAGCAGAGCATCATTACGAGGCACAAGGTGTATCAGCGCTACTTGGTTAGGTGGAAGAACTGTCCCCCCGACGGAGGATGCTTGGGTGAGCCGGGAGGACCTACTGCGGTTGGATCCCGACATTCTGGAGCACTATGATAGCCAGGCAGACCCACACTCGACAGGGTCGAGTTCTCCCCACCCCGGGGGATTTGATGAGGACATCTCACGACACTCGCTATGGCTCGGGTCGCCTGCACACCCTTGATTTGGGTCGACTCATTCTCATCTTATGTATCCTCCTTTATTGAGTCTTATCATATGTAATTTTCCTTTTATTGGGTCATGTCGCATGTATTTCCTTTTATTATGTCATGTTGTACTAGTCCATTTCCCCTATTTGGTCTAATTGGGCCCTAATACCTTAGTTTGGGCCTATTGGACTGAGTCTAGGACATGTTTGGTCTTTTGCCTTAAATGGTAGGGTTATTTTTGTCTTGTAAAGATGGGTTGCCTATAAATAGCCCCCATCTCCCTCCATGTACTAACTTTTGATGAATATTGAAGAAAACCCTTTCAAACTCTCTCAATATCTCTCTCTCTCTCATTATCTCTCCATTCTCTCTCCTCCTCTCTCTAAATTTCGAAATTCACTCTCTCTCCTCCCCCTCTCAACCACTTCCAACCCCCACCTACCTCCATTAACTCCCCACAACTTCCCACAACCCCTCTTTAATCCTCACCTAGTCCCAAGGAAGTTCCACCACTCAAAACCCCACCCTCCAACCACCACCTACCCCTTTCACTTCCCTAAGCATATCTCCACCTTCCCAAGGCTGAATTAACTCATTCCAAAGCCCAAATTCGAACCTCCCCTTCCCTCCTTGCTCCCTAGGTCGCACCCCTCCTCTCCCCTCAAGCCAAGTTCACCCCCTCCTCTCTTCTCCACTCCAGCTTTGTGTGCAGGCCGACCTGCAGTTTAGCACTCTGTTGCAGCGACGTCCACGACTGCATCCTGCTTCTGCTGGTGGCGTGGCCTAACTTTCTGGAAAGGCCTCCCTGTGCTCTTCGCAGGCGAGGTGGAATCACTCCATTCCGAGTTCGTGGCCGTCCGTGAAGGCTGTTCTTCCCCGACTGCGCAGAACCTCTCAGACCAGGAGCCAGAGCGGCAGAGAAGACTCTCCCACGACGAGCCTTGAAGGAACCAGTCTTCAGGGTCTTCAACAAAGTTCTTCCTCCCCCTGTCATAATCCAGGAACAGAAGGCGGAATCCCATTCGGCATCCGACAACCAGAGATACCAATTTTATACCACAACCACGCCGGTCTGCCTCCTCACAGTCTGCCCCAACCACCATCCACTTCTCTGGACACCCAGCTCATCTCCGACATCAGAAGACTTCCCCATTTGTTTTGCTGCAAAGTAGACTCGTATACGATTCCAACGAGTCCAGCGGTGCCAGATTTGGAGCTCAGGAGCGACCGTGCCCGCTTCTGCAACCTGCCATTTCAGACTGAGCTCGGCCAGAGACCAGAGCTGCATCCATCTTCAAGTCGCCGGAGCAGTCAGCCCCCAGATCAGAACGTCATCCAAAAATTCAAGCCGCACCCCTCTCCGGTTAGCAATCTTTTGGCGCAAGTCTCATGAGATTCTGAGCTCGGTGGATTTATTGGCTGCATCAACATCGACTCCCTATCCAGAATTACAGAAGCTAGACAGAATCGGCGAAGCTCGAAAACTCGGTTTCCTTTGCATCTCTCCCCACCCCGCTTGGCCGGCTGAAGGCCCCTCCCTGCGTGGAGGTAGTTTTGAATGTATTAAGCATAACTCCCACCCCAAGATCACCCCTCCTGCGTGAGGAGTAGTGCTGTACCGTTTGCAATTTCAGGTCAAGCTACATCGCCGCGGCGATCGGGTGCATACCCTCGCCTCCCGGCGCGCCCTCGTCTCCGATCGGGATCGGTGTCTTCACACCGATCAGGTGAGCTTCTGATACTATCCTTAGTAGCCTTTTTCCTGCTAGTTTAGTATTGCTTTGATTGCTCGTCGGCGGTGAGAAGAGGGCTCGAACTTGCATGCTAGTTTGTTAGTGTCCACCGCGGACCGTGAGTGAGTGCCACCAAGCCCCCCGCCTTGCGGGCCAGCCGCCCACAAAGTTGGGTATCCTAGACTCATTTGGGGTCAGCCCTAGCATTGTAAGTCCATTAGAACTATTGGGTCCCGCCCCGGACCTTCATCATTATCTCTCGGACCCACCGAGTGAACGTGTGAATCGGGTGAGCAAAAATCGTCATTGTGAGAATCATTGAGCGCTTGTATGCTTGCGGGTCTAAGTCCTAGGGTTATCTCATCATATTTAGTGGTCTTTGGGCTGTGCCACATCAAGAGGAATCAAAGGAAGAAGAAGAAAAAGGATAGAAGAGTCGGAGAGCACCAATCAGAGAGGCCTCGAAAAAAGGGTTCTGGCAAGAGGAGCTCTGGGGTTTTTTTCCTTTGGCCGCCACCGCCGTCCTCTGCTCCGCCCTACCCCTGGTGCCGGAGAAGAAAGAAGAGTCGTCTACTCCTTTCTCTTGTTTTAGGTGGGTCGGTGTGATTCTCCCGGTCGATCCCCCTCTTCTGCCGTCTGTTTCCTTCTGTTGTCGCATTGTAAATGAGAAGGGGGGAGGGGCGATGATATGAGCCAAACCTTCCCCCCCCTCTCTCATTTTTTTTCGTTTATTATCTCTGCATCTGTCTTCGTTTGTTTCAATGGCAACCGCACGACAACGCCGATGCCAGAATAAACCCTGTATGCTTTCCCCCGTGGAATGAATAGATATATGCGTATATATATGTCAATGATGAATGAGTGAATGTTGCCTTCTTCTTCTTCTGCATCCCATCCCCCCGTCTCTGCAAGCCCCTCTTTCGGCTAGTGGGATGACGCCGTTCAACAAGGACGGTGCCGTGATAGGGACGTTGACATATGCGTGCCCCCATCCACTGCGCCGACCGGGGTGAATGTAAAGTGTTCGAACGCATTCGTGTATTTCTCTGCGTGGATGGCTTTTTCCTTTCCGTCTCCCTCGGTGCTTATACGCCCTACTACGTTAGGGGCTACATTAATCCTTCTCTCCCCAGGGTTTTTCTCCCTCTCGAGCATCGAAGGTTTCATCGCCAGATACATACGAGAAAATGTATTCTTCTGGCTAATCCTGGGTCCATTCTCTTATTTTCCTCTGTTCTTAACTGTGAACGAGAGGAGTTGAGTTTGTCCCTATATCCCATCTCATTGTCTTCTAAATATCGATATGATAGCCGTTATGTCAACCCGTTAACATATACATGCATATATGCGCATCTATAGCTACTATAATTAGCCCACGGACCGAACGGATTTTGTGACTATTCTGTATTGTCACCTCTTCGAGGAGATTGGGTGACCGGGGAGAGGGGAACATTCCCCAGATTCACTACTCTTCCGCTCTGACTACAGAGGAGCGTCTCTCAGTGGCGAGCTCTCTTGTGGATCAATGAGTGGACATTAAATGGCTTAATCCCAATATGCCCAAACCCACAGTCCTTGATGGACATTGTGGTGGCCGTGAGATGCGTGCCCCTCGTAGGCTAGCCCTCAGGGTTTCCTTCTCTAACCGGCCGTCCCGACTTGAGCGTTGAGTCGACTCGGGTCGCGTGCCCCTCGTAGGCCAGTCCTCGGGGTCTTCTCTCCCTTAATGAGTTGTCTCATCCGCCCACTCTCACCTACGGACTTGGTGCCCCTAGCAGGCTGGACCTCGGGGTTTTCCTTTCCGTTCAGGTTTTGTCGGCCGCCGTTGCGCCACCCGGCCCTCAGGGATTGCTCCGCTACGTGAGTATTCCCCGCTTCTCCCCGACAATCCTCCGGGACGGGGAGATGCTGCCAAAATTCTAGCTCGAACGAGTCTTACTCGGAACAATTGCCGCGCTCTAGTGTGAACCTCGCGCGTGCCTGTGACTCGGCTTCTGGATGTCCCGGGGCGATCCTTTGCATAAATGACTTAAATAAACTTTCAAAGTTTCCCAAAGTGTTTTAACAAACCCAAGAAATAACAAATAAAACCTCGGTTGCCATGAAATTGGGCTAAACTGGCGCCGTTTGCGTCCGACGCGCCTTAAAATGGCGCGCCTTAAAACGGCGCGCCCCATCCCGGCGCGCCCCAAAAGGGGTCATGCCGTTTTAACCCCCCTTCTACACCTACGCTTCCAACGCCATTTTAAGCCCTTTACCTACGTTTTCTGGCACCGTTTCAAGTATTTTAAGCCTTTTCTCTGCGCGTACCACACCGATTTCATTCTGAATCATGCCGTTGTGCCGTTCCGGTCCCCTCCCCGTCTCTGGGGTGATTCCCAATGTTAATAACAGAATGAAGTAAACCTTTTGATCAATAAATTGAATAAATTAGCTTGTCTAAGCTTGAATTGATCTGCTTCG
The DNA here is from genome assembly GCA_022559845.1 of Amorphophallus konjac. Lineage (NCBI taxonomy): Eukaryota > Viridiplantae > Streptophyta > Magnoliopsida > Alismatales > Araceae > Amorphophallus > Amorphophallus konjac. The sequence goes on along the minus strand of CM040122.1, from coordinate 168,520,824 downwards.
TATCGTTGCCGTCATGCCTTTAGTCTGAATATTCATGTCACGTCAATGCATGCCTGAGTGTGCGCACCCTTGGTATATCAAATGGCATTAACGGAAAGTCGGGTTACGCCCGATCGGAAGTTTTGTCACCCGTGATGGTGATCTTCGGGCCTAAGTCCTCCGCTATGTACCGAGGGTCCGCCTTAATAAATTGTGTGTAGTCGATCGTAGCATCTTGCATGACCACTCGCATGCTCTGCATCTCTTACTCCGGCCTCGACAGCCCACTACCTCGGCAATTAATCAAAGGTTTTCCCTCCTCGTGGGGGATGTAATTAACGTCATGACCTTTATGGTATGACGGACTGCTGGTCCCGACCGAACCACACTCTCGCCCGACACGGGTCAGAACGAGCGCACAATAAACTTGTCACGTACGTGACTGGCACGCCCGCGTAGTCAATCAGTCAGTTAATTGCCAGTCAGTTAATTGATTGATCGACACGTGAAATAAACCAACAAACAGAATAGGAATCCCATCCCAAACAATCAGGGACCTACTTAACAAAATACCCCTGGTAAAATAAACGATCGCAAACAACCTAGTTCGGCTGCTCTTAGATGGGCTACAGAAATCCCCCTCTCCAAGTCTATACCAATGGTCAAGGTTCAGTGGAGCCGACGTAGGATCGAGGAAGCTACTTGGGAGTCTGAAGAGACTATCCAGAGTCAACACCCTGAATTCTTTCAAGGTCAGTAACCTTGGTTTTTCCACTTAGTCATATGCAGTGAATTTGGAGGATCAAATTCCTTAAAGTGGGGGAGGGTGTAACACCCCGAGGAATAATTAGATAACATAAAGGGTAATAACTGAAAAAATAGTTGTTATAAATTGAAAATCCCTCTAAATAAAATTTCAACTAATTTATAAAAATCTAGAAAATTCATAATCACGTAGAGGACTAAAAGTTTAGACAATTTGTCTTCTTGGTCAAACCCTAAATAAAATTTTTAACAAGCCAAATTAACAAATTTAGGGCTAAAATCGGAGTTTAATCAACCGAACCTTAGATTGCTCAATTCGAGTCCAAATCTTGATGGTTTGAGCCCAAACCAAGCCCAATAGGTCGGCCTTTGGGGGTGGCCCATTAGCCCTCTCGTTTCTCTCCAAAACCCTAGCCCTAAAGTTTGAATTTGGGCAAGTTTTGGCGGCGTGACTTGGTCAAGCGTGAATCGCACGCGACCGCGTGCGTGGGACTCTATCCCCTTTCAATCAACCCTTCCAGAATTTTGCTGCGGCGGCCGGCGAGGAGCACGATCGAGGGTGAATTCCAGCGTGTTCTTGGAGGGTGTTCTTCACACATCTAGCGACCGATGCTCTTCTTCTTCCTTGATTAAGGTAGGTTCTAGTAGACCAAACCTCGAGTAAAAGATACCGATGGAATCATCTACGAGTCTTCTTTCTTTTGATAGCAAAAGCCCCAATTATCATTCGGTATAGCCTTCGTATTGCTACTTTTAGTCGGAGCATGTCAGATTAGGGCACCGATCGTGTTACCCATTTTTCATCTTGATTGAATGTTAGGTTAGCAGGCTTTAAAACTTAATTAAATCATGCTATAATGTGCGTTTTCTTTTCCTATTTCTAATGATAGCTTTTTGCCCAATTTTCACGCACCATACCGAGTTAAATTTTTGTTGCAATCGAAGTCTATCGGAGTCGCCGAAGGCCGGACATGGCGTCCTGTGTGCGGCCTTAACATAGACCGTTTATGCCCCTCGTAGTCTAGCGACATACCATTTTTCACCCTTGCAGGTTTAAATCTCTTTTGATCTAAATGGCCCCTCGATTGACCGTAAGGTCTGGGGTTAGCGGCCCTGTACCTGACCATTTCTGACCCTAGCGGCCCTGTGCATGACCGTTTCTATGTACTGTTTAAGTTACAATTGCTTCACTATACCTTGTTTAGCTATCTTAAGTAGGGTAGAAACTCGCTAATTTAAATGGAGCATATGGAATAATCCTGACAATTGTTAACTGTGATCATGACTGCCAACATCCTTTCATCTATCTTTTCATTCAAATGTGTCATCTTGACTATTCCTTGAATTGTTAGATAAATTGCTTGAATTAAAAGATTTCTATCCTTGGATTAATTGTTATGATTTGTTTGATAGTCACTTCACTCCGGTGATGCTGACTGACCGCTATACGTTCATTTTTCATGATTTCATTTAGCCCTAAATTCTTGTAATAGTTGGTACTCTCCATCAGATATTCCTTCCGTCAGACTAGGACCTCTATTATGAGACCTCCGTAAGCCCCCGCGAGCCTGGGATTCCCACTAGGACGCCGAGCGGGTTGTACCCATAAAGCCAGAACCTTTCAACTTGTTCGAATCGCTTGTGGAGAGGGGGATTTCTGCATCCCATTCAAAGAGCAGCCGAAGTAGGCCCATCAGGACCAAACAAGGCCACGTCACCCAAGTGACAGCCCACAGGGCCCACTTAGGACAGAAAGCCCAATAAAAGATTCGCTCGAGGATACTACCTTCCTAGGCGGCCTCTAGGCTCGGAAGGCCCGAGCGTCGGTCAAGTCACAGGAAAGGTCCATGCCCGAGCCATCTCTCCGCCTAGGGGAAGAAGGCGCATGTTCACCAATACGACCCATCTTCGTCCGAGCTAAGCCTACCGCCCGGATAGGGCTGGCCTCTCTGAGCTCGGTACGACCGACGATTGCTTATCCATGCAGCCGTTAAGAGTCCTCTGTGGGCAGGAATTTATAAAGGTAAGGGACTCCAGCTCCCCAAGGTGATAACGCTCCCACGATAAGGCAATAAAAGCCCACGTCGAGGACGTAACCCCCACCTGAAATCCCTCGACTTACAGGACTCCAGAAGACGGCGCACTATTTAACCCAGGGATACCCTCCGGCGAAAGGTAAGGGCAATCACACGCTCAAAACTCCTGAGCAGGAATCACTTCACCCTTCTGGTGGAGAGGGATCTCGCGCAGAAGCTACTTCCTCCCTATATTGCTCCCACCATAGCTCTACTTACTTAAGCATCAGAGGGTTTTTCCCAGGGACTCATCCCTGGGCCCCCTGATTCGTTTCCCTTTCTTGCAGTTCACTATCCGGTGATCCACTGCCCACTCAGGACCAGCGCGAGATCTTGCCTCTTCATCTGGTGCCGTCTGTGGGAAACGTACAAGAAGCCAGTATGGTGCGATGGAGCTCAGGGAGGAGGTCCGTCGGCGACAGGGGTAAGGCCATCGTAGCGGCAGGGGATGGCCCCTCCCGGGCCTCACAGAACCCTACCTCCAACACCAGCGCCCCCGCCGACGAACCACCACCCCCTCCAGTGGCAGTAGGGCTACCGCTCAATGGTGGCGCTGAAGCCTTCCAGGCCCTCAACGCGAAACTGGATGTCCTCGTAGAACTCATGAGGACCCAGGCGGCTAGGGATGGAAGGTCCCGCGCCCCGTCAGGGAGCCCTCCCCTCGAGAATGCATCCCAGCACACTGCCGGAGGCCGCTTCACTCTCCGCGGCCAGCAGATCATCCGCAACAGGATTGGAGGACCCTCGCAGGCTCCGCCTCCGGAGCAAGAGGCTTCCTCCACACCAAGGTGGGGAAAACCTAGGGCGCGCCGTCTGAACCCAGAGACTGATGTTCCCGGGGATCACCAAGGCTCCTCCCAGCCCCACGACACGACAACATCCGGAGTTATCCCTCCGACTGTGAGATTTCGAGAGGCGTTTCGCAGAGCAGGAGCGCGCCTTCCGCGCCCTGCAGAAGACCTCTTTCCCGGAGGATGAGGAGAAATCCCCATTCTCTGAATACATCTTGAAGGCAGAGGTGTCTCCCAGAACCTCCATCCCGACCTTCAAGCTCTACGATGGCCAGGGCGACCTGGCCGATCATTACGATAGCTTCGACACTTTGATGACCTTGCATGGAGCGTCGGACGCCATCAAGTGCTGAACCTTCGCGACCACCCTTGTCCAGGACGCCCAGGCGTGGTTCCGGGCCCTCGCCCCCTGATCCATCCGAGACTTCAAGCAATTTGGGCGAGTCTTCAAAGAGAGTTTCGCCGGAAGTGCACCCCCAAGGTCGGTAGCGGGGGTCCTGGCCCTCAAACAGGCGTAAGGGGAAAGACTCCGGGCTTATATTCACCGATTCAAGTCGGAAGCCCTGAGAATCCCCCGCATGGACGTGGCCTCAGCCATAACCGCGCTGACTGGGGGCACCTGGGACGAGAATCTCCGCCGTGAACTTGTCCTCCACCCTCCCTCGACCCTTGCCGAGCTAGTGACTCTGGCATTACGCCACGCCGAGTGCGAAGAGGTGCTCAGTGCTTGCCAAGACGCAACCGACTCGGGTCGGGAGGGGGACAAGAAGCAGGCTTCCGAGCCAAGCTCAGGTTCGGGGAAAAGGCAGAAACATGACGGAGAATGCAAGGAACTGCCACGGAAGTACGAGCGGTACACCCCACTAGCCGCGCCGGTCTACGAGATCTACAAAGGCATCAAGGACTCGGGCCTCCTCCGCTAACCCGAGCCAATGAGATCGAAGAACCGTAATCACAACAAGCACTGCTTGTTCCACAGCAATCACGGGCACCACACCGGCGACTGCCACCATCTCCAGGATGAGATTGAGCGCCTCATCCATCAGGGACATCTAGCTCGGTTCATAGCCGAGCGTAAATAAGACCGAGGCACCCCAGAGGAGATCGACAATGCCCCCCGTGGGGTACACATCAATGTCATCTCCCGAGGAGCAGCATCAGGCGGCGATAGGCCCTGAGGAAGGAAGCGTCATGCCGAGCGGGTGAGCCGAGCCATAGAGCCTCCCAAGGCCCCGCCAAGTGAGCCCCAGGTCATAGTCTTCTCCGACCGAGACCTGGAAGAGCTGAGCACCCCGCATGACGATGCCCTCGTGATTTTGGCTACGATAAACCATTGTAACGTAGATAGGATTCTAGTCGACAATGGGAGTGCCCCTGATGTACTGTCTTATGATTGTTTCCTTAAGATGGGGGAGGAACCATCCAAACTCCGCCCAATCTGAAACCCTCTCTGCGGGTTCAATGGCCTGGCCACTTATCCCGAGGGAGCCCTAAGCCTGTCGGTTACCCTCGACACTCCACCCAAAATCGTTACGGTCATGGTGGACTTCATAGTGATTAAAGGTATGATAGCATACAATGCCATCTTCGGCCGGGGAATCCTTAGCCGAATAAAAGCGGTGTCGTCTACCTATCACCAGAAAATGAAGTTCTCCACCAAAAATGGGTTGGGGGAAGTCCGAGGTAACCAGGCCGCGGCCAGAAGGTGCTACAATATCTCGGTAGAGGCCACAAGGCCGGACGGGAAGGACAAGGGCCCCCGGGGAGTCGAGGATAAATCTGCAACCACCGAACCTGGTGGTGAATTGCTAGCGATTTTCCTAAATGATGACCCGGCCCTAGGAGTAAAGATCGGAGCCGACCTACCGTCTCAGGTTCAACAGCAATATAAAAAGTTCCTTTCTGAGTACATCTGAGTTTTTGCTTGGGCTGATGATCAACTCTCTGGGATACCACAGGAGACTGTAATGCACAAGCTCAACCTCGACCCCGCCGTGAAGCCCGTACAGCAGCGCAGGAGGAAGCATGCACCGGAGAAACAGGCGATCATCAAGGCGCAGGTCACCAAGGGGCAAGAGACTGGCCTTTTTAGGCCGGTCCTGTAGCCGACATGGCTAGCCAACGTCGTCCTGGTACCGAAAGCTTCAGGCAAGTGGAGGATGTGCGTGGATTTCACCGACCTGAATAAGGCCACCCCTAAGGACTGTTATCCGTTGCCGAGCATCGACCAATTGGTTGACTCAACCTCGGGCAACGAGATACTCAGCTTCCTAGATGCCTATTCAGGTTACCACCAGATCAAAATGGATCCAGAAGATGTCGAGAAGACCGCCTTCATCACCGACTACGGCGTATACTGCTACACCCGGATGCCTTTCGGGTTGAAAAATGCCGGAGTCACGTACCAGAGGCTGGTCAACCACATGTTTGAAGGACAGCTAGGTCGGAACGTCAAGGCCTACATCGACGATATGCTCATCAAGACCCCCAAGGCCGAAGACCACTTCACCGACCTTGCCGAGACCTTCGACACCCTCTTGAGGTACAACATGAAGCTCAATCCTGCCAAGTGTGCCTTCGGAGTGAGATCCGGGAAGTTCCTGGGTTTCCTAGTCACTCAGCGTGGGATCGAGGCCAACCCCGACAAAGTCCAGGCCATCCTGGACATGCGCCCTCCCACCTGCATCAAGGACATCCAACGCCTAACTGGGCGTGTCGCCACTCTCAGCCGGTTCCTGTCCCGTGCGGCTGAACGATGCTTGCCCTTCTTCAAGCTGTTAAGGGGGCCCAAATTGGCATCTGCTACGTTCGCATGGGATAAGGAATGCTAGAGAGCGTTCGTCGAGCTCAAGGAGTTCTTGGCCTCGCCCCCGGTGTTCTCTAAGCCCGTTCCTGGTGAAGTCTTGCTGCTCTATCTCTCAGCAACACCATCTACGGTTAGCTCGGTCCTAGTCAGAAATGACTCGGGAGTCGAGAGGTCGGTCTACTACACCAACAAGATGCTCAACGAGGCTGAAAGGAGGTACCCCGCAACCAAGAAACTCATGCTAGGATTATTTACCCCCGCCAAGCGCCTCCGGCCCTATTTCTAGGGTCACCCCATCACCGTGCTAACCGGTGAACCATTGAAGAAGATCCTGGCCCACCCCGAAGCCTCGGGACGACTCGTCAAATGGGCCATTATGTTTGGGGCCTACGATATATCCTATCGGTCATGCTCAGCTGTGAAAGGCCAAGCGCTCGCCGACTTCATCACCGAAAGCACCATCCCGACTGAAGAAAGAGCCCCGTCTGCGACCGGGCCGACCTAGGAATTGTTCATTGGTGGATCCTCCAACTCGGTCGGTAGTGGTGCCAGAATCCTCCTGAAGTCCCCCGAAGGAGGCAAAACAGGACGATACATCAGGCCTAGGGCCCACTTTGAAGCTCGGAAGTGGAAGGTGTAGGTGTTTCACCCCCGGCGCCCTCGGTGACGGCCGGCCCTGGCACTGACCCCGCCTGCGGGGAAACTACCTCGGTCGCGAGCCCTCCCGAGGCAGCCGGAGTTGGCGACCCCGTAGGAGAAGAGCCCTCTGGATCTTCCCCGCCCGACGCAGAGGAGCTGGAAGATGACATGTCCGAGTCATAGCGTTGGCCAGAGGGGAAGTCGATTCCAGAATCTTGTTCCCCGACATAAGCTACTGCCCGGCGGTAACCCTGCTTAAACCCCTTGCGGATGCCTCAGCAAAGTGCTGACTCATAGTAGGGAAGGGCAGCTTCCTGCAGGTCGGACCGGTAGGCCTATGAGCCCTTGTATTGCTCGATCGCCTCCGCCCCGGCCAGTCCCATCCTGTCGGCAAGCTCGGCCTTCTTCCGCTCCGCCTCGGCCGCCCGCTCCTCAGCCTCCACCGATCGTTTCTTTGCCTCGGCCGACTTCCGTTTGGCCTCGGCCGTAGACTCCTCGGCCTGGACCGATCACCTCTCCACCTCAGCTCGGTTGGCCTCGGCCTCCAAATGGAGGCGCTCCGCTGCCTCCGCCCGGTCCACCAACTCGGCGCGCTCGGCCTCCCAAAGGCCATCCAGCTCGAGACGAAGAAGGCGCTCCTCTTCAAGTAGTTTACTTTTCCTCTCGAGCGATTCCCGGGCCTTGGTTAGTTGCTTGGTCAGCACTCCGACCTCCAGCCAGCTCGACCACGACAACTCCCTGATCGCGGAGAACTCCCGTCGGAGCCCCTCATGCGCCTCATTGAGTCGAGCTAGTTTCCTCTCACACCCTCCGAGGGTCCAAGTAAGATTCGACCGCTCTGACTCTGACCGGGCATAAGTCTCGGCCATGGTGGCCACCATCTAGGCCATGACCAGGCCGCCCTCCATAATGATGTCGAGGACCCCGGGTGGAGAATGACGCTTGTCTCCCCCTTTCATCCTCGCGGACACCTCGCGGCAAAGTTGGTATAAAGTGCTCGAGATGCCGAGCCTTTCCAGAGCCACTGGCATGGAAACCCTTTCCGCACCTGGCGCCTCGCCAGAAGCCCAAAGTCGAGCTGCGGGATCGACCGCCTCGCGCACTGCGGTCGGTTGGGGTTGCGACGCCTCCGTAGGTGAACCCCCGACCTCGGCCGACACTACGGGCCTAGCCGCTCCGTGCACCACGGTCGTTTGGGGCTGCGACGCCTCTACCGGTGAACCCCCACCCTCAACCGTCACGGCCCGCACGTCGCCCACCTCGACCGGCGCCCCTGCCTAGGCCGCGGTTGTTTCAACTTCGACCCCCTCTGTTCCCAACGAAGAGAGAGCTGACCCATCACCGTCACCCCCCGGGGTGCCCCTGGTCTCCTCGGCCCCCTCTCGCTCAGCAGATGGGAGAGCTGGCTCGGTAGGGTCGGCCCTATCTTGCCCCAGAGAGGGGAGCACCGCCGAGCCAGAATTGCCCCCAGCGGCGGGGACGGCCCCGGCCTTCCTGGCCCGTTTCTTGGCCTTCACGGCCTCCCGCAACCTCCCCTCCACGGGATCCTTGCGCTTCGCCCCGCACGGCCGAGAAGTCCCCTCGGAGGCCGCCCCTTTGCCCTTGTCCCGGGCTTGGGAGCGACCCACAGGGGCGCCCGGTTCATCAGCCGCCGAGTCGTCGCCAAGGTCAATGATCTCTGCGGCCTCCTCCAGAGGCTCCCGCTTGGTGTCTGCACAAAGAAGAAGGCGTGATCAAGAAAAGGAAAGATGACCCCCACCTCCGAAGGAAGATCTAAGTGGTGGTACCTGAGCCCGACGGATACAGCCGCGTAAGAAGACACCGCTCTATGTTCTCCGGAGTCACCAATTCCTCGATGGACTGGCGATCCCTCAGCAGGATGGCAGCATACTCCTCCACATGAGGGGGGAACTCGTCCTGTCTAGGAGGGATATTCGGGTGGAAATTGGCCATTACCTGGCACCTCCAGGTTTCCTCCACCGAGTTTATCCCCACCCAGAAAAATTGGGTCTTCCACCCTTTATGCGAAGAATCCTTCGCCGCCAGCGAAATGCAGCTCCTATTCCTCCTCACCTGGATGAAGTAAAAACCCTTCCCAGCCGATGGGTGCGCCTTCAACTCGAAGAAATAGTGGAAGAGGTCCAAGGAAGGAGGAACCCCGCACTGACGATAGAGGATTTAGAAAGCGGAGAGGAGAAGGTACGAGTTGGCTACCAACTGAATGGGTGCCAACTGGAAAAATTTGAGAAGCGTGATGATGAAGGGCTCGAAGGGGAGGTGAAACCCGCTCTTCCACACCAGAAGAAAGATGCAGATGTGGCCCATGCGAGAATCCAGGCTCATCTCATACGGGGCAGCAACAACAAAGCAATACTTGTGAGGTAGGCGAAACTGATGCTCCAACCTCTTCACCTCGGCTTCCCCCAACTCGCTGCAGTTCTGGACCGGCGCTCTCACCACCGGTTCGTCACCCCATCGCTCGGCACCCGAATGCTGGCCTGCCATAGATTCCGAGGAAGAACTTGAAGAAGAATTCTCTCGAGACCTCGAAGATTCCGGGGGAGGAGGAAGCTGCCGGACCGCCTCTGCAGTTATCTTCGCCAACTCCTCAAATGTCGCCGCAAGTTTCTGCTCCTCCGCTGTGTCCTCACGGCGCATCGAAGAGCCCCAAAAGTAAAGAAGTGAAGGAAAGCCAAAACCCTAACAACGGAAAGTGTCTGGGATGACAACAAACACCCAACGCCTATAAACCCACGCGGGAGGCGGTGCGTCGTTCCGACCTCCGAGAAAAGGGGGCCCCTTCATTTCAAATCCGTCAGGATTGCAATTATTACGGGCCCAGGTGACCACGACATGTGGCTTCATAACACCGCCAGATCTCCACCCATCTGAGCCACGCTGGTCCAAAACCCTAAAATGCTACTCATCCGAGCCTCCTTTGGCTCGGGAGTAGGAGGGGGACAAGTGGAGAGGGGGATTTCTGCAGCCCATTCAAAGAGCAGCCGAACTAGGCCCATCAGGACCAAACAAGGTCACACTCGCCCAAGTGACAGCCCACAAGGCCCACTTAGGACAGAAAGCCCAATAAAAGATTCACTCGAGGATACTACCTTCCTAGGCGGCCTCTAGGCTCGGAAGGCCCGAGCGTCGTCAGGTCACAGGAAAGGTCCATGCCTGAGCTGTTGTGACTCCTCTGTGTTGATGATGTTGACATATGCTTTACTTCATTGGCAACACCTTGTTTTGATTGATTGGAAACTATTTATGCTTTGATGAAATTGTTCTTATCAGATTGTATGTGTGTTCATTGCATTGCTTCACAGGTTTACACACTGCACACACACTCAAAGTCCACACATTGCACGCAGAGTCTATACACTGCCTTGTGTTGTGTTTGTGCATTATTGAGAACGTAAGTCAATACATCCATGCACAGTCTGGACAGTAGTGGGTCGACCCCCTTCCTAGATGGGTCGACTCCCTCAGAACATTCAAGTCTATACACTGTCCATCTTCTTAGTGTCTGCAGCGTCAACACAGCATGTCTATACATTGCATCGTGGCGTTTGTGCTCTAAGTCTATACACTGCATGACGAGCCCAAAGTCTATACATTGCATTGGCTAAAGTCTACACAACGTCCGTCTCATTTAGAGTCTAAGGCAATATCTATACACTGGACTTGAAATGTGTACATTGAGCGTCTCATGAAAGTCTATACATTTGTTCAGGCTAAGTGTGTACATCGTCCATCTTAGCTAAAGTCCATACATTGCATTGCATAGGCTAAGTGTGTACATCGTCCGTCTTGTTTGAAGTCCATACATTGCATTGCATTGGCTAAGTATGTACACTGTCCATCTGACTTAGCATCTTGTGCATTGAGCGAAGTCCATACATTGCAGCTCGCACATTCAGCAAGTCTATACAGTGGCTCAGGCTAAGTCTGTACATCGGACTGTGTTAGGCAAAGTCTGTACATCGGACTATTTCAAGTGAAGTCTATACATTGGTCGGTGGCAAGTCTGCACATTGGACTTTCACTCAAAGTCTATACAGCGTCATGCATTGTTCTTCATAAGTCCATACATTGGACTGTAGCATGCATCATTGAAGTCTATACATTGGCCTTAGCTTTCCAAAGTCCATACATTGCATGAGCATAGTCACGAAGTCTATACATTGCACTGTGCATCATTCTTCAAGTCCATACACTGCACTGTAGATGCTCGAGGTGAAGTCTGTACATCCTTCATTGAACTTCCAAGTCTATACATCGAGGTGAAGTCTATACATCCATCAGTGAACTTCCAAGTCTGTACATCCACCTGTTCAACTTCGAAGTTTGTACATTGGAAGTTTTACCTACGTTGCACTCGCAAGTCTGTACATCGGTAGCTTTATCGACGTTGCACTCGAAGTCTATACACTGATAGCTTTACCGTTGTTTCCCCTGGCAAGTCTATACATTGGAAGTCTATACACTCGACTGCCTTGCCTTGATCAAGTCTGTATAGAGTTTCCTTGTTCAAGTCTGTACATCGCTTAGTTGGCAAGTCTATACATTGGAAGTCTACACATTCGTTGCCTTGCTTGTTCAGGTCTATACAGCCTTTCCTTTGGAAAGTCTATACATAATGAAGTTTACACATTGGCTGTTGAATGATCTCCAAGTCTGTACATCGTGCATCTTTTAGTTGAAGTCTGTATAGCCTTTGCTTCGCCAAAGTCTGTACATTGGTCTGCATTGCATTGCATGAAGTCTATACATTCATCTGCATTGCATTGCATGAAGTCTATATATTGCACGAGCTGAAGCTTGCCTAAGTCCATACACTGACTATTGTGTCTGTCAAGTCTACACATTGCATCTTTCATTAAAGTCTGCACATTGCTGCACGTTCAACATGTCCATACACTGGCAAGCCTTTCAATAGCCTAAGTCCATACATTGTCTGTCTTCCTTAGTGTCTCAAGCATAACGTGAAGTCTGTACAATGCATTCACATTCACAAAGTCTTCATAGTCCAGAGTCTGTACATTGCATTCAACGAGTTCACAAAGTCCATACAGTGAAGTCCATACATCGTCTGTTGTCTATCCAAGTCGTTACATTGCCTAAGTATGTACAGCCGTTGCCTTCTTATATGAAGTCTACACATTGGGTAGAGTCTGTACATTGCATTCGAGCTCACAAAGTATGTACAGGGTTTATACTTAACCTGATAAGTCTATTTCGACTATCTGACAGGGATTCTTTACAGAGATTGGTGACTTGGCTCGTGATCCAAGGAGGATGAGGTGCTGTGATGGTGACACGTGGAAGTAGCCCATCATAGGACGCAGCCATGTGGATGGAATTGCCTCGGTTCTGGCGAATTCACTGGGCAGGAAATGTGGAAGCCACGCGCCCTTATCCACCTACTGCTGGTATATGTACAAGTCTTCGTCTTCAGATGAAGGTTGATCGATGAAGTGGGCAAAGTTTATACAGTGAGCGAAAAGTAGCAGAGAGCCACCGATCCACAGAGGAGAAGAAAAGAAAGAAGAAAGAAAAACAGAGAAGAAGAGAAAGAGAGAAGAGATGAGTTGAGAGAGTGAGATTGAGAGAGCTTGTTCGAGAGGTTGCAAATCAGTCTCTTGGTTCAGATACCAGAGCTGATATGTTTGCTCATTGAGAGCTATTTCCCTTCCGGGTTTTCTTATTTTCATTTGCTTCTGTTTTACTGCTTTCGAACTCTTGTTTCTTCAAGCTGTGAGGCCGCATTTGCAGTGGAGGTCTCCACTGGACAGGTGAAGCTGTAATCCTCAGCAGGCGAGACTTGGTCTCGGACGGCTAAGCTGTATTGCCCAACTGTTGCAGAGGATCTGTTCCTCTGGTTGGCAAGCTGTAAGGCCCAGCAAAGCTGTGTATTAGCGGTTGTATGGCAAGCTGTGTTGCCCAGCTATTCAAGCTGTTAGTCAGCGGAATCCACACTCTAGTTGGAGTGTGGGGTGGACGTAGATCTCTGGATTGAGATCGAACCACCTTAAAATTGCTGCCTACTGTGTGTTTGCTTGTGGGTCTTGTGTTTTCATTGTGCACCCTAGTTAGATTACTTGTGTTCTATTGTGTGGCTGCATGTGTCGACCCTTTACATAGTGGTTCTTCATTTGGCTTAACTGCTGTTTGCCTATATTCTGCATTAGAGCTTATACTAGTTTTTAATTTGGCATTAGATCTATTCACCCCCCTCTAGATCCACACTTCATGGAGATAGACTGCGTCCATCTAACATAACACTTGGTATCAGGGCCATACTCTTCTACAGGGACTCATCGCCCGAAGAGGAAGGCAGAGATGGATGCTCGAGAGATGATAGCTGAAGGACACTCAACTATAAAGCTCCCATTCTTCGATGGATCTAACTACGCATACTGGAAGAATCGTATGCAGGTATTTTTGAGGGCTAAAGATTACGAGATCTGGAAGGTAGTCAGCAAGGGACCTTATGAGCTGTCCCCTAATGAGGAGGTCTGGACCAAGGAGGAGATCAGAAGGTCCACACTGAATTGGAGTGCCATAAACGCCATTCAGTGCTCTCTACACCCTATAGAATTCTCCCGCGTATCAGCCTACAAATCAGCTAAGGAGATGTGGGATGCATTGGAAGTAATTCATGAAGGGACCTCTCAGGTTAGAGAGCAGAAGGCTAATCTCCTTGTGTCAGAATACGAAGCCTTCAAGATGAAGCAGAACGAGACCATCAGAGAAATGTATGCTCGTTTGACTATCATCACCAATGGTCTCAGAGGTCTCGGGAAACCTCAGACATAATATGATGTGGTGAGGAAGATACTTCGCTCCCTGACTCATGCCTGGCATACTAAAGCTACAGTGATGGAGGAGTCAAGGGACTTGCGAAATACAAGAGTTGATGAACTAATTGGTTCGTTGATGGCATATGAGATTAATATGCCAAAGATGGAAGAAGCTGAGAGGAAGAAGAAGCCGATAGCGCTGAAGGCTGGTTCCAGCAAATCCAGCTCCAGCAGTTCATCATCAGATGAGAGCCTGAATGAAGAAGATATAACTCGTTCTGAGATGGCCATGATGACCAGAGAGTTCAGGCGATTTCTCAGGAAAGAAGCAGGACGATACAGCCAGAAGAAATACAGTGGCGGCCAAAGGGATAAAAGGTATAAGCATAACCTTGCTAAGAAAACTGAAACTAACACTTGTTATCAATGCAGGAAATCGGGCCATCTGAAAGCTGATTGTCCAGATAATCAGAAATACAAGGACAAGTCAAAGAAAAGGAACACGAAAGGGAAAGCAATGGTGAGTACCTGGAGTGATGAAGATGAAGGTTCCTTCAGTAGCAGCTCAGACAGTGAAGCCGAATCTGAGAAGCCCATTTGCCTTATGGCAACAAGCTCAGAAGACAGAGAAGAGGACTCAGATGAGGTAATCACTAGATTTGAAAATTTCACAATTGTCGATTGGGTAGATGCTTACCATGACATAGCTGATAGAGCTGATGATATTAGAAAAGAGAACAGGCATCTAAGAAGAAAGATCAATTCCATGCAAAATGATAAAACTCTAACTGATAAAATTGCATGTTTAGAATCTGAGAATGAAAAATTGAAACTCACATGTTCTGAATTAGATGAAATCAAAAATGAGTTAAAAGCTTCTAGGGAAGAGAATGTGAGGCTTGAAAATGAAATTTATGAATGGAAGCTGAAAATCCAGAAGTATGAAAGTGAGATAAAAGTTGTTTCTGAAAAATATGAAGATGTCCTCAATGTAAATAATGAATTGAAAAAGTCTATTGATGAAATTCAGAAAGACAATGAGGATAAATTGAGAACCATTGAGAAAATGACCCAAGGATCTGAAAACTTAAATGCTTTATTGGGGTCGAAGGTTAATTTCAGGAGAGAGGGCCTAGGATTTAACTCTAGTGCAACTAAAAGCTTTGGAATGAAAACTATTTCCTTTGTTGCACAAAAGGAGAAAGGACCTCTGATTAACATGAATTCTAATAATGCTGTGAACACAAATGTGAATCTGAAACAGCCCACTGTAGAGGAGAAGGGCAAACAAAAAATTGGTGAGCCTAGTAGAATTGGCACTTCCAAACCTAACTCTAGTGCTCAACCCAAGGTTAGGGGTCAGCCTGCTCAGACAAACAAACCCCATGTCATTGCCAAAAAGTCTTCACCACCACCATCACAGAAAAAGACCCAACAAAAACCTGTGAACAGGTCAGCAGGGTCAAGGGTACAGGGAAGACAAAATGCTTTCAGGAGTCAACCCAAACATTTCTACCCACCTAGAGCCCAGTCCCATTTCTTTGCACAGTCAATCTATCCAGATAGGTCAAGATGGACTAGGACTCAAGGAAGGTTCACAGGTCTTGGACATCAGGCTACACAGTCTTATAGACCTTACCCTAGAAATTGGATTGATGGGTATGGCAATTGGGCACCTAGGAATCCGAATTTCTTTAGCCAGCCCAGGAACTACTATGGCCACAATTTCATGAATGCAACCTGGCCAAGGCACTGGCAAAGAAACAACACTGTCAATAATAAGAAGACAAACAACAAGAAGAAGAGGAACAACAACAGAAGGAAATCTGTAGAATCCACTGAACAAAATTCATTTAAACAAATGTGGATTCCGAAAAGTCTGCATTCTTGCTTTGCTTCTACTTCATCTGTTATGGAGCCCAATCAGTCTTGGGTTCCAAACCTCTCTACCTAATTGTGTATGCAGGTATGCCTAGCAGCCAAGAACAACTTGTGGTACTTGGATAGCGGCTGCTCCAGGCATATGACAGGAGATAAGGCCAACTTCTGCATGCTGACTGAGAAACTATGAGGCCTTGTCACCTTTGGAAGCAACACAAAGGGTAGGATTATTGGATCAGGTAAGGTAGGTAAGTGTTCTACCTGCTGCATTGATGATGTTATGCTGGTTGAAGGGTTAGCTTATAATTTACTTAGTATCAGCCAGTTGTGTGATAAAGGATATAAGGTTTTATTTGATTCTCAATGCTGCAAGATTTTTGAACCTGATTTTGAAATTGTCAAATTTTCTGGAAAAAGAATAAATAATACATACATGATAGATTTAGATGATATTCAACATTCTAACATATGTCTTACTGCTAGTAGAGAGGACTTAGCATTTTTATGGCATCGTAGGTTAGGTCATGCTAGTTATACTGTTTTACATAAACTGAATAAGCATGACATTGTTAGAGGACTTCTTGAAGTTTCCTTCAAGAAAGAAAATAAAATTTGTGATGCATGCACTCAATCAAAGATAACTAGAAAGTCATTTAAGTCTAGAACTGAAAATCTATCTTCTAAACCCTATGAGCTGATACACATGGACCTTTTTGGGCCAATCAGATCTGTCAGCTTATCAGGGAGGAAGTATGGGTTTGTCATGGTAGATGACTTTTCTAGGTATACTTGGGTTTATTTCTTATCTCATAAGAGTGATGCTTTCTCAGAATTTCAGGAGTTCTATGTTAGAATAAATCAGAAAATCAAAAATATTTTGACTGATCATGGAGGTGAGTTTGAAAACTCACAGTTTGATGAATTCTGCAGGTCAAATGGAATTAACCATAGGTATTCATCACCAAGGACACCTGAGCAGAATGGAGTTGTGGAGAGAAGGAATAGAACCCTAGTTGAGATGGGTCGTACACTCCTGGTTGAAGGTGGTCTACCAAGGAAGTTTTGGGCTGAAGCAGTGAACACTGCCTGTTATGTAATTAACAGAGCCATGGTAAGACCTTCTATCCAGCAAACACCATATGAGATCTTAAAGGGTAAGAAACCTTCTATTGCTCATTTCAAGGTTTTTGGATGTAAATGTTTCATTCATATAAATGATAAAAGAGACCTTGATAAATTTGAACGTAAAGGTGAACCAGGAATCTTTCTTGGTTATTCTGAAAACACCTGAGCATATAGAGTGTACAATCTGAATTCTAAAACTGTTGAAGAATCTCCACACTTAGTTTTTGATGAATCTTTATTGAAGACTAATATTGGTCAATGCAGGAATGAAGACAATGGTGATATTTTGAAGGAAGGAGATCCTGCAGACAAATCTGAGGATGAGGAAGGACATGAAGAGCTTAATGAAGAAGAGCCTACAGCTCAGGGGGAGGTAAATGAAACTCATGGTGATGAAACTATTAACATTAGATATCTTAAAGATCATCATGTAGATAATGTAATTTGAAATCTGCATGACCCCCCTAGGACAAGAGGCCACTTAAGAATTTAAAATGAATTGAATGCTTTTGCTTTTGTTTCACAAGTAGAACCCAAGTCCATTGACTGTGCTCTCAAAGATGTGCATTGGATTAATGCCATGCATGAGGAGCTTAATCAATTTGACAGGGATAAGGTGTGGCATTTGGTTCCACCTCCTGATCATGAAACAGTCATAGGGACTAAATGGGTGTTCAGAAATAAAACTGATGAATCAGGGAATGTCATTAAAAATAAAGCCAGACTTGTAGCTCAGGGGTATAATCAGGAATTTGGAATTGACTTTGAAGAGTCATTTGCCCCTGTAGCTAGTTTAGAAGCAATCAGAATATTATTGGCTTATGCATGTTCCCTAGGAATTAATCTTTAGCATATGGATGCGAAATCTGCTTTTCTAAATAGGGAAATTAGTGAGGATGTCTATGTGAGGCAGCCTCTTGGGTTTGAATGCTTAGACTTCCCCAATCATGTTTATAAACTCAAAAAGGCTATCTATGGTTTAAAGCAAGCTCCTAGAGCTTGGTATGACAGGTTGAGCAAATTCCTCACTGACAAGAACTTCACAAGAGGTGTAGTTGATCAAACATTGTTTACCAAGGTGAGTCATTCAGATATTCTTATCATTCAAATTTATGTGGATGACATTGTGTTTGGGTCAACTAACCCCAAATTGTGTGAGGAATTCTCTCAGATAATGACTAATGAGTTTGAAATGAACTCAATGGGTGGACTACAGGTTATACAAAGAAAGGATGGAACTTTCATCTCTCAGTCCAAGTACATAAAGAATTTATTGAAGAAGTACAAAATGGACAACCTCAAGGAAATAGCTGCTCCAATGGGTACCTCAACTAGTTTGGATGAAGATCCTCAAGGTAAACCAGTGGACCAAAGGCTATATAAAGGTATGATCGGATCTCTTCTTTATCTTACAGCATCTAGGCCTGATATTCAATTTGCAGTGTGTTTATGCTCTAGATTTCAGGCTAGTCCTAAAGAAACTCATCTTAAGGCTGTAAAAATGATTTTTAGGTATTTACTAGGCACGCAACAGCTAGGTCTATGGTATCCCGCTAGGTGTGAGTTAGAGCTTCTAGCTTACACTGATGCAGACTATGCTGGGTGTCGAGTAGATAGAAAAAGCACTAGTGGCTATTGTCAATTCCTTGGTGGCTGTCTAGTATCTTGGGCATCTAAGAAGCAACACATTGTAGCTTTGTCTACAGCTGAAGCTGAATATGTTGCTGCAGGTAATTATGCTGCCCAAGTACTATGGATCAAGCACCAATTGATGATTATCAGATAAAATTGGGATGTATTCCAATGTTATGTGATAATACTAGTGCTATATGCCTTGCTAATAATCCTGTTCATCATTCTAGGACTAAGTATATAGAGATAAAACACCATTTTCTAACAGATGTTGTAAATAAAAATGAAATTGAAATGAACTTCATTGAAACTGAAAAATAAATTGCTGATATTTTTACTAAGCCTCTTGGGAATGAAAGGTTCAAATTTCTTAGAAGAGAACTTGGCTTGTGTAAACTTCAGCATGATGAATAATCTTTTCAGCTGCAGAGTTTTGAATAAAATTTCTGATTTGGACTTGCATCTGATAGCTTGAATAAAACTCTGTGATTGTTGAATGTTAGACTAGACCATGCATGCATGACATAATTTTTCATGACATATTATTCATTGCATATCATAACAGTTGGTATCTACTTATTGCCATTCATTTGCAAAACTGCATGCATATAGCGAGGGGGAGTATTATTAGAAATTCAGAGTGGTCATCAACTTTCTTGAATTTATTCATTCTTTGGCCCTGAATGAGTTGAATCTGACATATGGCAATCTGTTAGTCAGTTCTGATTCCTAAGCAATAGAAAACGGACTTCTTCAGTTATAAGAATTTCAATTGCTTAAAGACTGACTTAATGGTTTAACTTTTATAATTTTTGGAGTTTAAAGACTGCAATCAGTAAATAAGAAAGCTAAAAATTGATAAAACTCTCAACCCTTTACTTATTTCATGTCAGACAAAGCTAATCATATCTGAAATCTGAAAACTCATCTGAAATCATGTTAGAGAAGCTAAGTATGTGTATTGTTCTTAAACAAGTCATTCTGAAACAAATAAAGGGTAGCTAAGAAAAATATTGAAAAACATTGAAAATCAATTGAAAAAATAACATTGGTAGAGCAATGACTGATAAATCACTGAGAAACTGAGTGATCCATCAAAGAAGTGGACAACACTCATGTCATGAGGTGCATCAGCTATCTTTGTATAAAATGATCAAAACAGTAGGTTGGTTTCACTGAGTACCTGGGGGTAACTGGCATCTGATAAACGTATACCCTCACACAAAAAGGTGTAAATCAGTCTTATTATGTTTGATCATAGGCAGAATGGTCCATGATGTTGAGTATCTAGGGGTATTGGTGTCTGATAAACATATACCCTTACGCAAAAAGGTAAATGGTACCTGACTGCCCAAAATGAACTCATATTGAAAATGCTGTTCCTTCACAAGAAATTTCTTGGATGTCAATTTGTTTATTTTCAATACATGACATGGTATATCTCAATTATCATTTTTCCTGAGTCTATGAAAGTAAGATATATTGAAACTGAATCTCTCATGCAAATGTGTTTCTGGTTTATTATTTTATCATGCACAGAAAACTTATTCATTGATTGTAGTGCATGAACTCAAAATTTTATAGTCTTTAAATCAGAATTCTATCTGAAAGTAGTTTATAACTTCATATGACTGAAGACTCTGTGCTTTAGAATGCTTATTCCTAAACTACTTGTTCAGAATGCCAGTCAGATGATATCTCTTGTACTCACTTTCCCTCCTCTTTGTTGATGACAAAGGGGGAGAATATTGTATGAATTCTGAATTCATTCCAGGAGAAGTGTATGCATTATGTTATGGCAAAGGGGGAGATTTTATTTGCAGGGAGTTGCTTACATTTCGTAGTATGCATGCATAGCATCTGCATGACAATCTGAATAACAAATCATGTCTCTCATCATCTGTATGACAGGTAATTGCTATTCTATATGATAAGGGGTTGCCATCATCAAAAAGGGGGAGATTGTTGTGACTCCTCTGTGTTGATGATGTTGACATATGCTTTACTTCATTGGCAACACCTTGTTTTGATTGATTGGCAACTATTTATGCTTTGATGAAATTGTTCTTATCAGATTGTATGTGTGTTCATTGCATTACTTCACAGGTTTACACACTGCACACACACTCAAAGTCCACACATTGCACGCAGAGTCTATACACTGCCTTGTGTTATGTTTGTGCATTGTTGAGAATGTAAGTCAATACATCCATGCACAGTCTGGATAGTAGTGGGTCAACCCCCTTCCTAGATGGGTCGACTCCCTCAGAACATTCAAGTCTATACACTATCCATCTTCTTAGTGTCTGCAGCGTCAACGCAGTATGTCTATACATTGCATCGTGGCGTTTGTGCTCTAAGTCTATACACTGCATGGCGAGCCCAAAGTCTATACATTGCATTGGCTAAAGTCTGCACAACGTCCGTCTCATTTAGAGTCTAAGGCAATGTCTATACACTGGACTTGAAGTGTGCACATTGAGCGTCTCATGAAAGTCTATACAGTTGTTCAGGCTAAGTGTGTACATCGTCCGTCTTAGCTGAAGTCCATACATTGCATTGCATAGGCTAAGTGTGTACATCGTCCGTCTTGTTTGAAGTCCATACATTGCATTGCATTGGCTAAGTATGTACACTGTCCGTCTGACTTAGCGTCTTGTGCATTGAGTGAAGTCCATACATTGCAGCTTGATAAGTGTGTATTTTTACATATTAATTCATGATTATACACATTTTTATGAGCTTAAATAATAATAAATATACACGTATCACACTTACTGTTGATATAGAGTCAAATATTTAATTTTTTTGGAATTAAATAATTTTAATAACGAATTTTACGTATTTATGTAGGCACTCGGTACGAGAGAAGCCACAAGAAACAAATATAAAGAAAAAAAAGAGAAAATAAAATTATATGGTGAACTGGGCCAAAAGCCCAGGGAGTTGTTTAAAAAGAAAAGAAAAAAAAATAGAAAAAAATAAATTGATTTGACATTTTTTAAGAATTTTTTTAAGCTAGATATGACATATATATAACAATATATATATATATATATATATATATATATATTTCGCAAGAAAAGCGCCCCCCCTTCTTCGCCCCGCCTTCGCGGGCACGAGCGACGAGGCGGGGGAGGGGGGCACACGGCGGTCAAACCGCACCTGCAGGCACGGGTCAGCGGAGGCGGGCCCCACTAGGGAGGCACACGGCGCCCACGCGTCAGAAGAGGAAGGAGCCGGCACACCGCGGCGGCGCCGCGGGCACACGGACGCACAAAGCAGTGGAGGAGAGAGAAGTGGCGCGCGGGCGGCGCACGCGGCCGGCCAAGAGAGAGAAAGAGAGAAAAAAGAGAGAGAAAGGAAGAAAGAAAGGAAGAAAAAATGCCAGAAAAATTAGAAAAGTGTGCAGCACATGTTAGCACACAATTCCAAGTCAACAAGAGCAGCAATTGTCAACAAAAGAAGCAAGAAGTGTTCATATTAGCTAAAGGGTTGTTGTGTTACCCTATATAAAGGGGTTCAATTGTAATGAAAAGAGGAGAAGAGAGAGATAGAAAGGAGTAGGAAGCTATGGATTGCTAAGATTTGTAAGTGTTATTGAAGTTCTTGCTTTGTGGCTTTGGTAGAAGAAGATTTTGAGAGCTTTGTATTTAAATTTTGAAGTTTGTTGTTAGTTTGTATTGAATACTTTCATTGTACTCTTAGCCATTTTTGACTTTTCATAATCAATTTACAAGCTTGTGTGATCCTTATTTCAATTTCTTGTCTTCATGAAAGTTGTTCATCTTTGAGTATTCTTCAACTTCTCTTTCTATCATTTCTTCCGATTCCTTTTAGATTGAAAGTTATTTCCAATTTTCGTAAGTGCTATTCTATGTGGTTACTATTCATCCGAGTTGATACCTCCTGCCATTTATTCATTTTGAAGTCTTTCCAGTCATAATTTTACTCTGAGTTCTTCATGAAAGTTGTTTCTAACTTGTAGATATAAGTTTTCTTCTTCTACCACTTCTCCAAATTCTTCTTATTTTATGAGTTAAAATTAATTTGGTACTGTTCATATTTCTGCTATTTTACTGTTCATCCGCACCAATAAGTCTTGGTTTTTCATATTTTTGACTGTCTTCCTTTCATTTTCTGATTCTGTGTTCTTCATCAAACTTCTTCATCTTTTCATTCTCTACAACTTTCATTTATTCTACTTCTTCTAATTGTGTCTGGTTTAAAAGTTATTTCTCTTCCTAAGTTCACCTTAGTTTCATTATAATTGTCTATTTGTTCTTCTATCGATTCCACCCTTCTAAATTGCATCTCAATCTTTCTAAGGCGGTTTAAATTTAATTCTCTTGATTTTTAAATCTTAAAAATTCAAGATTTTTAACTTTTAAATCTACTTCTCCCTGTGGATTCGACTCGGTCTCACCACTTAACTATTATGTTTATTTAATTTGTGGGCAGGATATTTTAATTTGGTAGCGGAGCGTATTAACGACGTGCGTTTTCCGCGCATCAAATTTTGGCGCCGTTGCCGGGGAGGTTTGAATTTGAAGTTGATACCTTTGTATTTTCTTTTGTATATATATTATTGCTCACTCTTATTTTTGTAGAAAAATAAAAGGATCCGCAAAGCACAAAAAAATAGAAAATGTTGAAAATGCCACAAACAGATGTTGTGTCTCCCCGAGGTAAGTCTTATGTATCTTCTAATCTCGTTATTTTTTATTTGCCAAATAAAGAACGAGGGAATGCGATTAAGGTTAGTACTCTTACCCTCTTTCCATAAATTTAGTTTCTTTATTTTTACTTTCGATATGTAATTTGTTTTCATGCTTAGAAATGTTCTTCAAAAAATAAAAAAATAGATGAAATAAAAAATATGGTAGATTAACCCAGTTCAAAAAAAATAGAAAAATAAAAACATAAAAAAAGGCATAACTTGGGTTCACTATCATCTTTGAAACTGGTGTCTAAGGCTAGAGATCAACGGCAAACGCTATAAGCGGGAAAGTGATTACTTAATTAGGACCTTGTGAAAGCAAGGGGAGCCTCCCACTTCCCCACGTATTACCTGGCCGGTGGACAAGTTTGATGGTAAATCTAAGTTGGACTTTGTTTGAGAATTCGTTTGTATAAAAAATAAAAAAATAAAAAAAGAAGAAAAAAAATAAAATATACAAAAAATGGTGAGATCATAACTTTCATCTATGGATTGGGCACACAACTTAGCTAGGTTTGACCAATTGGCTCATAAATTTGATCAATTTTTAGCCATGGATCAAAACCCCTTCATACCACCTAGTCACCATGATAATGATCACATGTGGGATAATCCGACCTATTATGTATGTGGTTGTCCAAATCCACACTCATTTCTCACCCAAAATAACCCGACCTCTTATGACAGTCCATATTCATGGTCGGCCCAAAATGAGATCCCGTCACCTATGATGGCCCAATTTTCACCGTTTACCCAAGACCATATTCCAACCACTCAGTTTGGGGGCCATGATCTACCTTTCACCCCGGAGCAAGGCCAACATGATCAACGGTTTTCTCAGCCCGATTACGAATCATCTTTAGATACTTATACCTCTAGCTGGGAAAATCAACCAACAATCTCTTGGATGGACCAAGCAAGGCAAACCCAAATGTCTCCAGAACTCTCCACACCTTATTTTGACCCATGTCCAAATAACTTTAATTCTGGTTGGAGAGATCAACATGATTCTTCTTGGGAGTTTTATCAGGATCAAGGCCAAAGTCCTCAAGAACAAGATTATCAAAATTGGGCCCCATACCCAAATGATTATTATGATCAACCCTATTATGGAGGGCAACCCATACACTCTCCACCATCTCATTCTCGGACTGAGTACCCTTCAAACTACTATCCATCACAATCTGACTCTCAGCCCACTTATCTATCTCCTCCATACACAGATTTGCATAAGGAGGAGATGTTTGATCAATTGACACGGCTCTTCCAGACTCAACAACAAGCCTTCCAGGAACAACTACAAAACTTTGAGGCTCATGTGAGTCGGGTTGCTAAAAATATCATAGAAATGGAAGTTGATCCAATGCCTGGCAACTCCACTATAAGTCTTGAGGACCAACTTCCTGGATTTGATGGACGTGATAACGATGAAAATCCATATGTTCAACCTATGATTCCCCAATCTATCACTCATATCACTGTTGATTTTGAGGGGATCATGGAAGAGTCTTATGAGGAGGACGTAAAGGAAGAGCAGCCTGAGAAGCCTAAACCCCATTCCATTTGTGAAGAGGATTATGATGATCTTGAGTCGTTGGGGGGAGTAGAAGAGGAAGAGGATTTGCCAGTCAATTATCAAATTCCATTACTTTTCATTCCTGAATTTGATGAATCTTTCTTCCAAGTGAATGACGAAGAAAATGTGAGTGTGGAGAGAGAATTGAGTGTGGTCATAAACCCTTCTTCTTCGGTAATTGAGGAACCGGGTACTCCATTTGAAATTCACTCTAGCCGGGCATCTCTTGATTTAGGGGAGGTTGTGGATCTTTTCCCCATCCCTAACCTTGGTGAATCCATAATCATTCCAAATATTCTGCAACTCACCAACTGGTTAGATCCATATGAGCCTTCTATGAATTCTTGTGTTGAGGAGCGCACTGATTTCATTCTTAATCCTCCTTATCTCCTTGACACTGGTCATGTGGTAGATTCCCCAAAAATCCATAACACCCTTATCCTCTCTCACCTAAACAATACGCAAGTACATCTTAAAAGTGAGGGTGAAGGAGAAAAGTTGAGGGAGATTAAGGTCCGAATTGATGTGTTTAATACTTATAAAGACCTTAAGTGTACTGAGGAATATTTTGTAATTGAAGATATGATAATTCCTCCACCATTCTCTGACCGAGGGGGTCCATCCAAATTCCTAGACCCACCTTGGCATGATTGTAGCCCACATGCACATACATATAATCTTTTCCTCCCATGGTACAAGGGCTGGAGTTTATCAGAGGATAAGATCACTTGGTGGCTCATTCTGAATGCCACCCGTTGGTTAGTGAACTGCAATGCGTCTGGCTGATGACGTTAAACGTAGCGCTTTTTGGTAGGCAACCCAAACCTTTCATAGTTTCGTGTGATAATAAATGACTTTTTGGGAGACAACCCAAGTTTTTATTGTGGTTTTGTGTTTATTTTACAGGTTTGAATAAAAGATAAGTTGGGGGGAGAGAGCTGATTGCTTCATATGTTTCTCAAATTTTCAAAGTCAAGTGCCGCCTCTCAATCCAGCGAGGATGCCCGTCAAAGTCCACCTCTATCAGGTTTTCCCGTTCCTTCATAAACTTCTCCTGTCTGCATTGTTCTATTGTTCCGTATTGTTCATGCCATTGAGGACAATGTCATTTAAGTTGGGGGGACAGGAAATCATGTTGCACAGTTTGCATTCATATATAAAACCTCTAAATTTTTCACCTCATTTTTTTTAAAACTGCAAACACCCAATTGCGTTTTCATGATTCATGTTTCCATTGAACAAGAATCTAGAATAGAAAAGACTAGGGAAAAGGATGATGGAACATTTATCTAATCGAGCCATGAAAAACTGATCTAAGAACTTTTTAAAGTTCATGTGCACTTTAGAAAAAAGAAAATCACTTTGCACGCTAATGAAACAAGTAGGACAAGCCTCTTGCTATTTTGGATATAATGTCTGATATTATGTACTTTTTGAAGAAGAGATCTTTTAGAAGCTTTCTACCATGTTATCTATTGAAAAATAAAATTTTGAGAAAAACACCATGAAAAATGCTCTGATTCTGAGTTACCGGGCCTACTTCACTTAAGACGTGTTGAGGTTCGCGTCAAAAAGAAAAGGGAACTTTGATCTGTGTTACAGGGCCTACTTCACCTAAGACGTGTTGAGGTTCGCGTAAAACAGTGAAGGGTAGTGCAGCATCATGTGTGTAAAGAAAAAAAAAGAAAAGAAAAAAAAAAGAAAAGAGATCCCAAAAGGGACAAACATAATAAGGCAGACAAAAAGCTATTATACTGAATGCTCTAATTAAGAAGTGCAGAATTGAAAGGTATTTGTTCGGAATAGCAACTGGAGGACGTAATTGTCTCTACTGTGAATTTAGTATTACACATGCACAAGTGCTACAGAATTTTGATTAGAATTCTTGATCATGTACATGAATTTCCTACATAAGGCTAGTATGTGATTCCAGATTCCTAATCTTTAGTTGACTCTATGAAAGATGATCAAGAAATGAGGCATGGACTTTTTAAACTCTTGTTGGTCCCAAATTTTTTTCATTATTTGCATTGCTAAGGGACTAGCAATGAGTAAGTTGGGGGGTGTGATAAGTGTGTATTTTTACATATTAATTCATGATTATACACATTTTTATGAGCTTAAATAATAATAAATATACACGTATCACACTTACTGTTGATGTAGAGTCAAATATTTAATTTTCTGGAATTAAATAATTTTAATAACGAATTTTACGTATTTATGCAGGCACTCGGTACGAGGGAAGCCACAAGAAAAAAAATATAAAGAAAATAAAAGAGAAAATAAAATTATATGGTGAACTGGGCCAAAAGCCCAGGGAGTTGTTCAAAAAGAAAAGAAAAAAATAGAAAAAAAATAAATTGATTTGACATTTTTTAAGAATTTTTTAAAGCTAGATATGATATATATATATAACAATATGTATATAATATATATAATATAATATATATATATATATATATTTCGCTAGAAAAGCGCCCCCCTTCTTCGCCCCGCCTTTGCGCGGCACGGGCGACGAGGCGGGGGAGGGCGGCACAGGCGGTCAAACCGCACCTGCAGGCACGGGTCAGCGGAGGCGGGCCCCACTAGGGAGGCACACGGCGCCCACGCGTCAGACGAGGAAGGAGCCGGCACACCGCGGCGGCACCGCGGGCGCACGGACGCGTAAAGCAGTGGAGGAGAGAGAAGCGGCGCGCGGGCGGCGCACGCGGCCGGCCAAGAGAGAGAAAGAGAGAAAAAAGAGAGAGAAAGGAAGAAAGAAAGGAAGAAAAAATGCCAGAAAAATTAGAAAAAAATCAGAAAAATTAGAAAAGTGTGCAGCACATGCTAGCACACAATTCCAAGTCAACAAGAGCAGCAATTGTCAACAAAAGAAGCAAGAAGTGTTCATATTAGCTAAAGGGTTGTTGTGTTACCCTATATAAAAGGGTTCAATTGTAATGAAAAGAGGAGAAGAGAGAGATAGCAAGGAGTAAGAAGCTATGGATTGCTAAGATTTGTAAGTGTTATTGAAGTTCTTGCTTTGTGGCTTTGGTATGAGAAGATTTTGAGAGCTTTGTATTTAAATTTTGAAGTTTGTTGTTAGTTTGTATTGAATACTTTCATTGTACTCTTAGCCATTTTTGACTTTTCATAATCAATTTACAAGCTTGTGTGATCCTTATTTCAATTTCTTATCTTTATGAAAGTTGTTCATCTTTGAGTATTCTTCAACTTCTCTTTCTATCATTTCTTCCAATTCCTTTTAGATTGAAAGTTATTTCCAATTTTCGTAAGTGCTGTTCTACGTGGTTACTATTCATCCGAGTTGATACCTTCTGCCAGTTATTCATTTTGAAGTCTTTCCAGTCATACTTTTACACTGAGTTCTTCATGAAAGTTGTTTCTAACTTGTAGATCTAAGTTTTCTTCTTCTACCACTTCTCCAAATTCTTCTTATTTTATGAGTTAGAATTAATTTGGTACTGTTCAGATTTCTGCTATTTTACTGTTCATCCGCACCAATAAGTCTTGGTTTTTCATGTTTTTCACTGTCTTTCTTTCATTTTCTGATTCTGTGTTCTTCATCAAACTTCTTCATCTTTTCATTCTCTACAACTTTCATTTATTCCACTTCTTCTAATTGTGTCTGTTTTAAAAGTTATTTCTCTTCCTAAGTTCACCTTAGTTTCATTATAATTGTCTATTTGTTCTTCTATCGATTCCACCCTTCTAAATTGCATCTCAATCTTTCTAAGGCGGTTTAAATTCAATTCTCTTGATTTTTAAATCTTAAAAACTCAAGGTTTTCAACTTTTAAATCTACTTCTCCCTGTGGATTCAACTCGGTCTCACCACTTAACTATTCTGTTTATTTAATTTGTGGGCCGGATATTTTAATTTGGTAGCGGAGCGTATTAACGATGTGCGTTTTCCGTGCATCACAGCTCGCACATTCAGCAAGTCTATACAGTGGCTCAGGCTAAGTCTGTACATCGGACTGTGTTAGGCGAAGTCTGTACATCGGACTATTTCAAGTGAAGTCTATACATTGGTCGGTGGCAAGTCTGCACATTGGACTTTCACTCAAAGTCTGTACAGCGTCATGCATTGTTCTTCATAAGTCCATACATTGGACTGTAGCACGCATCATTAAAGTCTATACATTGGCCTTAGCTTTCCAAAGTCCATACATTGCATGAGCATAGTCATGAAGTCTATACATTGCACTGTGCATCATTCTTCAAGTCCATACACTGTACTATAGATGCTCGAGGTGAAGTCTTTACATCCTTCATTGAACTTCCAAGTCTATACATCGAGGTGAAGTATGTACATCCATCAGTGAACTTCCAAGTCTGTACATCCACCTGTTCAACTTCAAAGTCTGTACATTGGAAGTTTTACCTACGTTGCGCTCGTAAGTCTGTACATCGGTAGCTTTACCGACGTTGCACTCGAAGTCTATACATTGATAGCTATACTGTCGTTTCCCTTGGCAAGTCTATACATTAGAAGTCTATACACTCGACTGCCTTGCCTTGATCAAGTCTGTACAGAGTTTCCTTGTTCAAGTCTGTACATCGCTCAGTTGGAAAGTCTATACATTGGAAGTCTATACATTCGCTGCCTTGCTTGTTCAGGTCTGTACAGCCTTTCCTTTGGAAAGTCTATACATCGTGAAGTTTACACATTGGTTGTTGAATGATCTCCAAGTCTGTACATCGTGCATCTTTTAGTTGAAGTCTGTATAGCCTTTGCTTCTCCAAAGTCTGTACATTGGTCTGCATTGCATTGCATGAAGTCTATACATTCATCTGCATTGCATTGCATGAAGTCTATATATTGCACGAGCTGAAGCTTGCCTAAGTCCATACAGTGGCTGTTGTGTCTGTCAAGTCTACACATTGCATCTTTCATTAAAGGATGCACATTGCTGCACATTCAACATGTCCATACACTGGCAAGCCTTTCAATTGCCTAAGTCCATACATTGTCTGTCTTCCTTAGTGTCTCAAGCATAACGTGAAGTCTGTACAATGCATTCACATTCACAAAGCCTTCATAGTCCAGAGTCTGTACATTGCATTCGACGAGTTCACAAAGTCCATACAGTGAAGTCCATACATCGTCTGTTGTCTGTCCAAGTTGTTACATTGCCTAAGTATGTACAGCCGTTGCCTTCTTATATGAAGTCTACACATTGGGCAGAGTCTGTACATTGCATTCGAGCTCACAAAGTCTGTACAGGGTTTATACTTAACCTGATAAGTCTATTTCGACTGTCTGACAGGGATTCTTTATAGAGATTGGTGACTTGGCTCGTGATCCAAGGAGGACGAGGTGCTGTGATGGTGACACGTGGAAGTAGCCCATCACAGGATGCTGCCATGTGGATGGAATTACCTCGGTTCTGGCGAATTCACTGGGCGGGAAATGTGGAAGCCACGCGCCCTTATCCACCTGCTGCTGGTATATGTACAAGTCTTCGTCTTCAGATGAAGGTTAATCGATGAAGTGGGCAAAGTCTATACAGTGAGCGAAAAGCAGCAGAGAGCCACCGATCCACAGAGGAGAAGAAAAGAAAGAAGAAAGAAAAATAGAGAAGAAGAGAAAGAGAGAAGAGATGAGTTGAGAGAGTGAGATTGAGAGAGCTTGTTCGAGAGGTTGTAAATCAGTCTCTTGGTTTAGATACCAGAGCTGATATGTTTGCTCATTGAGAGCTATTTCCCTTTCGGGTTTTCTTATTTTCATTTGCTTCTGTTTTACTGCTTTCAAACTCTTGTTTCTTCAAGCTGTGAGGCAACATTTGCAGTGGAGGTCTCCACTGGACAAGTGAAGGTGTAATCCTCAGCAAGTGAGACTTGGTCTCGGACGGCTAAGCTGTATTGCCCAGCTGTTGCAGAGGATCTGTTCCTCTGGTCGGCAAGCTGTAAAGCCCAGCGAAGCTGTGTATCAGCGGTTGTATGGCAAGCTGTGTTGCCCAGCTGTTCAAGCTGTTAGTCAGCGGAATCCACACTATAGTTGGAGTGTGGGGTGGACGTAGATCTCTGGATTGAGATCGAACCACCTTAAAATTGCTGCCTACTGTGTGTTTGCTTGTGGGTCTTGTGTTTTCATTGTGCACCCTAGTGAGATTGCTTGTGTTCTATTGTGTGGCTGCATGTGTCGACCCTTTACATGGTTGTTCTTCATTTGGCTTAACTGCTGTTTGCCTATATTCCGCATTAGAGCTTATACTAGTTTTTAATTTGGCATTAGATCTATTCACCCCCCTCTAGATCCACACTTCGTGGAGATAGACTGCGTCCATCTAACATAACACGAGCTATCTCTCCGCCTAGGGGAACAAGGCACATGTCGACCAATCCGACCCATCTTCGTCCGAGCTAAGCCTACTGCCCGGATAGGGCTGGCCTCTCTGAGCTCGGTATGGCTGACGATTGCTTATCCATGCAGCCGTTAAGAGTCCTCTGTGGGCAGGAATTTATAAAGGTGAGGGACTCCAGCTCCCCAAGGTGATAACGTTCCCACGATAAGGCAATAAAAGCCCACGTCGAGGTCGTAACCCCCACCTGAAATCTCTCGACTTACAGGACTCCAGAAGACGGCGCACTATTTAACCCAGGGATACCCTCTGGCGAAAGGTAAGGGCAATCACACGCTCAAAACTCCTGAGCAGAAACCACTTCACCCTTCTAGTGGAGAGGGATCTCGCGAAGAAGCTACTTCCTCCCTATATTACTCCCACCATAGATCTACTGACTTAATGATGGGGTCATCACCATCCGTCCTGACACTCTCGACCATTCTCGTCACCCCGGAGGCGTACATCATGGTCTAGTCATTTATTTTGAGTCCTATGTATGTTTCTTTATTTTATTTGAGTCATATCATTGTAATTTTCCTTTTATTTGAGTCATGTCCCTAGGTCTTGTGCTTATTTCCCTAGGTTTGAGTGTCATTAGGTTTATTAGTTAGCTATTAGGCCCAATTCATTGGGTTTGGCCCATGGGCGCCCCTATCTTGTTGGTTATTAGTCAATGTGTCAAAAGTCAGGGTCTTATTGTAAATTGTGGGATCCCTATAAATAGGACCCCACTCTCTCCATTTTGAGGTAATGAATCAATGAATGAAAAACTTGCCATTTTGAGAGTTCAAACTTCTTATCTAGTGGAGAGATTCCATTATTTGGGTGAGAGACCCTAGGGGAGAGATTCCCCACCCATCCCTCTCTTAATCTCTCTCTTTCACTCCCCTTTCTCTCTCCTCCACACCCAATTTCAAACATTTTCTCTCTCCTCCCTTCCCAACCACCACTCTCCCACCTACCCCCATTAAAGGCCACTCCTCTTCCCCACACATCCCATTACTCCACCCCCTAGTCCCAAGAGAGCTTCCACCAATCCTAGCTCCACCTCCCAACCCCCAACTACCCCACCCACTTCCCCAAGCACCCTTCCCACTACCCCAAGCACCCCTTCCCTTCCCTAACACAACCCCTCCCATCCGCAAGACCACCATTGAATACCCTCCATTAAGGAAAATTCAAACTCACCTTCCCTCCACCCACTTGTGCCCCCCCTCACCTTCCCCTCTCCCTCCAAGCCCAAATTCGCAGCTCCTCTCTCACCCATAGCAAACACCCCCTTCCAGCCCCCAGTCTCCCCTTCCCACACCTTGAAACCCCCCCTGCTAGGCCCCCTCATAGCTGGGGGTTGCCCCTACACACAACCACCTCATTTCCCCTCCCATCTACCCCATTCCCCATTACCTATCTCCACCCTCTCAAGTTCTGGTTGCAGGCAGCAGATTGGCCGCAGGTTGCAGAGGCCACCCCGTCGTCCCCTGGGAGCTTCAGGTGGCATACCATATACCGACGGAAGCGTTTGCCTGTCTTCTTCACAACGGTGGTGGTCCCGTCCCATTCCAAGTTCTAGATCGACCAGGAGAGCCATTCTCCCACAACTGCGCAGATCCCCCCTGGCAGGAGACTAGAGCTTGATTAGAAGCTTGACTGCGACGACCATGTTGGGAATCGGATCGAGAGTTCTTCTTCAAACATCTTCTACTACGAGTTTTCTAACATCTTCAAGAAGCAGAGCCCCATTTGGCGACCGGACCTGAAAGTTATCAATTTTCTCCCTCGGGTGCTCGGTTATGCTTCCACTTAGTCTGCACCGACCCCTCCTCAGTGTTCAGAGCCTACCGGTCGACCCCGAGATTAGCTGGATTCTGATAGTAATGTATGCCCTTTAAGCCAATCACATGTGATGTGATGGGACATATATTGTACAATCTTATTCAATGAAAAATGGCATTTTCTTCATTATATTATTAGCACGTTATTCTGAGCATATTTATAATATGATGAAGTCCCTGAATGTGGGCTATGATGTCTGGATCATGATGAGATCATGATAATGAGATCAGACATCTAGATGTTCATATTCTAAATGTTCCTGGTCGTAGGATCTTCGAAGAGGGACTTTGAAGATCCGGATAGACCAGTGCACGTGTTGTTTACTTATGAGATGAGGGTGGTTGATCTCATAACCACTGGTGTGGAGACACCTAGGCACACATGCAGGTGCTCATTACTGAATGAGTCCACTGAACTGACCCGTGCTAGAACACCTGAATGGTAATCATGTTGACTGTCAATCAGGAGGTTCTATTGTATCAGTAACACAGTTGGATCTTAGACCTGAGTCACTAAAGTGTTTTGCATAAATTCCGCTGAGCGTTTGATTGTTGACTTATGAACCTAAGTGTTGTGGTTCTTCATAGTTAACTATTCGGACTCAGTGGGATTCATGTGGAAACACTTAAGTAGGCAACAAGGGATCGTTCACTCTCCACATGTATTAGAAGAGAGAATACTCTATGGACACGTACTTAGAAATCCCTGGCCAGGGTATGTGGCTTCACTGAGAAAAGGGGTTTTCTAGTGAGCTATACTGGTAAGTACGAAGGTCCGTTAGATCAGTGTGGTTTAGGGCTTGACAGTTTGACCATGCCCTTACTCTGATTGGAGTATTGTATGAACGAGGGTCTATAGCTGTGTGGAATCTGATGACGGAAAGGTCCTGTTGGGTTGCATCCCTCCCATAGTCATTTGGGATCACGAGGTATTGCTTGGTGCCATTCGTGATCGGAAAGCCAATTAACCTCGTTAAGAGTTAACGGGTTATATTGAAATTGAGTTGTGAATGGTTCTTAACTCAATGGGCTAAGAAACCAAATGGACTAATGGGCCTAGAGGGTCACACACATAAGAATGGTTTATCAGACGGTAGAGGACGAGATTTATAGACGTTGTCTGGGTTTTTGTGAAAAACCGTCGGAGTCTATAAATCATCCTGTTGGAAACCCTAATCCCAAGCTAATTAGGGTTTTTCTGTTGGCCGTCCTCCTCCCTCTCCCTCTCCCTTGGGATTTGCGCCCCCCTCTCCATCCCGGTGAAGATCGGTGGATGGTGACGACGAGAAGCGGGCGTCAAGTGGAGATTGCACTGGGAATCCCGTCTCCTCCGACCGTTCGTGTGGATACGTCTAGAGGCCGGACACTTGGACGGCTCACGACCCGACGTGCCTTCGCTCGATCGTCTTCGGGCATTTGGGATTTAATCAATCCCGCAAAGGTATAGAATCGTTCTACCTTCGTCGGGATTCGATCCGGTTTTATTCTATTCTATTTTGATCGCCAGCAACGATATGCATCTTTAGGGTTTCGTTGTTTCCGCTGCTATTCTGATCGAAACCCAACAGTGGTATCAGAGCCAGGTTGCTGGCCCGATCAAAATCGGATTTTTATATTATTTATGTTCTTCACGTTCATGCATTCGGCTCAATATTGGGGTGTTCGGTTGGGTCCCGATTCGAAGGTTTTGTAGTCAAATGATCCCATGGCATTGTTGCTGATGCTCAGAGGATCAAAACGCACATAATATTGCGTTGTTTGACCCCTTGATGAGGGCGAATCGGGCTCGCCTGCCCGGCCGCGACCGGGGTTCGCACAGGGTGGTTAGGACCGGTTTTGGCCTCGAATCTCCGATGTTTGAGATCCATGGGGGCTGGCAATTGTTGCTGGTCGATCCCCATGGGATCCCATGGCGTCCCGGGGTGCGCGGCGGCCGTTGGCAGCGGCTCCGGCGAAGTTCGCGGCGAGCTCTTCGGGCGCCGGCGTGTTCTTCGCAGCCCTCTTCTCCGGCGACGGCGAAGGGGGCGGTGGCCGGCGGACATCCGGGCGGGACCCCAGGGGTCGTCCGCGGTGGCAGGCGGCGGGGGTCGGCCCGCCTGCGGCGAGCACCGGGGGTTAGGGTTTTTACCCTGGCCCCCCTTCCCCTTCCGCGTTCGGGCGGGGGAGACGACCCCCGCGGGTCTTCCCCGGGCGGATCCGGGCCGCGCCCGGATCCGCGCCGGATCCGCGCCCGGACCGGCCCGCGCCCGGATCCGCGCCCGGATCCGCGCCCGAACCCCCCCATATTATTTTTTTTTGATTTTTATTCATTTTAAACCGTTTAAAATGCATAAAATTTCAGAAAAAATTTTGGAAAAATTCTGAAAAATATTTTAATGGATCCTAAAATTGTTTTAGCAATCTATTAACTTATTTTTATTATTTGGCCCATGATTAAGTAAATAATGGAATACTTAAAATGGTTTTAAGTATTTGTCATTATTTAATTAATTAGTGTTAATTACTATAAGAATGTGATTCTTATGAGGTTAATTAACTGATAATTAGCATTGAGCCCATGCAGTGAATGGTGAAGTCCGTTGTCTAAAGTTGTTTAGACTTGTGTGTTAGCATGTTTTGGCTAAATTGTTTAGTTAACATATTATTATGCGCGATTTCAAAACTAATTAATATTATTTTGAAATCTATATTATATCCCGCTGTAATTATATGATAATTACCTGTTTGATGCCTGTGATGGTCATGTGTGTGGATGGATGGTCATGGACTTAGCTTGCATGCGATGTTTTTTCCTTTATGGTGAATGGTGTAATTTTTGGGGCCTACGTGCCTCCCTCTCTCTCTCATTTAATCCGGGCATGTACATTCTATCTCCCTTTTTGTATTGTACTCCCCTTGACTATGTCAAGGTTTCTTATTATTATCTGATGTATATTTGTGGGCCTGCGAGCCCAATTTCATATATGCTTGTAATAATGAGAAGCGGATCAAATGAAGACTGTGGAGGAGATTTACACCGGTGGACCCTGGAGGTTCTTCGCATCATTGGGAGCTTTTGTTGCTCGATGTTGTATCTTCTTCACCATATTAGGATTTACATTACCAACTGGCTCTGGTAATGTTGCTAGGTTGAAAGTCCATGATCATCCATCAGTGCGTAGGCATATATGCGATATATGTGGATGTGCTACTCTATATATATATATAGATAATTTAGGGTATATTTATGATACTCCAACTTATCTTATATATGTAGCACACTTATTGATGAGACAAAATTTAACAAATCCCCTATTATTAAAATTAGGTTGATAAACGTGATACATTAAGAATGATTCACGTAGCCTTCCGTTGTTATAGTCTAAAGTGAGCCGTTCTTAGACTGTGGTGGTTTGTTGTGCTACCACAAGACTATCACAGCAAGGGGACGGAGACTTTAGGCTAAGGTTTAGACCACACCTTGGGATGGGGGGCTGGCATGACTTTGTTGTGCTACCACAAGAGTTATGTCATAAACCCATTCCCATAACGTAACAACGGGTTGACCTAACCAACACATGTGATTTGTTGTGCTACCACAAGATCTCAATGTGTTTGGAGGCTAAATTACTGGGAATTACAAGGAGTTGTAATTGGCAAGAGTTGCCTACCCATTAAGTATGGGGTAGTTTGTTGTGCTGCCACAAGACTACTTCCATAATGTTAATGGGATCTTAGTACCCACTAGGACACAATCGCAGTGTCCCGTATTTGCATATAAGGGGTTATGCAAATTCGTCGAAAATTAGTGGGAGTATTAATTAGGATAAAGTCCATATCTTAATTAAATATCATGAGTGTCTGCAATATTATTCTTATTTTGTTTCATTTCCTCTTGTAGACCGAAATGGCGAATCATCCATTGAGAGGCATACTGGATGCCAACAGGCTGACTGGTCCTAACTATGTCGATTGGCTCAGGAATCTGAGAATTGTTCTCACTGCTGAAAAGATAGCTTATGTCCTTGAGCAGCCTGTTCCCCCTGTTCCTGCTGAGGGCGCCGATGAGGCCGAAATGATTCTTTATGAAAAGCATAAAGATGATGCCACTCTGGCCCAGTGTTACATGCTGGCCTCTATGACTAATGAGTTGCAGAGGCAGCATGAAAAGATGGATGCTAGATCCATGCTTTTCCATCTAGAAGAGCTTTTTGGAGCTCAAAGTAGAACAGAAAGATATGAGATATCTAAGAATCTGTTCGGGGCCAAGATGTCTGAGGGAACATCAGTACAGACTCATGTTCTCAAAATGATTGAGTGGATTGAGAGGCTGAAAGAATTAGGCTTTGAGATGAATAAAGATTTATGCATTGACCTAATTCTTCAGTCCCTCCCAAATTCATTCTCCCAGTTCATAGTGAACTTCAACATGAATAAGATTGAATGCTCTCTTGCAGAGCTTCTTAACATGTTGAAGACTGCTGAGGGGACAATGAATAATGGAAAATCTTCTGTGCTGCTTGTTGGTAAGACCAACAAGAAAAGAAAGAATCAGACTATTTTTAAGAAAAATAAGAAGAAGAAACAGGATAAGCAGGGGAAGGCAGCTAAGAAGGAAGAGGCTAAGAAAGATAAGGGCCAATGCTTCCACTGCCATAAGGATGGCCACTGGAAGAGGAACTGCAAGTTATATCTTGCAGAGAAGGCAAAACAGAAGCTTGGAGAAGCTTCAGGTATGTTCATGATAGTTGACCTAAACTTGTCTTTTAGATCCACGTCATGGGTATTAGATACTGGATGTGCATCTCATATCTGCAATGATTTGCAGGTGCTGACAAGCAGTAGGCGACTGAACAAAGGAGAGGTTGACTTGCGATTGGGAAATGGAGCAAAAGTTGCTGCACTCGCAGTCGGGAAGGTGAACCTCCAGATGCCTACAGGAGCTACACTAGAGCTTGTGGACTGTTATTATGTTCCTTCCATAATAAAGAACATTATTTCCATTTCGT
Source organism: Amorphophallus konjac (assembly GCA_022559845.1). Taxonomy (NCBI): domain Eukaryota; kingdom Viridiplantae; phylum Streptophyta; class Magnoliopsida; order Alismatales; family Araceae; genus Amorphophallus; species Amorphophallus konjac. The sequence goes on along the minus strand of CM040122.1, from coordinate 168,482,863 downwards.
GCTTAATTAAATCTGGATTTGTTGTAAGCTTTGGAAACAATGGATGCTCTTTATTATTAGATGGTAAATTGTTTGCCAGTGGGAGCCTAATGAATGGTTTATATGTTTTAGATATGGTATCTCCTGTGATGTGTGTGGAAGCACCTCTTAAAAGAAAGAGGGGCAATGTGAATCAAGCCTACCTTTGGCACTGCAAACTTGGTCATATTAATGAAGAAAGATTAAAGAAATTGTGTAAGAATGGATATATTGATCCATTTGATTATGAATCATACACAACTTGTGAATCTTGTCTCATGGGTAAAATGACCAAATCTCCATTTAGTGGACATGGAGTTAGAGCGAATGAGTTATTAGAACTCATACACTCTGATGTGTGTGGACCTATGTCCACACATGCCAAAGGAGGATATTCATACTTCATTACATTCACTGATGATTTCTCAAGGTACGGATATGTGTACTTAATGAAGTACAAATCTGAAGCTTTTGAGAAATTCGTTGAATTCAGAAATGAAGTAGAGAAACAAACTGGAAAGAATATTAAAACTCTTCGATCAGATCGGGGAGGTGAATATTTGAGTACAGAGTTCACACAATATTTGAAGGACAATGGAATATTGTCACAATGGACACCTCCTTATACACCTCAGTTGAATGGTGTAGCAGAAAGGAGGAATCGCACTCTATTAGATATGGTGCGATCCATGATGTGTTTTGCCGGTTTACCCTTATCTCTCTGGGGCTATGCCTTAGAGACTGCTGCGCACTTATTAAATAAAGTACCATCGAAGTCAGTTGACTCCACTCCATATGAGATATGGAAAGAAAAGAAACCAAATCTTAAATCTGTTAAGGTTTGGGGTTGCCCTGCCCATGTTAAGAAACATGACTCAGATAAACTGGAATCAAGAACTGAGAAGTGTAGGTTTGTGGGATATCCTAAGGAAACTTATGGATATTACTTCTACCAGCCTAGCGATCAAAGAGTGTTTGTCGCTAAACATGCTGTGTTCCTTGAGGAAGAGTATATCCTTGAAGGAAACAGTGGGAGCATGGTAGAACTGGAAGAAGTTCTAGAGCCACAACCCATCAGTGTGCCTTCTCAGGTTCCAGAGCAATCAGGTTCACAAACTGTTCGTAGGTCTGGGCGGATACCTATTCAGCCAGATAGATATGTGGGACATATTACTGGTAAGGTATCACATAATGAGGATGATGATCCTAAGACCTACGAGGAGGCAATGAGTGTCATTGACTCTGGGAATTGGCAAGAGGCCATGATATCAGAAATGGATTCCATGTACTCCAACCAAGTTTGGAACTTGGTAGATCCACCAGAAGGTATTGTACCTATTGGATGTAAATGGATCTTTAAAAGAAAGATTGGAGCAGATGGAAAGGTTGATACCTTTAAAGCAAGGCTTGTAGCGAAAGGTTATCGTCAAAGACAAGGTGTTGACTATGACGAAACCTTCTCTCCTGTAGCCATGCTGAAATCCATCAGGATATTACTTGCCATTGCTGCATACTATGATTATGAAATTTGGCAAATGGATGTGAAAACGGCATTCCTCAATGGAAGACTTGAGGAAGAAGTGTACATGACACAGCCTGAGGGATTCATATCCAAAGAATATCCAAACAGAGTATGCAGGCTTTTGAGATCCATTTATGGACTCAAACAAGCATCCCGCAGTTGGAACATAAGATTTGATGAGGCAATCAAATCTTGTGACTTCGTTAAGAACGAAGATGAGCCATGTGTATATAAGAAGATCAGTGGGAGTGCAATTACGTTCTTGGTACTGTATGTAGATGACATACTACTCATTGGGAATGATGTAGGTATGTTATCATCAGTCAAAGCCTGGCTGTCAAAACATTTCTCTATGAAAGATTTGGGAAATGCATCCTACATATTGGGGATCCGGATCTATAGAGATAGATCAATGAGGATGCTAGGCTTATCCCAATCTATGTACATTGACACCATTGTCAAAAGGTTTGGCATGGAGGACTCCAAGAGAGGTCTAATACCAGTTAGACATGGAGTCTATCTCTCCAAGGAGATGTCCCCTAAAACTCCAAAGGAGAGAGAATACATGAGTAGAGTTCCCTATGCTTCTGCCATAGGATCTATCATGTATGCGATGTTATGTACCAGACCTGATATAGCCTATGCTCTAAGTGTTACGAGCAGGTATCAGGCAGATCCAGGTGAGCAACACTGGATAGCTGTGAAATGCATCCTTAAGTACTTAAGAAGGACTAAGGATTTATTTCTGGTCTATGGAGGTGAAGACTTGAAACTAAGAGGGTACACTGACTCTAGTTTCCAGTCGGACAAAGATGACAGCAAATCAACCTCTGGGTTTATCTTTACTCTCAATGGTGGAGCAGTGAGTTGGAAGAGTTCCAAACAAGAAACCACTGCTGATTCAACTACTGAAGCTGAGTACATTGCTGCTGCCGAAGCTTCAAAGGAGGCGGTTTGGATGAAGAAGTTCATCGGCCAGTTGGGAGTTGTCCCAAGTATCTCTGATCCAGTCCCCTTGTTTTGTGACAACAATGGGGCAATTGCACAAGCAAAAGAGCCGAGGTTTCATCAGAAGTCTAAGCACATTCTGCGGCGTTATCACTTGATCAGAGATATTATAGCTAGAGGAGATGTGATCATAGATAGAGTATCTTCAGCTGATAATATTGCAGATCCACTTACCAAGCCTTTATCTCTAAATGTGTTTGAGCGTCACCTAAGGCTGATGGGGATCAAGCATGTGGGTGATTGGCTTTAAGTGCAAGTGGGAGATTGATAGTAATGTATGCCCTTTAAGCCAATCACATGTGATGTGATGGGACATATATTGTACAATCTTATTCAATGAAAAATGGCATTTTCTTCATTATATTATTAGCACGTTATTCTGAGCATATTTATAATATGATGAAGTCCCTGAATGTGGGCTATGATGTCTGGATCATGATGAGATCATGATAATGAGATCAGACATCTAGATGTTCATATTCTAAATGTTCCTGGTCGTAGGATCTTCGAAGAGGGACTTTGAAGATCCGGATAGACCAGTGCACGTGTTGTTTACTTATGAGATGAGGGTGGTTGATCTCATAACCACTGGTGTGGAGACACCTAGGCACACATGCAGGTGCTCATTACTGAATGAGTCCACTGAACTGACCCGTGCTAGAACACCTGAATGGTAATCATGTTGACTGTCAATCAGGAGGTTCTATTGTATCAGTAACACAGTTGGATCTTAGACCTGAGTCACTAAAGTGTTTTGCATAAATTCCGCTGAGCGTTTGATTGTTGACTTATGAACCTAAGTGTTGTGGTTCTTCATAGTTAACTATTCGGACTCAGTGGGATTCATGTGGAAACACTTAAGTAGGCAACAAGGGATCGTTCACTCTCCACATGTATTAGAAGAGAGAATACTCTATGGACACGTACTTAGAAATCCCTGGCCAGGGTATGTGGCTTCACTGAGAAAAGGGGTTTTCTAGTGAGCTATACTGGTAAGTACGAAGGTCCGTTAGATCAGTGTGGTTTAGGGCTTGACAGTTTGACCATGCCCTTACTCTGATTGGAGTATTGTATGAACGAGGGTCTATAGCTGTGTGGAATCTGATGACGGAAAGGTCCTGTTGGGTTGCATCCCTCCCATAGTCATTTGGGATCACGAGGTATTGCTTGGTGCCATTCGTGATCGGAAAGCCAATTAACCTCGTTAAGAGTTAACGGGTTATATTGAAATTGAGTTGTGAATGGTTCTTAACTCAATGGGCTAAGAAACCAAATGGACTAATGGGCCTAGAGGGTCACACACATAAGAATGGTTTATCAGACGGTAGAGGACGGGATTTATAGACGTTGTCTGGGTTTTTGTGAAAAACCGCCGGAGTCTATAAATCATCCTGTTGGAAACCCTAATCCCAAGCTAATTAGGGTTTTTCTGTTGGCCGTCCTCCTCCCTCTCCCTCTCCCTTGGGATTTGCGCCCCCCTCTCCATCCCGGTGAAGATCGGTGGATGGTGACGACGAGAAGCGGGCGTCAAGTGGAGATTGCACTGGGAATCCCGTCTCCTCCGACCGTTCGTGTGGATACGTCTAGAGGCCGGACACTTGGACGGCTCACGACCCGACGTGCCTTCGCTCGATCGTCTTCGGGCATTTGGGATTTAATCAATCCCGCAAAGGTATAGAATCGTTCTACCTTCGTCGGGATTCGATCCGGTTTTATTCTATTCTATTTTGATCGCCAGCAACGATATGCATCTTTAGGGTTTCGTTGTTTCCGCTGCTATTCTGATTGAAACCCAACAGATTCCCCGTCAGTCTTGCTTCGAAGAGGACTCGTCAATGGTTCCAACGACTCCGGTGGCACCTATTCTGAGCTCAGGAGCGACTGTGGCAACCTCTGCTTCCTGCTGTTGGGAATCTGAAGCTGTCAGATCTGAGGGTCTGCCACCCTGTTCAAGCCCCTACCCCGACCAGCAGAGGTGCCCGAAGAAATTTACAAAATTCAAGCATTATCCAGATACAGCTACGAAGAATCACCGAGTGGTTTCATCTGCAACAAAATTCGGGGCTGATCACAGCATCCAAATACCTGACGGTCTGTCCTGAGACACAATCAGCGGGCAGATTCGGCTTTGACTTCCCTCTCTTCACTTCTAGCTCGAATTACCCTCCCCGCTTGGCCGGCTGAAGGCCTCTCCCTGCGTAGATGTCGTATTGAGTGTATTCATTGGCTTCCCTTCCCCGAGATCCCCCCCGTTGCATGGGGGTAGTTCATGTACTATTTACACTCACAGGTTTGAAGCTTCATCGACGCGGCGTGCGGGTGCTTCCCCTCGACTCCCCGCTCGCCCCCGTCTCCGACCGGAGTCTGTTTCTTCAAACCGACTAGGTGAGAACTCATCCCTTGCTCTCAATTATTCTTGTTCATTTAATATTCTCCAATTGCACTGTCGGTAAGGAAGAGAGCGCCCGATCTTAAGGCTCTACCGCACTTGTACGACCCCCGTGGGTGTGAGTGAGTGATCCGCGTCCCTCGGCCAAGGCTAACACATTGAGTTGAATATCCGCACCTCAAGGGGAGGTTTGACTTAGATATTTCTGGCCCTCTACCAGCAAGGGGCTTGTCCCATTTCCTCGACTCGGCATCCCCGAGTTACCCCCGGGTTAAGTGTGTGCGCCATACGAAGGTCCGCTTGCGTAGGCTTCATAGCCTTGTGGTTGTGCTTGTTAAATTAGGTCCGAGGTTGTGTCACATCAAGTGGTATCAGAGTATGTTTTATACTTGTCTCTACTAAGTCTAGTCCTTGGGCACATTTGCATTCATCTACATGGCTACCTCTCTTTGGTCACATTCATCCCACTCGACCCCCCACAAGGGACCGATCAACCCTCCATTTGACATAATCTCTTTTGAGGATCTCCTCTTCGATGGATCATGCTATAGTGCCTACCTAAAGTGGGAGGTCACCATGGAAAAACACTTTGAGAGAACTATGGTTTATGGACCCGCAAGAGTCCGCGTTGCCATGGGGCAATTTCGGGGTCAAGCCAAGGAAAAATGGAGGAACATAGTGGGCTTAAGGGACGTTAGGAAACAAGAACATATTTCCTCATGGGATGATATGAAGAAAGAACTTAGAAAAATCTACATCCCCAAATATTCCCACCCCTTCTACTCAAACACCCCTAGCCCGAGGTGCACTACCACTCCTCCATCCCCACCCGACCAACTTGATACCACTTTTAGGCCTCCTCCCCCACCACTCCCAACAAATCACTTCTCAACCATCATAACTACACTTCGCGACCAAGTCCTCTCCCTTAAAGCCCAAATAAACCAAGCATCCACCTCTCCACCAAATCCCCTAAGGGTCCCCACACTCCAACCAAAACCCCCTTCCGCAAACCTCACTATCCAAACTTAATTGGCCCCCACTTCCCCCCCTCCACAACTGATCGATCCCAAGGGGAAGAGACCCCTAACTGACACGGTTTCCCCAATAAGGACCACCATTCAAACCCAAGTGGACCCCGTGTCCATCCCTCCACCTAGACCCACGACAGCTACCACCACCCAACCCACAATCCCTCACCAAACCCATACCCCACATCTCCCCTTGGTCCCCACCACTACCCCTCCATCGTCCACTAAAAAGGGTACACCCCCCAAAATCCATCAACCCAAATCTTGTCACCCAACCCACCTTCCACTTCCAACCCCAATCCTACCCCAACCTAGGCCTCCACTACTTCCACTCCCAAACCCCACTCTACCAATCCCAATCCAAGTTTCCCTTTACCCTCCACCCCGGGAGCACCACACACCAACCCTCATCACCCCAAAAGACCCCCTCACCTCCTTGGTAGAAGAACTCATACCCGATCCAATAGTTGTGAGCACTCCAAGCCCACCCCCCACCTTGGAGGAAACCCAAGTCCAAGTTGAAGAAGAAACCTCACACGATGGTCTTTACCTTACACCACCCTCTCTAGTTGGGGCGGAGTTTATCTTAGGAGAACTCATTGTTAGTTGGCTAAAGGAGAGCCCAATTAGAGAGATCTCAGCCCATGTTTTCCCTCCCATAGAACAAGACCTTCCCATAGTGCCCTTCTTCTCCTATCACACCACAATCCAAGCATCCTATCAAGTGGAAACCTTAGAGGACCTTCTCAAGGGCATGGCATGGCAATTAGAGATGACGAGCATGTTGACCCCTATGGTCGAACAACCTAGGAGCCTTAGCCTCCTACACCTATGCATAGGGTCTATCACCTCGGTTTGCACCATTGGTTGCTACACTAGCGACCTCCTTCTATTCCTCCCTACACCCGGTGAGCCCAACCTTCTCCTCGATTTAGAGCTTCTTATCTCGGGTAGAAAGCCAAGCCCTCCACTCATGGCCGACCCACTTGCCAAGAACATTGGCCCAACTATCATGGAGAAGGATGACTTAGCATCTTTTGAGGATCTTGAGGACATGGAGTTCCTCCCCCTAGGTAACCCATTATATGATTCATATGATCCATTCCAATGGGAGTCAAGAGACTCGTGTGACATAAACACTTTATCCACCACCCACCTTTCCCTACACTAACTCACCTTGTTTGACCCAATTCACTCCATCTTAGACCCGGGTTACACCTTGGGAGCCATGACCTTGGGCCACATATCCCTAGGTAATGAGGTTGTGCTCCACCCCATGATGACCACCTTCTTAGATCCATTCGACCCTTTCCAATGGGAGTTCAAAGGTTGTCCCACACCTATACACATGGAAGTCACCCATAGGAAAAACATGCATGTGTCTAGCCTTACCATACCACTTGGCATGAACACTATGTTGGGTCCATTCATTCATATCACCCACATGTCAAGTAGAAAGCATGAGTGGTCCATATTCGGATGTATTGGTCCACCCTCATTCATCATGGGTCTTAAGTATGTCAAAAGCATCTACGGATGTCCGGGTCCCCCGACATTCATCACCACTTTGCATGATAGGTTCACATATGGTTGCCCCGGCCCACCTAGGCCCACCAAAGTCTACATGATAGCATTGCATGATAAGTCCACATATGGTTGCCCCGGCCCACCAAGGATCATCAACGTCCATATGGCATCATGGCATGATAGGTCCATCTATGGTTGTCCAGGTCCACCCATAACCACTAAAAGGACAGCATTCACAAAATTGCATGATAACCTTGCAAGCGCATCAACAAGAGTCATGAAATCTACAAAAGGCCGACCGACTCAATGGCGTCACCAAGAAATCCAAATGGGTGATTCCAGGATGGTGAGGAATGAGAGGCTCTCACATAGAGGCAACTCAAGATTGAGGTTTTGTGGGATCAGCCCCTTCCAGGTTTTGAGGTGCATTAGCCCCACTACTAAGTTAGGCCTCCTCAAGGGATATGGAGTTAACTTCAGTTTCAATGTGGAAAGCCTTGTACCACACAAGGGACCCACGGTGGCACCAAGTGAGAATTTCAAGCCTCCTTCCTCCCTTGAGAGAGCACCCACCCTCCCCATGTGAGCACCATCAGCCCAGAGAGCCCGACGTAAGCAACTTGAGAGAATATTGGATGAACAGGTAATCATCACTCGGAGCTCGGGAGCGACCGTGGCAACCTCTGCTTCCTGCTGTTGGGAACCTGAAGCTGTCAGATCCGAGGGTCTGCCACCCTGTTCAAGCCCCTACCCCGACCAGCAGCGGTGCCCAAAGAAATTTACAAAATTCAAGCATCATTCAGATCCAGCTACGAAGAATCTCCAAGTGGTTTCATCTGCAACAAAATTCAGGGCTGAACACAGCGTCCAAATACCTGACGGTCTGTCCTAAGACATAATCAGCGGGGAGATTCGGCTTCGACTTCCCTCTCTTCACTTCTAGCTCGAATTCCCCTCCCCGCTTGGCCGGTTGAAGGCCCCTCCCTGTGTGGAGGTCGTATTGAGTGTATTCATTGGGTTCCCTTCCCCGAGATCCCCCCCCTTGCATGGGGGTAGTTCATGTATTATTTACACTCATAGGTTTGAAGCTTCATCGATGCGGCGTGCGGGTGCTTCTCCTCGCCTCCCCGCTCGCCCCCATCTCCAACCGGAGTCGGTTTCTTCAAACCGGCTAGGTGAGAACTCATCCCTTGCTCTCAATTATTCTTGTTCATTTAATATTCTCCAATTGCACCGTCGGTAAGGAAGAGAGCGCCCGATCTTAAGGCTCCACCGCACTTGTGCGACCCCCGTGGGTGTGAGTGAGTGATCCGCGTCCCTCGGCCAGGGCTAACACATTGAGTTGAATATCCGCACCTCAAGGGGAGGTTTGACTTAGACTTTTCTGGCCCTCTACTAGCAAGGGGCTTGTCCCATTTCCTCGACTCGGCATCCCCGATTTACCCCCGGGTTAAGTGTGTGCGCCATACGAAGGTCCACTTGCGTAGGCTTCATAGCCTTATGGTTGTGCTTGTTAAATTAGGTCCGAGGTTGTGTCACATCACTTAAGCATCAGAGGGTTTTCCCCAGGGACTCATCCCTGGGCCCCCTGATCTGTTTCCCTTTCTTGCAGTTCACTATCCAGTGATCCACTGCCCGCTCAGGACCAGCGCGAGATCTTGCCTCTTCAGCTTTTTTTGCCCAAACTCGGAGTCGGGACTGTCCTATTTATTGCGGCCCTTCTGGGACCATTTCTGTCAATATGCGGTCCAGTCATGACCGCCATACCGATTAAACGGCCCTCCTGTGACCGCATTCAACCGGCTATGCGTCGACCTTAGTTTGGACTCAGTGCTGTATGCGGTCGTTAGTAGACCATTTACCTCTTTAAGCGACCCAGCTAGGACCGTCTAGTCCTGATTGCGGCCCATAATAGACCGTTTTCACCCTTTTCACTTTGGGCCTGGACCCTTTAGGCCTGGCTAACTTTTTACGGTCCAGCCTAGATCATTTTCTCACCTAGGCGGCCTGATCATGACCGCTTATATCCAGAACTGATTTTCATGTGTTTCTTGCTTGTACTCTACTCCTAAATCTCTTGACTTCTCAGTCAATCATTGAAATACCACTTGAACTTAGTTGGTAAGTTACATAGCTTAACCTTGAAATTCTGGCCGATTCTAAATGAATGTCTAAGATGGTTACATGAGATCTTGGATCCACCAAATCAATGCCAACGCATCATAAGGGCCCGGTCTGGTCCTGGGAGGAGCACCCAAAAAGTACTAGTGCCCCGGGGAGTTGTAATGACATGGTGAGGCATTGCACCGAGTGCATGACTAGTGTGATATCTATGACATTCATCCACTCATTTATTCTTGAAATTCCCACATGGAATTACTTCTACTTGACTTGCTTGTTTGTTTACTGGATCGGCCAAGTACATGGATATTATATATTTCAGTTTTATTTTTATTCCATTCCTGCTTATGTTAGTTGTTTATCACCACTTATTATATTCGCTTGACATTAAATTAAATTGTTAATTACTTAAACCATGCCTGCTATTACCTACTGAGCGTTCGCTCACCCAGGTTTTCCCCAATTTCAGGTAGCTCCGAGGAGGATATGCAAACAGATGGGGATGGGCAAGAGTAAAGCCCTGGAGTGGACCCTGATAGGCGTGAACCTTGCTGATGTCTTAGTTAGTCGTTGGAGTGGTCATGAAGTTGTTTTAATGAGTCGTTGTATGTTGTTAGTCCAGTTGTTCAAATTCGAGTTGTAATCTTCTCTTCGTCTGTTAATTGAGTCGTTATGTAAAAATGATTTGGAGGCCGGAACTTCTTATTTACTATCCTTATGAAGAAGTTGGTGTTTTTCTTTGAAGCTATTGTTTCTTTATTACAGTTGTGCCCTTTTAATCCCGTTATTGCTCTATTTGTCATGAATGAATATAACTACCATGTTCCGATATTCCGCATCGGGGCGTGACACTATCCCTTAGTTAGAAGAGTCTAGAATGCAATAGGGTTGATTACAAGTCCTAATTAGGACTCTAGGTTCGTTCTAAACTCCAAATCCCTAGCTAACCATATAAATAGATTTCAAGTTTCACATGTGCGACCCTTACTTTTGGCTCACGTGGAACTAAGGTAAGGAAGTATTATTTCAGGTAGGTTCTTTAGAATATTTTCTTCATAATAGTAAGGTCGAACTACCCTCGAAATTTCATCTTAGGAGATCAAGCCATCAGGAAGATTGAAGCTCACAAAGTCGTTGGTTCAGTGCAAGCAAACCAGGAACTTGTGCAACGGACCCATATTGATCAGTAAATTAGAAGCCCTAAACGAGGTAGTTGGAAGTTGGTTCTTTAGACTTAATTGTTCACCTTAGTAATCTCTATCTACCATCCAAATTTTGTGGTATTAGGTGATGAGGATCAGAAGTTAGAAGGTCACAAAGTTGCTGGTTCGATTCTAAACGACTAGAAACTAGGGTCAACTTCTAGCCCTAAATTTGAAGTTTAGAGCTCTGTCCAGAGGTAGGTTATCTCATGAATGACTTAAACTTGATGTTAGGAATAAAAGTCCTTAATTTCCAGTCGTTTTCATACATCGTACGTGGAGTATTTTATGTTTTATTGAGACTGCACATTAAGTTCATTTCCCATGCATACACCTAGCCCTAATAAAATAAAAATAGAAATTTCTTATTTATTTCTAAACAACCTATGCATGTTCATGGCCTAATTACCTTCTAACACGACTTATTTATGTGGTTACATCATTTTCCATGCATAACATGACCTAGGTTAGCATTTTATTTTACTATTTTATAGCTTCTGTCTCTAAACAGAAGGCGGCCATAACGGGACCGCAAGGACCCCTAGCGGTCTAATAGATGACCGTCTGTATACCTTTCCTGTAGCCTATCGCAAGACCGTCTGGGACACTATGCGGCTAGACCCTAACTGTTATTTGGTTCTGTGAACCAATCCGAGCCTAGTTGAATTTTACATATTAGAAACCCTATAATTATGTTATTTTTCACTAAAAATTATGTTTATTTTCCTGTTAAACACCTTGTTTCAACATGAGCATGTCTTAGAACCTTATTTTTTATTATTTTAAAATTTCATGCCAAATGTTATAATTTTATAATTAAATGATTTTCTATGATATGGACATGATTTATGAGGTGTTAATATCATGATTTTTGTCCGTATGTTTCACCGTTTCACTCTCATCTCTTGAGTCATTTTCATAAGTACATGACACGTATTCTGATACGGAGTCATTTGATACACTTGGAACATTAAGCACACAATCTTATACTTATGACCCTCTCCATTGGATATTCCTTCCACCAGACTAGGTGATCTTGTTTCAAGGCCTTCATAAGACTCTGCGAGCCTGAGATTCCCACTAGGACGCCGAGCTGGTTGTACCATAAAAACTTAAATTATCTAGAAAGCACTCGCACTACCAGTGTTTTTCTGAGTTCTGGTTAAAAACAATCCTCAGACGACCGCTAAGCCTTGTCTAGCGGTTGGTCCGACACCGCTTTTTATCCACAAACGGTCCAATAAACGACCGCTTTATCCTTGACTCTGTCTAACCCGTGGTTTGACCTTTGGGTTGGGTTTTCCAAGTTCCTAGATGGTCTAATGATCGCTTGGAACTTAAAACTTGTAAAATAAGATATTAATAACTTATGGAAAGTAAAGAATATGCCGTTATGCTGTCGAATTTTCTTCATGGCATAACCTACTTCTAACTCAAATCTTTGAAATCTCATGTTCTTAATTGAAGCATTCTTACCTTGATATTATTATCATGAAACTATCATTGGACTTGTTATATTATTGGCCACACTTTATTGTTATATCTCGTGGAAGTAGCTGGATTTATAACTTGAAGATGCAAGATCGAGCACGGATTGTGTCCAAGGGCTCCATGCTAGTCCCCTCGACTGATTGTCGGAAACATGCTATAAACCATGGGGTACGATGATACTGGCGTCGCATTGCGCTGGGAGTACTTTCTTTTATAAATGAGTGAAATCCACAATGCTCATTATGGAAATTACATGTTTGTTAATGACTTTCTAGTGCATAGCCTTTACAAGGTTGTGTAAGTACTTTCTAATTACATGCTCGTACATTCTTGTTCTTGAAAGGCCAAACTTGAAATCTTGACCAATCATAATATTGTTCTCACATATCATATCTCTATAGTTCTTGTCTCTTGTTACTTTGGGTTACACCGTGTGTTCTATTACATTACTGTTATTTAGAGCAAAAATGTTAATCATTTAAACATATGCCTTCATGTTGATATGAAGATACATACTAGGCATATGTGCTCATTCCCTACTTGTCTAATCTTTTTCAGAAAATTCTAGTAGGTCGGATTCAGGCTATTCAAGTGATGGATCCGGGAGTGATTAAAGATCGAGAGAAGACCTAGTAGAGTCTTAAGTCCAGTCGGGTCTATGTATTTTTCATTTTTTTTTAGTCTAGTAAATTGAGTCAAATACCCTTGTAATTTGATTATCATTATCAATAAAAGTTAGATTTTTGTTCAAATATAGTGCATTCATTTCTTATGTGTGAATGTGTTAGCGCTCTGATTGTATTGCTCGCTTGAGACGTACTAGCCGACTGTTCACGTTCCCGATTGTTTCTGCTGCATAATCTCGGGACGTGACAGAGACGGGGATTTCCACCAAGAAAAACACATTCAGCTCCAGACCTTGGAAAAGAGAAGCAGACTTGCTGTTAAGAGAGAAAGTCATCGCCAAGTTCCGGCCGCCGTCCGAGCACCCTTATTGCCCAGCGAGAACTCTCTGAGCACCCACTGGTCACTGCGAGAACCTCCCCGAAAGGTAATATGTCCCTCCATGCTTTCTTCGCCACCCTTCAACTCTCTCTCTAACACTCTCCTTCCTGCTTCCACATCTCCCAAGTATTGACTTAAGCATCAAAGGATTGTCCCCTGGGGTAATGCCCGAGATTCCTTCTGACGCCCTTCCTTCCTAGTGTTCGCAGGCTTCCACGAGTGTCGGGCAGTCTTCCCCAACAAATAAATATAAAAGTGTGGTATGAGGGCTAGGAATCAGTTTTCCACCTCTACAATTACCACTCAGAGAAACTTCAAAATTTGAACAAACTCGTCACGCGCTGTTAAGGATCGTCATACATTGCTTTCATGGTACCTTTATTCCTGAGGGAGATTATTGCATAACAACACATGAGGAAGAAGAGATAGAGAGGGGGAGGGGAGGGATATTTAATGGGTGGCCGCCGGGGTTGGGGCCGTGGGGGACAAGGCGCAGACTTTGCTCAAACTCATCGAAGTCATGCTCGTCATGCAGTGGGTCTTTGATCCGGGTATATAGAACATGACGCTGACTCCCGAACCCTTCGTAGGTCTTGGTCGGATGGCCGACCAGATCGTCCTATGAAGAACTTGGGATCGTGCCCGCATGAGCCCCGGCAGACCCTGCAGGTGCCTCTCCTCGTCCTTGTCAGCCATCCTCACAAGGGGGTCTCTGGACGCCAAGGCTCCGACGACCGATAGTGCCAGCAGAAGCAAGAGGCGCGCCTAACATGGAAATAGGATCAGCACTCCCTTGAAATCGAGTAAAATACCCCGTAAGACAGGCCAAACATCTCCATTGTATCTTTCAGGATTTGCATGGTAAATGCAATAGGATCTGCATTCCCTTGAAATTGAGTAAAAAAATACTCCAAATTATAATGGCACCTCTTGCGATGGGTAAGACGATCGACAGGCCAAAGATCTCGTATCTGTATTTACAAATTCAAGAGCTAGTATGTATACTTTGAATCTTCGCAGGTATTAAAGACGTTGACAATCAATATTTGTACACTACATCAGGAGATATAGTGTAGTCTCTTCCTCTCTTACACTTGCGATCGATCTTGGGAGAAACCTCATCACTATTCATCCTCACAGAGGTGCAATCTTGAACAGGTATAACTTAGATCTCAACTAAATCTAACTGATCAAATGCAACTTATTTGGGATACTGGAGTTAAACAAATTAAGTTGAATCGAGGTTGAGTTTCATAGGAAACCCAAAAATGAATTTGGGTTGGTCCAATTTAATCAGCCACTCAAATCTAATCGAACTTACTTTCAGCATAAATATGATCGAAGGCAAATTTTAAGTATCAAATATGCAAAAACATTCTGGATTATAGTATGTACCCCTATAATATAAATAATAATACACACAAGTCTTAATCTCCAGGGGTCACTTTGGTAACGGGTTAGGTTCGGGGCGGGTGACTTACCCGGGGTAGTCCACCCGACCCCTAACCCTAACGTGGGTGGATTTACTCATTCCATCTTACTCATTCCATCTATTTGCTAGGAATGAGTTAATCCACTTTAACCCTATCCGACCCGAGTTAAGAAAAAAATATCAAACAAGGATTAACCCACCCGACCCCGGTTAACTCACCCTAACTCAACTTAACCCGTTACCAAAATGACCCCAAAAGAATGCCAGGTCTCCAGCATCTCCCCCAAGGGAGTCCACAGACTGATTCCATTATTATGAAACTTTAAATAGTTTGCAGTACATTTCATATTTTGTTATTTATATTATGTTTCATCTATACCTTTGAAATATTTCATACATCATTATTAGGCACTTGTTATTATTTTATTGCAAATGAAGCACGAGACACAGATGCAAAAAAAAAACTCTCTACTATTTTTTGTTATTAGTGAAGTTGAGTCGGCCCGATCCGGCCCAGATTCATTAAACATGAATTCGGATTGAACCCTGTGCACGAATGTGTTGAATCTAACTGAGGTTAGATCGAATTTGGGCCAGTTATTGAGTTTGGATTGACCCAATCTAATCCCAACCCTACCCAAGCTGCCCAACTTACACCCCGCATCCCCCCAGCCCATCATCTACTCGACAATTCTTATGCGGTCACATAGAAAAAAAAGAATAATAATCCACTGCCCGAGACATGGAATTGATATTTTATCTTGTAGGGTCGATCGATGTAACTAAATTGAAAAACTAACCAAATTATTCATTTTCTGCCAGAGCTTCATGTCAACTAAAAACTGGTAGAAGCAAAAGACACCTTTTCAAATTTCAATTATATATATAGGAAGCTCTAGGGTTGGAGGCCAGGTAACATTAGGGGGAAAGAAGGCCTAGATGGGGAAACTCTAGATGTAGGAGGGCATATCAGAAGTCATATCAGGATTATGTTTACACCTATGTTCAATTAGTCAAGTCAAGATTTACTCTGACCTAGGAGGACCCTGAGTGGGTTGACTAGTTGTGGATGCACTTTTCAACACGTCTATTTGTTTGTTCGTTTGGTGCGCTTATTTGTCAATTTAGTGCGTGAGCATGCCAGTCACAAAGTGACGATTTATTCAGACTCCGAAGAAACCACTGATGCACACCGTCTGACTAACCAGACGAAAGTGAGTGTCATGTCGGGATCATAACTAACCGTGCCATAATAAAGGGCCCCATGGCTTGAATAATTATGCTAGTTGCATGAGTAAATAAGAATGGTGATGGGAATTCAAGTCAGCTTATGAATATATATATATATACATGCACATTTACTAAATCAGCGGAACGGTTTAGCTCACTGTTGGCCGTGTATTGGCCCTTTAGTATTGGGGTGATAACCCGGCTCAAGAACGCACGGGATGAACATGGAATATATGCCAATGTTTGCCATGAACATGGCACACTTAATGCTGGATCTAATGAAGGATGGGATCGATTCCCAAGTGGGGGAGTGAACCCAATTCGACAGTTTGTTAGCCCGTGGCAGCGCGTGACCGTGGCCCATGATGGGGAAAGCTGTCACGCCCCGAGCGCGGAAGGAACCCGGGAGAACGTGACAAGTTTATATCAATCATGTCAATCAGAGCAAGTAGAATTTCTACATCACAACATAGTGCGCAATAAGACGAGAATTTTAAAACTTAACCATATACTGATACCATCGATAACAACTTAACCATTAAACAAAGTCACATAACTCCAAGACGATACAATTCTCATCAGGCCCACAAGCCTTAAATGTAACAACTCTTGACATAACAAAATATCTAACGACAAGCCTCCAAGGAATAAACTAAAGATGACTCGACATGATAAGGTGAAGCAGCATGGCGCTTGCAGATTTTACGCTCGTCACTCTTGCTCCTGCCCATCCGAGTCTGAGTCAGGGTCCATATTACCTGAAAGGTTTGGGGAAAAGAACTTGGTGAGCGAACGCTCAGTAGGAATTATATCTCAAGAACTAGCAATTGGTTTAAGTAATTACTTCTTCCAAATGAAAATGCAAGTCTAGCATGTAAAACATTTAAAATAGGACGATACGGAATTGAATATGATAACGAGAGGAAATAACATGTACTGTTGATCCAAGATAAGGAATTTCAAGTATTCAAGATTTTAAGTATTTGAACAAGTACCGAGTATATCAATAAAGTTTTTCATGTCATGAGATAATGGTTATTAACAAGCAAGTACTTTGCCAATTCCGGGCCACGCAAATCATGTTAAGTCAATCAAGTTAAGCACGAGAGAGAGAGATAGTGGAGTGTCGTAGATTCAAGCAAGTACTTCGGTGCAATGCCACACCGTGATCAATATAACTCCCATGGGCACAAGTACTTTCGGGTGCTCCTCCCAGGACCAGATCGGGCCCTATATGCGCGGACATTGTTACATGTAATATCTAGACAACCACTTTAGTGATAGCCATGGATTTCCAAGAACAAACTCATGTAGGATATCAAGGTAGATTCGTGGATAGGTTCCACGGAATTCAAGGAAGAACATTAGATGGTCAATGATAAAACCAATGAGAACCATGACATGTCGATAACCTGGGTAGAATCGGTACCTTAACTAGGTAGCCGAGATAACTTGAGTGGATGACTAAACCTGTCACCAATCAAGGGACATGAATCAAGTTGAGCGATTTACCCCATCTATAAGGGACTCAATCCAAGACATCGCCTAGTGGAATATCATCATTCCACTGGCTAGGATTCTTCTCTCACGGACCAAGATGGCACCATGAGAGGGCCGGTTTACCCCAAGATGTGGCAATCAAAAGGTACAAAGTGTTTAAGGTACAACCAGCTCAGTCGGCCTTGAGGGAATCCAAGGCTACGAGGAGACTTACGGAGGTCCCAATGACTAACTCGCCAGTCCAAAGGAACGGAATGACCAATAGAGGGCTTGTATGTCACCGAGAGTTAGTGGGTAATGCGACAAATCATCGTGAAACATGGGACTATACTCACGGAATGGAATATAGTGCCGATATATATATATATATATATATATATATATAAAACCCTCGGTTCACAGAAAAACAGTGGAAAAATAATTTATACAGGAAATTAGCGACTTAACCTAATTCACTATTTAATGAATTAACGCCCTTCACTGGGTGGTTTATTTTCAATTTGACGACTTCAGGAACAGTCATCCATTATAATTTTTTATTTTTATGATATTTTCTTAATTCTATATTTTTGATAAAACGCGCCTTATCCAGGGGCGTCACTTTCAGAAAAGACGACCTACTGGAGGTCGTTAATTATCTTTGGTTTCCAGGAATATGAACAGTAAATGTTTTCATGATAAATAATTTGCAGGAACCACATATATGAACTGGACAAGAAAAATAGAAGGATTCAAGGTATATGATCATGCATTAGATTTAACTACAGGTTTCATAGATATTAAATTTCAAACGTGCATATTTATCAATTTCTTAAAATTGACGACTCTTACTTCGGGCGTCAGTTCATGAATTAGCGCCCTGACTTGGGTCGCCTGCCAGAACTTCACAGAAAACCTCTAAAACTCAGTGAAACTATATGCATGGATTAATTTATGTTAACAGCATGATTATATAATAAGTTGGGCTACAATTCTTGAGAAAACCTACCTCTTATTGAAGATTAAACGGCGAAAATGATACTCTGTTTAAAATAGAGTATGTCGTCTGCTTGCAGGATGAAGATGGAGGAAGATGATGGAGGCTCCCACGTCCGCCAACAAGATGAAGAAGAGGAAGAATGAGAGGACGCTCTCCTTCTTGCTCAGCAGGATGAAGAACGGGGGAAGAAGCTTCACACTTCACGCGTCCGACCGGCAGGGAGAAGGAGGAAGAAGCTTTCTGTAACCATAGCAGGATGAAGATAGGATGCAGAGTGTTGCAGGATGTAGCAGGACCTCCTTCGAAGCAGCAGTTACTTAGAAAAATCAGCCCGTTCGAGGGGGTGTGGTATTTATAAGACTCTCAACGATCTAGAGGGTTCTATTGTTGGATTATGGAAGGGTTTTACGATCAAGATTGGTAAGTTTTTAAACCTACTATGCATGGTCCTCACCCTTCCAGGATAGCAGCCGCATGCTCCCATTTACATAGGGAGAACCCTAATACAGGCCATGCAGCGAACGAGCATGCCTTAATTTAATTCCCAGGGAAAAAGACGTCTGAGATTGGGGCGCCTTAACAGGGGGCATGTTTTCATTAAATAACGCCTTCACAAAGGGCGTCTTTTACGTTTCTATATTTTGGTCGCTCTATTCCCAATTTCCTTGGTAAGAATTGACGACCGTTTTGATGGGCGTCAAAAAAAGAATTAACGCCCATGATAAGGGCGTTATTACTTTAATTAGCGCCTTAAGGAAGGGCATTATTTTATTTTGGCCCATTAGTTATACATACTTTAGGTGTAAAGCCCATTTATCGGTTTAAGCTATTTCTACCAATCGAATCTTTTTGTTTTAATTTAGAATCTATTTTATTCTCTTTAAAATTTCCAGGGGTGCTACACCCTCTCCCACTTAAAAGAATTTGGTCCCCAAATTCAATTGCGTGAAATGGAGACATGGAGGGTATAGAGTACTTACGGTTTAGAACAATTCCGGATATCTCCTTCGCATAGATTCCTCAGTTTCCCATGTAGCTTCTTGCTCCAAGCATTTGTTCCACTGCACTTTTACCATGGGAATGGTCTTGTTTCTTAAGACTCGGACCTCTCGATCAAGAATCTTCATTGGTTTTTGTTCATAGGTGAGGTCCCTTTGAATCACTAAGTTACTATGATCAATGACGTGGAAAGGGTCGTGTACATATTTCTTCAGCATGGAAATGTGGAACACATTGTGCACTTCCGATAGTTGAGGAGGTAAAGAAAGACGATAGGCTACTTTGCCAACTCTTTCCAATATTACGAATGTTCCAATGAATCTTGGTGTAAGCTTGCCTTTTACTCCGAACCTTCTTATTTCTCGACCGGGTGAGACCTTGAGGTAAACATGGTCTCCAACTTGGAACTCTAGTTCCCTTCTTCTATTATCTGCATAAGATTTCTGCCTGGATTGTGCTACTTTGAGTCTCTCACGGATAAGTTCAACCTTTTCTGTTGTGTTTCTTACCATATCAGGCCCTAGTAGTTGCTTCTCGCCAACTTCATCCCAGCATATAGGAGATCGGCAACTCCTGCCGTATAAGGCTTCAAATGGAGCCATCTGTATACTGGCTTGATAACTATTGTTGTATGCAAACTCGGCTAGGGGAAAATGATCATGTCAACCTCCGCCAAAGTCAATAATGCAAGCTCGTAGCATGTCTTCAACTATTTGGTTTATTCTCTCGGTCTGAACGTCGGTCTGGGGATGAAAAGCAGTACTGTAGTTGAGTTTTGTATCCAAAGAGTGTTGTAGACCCTTCCAGAAATGAGAAGTGAAGCGAGGGTCTCGGTCAGACACGATTGACGTTGGGACTCCATGCAATCTCACGATCTCCTTAATAATTAATGCGGCCAAAACATCAACCGACCATCGATTTTTAATTGGCAAGAAATGTGCTGACTTGGTCAGTCGGTCGATGATTACCCAAATACCATCATGTCCGCCTTTAGACTTAGGCAATCCCATGATGAAATCCATACCAATTCCTTCCCATTTCCATTTAGGAATATCCAGGGGGTGTAACTTTCCGGCGGGTCTTTGATGTTCCGCTTTCACTTGTTGGCACGTGAGACAGCGAGATACAAAGTCCGCTACCTCCCTCTTCATGTTCGGCCACCAAAAGTCCTTTTTAAGTCTTTGTACATCTTAGTTGCTCCAGGATGAATGGTATACCTAGAGCGGTGAGCTTCATCTAGAATCTTCCTTTTCAACTCAGGACAGTTCGGGACACATGTCCTTTCCTGAAACATTAGTCTTCCGTCAACTACCAGCTTGAATTCGGTCCTTTGATCTAGTTTCTCCCTGATTTCAATCATTCTAGGATCTTCATCTTGTAACTTTTTGATTTCGGATAGCAAGTCCGGATGCACACTCATGTGAGAGAGAGTAATACACCCGTCTTTCTGGTCCGTGCTTATATTTAATCTGGAGAATTCCTCCAATAATTTCCATTCCCGTATCATACAGCTGGCCATAAGGGCTCTCGGCTTCCGACTCAAGGCATCGGCTACCGAATTCCCTTTTCTGGGGTGATACTGAATAGTGAAATCAAAATCTTTTAAAAATTCCAGCCATCGACGTTGCCTCATATTAAGTTCCTTATGAGAGAATAGGTATTTGAGGCTTTTATGATCGGAGAATACTGTGAATTGTTCTCCGTAGAGATAGTGTCTCCAGATCTTTAGGGCAAATACCACCGCGGCCAACTCCAAGTCATGCACCGGGTAGTTTTCCTCATGTTTCTTTAACTGCCTAGAAGGGTATGCAATAACTCTTCCCTGTTGCATTAATACACAACCGAGGCCAATGCCAGAAGCATCGGTATATACCTCGTACTTCTCCCCTTCAATAGGAAGGGCCAAGACCGGAGCAGTGGTCAAACGGTCCTTCAATGTTTGGAAGCTTTGTTCACATTCCTCATTCCACTCATACGGCACTTCCTTGCGGGTCAGCCTGGTGAGTGGTACTGCAATCTTTGAGAAGTTTTTAATAAAACGCCGGTAATAACCAACAAGACCAAGGAAACTCCTGATTTCTGTTGTATTTGTCGGTTGTTCACAGTTCTTTACTGCCTCTACCTTTGCGGGGTCTACTAAGATTCCATCCTTTGAAATTACGTGTCCTAAGAAAGACACTTCTTCCAGCCAAAACTCACATTTGCTAAATTTTGCATATAATTGATTGTCCCTCAATATTTGTAGTGCTATCCTCAAGTGCACTTCATGCTCCTCTTTAGACTTTGAATATATCAGGATATCATCGATAAAAACCACAATAAATTTGTCCAGATGCGGTCTAAAGATGCTATTCATAAGCTGCATAAAAGCTACAGGGGCATTTGTTAGTCCAAAAGGCATAACAGTAAATTCATAATGCCCGTACCTGCTTCGAAATGCACTTTTATGATTATCCTCGTCCTTGATCCTCAATTGGTGATAACCCGATCGAAGATCAAATTTTGAGAAATACTTTGCTCCCGAAATCTGATCGAAGAGTTCATCAATCCTCGGCAGTGGGTATTTATTTTTGATAGTGAGGTGGTTCAGCTGTCGATAATCGATGCACAACCTCAATGATCTATCCTTCTTCTTGACGAACAGCACTGGTGCTCCCCATGGGGAAGTACTTGGTCTGATAAATCCTTTCTTCAATAGTTCTATAAGCTGCTCCTTCAACTCCTTCAATTCTGCGGGGGACATCCTGTAGGGTGCTTTGGAAATAGGTCCGGCACCCGGAACAAGATCTATAGTGAATGAGACTTCTCTCTCTGGTGGTAGACCAGGTAAGTCCTCAGGGAAAACATTGGGAAACTCCCGAACCACTTGAATGTCTTCCAGTCTAGCTACCTTAGCCTCTGTGGCAGTTAAAAATGCTAAGAATGCCTCGCATCCTTTGTTGATAAGTTTATGGGCTCGAAGAGCAGAGATGACTGGTGATCTCTTCCGGGGAGTAATGTAAGTTAACTCCGGGAAATCCACAAAAGTTACTTTTCCATTTCGGCAGTCTACAGTTGCCCGATGGGTGGATAGCCAATCGGCTCCTAAAATTACATCATACTCCTTCAAGTCTAAGCATATTAAATCTGCAGGTAAGTTGTGGCCCTTAACTATAACCTTGCAGTTCGGGTTATGGAAGGTGACATCAGACTCATTCCCTAACGAGGTAGAAATCACTAAGTTTATCCATTCAGGTTCCTTAGAGAATGAAGCAGCAAATTTCTTTGAAACAAAAGAATGTGTGGCGCTAGTATCAAACAATACTTGAGCAGACTTAGAGCAGATAGACAAAATACCTTCCACCAACCCACCCTCGGTTGGTTCCGTCTCCTGGAGAGCTTGTAAACGTCCTTGCTTCTTTGCCGAACGCTTTTCTTCCTTTGTCTCCGGATCACTCTGCTCATTCATCATTGGACAGTCGGGAATACGGTGTTCTTTACTCCCACAACGAAGGCACGCTCCGAGCCTTCTCCAGCACTCCGCAGCCTGGTGACCCGGCTTGTCGCAATATTTACAATTCTCCTTTGGCGGTGCCGTGATGGAGAAAGGTTTGTTATTGGCCTTCTTGAATTTCTTTTCCTTGGAGGGTTCACCTCCATTATTGGTCCGCTTCTTGAAAGACGGTTTAAAAGTGTTAGGGCTTGTAACATTCTCCCTTTTATCCTTACCATGAATTTTGTCAGACAGTTCCGTGGCGTCTTCTAGCAACTGGGTACGATGCACCATCTCTGAGTACACTTGAATATCCAAGGGAGCGAGCTGGGTGATATATTGGGGTTGTAACCCATTCAAGAACATTCTTGCCTTCATCTTTTCAGTGCAAACCAAATGTGGTGCATATCTAGATAACCGGGAGAACTGGGCTTCATAGTCAACTACCGACAGGGATCGTTGCTTTAAGGCAGCAAATTCCGCGGCCTTTTTCTCCTGAACACGGTTTGAGAAGTATTTGCTATTGAAGTGCTCGACAAATTCGGCCCACGTGACATGATTTTCAAGCAAGGTGGCCTCGACGGACTCCCACCAAGCACGGGCGTCCCGTTCCAGTTGGAACGTAGCCAGAAGCACCTTTTCACCATCCGTGCATTGCATGACGCGGAAAATCCGCTCGATCTCTTTTATCCAGTTCTCTGCATCCTCGGGATTTGATGAACCTGAGAATCTCGGAGGGTTGAGATTCCTAAAACTTCGATGGAGGTCGCCGGCTCCATGGTGTGCCCCACCTTGGGCCACTTGTTGTAAGGCCTGGGTCAAGCCATGAACAGTTCGTTGCATCTCACGCCGTTGTGCGCGTTCAGCAGCCATAGTCCTACAAGGAGTTAATCTTCATTAGTTTCATGTTGGAATTTGTAGTTGGAAGCCCTACAAGGACTTATACCCACGGCACTACCCGTCCTCACCGTTTTAGGGATAGACCTATCCTTGGACTTGGGTTTCCTAGGAATTGAAATCCTAGGCTCTGATACCACAAAGACTGTCACGCCCCGAGCGCGGAAGGAACCCGGGAGAACGTGATAAGTTTATATCAATCATGTCAATCAGAGCAAGTAGAATTTCTACATCACAACAGAGTGCGCAATAAGATGAGAATTTTAAAACTTAACCATATACTGATACCATCGATAACAACTTAACCATTAAACAAAGTCACATAACTCCAAGACGATACAATTCTAATCAGGCCCACAAGCCTTAAACGTAACAACTCTTGACATAACAAAATATCTAACGACAAGCCTCCAAGGAATAAACTAAAGACGACTCGACATGATAAGGTGTAGCAGCATGGCGCTTGCAGATTTTACGCTCGTCACTCTTGCTCCTGCCCATCCGAGTCCGAGTCAGGGTCCGTATTACCTGAAAGGTTTGGGGAAAAGAACTTGGTGAGCGAACGCTCAGTAGGAATTATATCTCAAGAACTAGCAATTGGTTTAAGTAATTACTTCTTCCAAATGAAAATGTAAGTCTAGCATGTAAAACATGTAAAATAGGACGATACGGAATTGAATATGATAACGAGAGGAAATAACATGTACTGTTGATCCAAGATAAGGAATTTCAAGTATTCAAGATTTCAAGTATTTGAACAAGTACCGAGTATATCAATAAAGTTTTTCATGTCATGAGATAATGGTTATTAACAAGCAAGTACTTTGCCCATTCTGGGCCACGCAAGTCATGTTAAGTCAATCAAGTTAAGCACGCGAGAGAGAGATAGTGGAGTGTCGTAGATTCAAGCAAGTACTTCGGTGTAATGTCACACCGTGATCAATATAACTCCCATGGGCACAAGTACTTTCGGGTGCTCCTCCCAGGACCAGATCGGGCCCTATATGCGCGGACATTGTTACATGTAATATCTAGACAACCACTTTAGTGATAGCCATTGATTTTCAAGAACAAACTCATGTAGGATATCAAGGTAGATTCGTGGATAGGTTCCACAGAATTCAAGGAAGAACATTAGATGGTCAATGATAAAACCAATGAGAACCATGACATGTCGATAACCTGGGTAGAATCGGTACCTTAACTAGGTAGCCGAGATAACTTGAGTGGATGACTAAACCTGTCACCAGTCAAGGGACATGAATCAAGTTGAGAGATTGACCCCATCTATAAGGGACTCAATCCAAGACATTGCCTAGTGGAATATCATCATTCCACTGGCTAGGATTCTTCTCTCACGGACCAAGATGGCACCATGAGAGGGCCGGTTTACCCCAAGACGTGGCAATCAAAAGGTACAAAGTGTTTAAGGTACAACCAGCTCAGTCGGCCTTGAGGGAATCCAAGGCTACGAGGAGACTTACGGAGGTCCCAATGACTAACTCGCCAGTCCAAAGGAATGGAATATCCAATGTAGGGCTTGTATGTCACCGAGAGTTAGTGGGTAATGCGACAAATCATCGTGAAACATGGGACTATACTCACGGAATGGAATATAGTGCCGATATATATATATATATATATAAAACCCTCGGTTCACAGAAAAATAGTGGAAAAATAATTTATACAGGAAATTAGCGACTTAACCTAAGTCACTATTTAATGAATTAACGCCCTTCACTGGGTGGTTTATTTTCAATTTAACGACTTCAGGAACAGTCGTGCATTATAATTTTCTATTTTTCTGATATTTTCTTAATTATGTACTTCTGATAAAACGCGCCTTATCTAGGGGCGTCACTTTCAGAAAAGACGACCTACTGGCGGTCGTTAATTCTCTTTGGTTTCCAGGAATATGAATAGTAAAGGTTTTCATGATAAATAATTTGCAGGAACCACATATATGAACTGGACAAGAAAAATAGAATGATTCAAGGTATATGATCATGCATTAGATTTAACTACAGGTTTCATAGATATTAAATTTCAAACGTGCGTATTTATCAATTTCTTAAAATTGACGACTCTTAGTTCGGGCGTCAGTTCATGAATTAGCGCCCTGACTTGGGTCGCCTCTTGCTAGAACTTCACAGAAAACCTCTAAAACTCAGTGAAACTATATGCATGGATTAATTTATGTTAACAGCATGATTATATAATAAGTTGGGCTATAACTCTTGAGAAAACCTACCTCTTGTTGAAGATTAAACGATGAAAATGATACTCTGTTTAAAACAGAGTATGTCGTCTGCTTGCAGGATAGAGATGGAGGAAGATGATGGAGGCTCCCACGTCCGCCAACAAGATGAAGAAGAGGAAGAATGAGAGGACACTCTCCTTCTTGCTCAGCAGGATGAAGAACGGGGGAAGAAGCTTCACACTTCACGCATCCGACCGGTAGGGAGAAGGAGGAAGAAGCTTTCTGTAACCATAGCAGGATGAAGATAGGATGCAGAGTGTTGCAGGATGTAGCAGGACCTCCTTCGAAGCAGCAGTTACTTAGAAAAATCAGCCCGTTCGAGGGGGTGTGGTATTTATAAGACTCTCAACGATCTGGAGGGTTCTATTGTTGGATTATGGAAGGGTTTTACGATCAAGATTGGTAAGTTTTTAAACCTACTATGCATGGTCCTCACCCTTCCAGGATAGCAGCCGCATGGTCCCATTTACATAGGGAGAACCCTAATACAGGCCATGCAGCGAATGAGCATGCCTTAATTTAATTCCCAGGGGAAAAGACGTCTGAGACTGGGGCACCTTAACAGGGGGCGTGTTTTCATTAAATAACGCCTTCACAAAGGGCGTCTTTTACGTTTCTATATTTTAGGCGCTCTATTCCCAATTTCCTTGGTAAGAATTGACGACCGTTTTGATGGGCGTCAAAAAAAGAATTAACGCCCATGATAAGGGCATTATTACTTTAATTAGCACCTTAAGGAAAGGTGTTATTTTATTTTGGCCCATTAGTTATACATACTTTAGGTGTAAAGCCCATTTATCGGTTTAAGCTATTTCTACCAATCGAATCTTTTTTGTTTTAATTTAGAATCTATTTTATTCTCTTTAAAATTTCCAGGGGTGCTACAAAAGCCCACGAGATCCAGGTCCACACTGTGCGAGACTTTAATTTTCCCCCTTTGCACGGGGTTCGGGGCTGCCCAAGATCCAGTGCCATTGGATTTTTAGGGTGGTTTCATTATTTATTCATTTTTTTGTTATCTTCCTTCTTTGTTCGATTTCACCTAGCTTCAATTATAACCCTTTTGATGCAACCTACAATGCATACATGAACGCCTATGAGAGCCAAAAGATCGTTGGCTCAGTGGGCGGCAAGGAGGCCAAAGGGCCGACAATGAGTTGATGAGGCATAAGGGTTGCGTCGACGCAAAAACCATCAAGGAGGCTACAGACAATAAAAGGGTCGACGCAACAGAAGGGCTACGTCGACGCCATGATCGGCAATTGTGGTGCTGCAAACTGCCAGTGGGTCGACGTAGCGAAGGGCTACGTCAACGCATCGGCTGGCAAAGGGGGGGGGGGTCGCAGGCTGGGTCGACGCAATAGAAGGCATCGTCGACGCACTGGTTGTCCAGGAAAGGAGTGCAGGCGGTGAATGGGTCGACGCAGCAGAAGGAATTCGGTCGACCAAAAATTTGGTTCGGTCGACCAAAATAGAGGGCAGGTTAGCCTGCTGCGTGCTCTGAGAAGGAATTCTCTCCTCCATCTCCCGACAGAACGGCTAACGCTACGGACCCCGCCTATGATGTAAAGGGATATGCATATGTGTGCACGTGCGCATGCGAGGGAATTTCTATGCATGCGGGAAAACTTTATGGTACGAGGCGGAGTTACATACTCACGCATAGTGGTAGCTTTCGACTGAACGGAATCCAGCTTTCTGCCATCCACCATTTTATATACCATAAGTCTGCCGCACCAAGGGGTTTTGCTAACATGCGAGGCCTCTCATACGGGCTCATGCAAACATGTATGCTTATGTAGGTTCCTTAGGGTTTATTCATGCATATGAGGATTATGCGCTGCGACTATTCAAATGTATTTATGCAAGATGCAAAGCTCTCTTCTTTTTATTTAGTGGAAGAGTCTTGGATGCATGAATGATATTTGTTTTTATTCATATAATTCATGCATGAGGGGATGTTGTTCATGAAATGCATGTGAGGAGTCTTGGTTAAATAATTTTTTTTATCATGTGTTGGTTATGCTCACACTTGTGCTTAACAATCTGTTACAGTGATGTTCCTGTTCAGTTCCTTCGGGTTCTCCCCAGTTCCTTGTCGTTTCAGCAGAACCTTATTATCATTATTTATCTTATTTGTTTGTTACTTCCTTTTGTCTTTAATGTGGTGTTAGTCTGACAAAAATTGGACAGTATCTCCCCCAGATGCTGGGGGGAGTAAAGCGGGTACGTATCCACGGACAAGTCCGAGATGGCCCTTAATAGTTTGGATGCGCACCGAAGTGGCAACATCCGAAACAGTCACGCCGGGACACCGTACAGAACCAGATGGAAATGGGATAAAAAAACATGGAGGGACCACCGGTTAAATTCAGCGGAAGGCTCACCGGTTAATTGACCATATAGGAGCCACCGGTTAAATGAGGGTCAGCTGTTTAGTGAACCCACCAGTTAAACACCACCGGTTAAGTCCATGAAAAGGGCCACCGGTTAAGCCATGGAAAGAGGCCACTGGTTAAGGCGGAAGGGCCACCGGTTAATGACCACGAGTCCCCACCGGTTAAGCATGCAAGGCCACCGGTTAAATGTAGGGAAGGGCCCACCGGTTAAAGCCTGTGAGGGCCACCGGTTAATGAAGGGGAAGGCACCACCGGTTATGCTCGCCAGGGAGTCCACTGGTTAATAGAGGGGAAGGCCCCACCGGTTAACAAAGGGGAAGACACCACAGGGGCATGCCCTTGTTGTTGTTCCTATCTTCCAGCCCCAGCTCGATGCCCTACCCTCTCAAGCGTTTGCTGGACGACCCTCGGATGTGGCCAAGAGAATGGACCCCTGCTGGTGGGGACACCGGGCCCACTACTGGACCTATTAGTCGGGGCCGACGCCGCACGGCCCCGACCGCACCGAGCTTGTGGCTCGGAGACTCACTTGAAGACTCGACGTCCTGAGTACGTATTTGTGTATTGTGTGTATTTTTATTTCTATGCTGGTATTTGTATTATTAGACCACCAAAGTCCAACTATTTTATTTTATTGTGTCAAAGTCAAAAGATGGTTGTTGAGTTTTGTTTTATTAGGCAAGGACATAGATGCTATTAAGAAAGATTAGGGGTATGGTTGTTATAGCCTTTCCTATATAAAGGGGGCTAAGGTGTTGTGTTTTCATATGAATGAATGAAAAGAATCCTACGTGAAAGAGTTTCTCCTCTTGCCACCCTCCCTTCCCTCTTAGCTCATTGTGAGGTTTGAGTGTCGCCCGGTGTGAGGCCGAGCTGCGCGAGGCAGTGGTTATCCAGTCCTATTCGCGTCCCCAGAGTTGCCGTCGATCCTTCCTCGAATGCCGATCGCGTCAAATTTAGTATCAGAGCCCGACAACGGCGCCACCTCCGTCAACCCCGACGTCCCCGTCGTCTTTCCCCCTTTCCTTCGGTTGTTAGAAGTAAAAAAAAAAGGAAACAGAGAGAAGAACATAAGGTTGTTCCTCTCTTGACAGAAAGAAAGAAGAAAAAGAAGAAAACAAAATAGAGGCTTTGCTTCTCTCGATTTAGAGAAGGAGGAAAACAAATTTACACGTTCACGGCACGGGCATCGTCCCCCGTGCCCACTCGATGCCCGTGCCCACTTCAAAATCTGCCTTGGCCACAACGGCCAAGCCCCCGCCACCGCGCGCCACCACGGGCCCACCGGCAACAGCAGCTCCCCGGTGTTGCCGCCCACGCCGTGCCCGCCGTGCCAGCGGCCGCACCTGCCCTCGCCCATGCCTGCCGCGCCTGTCGCCCAGACGCCCGCGTTTACGACATCGTCGCCCGCGCCAGTCCGGCCACGCGGCGCCCGCGTGCTCCCGCCCAGCCGTCCGTGTGCACCACGGGCCCGCGTGCGCCAACGTGCTCCACGCGCCCTGCCTGCCAGCCTTGACTCGGTCGTGATTTACACAATTGAAAAGTTTGAAAAAAAAGGAGTTGATTGGAAGAATTAAATATATATATATATTATATATATTATATATCAGGGATATATATATAATATTATATATATATATATATCTATATTATATCTATATTATATCTATATTTTTATCAATTGATTAAATTGGTAATTGTGGCACCCGAAGTCCACAACGACGGCTAGACCGGTGCCCAAGTCGCCCGGTAGCCGACAGACAGTCCGTGATTTACGGAGTGTGATTGACTGTGAGTCTCCCTGCGCGGAGAAAGTTTTGAATTAATTTGTTCCCCTGCGCGGGAAATTTTAAATTAAGTAATTTTGTAATAATTACACCCTCCCTGCGTGGAGTGAATTTATTATAACCGCCCAAGCTTCGTCGACACCGTGCAGGCACACACGTCCCCGCTCGTCTTTTTCTCTGGTCGGAGCAGGACTTTTCAGTATAGCTAGGTATGTGCTCCAATCACTTGCTTATTTAGTATCTTTTCAATTACCGTGCGAAGAAGTGAGAGAGATCCCTATCCATGCAACCTGTCTCCTGAGTGCACCGCTGTGGACGGAGAGAGAGAGCTTGTATGTGCCCATCCTTTTAGCCCTAGAACTGCCGCATTAGGGCACCCTAATTGTCAGGAGGTAGTTTCACAACTACTTCACCTACGGGCGAACAACTCTCCCTGACCGGTCCCTTCGCAAAAGGACTTGACCCTTTGCACATTAGCCAACAAATCGGGTCTATAGCTTGCTAATTTTCGGTCCCAAGATTGCATCATTTAGGTCCGAGCCCATGCATGCCACGCTGATCTAGGAATTCATCAGGCCGTCTAGAGCACCCTTCAACGTCACAATCACCCATGGATCAGAAAAGCGTGAGTGCTATGTTAGCTCAGCACGAGCATAACCTTATGGCCCAATTTGAAGAATCCATAGGCCAATTATGAGCCGAGTTAGGGGAGAGGATCCAAGCCTTAGAGGATCTTGTGCAAAAAGAGGAAGGAAATCCCGTGGCCAATCTTAGGGAAGAGAGAAACCAACCCCGCCAGAGTCAGGCTCCTCAATTAGAGATCAAGAGGATCGTGTGCCTCGAGGGAGAGACCACGACGATGAGGATATCATCCTACGGAACGTCAAGATCGATGCTCCGGGTTTTGATCGGTCCCTAAACCCCGCTACATACCTTGATTAGGAGATCGGGATGGATCAATACTTTGACTGGCATCACCGCATGACCCCTGCCACAAGGGTGAGGTTTGCCAAAATGAAGCTCCTAGGTCAAGCCAAGACCTACAGGTGCAACATTGAAAATCTCCTAGCAAGGAGACGAGAGGAGCCCAAAAGCACGTGGGAAGAAATGAAAGAGAAACTAAGGGAGAAGTATCTGCCACCCTCCTGCCATCAGCGTCTTTTAGACCAATGGCAGAAACTCACCCAAGATGGAAAGTTCGTGGATGAGTACATCGCCAAATTTGATGAATTCTTCCTTCGGAGTCGAGTCATGGAGGATGCCTCTGTCACCCTCTCGCGATTTAGGGTTGGCCTACATGAGAGCATACAGCGAGAGCTGTTCCTACGAGAGGTTAACACCCTCGAGCATACCTATCATGTTGCCCGAGATGTCGAGCGGTGTCAAAGGGTGGTCCCACCTCGGGTTCCCACCTACCGCCAACCTGAACCACGAAACCTCATGGTCCGCTACTCTGAGAGGCCTGGCCCCTCCACTTCCTATGTCCCTACTTCTACCCCACTCCGGGTCGTTGCCCCTATTGTTCCTTTCACAAGGAACCCCTTACCTACACCCGCTGCTATGCCAAGGATGGAGTACACTCCGCCAGCTGATAGGAGGGATGACAAGGGAAAGGGAGTCATCCCTAGCACTTCCCATGTAGAAACCCTGGTAAATTGAAGGAATGTAATTGGATTGAAAATTAAACCAATATTCAAGGCCCAACTCATATACACTTAAAACATATAAAAAATGGGCCAAAATTGAATAGCGCCTCCTCTTTAGTTGCCATTTCATAAATTGAAGACCTTTCACGAAGGCGACAATTTCATGATTGACGCCCCCATCCTAGGCGCTATTTCCCTAAAGGGCGCCTCTACCCTAGGTGCTATTTCCTTACAGAAGGAGAATGGTAACGTTACTATGTTTTGTTCGAACTAGGATGCTATTCGGGAAGGTTTTGATCTGGAAAGGATTAACATAGGGAAGTATAGATAACAATAGGATTTTTTTGTGCAAACTTTGATCCTAATTAAACTCTAACCCGCAATCGAACCTCTTCTCTATAAATATCAAACCCCCTCCATCAAACCCCCTATTGATTCTATTTTTGAAGATGTCATGCTGTTCTCTTGAAGATTATTCTTCTTTGGCTGTACGTGGGGGAGAGAATTCTATTCTCTTTCTCTGCTTCTTCCTGGAGGAGGAGGTTTATGCTGCTATTCTGCTTCCGTTGTGGTTGCCGTGGAAGAAGTCTGCTATTTCTTCAGCTCTTGTTATCACGTGAAGAAGAAGGCCTCTTTCCGTGCTTCGTTGTCAGTTGCAGTTGCTGCTGCTTGCCTTCGGCTATTGGAGCTAGAAGAACAAGCTACTATTGCTGCTACTTTTTTTTTATATTATCTTCTTCTTACTGCTGTTGCCCAGTTACTCTCTTGAAAACAGAGTATCGTATTGAGGTTTTATTATTGAGGATCCTTCATTCTCCTCATGTTTCCATCATCCAAATCAACCAAAAGGTAGGTGTTCTCAAGTACAAGCCCAATCTAATAGTTATTAAATCATAATCATGCATATAGGTCTGTTAGAATGTTTTCAGTAGGTTTAAATGTATTTCTGGAAGTTTTCAGTAGAGCGCGCCTCCCTCTAGGGCGCTATTTGATATAGCGACCGTGCAAACAGTCGTTAGATTAATTGGCTTATTAATAAATACACATGTTCAAATTTTAATAACTGTGAACCATGACATTTAATCTAATGCATGAGTATACTGTTAGATTCCTGCTATTTTTCTCTGCCTGTACATGTCTCTAGTTTCTTGATTGGACACACTCCAAAAATCATGTGTCTATGATTGTACCTGCCCGGTGCGTATCATATGACAAATAAATAACGACCATCTTCAGGTCGTCAATTTAATGAACGCCCCCACACACGGGCGCTAATTAGTTATAACCTGTGAACATTAAGCTGTTCATGATCGAATTGCGGGGATATGAAAATAACGACATGCACCGTGCCATCAATTGGAAATATGACGCCCCTGGTTAGGGCGCAACTTACTTAATTGAAGACTTAAGCTAAGTCGACATTTATACAATTTCTGAAATTTGAGAATTTTTACAGACCATAATATATATAGACCCTAGATATAATGACTGAATGAACAATCGTTATATATTAAACTAGCGACCCTTCCTAGGGCGCTAATTCATAAAATGAAGACTTGATCTCAGTCGCCAATTACCTGTATTCTGATTTTCGTGGTTTTCTGTAACCCTCGACAGTGGGATATATATATAGGCACTATATTCCATTCTGTGAGTATAGTCCCACGTTTCACGATGTTTTATCGATTGCCCCTTAACTCTTGGTGACATACGAGTCCTCCGTTGGACATTCTGTTCCTCCGGACTGGTAAGTTAGTCATTGGGACCTCCGTAAGACTCCTCATAGTCTTGGATTCTCTCAAGGCCGATTGAGCAGGTTGTACCACTAAAACGTATGACATTTTGATTGCCATGTTACTCTAAAGAAACATGATAAATCGGCCCTCATGGTATGCTACCTAGCCGTCATGATAATGATTCTTAAACTAATGGAATGGGAAAACTATGCCATTGCTATCTATCTTGGAATATGTATCTTATGGAGATACCAATTCTTTCTACCTCATCATGTTCAAAGAACTAGCACCCATGTACATATGGATGCTTATTCTTAAAGTCGTGGCACCCACTAGGGAGCCGATCCCACCTAGTTTTACGTGAGTATCATGATTGTATCGTTTGACCGTAGTATGTCCTTCCATGAAATTTCTATTCTTGTGATCCTATTCCACAAGATCTACCTTATATTCCTACAAAGGTTCATTCCATTGAAATTCTATATTGGCTATAACTAAAGTGGATGTCGGAATACATGATTCAATGCTGGCGCATGTAGGGCCCGATCTGGTCCTGGGAGGAGCACCCGAAAGTACTTGTGTCCATGGGAGCTATTATTGATCGCGGTGTGGTATTGCACCGAAGTGCATGACTTGCTTGAATGGACATTTCCACAAACTCTTGTACATGTTCTTGACTTGATGTGACTTGACATGCGTGGCCCGGAAGGGTATTTACTCGCTTGCTTGATAACATGATAGCCAATTCTTGACATGACTTGGGAAACGTACATGCTCGTATATCCTGATATAATCACATGAAATCTTGGATATCTTGCTAGTTCATTCTAAGTTCTCTCTTGCTATATACTCTTTCTGTGGTCGTTTAATGCGAACATGCATAGCTTTACTTGCATTCATGCAGCATGTAATTTACTTAAAGCAAGCTAGCACTTGAGATATAATTCCTACTGAGCGTTCGCTCACTTAGTGTTTTCCTTTATTTTTCAGGTAATTCCAATGACGAGACTCATTCGGATGGGGATAGACAAGAGTGAAAGAGTCTAGAGCCATTCCAAAATCGTCAAGCGTTATCTAGTCCTGTCTTTTCTATTTCTTGAGTCATCCATTGTACTTTCTTTTTATTAAGTTCTTAGTTCTTTTATCAAGAGTTGTAATAGAAGTACTTAAAGGTTTATGATTAATAAAGGACTTGGTTATCATTACTTGTGCGCGCTCTATCTATGTATGTCGAATACACTTTTGCTCTGATTGACATGATTGATATAAACTCATCGTGCATCTTCGGGTTCCTTCCGCGCTCAGGACGTGACAGTTTTTGTGGTATCAGAGCCTAGGATATTCAATTCCTGGGAAACCCAAGTCCAAGAATAAAGGGTTAAGTTAACTTATAAACTATAAACCTTTGGACACAAATCACATATTAATATAGTCACCTTAATAATTGTAGGACCATGGCCGCCGAACGTGCTCAATGGCGTGATATGCAGAGGATCGTTCAAGGTCTCTGATAACGTTAAAGTTCATCGTTTAAAACATGCGTATCAATCTTAAAAATTCCAACTTTGCACTAGATGAAAGTAAGACGTAATAAGGTGGCAAGAAGAGTCGAATCTATAGGGAAGAAGAGATTTTTAGAGTTAAAAACCTTAGAGTCCTTTGGAAAATACTTGTGATTTGAAAACACCATGACTATGCTCCTATGCTATAGAAAATAATTGCATGAAGTGAAAAGAAGAGATAGAAGAAGGAGGTAGAGAGGGTAGAAGATCTAGAACTAGATCAAAAGAACAACTCTCTTCATTAACTTAAAAGAAAGAGTACATGAAGTGCAAGATAAGCTTATAGTAAAGAGGTGACAAGATTACAATGAAGTAAAATAACACAAAAGTAATAATAACAGAGGAGCCTGAGATGTGAAGATGGTAACAGCAATGGTGATGACGGTGCCGTCCTCTCTTGGCCTTGGATCACGAACCACCTTACGGAAGATATCGTCTACACCGAGAGGAAGTAACCTTCGTCGTTGAAGTCGCCTTTGGAGGGTGAATAACTTTGAACCCAAGATGAATTAGGAGATGTCCAAGAAGAAGAAGTTGAAGTGGGAAAGAGAGGAAGAACTTTGATGAAGGGCATAGAGAGAGAAAATGTGAGGAAGAGGGCGAAATCAGCGGAAGAAGGGAAGTGGTCTGCACGGATGAACAATAACTATGTGGAAAAAATTGAACTTAGAGAATTAAAAATAAATTTAAAATGTGATGTAATTAGAGGAAGTAGTAGAAGAATACAATCTAGATCTATAAGAGAGGAAGCACTTTCATGAAGAACTCAGATAGAAACTAAGAGCAGAAGGGCTTCAAAATGGAGAAATAACAGAAGCTAACATCTCGGATGAACAGTACAATTACGGGACAGCAAGTTGAAAAACTAGAAATAACATACAAACCATTAGAAGATGATGTAGAAGAAGAAGTTGTAGAACACGTACAAACAAAGATATTTCATGAAGACAATAAGAGGAGAAAGTGACTAAAAGGTGAAGAAATGAGGGGAAGAACGGAGAGAAACATTGGTTCACAGATGAACATGATAGTACAGTGAAAAATAAGAAATGGCATAAAAATTAGAAGGAATTAGAAGATGATGCAGAAGAAGAAGTTGTAGAGTATTTAAAATTGAAGAACTTACATGAAGAGTGTAAGAGCAGAAAACGAAATGAAGGGGGAGAAATTGGCGACCTAAGGTTGGGAGAGAAATTACCAAAAGAAGAACTCCCTTCACCTCCTTGTCATGGGCTATTTATAGGGAAAGTTGGGTCAATAGAGGGTTGAGATTGTATCAAAAGGAGATGGATGGCTGGGATTTAGGTAGAATATGATGCATGGGAGAAAGAAAAAGGAAGTGGGCACCCCCTTTCTTGGACTTTGGGCACCCCCTTTCCAACTTTGAATCTCCTTTTCAAACATTGAATGTCCTTTTCCTCCTTTTCAAAATTAAACTTTGAATTCTTCCTTTTTAAAATTTGAATTCAAAATTTTGAACTTTCTTTTCCCTCCAACAAAAATATTTTGAATTCTTTATTTGACTTGGTCAAAGTGGTGATGACAGTTTTGCCCTCGGCTTCTTTTACAATTACCTTCGGTGTCCTGCATACACATAATTATGATTTAGTCCAAGAAAGTTACCATAATGTGCACATGAATCATAATTGCTCACAATTATACAATGGAGAATTAATGTTCATAACTCTCAACTTCATTTTATTAAATGAAATTGTCAAATTAATTAATTTACGTGAAAGGTCTGATCTACATGCGAAGTTGAGATTAATGATAGATCATGCGGAATTACCTAATTATATGCACATAAAATGGTGTACATGCGATGAATTACCATAGAAAATGGACACTTATCACACCCTCCAACTCACTCATTGCTAGTCCCTTAGCAATGCAAAATAAATTAAAATTTCGGACTAACAAGAGTTTATAAAATTCATACTCTCATATCCAGCTCTCCCTTCATAGAATCAACCAATGATTAGGAATCTGGAATCATTAATGCACACTAGCCTTATGTGGGAACTTAATAGTACCTGATCAAGAATTCAAATCAAAGCTCAATAGCACTTGTGCAGGTGTAACTACCAAATCCACAGCTTAGATAATTACATCTCCCATTCGCTATTCCAAGTAAATGTATTTCAACCCTGCACTTCTTCATCAGAGCATTAAGAATACTATTTGTCTGCCTTATAGCTTTGTCCCTTAGGGATCTTTTTATTTTTTCTACACACATGATGCTGCAATACCCTTTAGTGTTTAACACAAATCTCGACTCTTGCCTTAGGAGAAGCAAGCCCGGTTTCACAGATCAAGGTTCCCTTTTTCTTTTGACACGAACCTCAACACGTCTTAGGTGAAGTAGGTCCGGTTACTCAGATTCGGGGCATTTTTCATGGTGCCTTTTTCTTAAATTTTTATTTTTTTCAATTGTGCTATTGTACTAATTTTTGATAGATAATTTGGCAGAAAGCTTAAAAAAGATCTCTTCTTTACAAAGTGCAGAATATCAGACAACATACCCAAAATAGCAGAAGGCTTGTCTGGTCATGTTTCATTAGCGTGCAAAGTGATTTTCATTTTTCTAAAGTGCACATGAACTTTAAAAAGATTCTTAGATCAATTTTCTATGGCTAGATTAAATCAGTTTTCCATCATCCTTATCCAGTCATTTCTATTCAAGAATTACTCTCAATGGAAGCATGAATCATGAAACTCAAAATGGGTTTTATGTGGTTTATTTTATCTTTTTTTTAGCTAAATGAGGTTGCATATGAATGCAACATGTGCAACATGATTTTCGTCCCCCCAACTTAAATGACATTGTCCTCAATGACATGAACAATATAGAATAATGAATAATGTAGGCATGAAATTTTGTGAAGGAATGGTACAACCTGACGGAAGGGATCTTTGACGGGCTCGGCTTTTGAATAAAAGGCGATACTTGGCCGTTAAAGTCTAGGCAAAGGTGCAAGCAATCTGCTCTCCCTCCCCCCAACTTATCCTTTATTCACACCTGCAAACTAAAAATAAAAACACAAGAAAAACTTAGGTTGCCTCCCAAGAAGCCATTTATTAGCACACGAAATTACTAAAACTATGGGTTGCCTCCCAAGAAGCGCTAAATTTTAGGTCTTCAGCCAGACGTAAGGTAGCTCACTAACCAACGTGTGGCATTCAGAATGAGCCACCAAGTGATCTTATCTTCCTTCAAATTCCAGCCCTTATGCCATTTAAAAATAAGAGTAAGCATGTACGCACTGGGGCTAAAAATATGTGGGTCTCGCACATTATTGATTTTTATTTTAACCATGTGTGTTAGCCAGTTTTCATCTTTCGAAATCATGAAAGGATCAATGGCCAATAATCTCTCAAGATCGAGGTTGAACCCTTGCATGATATCAATCCATTGGTCCCCTTGTCTTGTATCTACCCACCTGACTACCCCTTTAATGACTTCTTCCTCCAAAGAAACTTGGTCAATGATAGGCAGCTCATGAGCATTAAGGGCATTAATCAATTGATCTTCTTGAAGGGGAGTTAAATCAAATGTGAATATGGTTGACATATCATCTTCAAGTTTGAGAGTGCCATATTGTAAAGGCTTAGCTTGCAGGGGGGTCAAAGT
Organism: Amorphophallus konjac; assembly: GCA_022559845.1. Taxonomy (NCBI): domain Eukaryota; kingdom Viridiplantae; phylum Streptophyta; class Magnoliopsida; order Alismatales; family Araceae; genus Amorphophallus; species Amorphophallus konjac. Next base: position 168,444,019 of record CM040122.1, on the reverse strand, counting down.
GGAAGGAGGTGTGAGCCTAAAATCTATCCCATCTAATGAGTCAAACTTTATGGGATAGGGCTTAGGGGTTAGATCAAATGTGAAAGTTTCTAAGAAGTCCCCTTCATCAAACTCTTCAATTGAATGAAGTTTATCAATCAAACTTTCTAGTAATGGGGTGGATAGACCAAATGTAAACCTTTCCAACAAGGCCCCTTCATCACCCTCATCAATTACATTAAGAATATCAATCGAATGTTCCAATGGTGAGATGGGAAGATCAAATGTTAATCTTTCTAACCTGGACACTTCCTCATAGGTCAGTTCAAATATGAATTTCTCTAAGAGGGTCCCTTCATCACACTTATCAATAGGAGGAGGATGTTTAAAATTCATCTTCATTAAATCAACAAGATTATTATCCATAAAGCACTCCCCCTCTTCATGCATTTTCTCAAATGGGCTTTTGATGCTTGGAGTGATGTTCTCAATTTCTTCAAGTGAAGCCTCATTATCAATATCTTCTAAAATGAGATTATCAGTTTTGTTCTCCACAAGTGGGGCCTCTAAGTGAAAGATGATTTTTTCACTCAAAGGTCCTTCACCATTCTCTTCCTCATGAGGGTTATCATTCAACATATCTGCAACATCAACTTTACCCGCTTCTTTATATTTTTCCTCACATAAGTTAATGATGGTACTCTCCACATCAAAGTGCTCACATTATTCTATCATAGGGAGAATATCAATCAAAGTTTCTAATTGTGGGACCGTGAGATGAAATGAGAAATTTTTTAATGTGGTCCTTTCATGATATTCTTCCAAGTGAGGAAGGTCACATTCTAATACCTCGTCATCATCATTTTCAACTAGATAACCCTCTTTTATACATGATTCCTCAATTGGGCCATTAATATTCTTAATCTCATAATTTTGAATGACAACTTTTGGCACATCATTTAATTCACCCCCCAACTTATCTTCAACCAACTCATTATGGCTCTCCTCATAAATGGGTGTGGACTCCTTACTCAAATAAGCCATCTTGCTAGTCACCCCAAATTCTCTTTGATGTAATTCTTCCCCAATTCCCTCATTACCATGGTCAAGAGTTTCATTCAGCAAGGGAACCACGAGTTGTTGGCAAGAATAAATGTGTTGGGTGAATTGAGGGACTTGATCTTTAATGGTTTCATCAAGGGGTTAGGCAATTGGTCCATTGATAATTCATGTGTGGCTCTTGTGAGTTGGTCCACTTTGGTTTGGAGGGAGCCGATACTTTGTTGATTATTCAAGATGATTTGAATCAATTGGTTGAGTTTTTCTTCATCATTGGGACCATTGTATGGAAGGGTGGAATGGATGTGTTGAGGGTCGTATTGATAAGGGACAAATGTGTCATGCCCTCCATATTGATTTTGATCAAATTGGGTTTGAGGATTTGGCTCAGGAGGGCACGGAGCTTAATCTTCAGACTTTTTCCATAAGAAATTGTTTTGATCTCCCCACTCAAGGATAGGGGTGTAAGAAGGTGTATGGAGGTTTAGGCATGTTGAAGCATGTTCATGAGGAAGGAATGACATATGGTCCCCTAAATAGGATTGAGCAAATTGGTCCTTGTTTTGGGGAAGAAAATGATATTGGGCCACCATGCGTGTGGAGTTTTCTTGTTGGTCTGACAAAAAATATAGACTTTCATTGAATTGGGTGGAAGATGGGTGTTGGGTCGGGTACTCACCTACATAATGGGCCGGCCGAGCCCATGTGTAATCATCTTGAAAGATAGGTGGTGTAAAGGAGCTTGGTCCCATTGGGATGAATTGATTTTAGGTCAAGTAGTTAGTTTGATTAAAAACTCGATCCATGGATATGATTTTTTTGTTTGGATTTTATTATTATTATTATATATATATATATAACACTAACTAGGATGAACAGATAGAAGAGAAGGATTTTTTTTAATTTTATTTTGTTGACTCTTTTTTTTATTTTTTATTACAAACATAAACAAGTTGACACACAAATTACTTAATGACCTAGATGTGATATAGACCTACAAATGGAGTTTCACAAAATGACTAAAGTATAATTTAAGTTCACCCTCAATATTTTCACCGGCCAGGTAAGGGGTGGGATAGTGGGAGGCTCCCCCTACTTTCGTAGGGACCTAATTAGTAAACCACTAGCCCGCTTAAGGCGTTTACCGTCTGACCGTCTTACCTTAGGTACCGGTTTCCACAAGAGGGTAAACTCAAACCGTACTAAAATCAAAGTGTGATCCTAGGGCCAATGTCTACTGAATTCTATTTAAAGCTTAGGTCATGCATAGATGCAAGGGAAATGTGATTTGTGGGCTAAGGAAGGTTGATGAAATCCTCACCTTATGTGATTATAGGTGTTGCCCTTAGAATATTTTAAAATGATATGCAACAAAGCAAGTTCAAACGAGGGGTTCTATGCAAGCATGGAAATGCATGAGCATACTTTTTGGAAAAGTTAGAGTACTCACCTTACCCCTCGCAATCTCCAAAATGCAATGACCAAAGTTAAACAATAAAAAAGTCTATCCTAAATGATGCATGACTTAGAACATGAAAAGTGATTTCTACTCTTAGAATTAAGATTTTTTATTGGGTTCAAGTGAAGAGTTTTTTTTTATTTAGTGAACCTATCTAACCACAATATGTAAGAACACTAAAGAAATAACACAAAATGAGAGGAGTTAGGATACCTACTTGAAGCACAATCTCTCGTTCTCTTTTTTTTTTTTGAAATAGTCAATTCAAAAACTTGAGAAAGAAATGAGAACTTACCTCTGAATTTTTCTGATTATTTTCTTTTCATTCTGTAAAAAAAAGAAAAGAGAGCTTTATTAGTATCCTATATACACAAGGAAAACAAAGTTCTTAAATCAAAAATCATCATTCTTCCCCGGCAACGGCGCCAAAAATTGATAATGCGAAAGTTCGTCGTTTAAAACACGCGTATCAATCTTAAAAATTCCAACTCGCACTAGATGAAAGTAAGACGTAATAAGGTGGCGAGAAGGGTCGAATCTACAGGGAAGAAGAGATTTTTAGAGTTAAAAATCTTAGTGTCCTTTGGAAAACACTTGTGATTTGGCTTTGCTTAAAGAAAATAGTGAAATAATGAACAAACCAAACACTTAATTGAAAACACCATGACTATGTGCCTATGCTATAGAAAATAATTGCATGAAGTGAAAAGAAGAGATAGAAGAAAGAGGTAGAGAGGGTAGAAGATCAAGAACTAGATCAAAAGAACAACTCTCTTCATTAACTTAAAAGAAAGAGTACATGAAGTGCAAGATAAGCTTACAATAAAGAGGTGACAAGATTACAATGAAGTAAAATAACACAAAAGTAATAATAACAAGAGGAGCCTGAGATGTGAAGATGGTAGCAGCAATGGTGATGACGGCACCGTCCTCTCTTGGCCTTGGATCACGAACCACCTTACGGAAGATATTGTCTACGCCGAGAGGAAGTTACCTTCGTCGTTGAAGTCACCTTTGGAGGGTGAATAACTTTGAACCCAAGATGAATTAGGAGATGCCCAAGAAGAACAAGCTGAAGTGGAGAAGAGAGAAAGAACTTTGATGAAGGACATAGAGAGAGAAAATGTGAGGAAGATGGTGAAATCAGAGGAAGAAGGGAAGTGGTCTGCACGGATGAACAGTAACTGTGTAGAAAAAACTGAATTGAGAAGAATTAACAATAAATTAAAAACGTGATGTAATTAGAGGAAGTGGTAGAAGAATAAAACCTAGATCTATAAGAGAGGAAGCACTTTCATGAAGAACTCAGATAGAAAATATAAGCAGAAGGGCTTCAAAACAGAGGAATAATAGAAGCTAACACCTCAGATGAACAGTACAATCACAGGATAGTAAGTTAAAAAACTAGAAATAACTTACAAAGCAAGAAGAATTGAAGAGGATATAGAAAAAGAAGTTGTAGAAAATGTACAAACAAAGATATTGTATGAAGACAACAAGAGGATAAAGTGACTAGAAAGTGGAGAAATAAGGAGAAGAACAGAGAGAAATACTGGTTCACAGATGAACATGATAGTACAGTGAAAAACACGAAATAGCTTAAAAACTAGACGGAATTAGAAGATGATACAGAAGAAGAAGTTGTCGAGAATTTAAAATTGAATAATTTATATGAAGAGTGCAAGAGCAGAAAACGAATTGAAGGGGGAGAAATCGGCGACCTAAGGTTGGGAGAGAAATTGCCAAAAGAAGAACTCCCTTCACCTCCTTGTCATGGGCTATTTATAGGGAAAGTTGGGTCAATAGAGGGTTGAGATTGTATCAAAAGGAGATGGATGGCTGAGATTTAGGTAGAATATGTTGCATGGGGGAAAGAAAAAGGAGGTGGGCACCCCCTTTCTTGGATTTTGGGCATCCCATTTCCAACTTTGAATCTCATTTTCAAACATTGAATGTCCTTTTCCTCCTTTTCAAACTTAAACTTTGAATTCTTCCATTTCAAATTTTGAATTTAAAATTTTAAACTTTCTTTTTCCTCCAACCAAAATATTTTGAATTCTTTATTTGACTTAGTCAAAGTGGTGATGACAGTTTTGCCCCCGGCTTCTTTTGCAATTACCTTCGGTGTCCTGCACACACATAATTATGATTTAGTCCAAGAAAGTTACCATAATGTGCACATGAATCACAATTAATCACAATTATACAATGGAGAATTAATGTTCATGACTCTCAACTTCATTTTATTAAATGAAATAGCCAAATTAATTAATTTACGTGAAAGGTCCGATTTACATGCGAAGTTGAGATTAATGATAGATCATGCATAATTACCTAATTATATGCACATAAAATGGTGTACATGCGATGAATTACCATAGAAAATGGACACTTATCTGTCTCACACAAGCACTCCAACAAGTTACACAAGGAGGTGCATATCGTGGAGCCGAAAATCTCCATCAATGTTTCCGTAACATGAACCCTCCTAAGTTCATGGGATCTATCGACCCAGATGATGCCGAACATTGGATAAGAGAAACTGAACGTATCTTTCGGGTTATGCAATGCATGGACCAAGAGAAGATCTTGTTAGCGACATTTCAGCTAGAATAAGACGCCCGATGCTGGTGGGAGTCAGTCGAAGCTACCTTAGAGCAGGCTCAAGTAACATGGGCGGAATTTGTTGAACATTTCAATGATAAGTATTTTTCAGATCGAGTCCAGGAGAAGAAGGCCGCCAAATTTGCCACACTCAAGCAACGATCTTTATCGGTGGCCGAGTACGAGGCACAATTCTCAATGTTATCATAGTACGCTAAGCACTTAGTTAGTATCGAGAAGATGAAAGCTAGAAGATTTCTAAATGGGCTCAGACCTCAATTTATCACACAATTGGCGCTGATGGACATACAAGTCTACTCGGAGGTAGTGCACCGAGCCCAGTTGCTAGAAGATGTCATAGAGCTATCCGATAGGATTCGTGGGAGTGATAAGAGGGAGCATGTCACTAGCTCCGGTACCTTCAAGCCCACTTTCAACAAGAAAAGGCCGAGCAATGGAGGAGAGTCCTCTCATGAAAAGAAAGTCAAGAAGAATAACAAGCCGTTCTCCATCACCACCACACCTTCCAAAGTGGTGTGTAAACATTGTGATAAGGCTGGACACAAGGCCGACGAATGTTAGAGAAAACTCGGAGCTTATCTTCGTTGTGGGAGCTGTGATCATCGGATTCCCGACTGTCCCCTACTCAACAATCAACCCGGTGACGAGAAGCGCCCAGTGACAAAGAGTGCACGTCTCCAAGCTATTAAGGAGGCAGATCAAGACGAAGGCGGACTAGTGGAAGGTACATTGAAAGTTTGTTCCAAGTCTGCACATGTCTTATTTGATACTAGTTCATCGCATTCTTTTGTTTCCAAGAAGTTTACTGACCCATTACCTATGGAACCGGAATGGATAAAATTAGTTATTTCAACTCCTCTCAGAAACGAAGCCGATATTACTCATCACTACCAAAATTGCGAAGTCTTGGTAAAAGGAAGAAATCTACCTATTGACCTAATATGCCTAGAAATGAGGGACTATGACATCATATTGGGAGCCGATTGGTTATCCAAATACCAGGCAACTGTTGATTGTCGTAACAGCAATGTTAATTTCAAGGAATTTCTAGAACTGGTCTATACTAGCCCTAAGAGTCGAAGCAAGTCACCTCTTATTTTGGCTCTTTGAGCTAGCAAGCTAATAAGGAAAGGATGTGTACCTTTCCTTGCTTTTGTAACTATTCAGGAGACTAAGGAGACTAAGATAGAAAACATTCCAGTTGTACAAGAATTTCCGGACGTGTTTCCAGAAGATTTGCCTGGACTACCCCCACAAAGAGAAGTGGCCTTCACCATCGACTTGGTCCCAGGTGCTGGTCCAGTGTCTAAGGCACCATATAGGATGTCCCCTGCCGAACTCAAGGAATTAAAGGAACAATTGATGGAACTTCTAAAGAAGGTATTTATTAGGCCAAGTACTTCCCCGTGGGGAGCACCCGTGCTATTTGTGAAGAAGAAGGATGGATCCATGAGATTGTGCATCGACTATCGACAGTTGAATCATCTCACTATCAAGAACAAGTATCCACTGCCGAGAATCGATGAGTTATTTGATCAAATATCTGGATCCAAGTATTTCTCAAAGATTGATCTCAGGTTGGGATATCACCAACTAAGAATCAAAGATGAGGACATTCATAAGACCGCGTTCAGAAGCAGGTATGGGCACTACAAATTTGTTGTTATGCCTTTCGGACTAACAAATGCCCCTGCAACCTTTTTGCAATTGATGAATAGTATATCCAGGCCTCATCTAGATCAGTTCGTGGTGGTTTTCATTGATGATATATTGATTTATTCAAAGACCAAGGAAGAGCATGAGGAGCATTTGAGGATTGCATTACAGATATTGAGGACAAATCAATTATATGCAAAGCTTAGTAAATGTGAATTTTGGCTAGAAGAAGTATCTTTCCTAGGTCATGTGATTTCAAAGGACGGACTATCCGTAGATCCATCAACAGTTGAAGCTGTAAAGAATTGGGAAAGACCGACCAGTGCTAGCGAGATCTGGAGTTTCTTGGGTCTTGCAGGCTATTACAGGCGATTCATTAAGGGTTTCTCCAAGATAGCCGTACCACTCACTAGGCTAACTCGCAAGGAGATCCGTTATGAATGGAGCGAGGAATGTGAGAGAAGCTTTCAAGCTCTCAAGGATCACCTAACTACTGCCCCAGTCTTAGCTTTTCTAGTTGAAGGAGAGAAATTCGAGGTATACACCGATGCGTCTGGAATTGGCCTCGGATGTGTCCTAATGCAACAAGGGAGAGTTATAGCTTACTCTTCCCGCTAATTGAAGAAGCATGAAGAGAACTACCCAGTTCATGACTTGGAGTTGGCTGCGGTAGTATTTGCATTGAAAATCTGGAGACATTACCTATACGGAGTGCAGTTCACTGTATACTCTGATCACACGAGTCTCAAGTATCTCTTCTCTCAAAAGGAATTGAATATGAGACAAAGACGTTGGCTAGAATATCTCAAGGACTTCGACTTCACAATACAATATCATCCTGGAAATGGTAATCATGTAGCTGATGCCCTCAATCGGAAGCCAAGAGCAATATTAGTCAATTGTATGATTCAGGAGTGGAAGTTGCTAGAACAGTTCACTAGACTTAATGTAAGCATGGACAAGGAGAGCAGGTGTGTTACACTATCACATATGAGCATACAGCCAGATCTACTCTCTGAAATACAAGGACTTCAAGATAATGACCCCGTATTAGTAGAAATCAAGGGCAAAATAGAAGAACAACCCGATTTCAAGATAGCCTCAGATGGAAGGTTGTTGTTCAGAGATAGAACTTGCATACCAGATTGTCTAGAGTTAAAGAAGAAGATCTTAGATGAAGCTCACAGATCAAGGTACACCATTCATCCAGGATCTACCAAAATGTACTAAGATTTAAAAAGGACCTTTTGGTGGCCCAACATGAAAAGAGAAGTAGCGGACTTCGTGTCTTGCTGTCTCACATGCCAACATGTCAAGGCGGAACACCAAAAGCCGACCGGTAAGCTACATCCTCTTGATATTCCCAAGTGAAAGTGGGAGGATATCGGTATGGACTTCATTATGGGATTATCTAAATCTAAAGGAGGACACGATGGAATATGGGTCATCATCGACTGTTTGACCAAATCAGCACACTTCTTGCCAATTAAGAGTCGATGGTCAGTGGATGTTCTTGCCGCTGTATACATTAAAGAGATACTCAGATTACATAGAGTTCCTGTATCAATCGTGTCTGACCGAGACCCGCGCTTTACTTCTCACTTTTGGAAGGGTCTACAACATTCATTGGGGACGAGACTCAACTTTAGTACTGCTTTTCATCCTCAAACAGATGGTCAGACCGAAAGAACGAATCAAGTGGTAGAAGATATGCTCAGAGCTTGTATCATCGATTTTTCTGGAAGCTCGCATGATCACTTGCCTTTGGTCGAGTTTTTATACAACAATAGTTACCAGGCAAGCATACAAATGGCACCTTTCGAAGCCTTATACGGAAGGAGTTGCCGATCACCCTTGTGCTGGGATGAAGTTGGTGTGAAATAACTATTAGGCCCAGATATGGTAAACGATACCACCGAAAAGATTCAGTTGATTAGAGAGAGACTTCAAGTGGCTCAGTTTAGATAGAAGGCTAATGCTGACTCAAGAAGAAGAGATCTCGAATTCTAAGTCGGAGATCATGTATTTCTCAAGATATCGCCTGGACGAGGAATTAGGAGATTTGGTGTTAAGGGCAAGCTTACACCAAGGTTTATCAGACCTTTTGAGGTACTAGAAAGAGTTGGCGAAGTTGCTTACCGCGTCGCTTTGCCTCCTCAATTGTCCGAAGTTTATAACGTGTTCTACATATCCATGTTGAAGAAGTATGTGCACGATCCATCACATGTCATAGATCACGGAGACCTAGTGATACAAAAGGATCTCACTTATGAACAAAAACCCATGAAGATCCTTGATCGCGAGGTACGTGCATTAAGGAACAAGACAATTCCCATGGTCAAGGTTCAATGGAACAAATGCTTGGAACAAGCCGAGGAGTCCATGAAGAAAAGGTTTCCCGACTTATTTGAAAACGGTATGTACTCTGCACCCTCCACGTCTATATACAATCGAATTTGGGGACCAAATTCTTTTAAGTGGGGGAGGGTGTAGCAACCCTGGTAAATTGAAGGGATGTAACTGGATTGAAAATTAAACCAATATTCAAGGCCCAACTCATATACACTTAAAACACATAACAAATGGGCCAAAATTGAATAGCGCCTCCTCTTAAGGCACCATTTCATAAACTGAAGACCTTTCACAAAGGCGCCAATTACATGAATGACGCCTCTATCCTAGGTGCTATTTCCCTAAAGGGTGCCTCTACCCTAGGCACTATTTCCTTACAGAAGGAGAACGGTAACGTTGCCGTGTTTTGTTCGAACTAGGATGCTATTCGGGAAGGTTTTGATCTGGAAAGGATTAACATAGGGAAGTATAGATAACAATAGGATTTTTCCGTGCAAACTTTGATCCTAATCAAACTCTAACCCACAATCGAACCTCTTCTCTATAAATATCAAACCCCCTCCATCAAACCCCCTGTTGATTTTATTTTTGAAGACGTCCTGCTGTTCTCTTAAAGATTATTCTTCTTTGGCTGTACGTGGGGAAGAGAATTCTATTCTCTTTCTCTGCTTCTTCCTGGAGGAAGAGGTTTGTGCTGCTATTCTACTTCCGTTGTGGTTGCCGTGGAAGAAGTCTGCTACTTCTTCTGCTCTTGTTATCACGTGAAGAAGAAGGCCTCTTTCCATGCTTTGTCGTCAGTTGCAGTTGCTGCTGCTTGCCTTCGGCTACTTGAGCTAGAAGAACAAGCTGCTGTTGCTGCTACTTTTTTTTTTTGATATTATCTTCTTCTTGCTGCCGTTGCCCAGTTACTCTATTGAAAATAGAGTATCGTACTGAGGTTTTCTTATTGCGGATCCTCCATTCTCCTCACGTTTCCATCATCCAAATCAACCAAAAGGTAGGTGTTCTCAAGTACAAGCCCAATCTAATAGTTATTAAATCATAATCATGCATATAGGTCTGTTAGAATGTTTTCAATATGTTTAAATGTATTTATGGAAGTTTTCAGTAGAACACGCCTCCCTCTAGGGCGCTATTTGATATAGCGACCGTGCAAACAGTCGTCAGATTAGTTGGTTAATTAATAAATACACATGTTCAAAATTTAATAACTGTGAACCATGGCATTTAATCTAATGCATGAGTATACTATTAGATTCCTACTATTTTTCTCTGCCTGTACATGTCTCTAGTTTCTTGATTGGACACACTTCAAAAATCATGTGTCTATGATTGTACCTGCCTAGTGCGTATCATATAACAAATAAATAACGACCGTCTTCAGGTCGTCAATTTAATGAACGCCCCCACACACGGGCACTAATTAGTGATAACCTGTGAACATTAAGCTGTTCATGATCGAATTACGGGGATATGGAAATAACGCATGCACCCTGCCATCAATTGGAAATATGACGCCCCTGGCTAGGGCGCTACTTACTTAATTGAAGACTTAAGCTAAGTCGCCATTTATACAAAATCTGAAATTTGAAAATTTTTATAGACCATAATATATATAGACCCTAGATATAACGACTGAATGAACATTCATTATATATTAAATTGGCGACCCTTCCTAGGGCGCTAATTCATAAAATGAAGACTTGATCTCAGTCGCCAATTACCTGTATTCTGATTTTTGTGGTTTTCTGTAACCCTCGATAGTGGGATATATATATAGGCACTATATTCCATTCCGTGTGTATAGTCCCACGTTTCACGATGTTTTATCGATTGCCCCTTAACTCTTGGTGACATACAAGCCCTCCGTTGGACATTCCGTTCCTCCGGACTAGTAAGTTAGTCATTGGGACCTCCGTAAGACTCATCGTAGCCTTGGATTCCCTCAAGGCCGATTGAGCAGGTTGTACCACTAAAATCTATGACATTTTGATTGCCATGTCACTCTAAAGAAACATGGTAAACCGGCCCTCATGGTATGCTACCTAGCCGTCATGAGAATGATTCTTAAACTAATGGAATGGGAAAACCATGCCATTGCTATCTATCTTGGAATATGTATCTTATGGAGATACCAATTCTTTCTACCTCATCATGTTCAAAGAACTAGCACCCATGTACATATGGATGCTTATTCTTAAAGTCATGGCACCCACTAGGGAGCCGATCCCACCTAGTTTTACGTGAGTATCATGATTGTATCATTTGACCGTAGTATGTCCTTCCATGAAATTTCTATTCTTGTGATCCTATATCACAAGATCTACCTTATATTCCTACAAAGGTTCATTCCATTGAAATTCTATATTGGCTATAACTAAAGTGGATGTCGGAATACATGATTCAATGCTGGCGCATGTAGGGCCATATCTGGTCTTGGGAGGAGCACCCGAAAGTACTTGTGCCCATGGGAGCTATTATTGATCGCGGTGTGGTATTGTACCGAAGTGCATGACTTGCTTGAATGGACATTTCCACAAACTCTTGTACTTGTTCTTGACTTGACATGACTTGACATGCGTGGCCCGGAAGGGTATTTACTCGCTTGCTTGATAACATGATAGCCAATTCTTGACATGACTTGGGAAACATACATGCTCGTATATCTTGATATAATCACATGAAATCCTGGATATCTTGCTAGTTCATTCTAAGTTCTCTCTTGCTATATACTCTTTCTGTGGTCGTTTAATGCGAACATGCATAGCTTTACTTGCATTCATGCAACATGTAATTTACTTAAAGTAAGCTAGCACTTGAGATATAATTCCTACTGAGCGTTCGCTCACTTAGTGTTTTCCCCTATTTTTTAGGTAATTTCGATGACGAGACTCATTCGGATGGGGATGGACAAGAGTGAAAGAGTCTACAGTCATTCAAAAATCAGCAAGCGTTATCTAGTCCTGTCTTTTCTATTTTTTGAGTCATCCATTGTACTTTCTTTTTATTAAGTTCTTAGTTCTTTTATCAAGAGTTGTAATAGAAGTATTTAAAGGTTTATGATTAATAAAGGACTTGGTTATCATTACTTGTGCGCGCTCTGTCTATGTTTGTCAAATACACTTATGCTCTGATTGACATGATTGATATAAACTCATCGCGTATCTCCGGATTCCTTCCGTGCTCGGGGCGTGACATCCCAACCAGTCCTTGTCTCGGGGATTCGCTACTTTAGGTGTCATAGCCTAGGGCATGTCGCCACCAATTGTCCCACCCGAGCCTTGGTCATCACCGACCCCCAGCCTATGGAGCCTCCACCTCAGGAAGGAGAAGACATTGAGAGATATATGGCCGATCCCGACATCATCGCCCAATTTGAGGAAATGGATGCAGGATTTGAGAGCACGCATGTCGAGTACATGCAAGTGGGAGATATTACCGAGAGTTCCACCCAGGGAAGATTGGGTGTAGTTCGTTGCATCTTAACACACCCCTAGGAGGACGACTGACGTCGAACCTCCATCTTCCAAACCTACATCATGGTGAAGTCTCAACCCTGCAAGGTGATCTATGACAACGGGAGTTGTATCAATGCAGTCTCTTCAGACTTTGTCTTTCGTCTAGGTCTACCTACCCACCCCTATCCTAGGCCATACAACGTGGCTTGGGTTGACGACACTTCTATCCCAGTCACCACTACATGTGTCATTCCTATCCAATTCCAGTCCTACCATGGATAGATCTTATGCGATGTAGTTCCTATGAAGGTCGATAGCATCATCCTAGGACGACCGTGGATCTATGATGTAGACCTTACTACATTCGGTCGATCCAACCAGTGTTCCTTCTCCCACAATAGGAAGAAGATTCAGTTGTACCCAACACCTCCAAAGGTGGCCTCAAGAAAGAGCTCCACCTCCACCCCCACTGGAACTCCCAAGGTTCAGGAGAGTCCCCGAACTCCTAATGAAGGGAAACTTCTTATTCCCTCTTCTCCTGCATCTATCACACCCATTCCCAAGGCCCCTAAGGTTGGTCACGACATAGTTAGGCGTCTTAACTTCATCAGTGTCCGAGAGCTAAACAGAGAGGTTACAGAGGGTGCCCTTGTTTGGGCTGTTGTCGTCACCATCACACCTGAGGAGTCCAAAGTCTCAATCACATCTGAAGTCCAGGCTATCCTGCAGGACTTCCAAGACATCTACCTTGAGTACTTACCCTCTATACTCCCTCCCATGCGTGATGTACAACATGCCATTGACCTTATCCCCGGGTCCACTCTACCCAACCTTCCCCATTACCAATTGAACCCCAAGGAGCATACTAAGCTCCAAAGAATTGTCGAGGACCTTATTCAAAAAGGTTTCCTCTTGGTGAACAACAGCCCATGTGATGTTCCTGCCTTGCTTACACCGAAGAAAGATGGCACTTGGCAGATGTGTGTTGACAGCCGCACCATCAACAAAATTACTATCAAGGATAGATTTTGCATTCCCCGTCTTGATGACATGCTTGACATGATGAGTGGAGCCACCATCTTTTCAAAAATTGACTTGAAAAGTGGCTACCACCAGGTCCGAATCCGACCAGGGAATGAGTGGAAGACTGCCTTCAAAACAAAAGAAGTACTGTATGAACGGCTTGTCATGCCATTTGGGCTATCTAATGCCCCTAGCACTTTCATGAGGCTTATGACGGAGGTCCTTCGCCCCCTCATTGGTCACTTTGTTATCATCTACTTTGACGACATTCTCATCTATAGCCACAACCCTCAAGACCACGTCCAACATTTGAGGGAAGTCTGCGAGACATTGAGGAGAGAAACCCTGTATGCCAACCTTAAGAAGTGTGAATTCATGACAGACCGGGTCACTTTCCTCGACTTTGTGGTTTCGAGTCAAGGAGTGTCTATGGACCAATCCAAGGTCCAAGCCTTAGTAGACTGACCTGAGCCCCAGAACGTTTATGATGTTCGCAGTTTTCATGGGCTAGCCACTTTCTACAGATGCTTCATAAAGAACTTTAGCACAATTATGGCACCCATTACATATTGCATCTGTAAAGGGAATTTTGAGTGGACCAAAGTCGCCTCCCAGGCTTTCTCTGTCATAAAGGAGCTCATGACCAAAGCCCCTATCCTCCGCCTGCCAGACTTTTCCAAAGTCTTTGAGATATCCTGTGACGTCTCTGGCGTAGGTATAGGAGGAGTGCTTAGTCAGGAAAGCCACCCTGTGGCTTACTTCGGTGAGAAGCTTTCTGATGCAAAGCTTCGGTACTCCACATATGATAAGGAGTTCTATGCTGCGGTCCAAGCCCTCAAACACTGGAGACACTATCTCTTACCATAAGAGTTTGTCTTATACTCGGACCACGAGGCTTTGAAATTCCTTAGCTCTCAGAAGGGCTTAAACCCAAGGCATGGTCGGTGGGTAGAATTCCTCCAGTCTTTCACATTTGTCCTAAAACATAAGGCTAGAAAAGAGAATAAGGTGGCCGACGTCTTGAGTCGAAGGGTCTCCCTTCTTTCCACTGTTCAGGTAGAGGTCACTAGATTTGATCGCATGAAGGAACTCTATGGAGAGTGTCTCGACTTTGGCCCTGGGTACTCTGCCTTGCCTGCTAGAACCTCGACAACATTTGCTGACTATCTACTCCAAGATGGTTTTGTTTTTCGAGGACATCAACTCTATGTCCTGAAGACTTCTGTGCGGGACTTCCTAATTTGGGAAATGCATGCTGGAGGTCTTGCTGGTCACTTTGGACGTAACAAGACCATCCATTCTGTGGAGGAGCATTTTTTCTGGCCTAGCCTGAAGAAAGATGTGGCCAAGATTGTAGCCCAGTGTAGGATGTGCGAAATGGCCAAACAGGTCAAACAGAACACTAGTCTCTACACTCCTCTCCCCATTCTTGATAGACCGTGGGTTGATGTGAGCATGGATTTCATCCTTGGATTACCTCGTACTGCTCTCAAACACGACTCCATCTTCGTGGTCGTTGATAGGTTCTCTAAGATGGCCCACTTCATTGCATGTTCCAAAACATCTGATGCATCTAGAGTAGCTCGCCTGTTCTTTGATGAAGTCGTGCGTCTGCATGGTCTCCCCCAAACCATAGTGTCTGACCAAGATGTCCGGTTTACTAGTTAATTTTGGAAGATACTTTAGCACCTAGTTGGCACTAAGCTGAAATTTTTCACTGCCTATCACCCCCAAACCGATGGACAAACCGAGGTCGTCAATAGGAGTTTAGGGAATTTACTGAGGTATCTTGTAGGGGATCATTCTGGCACATGGGATCTTCTTTTACCTAGAGCTGAATTTGCATACAATATCTCCGTCAATAGGTCCATAGGTATGAGTCCATTTGAGGTTGTGCATGGATACAAACCTAGGAAACCTGTGGATCACATTCCCCATCCCCTCGAGTCTAGAACATCCATGTAGTGCCACAGAATTTATATAATAATTTCTGGATTATTTATAGAATTTTCTGGAATTTATTAGAAATTTATAAAGGCTAAATAGATTAATTAGATTATTGAAATAATTAGTCATTATAAGGCCCAATTGTGTTAAATAATTAACCTAGCCTATTTAAATAAAATCCAAAAGGTTTAAGGACCAAGCCCATTAAGTTTAGCCCATATTCTAGAAGGTTATTTAGCCTATTTACGTATTTTAAGGATAAAATATCATTTTTATGGATAATAATATGGATAATTAACAAAAGAGTTTGATTTATGTTGAATTCTGTGCACGTTGGATGTAGCGGTCTATCGTGCGACCGCCACAGTCACGTAACGCACCTAAACTGATGCGTTACACCGTGATAGTTCCGTGAATGGAAGAACGAGTAGAAAGATTGGATCTTTGGGATCCTATCTACAAGAGACCTAATTGGGAGAACTTGTAAGGTTACTAGGGACTCTTAGGGATCAGGTTCTGGTAAATTAAGGACTCTAGAATTGATCTAATCCTCAAACCCTAGCCAAAACACTATAAATATGACCGAGTTTTGACTTGAGCAACCCTTTTGCTCGTGAAGAAACAAGGTAAGGAGTCACAATTTTGGGTAAGTTTTTTAGAAGATTTTGTTTATAATACTAAGGTCTAATAACTCTCCAAATTTCATGCTAGGAGATCAAGTAATCAAGAATATAGGAGCTTCTAAAGTCGCTGATTCAGTCATAGTAGCCCATAATTCATAGCAAAAGATCACTGAAGATCAAGAGATTATGACGTCTAAACGAGGTAATTAGAGTTCAATCCTTTAGAACTTTTTGTTCACCTTAGTTTCATCTTTTTACCCTCAAAATTTCACATCTTTAGGTCAAGAGGTCGTGGAGTTAGAGCAGCGGGAAATTACTGGAAAATCACTGGAAAAGGAGAACTAGGGCACGATTTTCAAACTCAAATTAGAAGCTTAAAGCGTAGTTAAGAGGTAGGTCATCTCATGATTGACAAAAACATCTTTTTAGGGATAAAAGCCCTCTGGTTTTGATTGATTTCATACATCATATATCATGAATTTCATGTTTTAGTAGGTCATGCATACATGTATACTCTTAACCCTAACTAAGTTAAAAAGGAACTCTCTTGTCAAATTCACAGAAAACTCATGCATACTAGTAGGTTAGCCTTCATTCTATCATATGGAAGTTTATATATGATTTTCAGACATGATGTAAGTTGAAACCTTAGATTTTTACCAACAGACGATCTGACGCATCAAGGTAAGACTGTCACAATGATCTAACGGCCTTACGACAAGCCGTCACACCTTCTGTTATATTTAAATTTCTCTGTTATCTCTGACGGCCTAGACTCAGTGTGTTACAACACTATAACGGTCCCACGATAAACTGTCACAATCACTATGATGCCCCCATTCTCGACCGTCAGAGTAATTGTAGACAGAATTGAAGAACAGTCACATTAACTTATAAATATGTCTAGTTATCTAAGTTTTGACATGTTGATATGACTTTAAATTTATTAATTGGTTCGTGATAAGTATCGCAAGTTAAAAGCATCTTGAATTATTTTAAGGATATGTTAATTTCATGCCAAAGCACTATAGTTTGTATTAACTCCATGATTTTAAATGATGTATTGACGGAGTTTTATCATGATTTCTTATTGTTACACATTCTCTCTATCAATAGAGTCATTTCTTTAAGTACATGGCACATATTCTGGTATGTTATCCATTAGTTTACACTTTACACTATAGGAACATTATTCTTGGAAATGAGGACCTCTCTATTGGATATTTCTTCCAATGGACTAGGAAATCTTGTTTCAAAGCCTTCGTAATTCTCCGCGAGCCTGGGATTCCCACTAGGACGCCGAGTTGGTTGTACCATTAAAGCCCATTTAGTAGATTACACTATGGATGTTTCTGGTTCTAGCAATGTAACGGATCTATACTGGACCATCAGGAGCATCTAACGGCCCAATATAAGACCGTCACATTTCACTAAGTCTATTTTACTATTTCTGGATTCAGACTAATGTAACGGCTGAATACTGGAGCGTCACATCATGTAACGGCCCAGTCCTTGACCATCACATTGTTTGAGTGCTTAACCCGAGGTTTGACCCAAGGGTTGATGTTATAAAGTTTCTAGATGGATTATTGATGATCTAGAACTTATCATACTATCCAAAGAGGCTTAATATAATGAAATAAAAGTTAAAGATATGTACCGTTATGCTGCTGATTTATCTCCATAAGCA
Organism: Amorphophallus konjac; assembly: GCA_022559845.1. Classification (NCBI taxonomy): domain Eukaryota; kingdom Viridiplantae; phylum Streptophyta; class Magnoliopsida; order Alismatales; family Araceae; genus Amorphophallus; species Amorphophallus konjac. The sequence continues at coordinate 168,426,148 of CM040122.1, read as the reverse complement.
TAACCTTGTTTAAGTCTTTCTTGACTCTCGCATTATTAAATTGAAGCGTTCATTCACTGAATAGTGTTATCATGAACTTATTGAATTGTACATTCTTGGCCATACTTTATTGTTACGTGCATGGAAGTAGCTTGATTTATATTTGAAGATGCGATCGAGCACTGATTGTGTTCAAGGGCTCTATGCTAGTCCCCTCGACTGATTGTCGGAAACATACTATTATAAACCATGGGGTATGATGCTACTGGTGTCACATTGTACTGGGAGTACTTTCTCTATAAATAAGTGAAGATCCACGGCACGACATGACTTTCTTGTACATGACTTGATATTCCACAGAAATTCACAAAGTACTTACTCATAAGCAAAAGATACTGGAGTGATGATTATGTGGTTTGCTAGCACATTCTTGTTACATTCTTGTTCTTGAAAGGCCATAACATGTTCTTGTTACACTCTTGCTAGTTCATATGTGCTCTCATTGTATCTTAAACGATCATCTTTGTTACTTTGGGTATTCGCATGATTGATCGCATTCGCATTATTTTACCTTATTTCATTAGAGGTAAAATGTTAATTACTTTAATGATACCTTCATGTTGATGCGAAGATACCTACTGGGCAAGTGTGCTCATTACCTATTTCCATTCTTTTTATGAAATGAAAGTGATTTGAATTCGGATTCTGGTTATACAAGTAGCGGGTCCGAGAGCGAATGAAAGTATTGTCAAAGATGAGAGTGAAGACTTAGGAAAGTCTATATTGTTTAGATTGAGTCTATGTAATTTTCCTATTTCTTGAGTCTGATAGATTGGAAGAAGTTGAAAGTTATTGTATTTGAATATTGATTATCAATGAAATAAGTTGGAGTTTGATTAAAATAGTGTGCAATTATATTTATGTGTGTGATTATCTGGCGCTCTGATCATTCTTGCTTGCAAGAGGCTTACCATACCGGCTGTTCACGTTTCTCGAGCGAGTCTTCCGCTGTCATAAAGGCTCGGGACGTGACAGTTAAGTTGGTATCAGAGCCTGAGTCTCAGGACTTAGGAAGAAGAGTCATGTCATAAGATAAGTCCAAGGTTTAAGGACCCCTACCTATGAACTAAGGAAGAAATTTCCACACCCATGTGAGAATTGGGTTGAACCCGGGATAAGATAGTTAATTAGTTTTAAGATTGATTTTCCTTCCAGTTTCACGAGAAATAACAAGTTGTTATTTTTCTCTCAGGTACCCTATTATTACCATGGCTCATCGCGTAGATTGGAATGGTATGCAACAAACTGTTGCTGGCCTTACACAGGGATTACAAACCATGGCGCAAGCTGGCATAGGAGCAAGGGCTGGTGATTTGCATCGCAACTTTCGGAGCTTGAACCCTCCGCGTTTCTTCAGTTCTTCTAATCCTGATGAGGCAGAGAACTGGATAGATGAAATGAATCATATCTTTGATGTTATACAATGCACCGATCAAGAGAAGGTGCATCTTGCAACCTTTCAACTCAACAAAGATGCCCGCACATGGTGGAAGTCGGTTCCGGCACCTCTGACCGACGCCCCTCATACCTGGGATGGTTTTCTTACCCTATTCTGTGCCAAGTACTTTTCTGAGCACGTAAAAGAGAGAAAGACTATGGAGTTCGCCGCTCTTCGGCAAGGAATGATGACGGTTGCCGAATATGAACTGTAATTCTCAAGGCTTGCACCTTACGCACTGCATCTTATCATCACCGATTTATTGAAGGCAAATCGGTTCATAGACGGGTTACGACCTGGTTTCATTCAGCAGCTCGGGACCCAAAACATCCGTACTTTTGCGAAAATGGTTCAATGAGCGTATTTGTGCGAAAGGACCTTAGAGAAGGTCAAAAATTTAAAAGGGAAAGGAGAAGAATCCAGCCGACGCTCTGATCGGCGTTATAAGAAAGAAAAGTTCAGCATCTCGGAGCCATACAAAAGCCGTGATAGTAAGAAAAGATCCAGGAATGGGAATGATGGAAGTTCCCATAAGCAAAAGAAAGTCAAAGAAGAGAAAGAGCAAGTTGCTACAGCTTGCACGTTTTGCGAAAAATTTGGCCATTCGGCTGAGGAATGTTGGAAGCGCCTCGGTGCTTGTTTACGTTGTGGAAGCAGGGAGCATCGCATGCCAGATTGCCCCCTTATGAAAGACCAATCGTCTGGTGAAGGACGTAGGAGGCAGGCTCACCTCAATGCCGTCTTAGAAGAAGAGGAAGCGCCCAAGGATGGTGGGCTTATGGAAGGTACTCTTCAAATTTGTTCTCGTCATGCATTTGTGCTATTTGACACTGATGTCTCTCATTCTTTTATCTCCACTACTTTTGCAAAAATATTATCAATTGCATCAGTCCCCTTACCTTCAGATCTCACTATTACCACACCCTTAGGTTCTGGAACAAAGCTTACCGACTATTATCTTGATAGCAAAGTGATAGTAGAAGGTCATAATCTCCCCGCAAACTTAGTATGTCTTGGCGTGAAAGGTTATGATGCCATTTTAGGGGTAGATTGGCTTGTAGATCATGATGCTTATATCAATTGCCGAAATAGGATTATATACTTTCGAAAACCCGATCTTCCAAAATTTTCCTTTCTTGGCATTAAGTACAAGAAGCATCCTACTATCATATCTTCTCTTCACGCTTGCAAACTTATCTCGTAAGGATGTGAAGCTTTTCTTGCTTCTGTCATTGTTACCGAATCCAAGGAGATTATATTAGCAGACATTCCTATTGTAAATGAGTTCCCCGATGTGTTCCCATCCGAATTACCCAGTTTACCACTCGAGAGGGAAGTAAACATCACTATTGAACTCATTCTAGGAGCAGCACCTGTTTCTATAGCCCCTAACAGGATTTCCCCCATAGAACTCAAAGAACTAAAGAAGCAGTTGCAGGAACTACTGGATAAGGGCTTTATCAGACCTAGCACATCCCCTTGGGGTGCGCCGGTTCTATTTGTCAAAAAGAAGGATGGTTCTCTCAGACTAAGCATCGATAACCGGCGACTAAATCAACTTACAATCAAAAACAAGTATCTGTTGCCGCGTATTGATGAGCTCTTTGATCAGCTTTCGGGAGCAGAATATTTCTCCAAGATTGACCTCAGATCAGGTTATCATCAGCTTAGAATTAAAGAAAAAGACATTTATAAATCAGCTTTTCGAAGTCGTTATGGCCACTATGAATTCGTGATAATGCCGTTCGGGTTAACAAATACTCCATCAGCATTTATGCACCGTATGAACAATGTTTTCCAGCCATATCTAGACCAATTCATCGTCGTCTTCATCGATGACATCTTGATATATTCCAAGACAAAGGAAGAACATCCGATGATAGCTTTGCAAACACTTAGAGAACATAAACTTTATGCCAAGCTTAATAAGTGTGAATTCTGGCTCAAGGAAGTTTCATTCCTAGGCCACATTATTTCAAAAGAAGGTGTCGCTGTGGATCCTTCTAAGGTAGAACCCGTTAAGAATTGGAGCCGGCCAACGACCGTATCGGAAGTACGCAGTTTTCTGGGTCTAGCTAGTTATTATAGAAGATTCATTAAGGATTTCTCAAAGATTGTAGTTCCTTTAACTAGACTCACGAGAAAAGGAAATTCTTTTGTCTGGTCAGAGGAATGTGAAAAGAGTTTCCAAACTCTTAAAAATCATCTTACTACAGCTCCTATTCTAACACTACCGATAGATGGTGGTGGATTCAAAGTATATACGGATGCATCTGGCATTGGCCTAGGGTGTGTCCTCATGCAAAATAGAAAAGTAATCTGTTATTCTTCTAGACAATTGAAGCGTCACGAGGAAAATTATCCTATGCATAATTTGGAATTAGCAGCTGTCATTTTCGCCTTAAAAATTTGGCGTCATTATCTCTATGGAGAAAAGTTTACGATCTACTCGGACCACAAAAGCTTGAAGTACTTATTTTCTCAAAAAGAGCTAAATATGAGGCAGAAGAGGTGGTTAGAATATCTCAAAGACTTTGATTTTGCTATTCAATATCATCCTGGTAAGGCTAATGCTGTAGCAGATGCACTCAGCAGAAAACCAATGGGTATGCTATCAAGTCTCATGATTAGTATGACTAATCTTATTCCTCAATTTGCTCAGTTGAACTTAGGTATTGACAAGAAGGAAGATTGTTTCCTAGCTAATATTCAAGCTCAACCTACATTAATAGAAGATCGGGTCAAGCTGCAAAATGATGATCCTATATTATTGGAGATCAAGGCCAATGTTGAACAAAGGCCAGATTTTTCTATTAAGGATGGAAGATTGCTATTTAAAGACCGAATATGTGTACCGGATCATGAGGATACGAAGAAATTGATTCTAGAAGAAGCACATAAATCAAGGTATACCATTCACCTTGGTAGTATAAAAATGTATCAAGATCTCAAAAAAAATTTCTGGTGGCCCAACATGAAGAGGGAAATAGCGGATTTCGTGTCTCGCTGTCTCACTTGTCAACAAGTAAAGGCAGAGCATTTTAGACCCGCAGGTAAACTACATCCCTTGAATATTCCCGAATGGAAGTGGGGGAGTATAGGGATGGATTTCATTATGGGGTTACCTAAGAAAAGAGGTGGACACGATGGTATATGGGTAATCATAGACCGATTAACTAAATCTGCATATTTCATACCAATCAAAAGTCGATGGTCCTTTGATATCCTGGCAGCATTATACATAAGGGAAATTGTTAAATTACATGGTGTCCCAGTTACTATTATATCTGATAGAGATCCTCGATTAACATCACAATTTTGGAAGGGTCTACAATAGTCACTAGGGACTAGATTGAATTTCAGCACAGCCTTTCATCCACAAACTGATGGTCAGACAGAAAGAACGAATCAAGTGGTAGAAGACATGTTCATGGCTTGTGTTATTGATTTTGGAGGTAGTTGGCATGATCACTTGCCTCTAGTAGAATTTGCATATAACAACAGTTATCATGCCAGCATACAAATGGCACCTTGTGAAGCTCTATATAGAAAAAGTTGTCGATTACCAATATGTTGGAATGAAATAGGGGAAAGACAATTCCTAGGCCCCGATATTATCAGAGATTCTACAGAGAAGATCAAGCTTATTCAAAAGAGAATAAAGATGACACAAGATAGGCAGAAATCGTATGCTGATAATCGAAGACGCGACTTGGAATTTCAAGTAGGAGACCATGTGTATCTCAAGGTTTCTCCAGGTCGTGGTATTCGAAGATTTGGCATTAAGGGCAAGCTAACTCCAAGGTTCATTGGCCTGTTTGAAATTCTTGAAAGGGTCAGTGAAGTGGCCTATAAATTGGCTTTACCGCCACAATTAGCAGGAGTTCATGACGTATTTCACGTCTCTATGCTGAAGAAGTATGTATATGATCTTGACCATATTATCACTTATGACAATGTGGAGATTCAGAAGGATATGACTTACGAGCAAACGCCAATAAAGATTCTGGAACGGGAAGTGCGTCAACTAAGAAATAAAGTTATTCCTATGATCAAGATTCAATGGAAGAAAACATGGCCATATGAAGCAACATGGGAAACCGAAGCAGCTATGCGGAAAAGATTCTCAGAATTATTTTAACAGTAAGTATACTCTCTATAATCCATGTATTGAATTTGGGGATAAAATTCTTCTAAGTGGGGGAGGGTGTAGTGCCCCAGAATTTATATAATACTTTTTATATTATTTATAGAATTTTCTGGAATTTATTAGGAATTTATAAATGCTAAATAGATTAAATGGGTTATTGAAATAATAAGTCATTATAAGGCCCAATTGTGTTAAATAATTAACCTAGCCTATTTAAATAAAATCCAAAAGGTTTAAGGACCAAGCACATTAAGTTTGGCCCATATTCTAGAAGGTTATTTAGCATATTTACGTATTTTAAGGATAAAATATCATTTTTATGGATAATAATATAGATAATTAATAAAATAGTTTGATTTATGTTAAATTCTATGTACGTTGGATGCAGCGGTCTATCGTGCGACCGCCACAGTCACGTAACGCACCTAGACTGATGTGTTACACCTTGATAGTTCCGTGAATGGAAGAACGAGTAGAAAGATTGGATCTCTGGGATCCTATCTACAAGAGACCTAATTGGGAGAACTTGTAAGGTTACTAGGGACTCTTAGGGATCAGGTTCTGGTAAATTAAGGACTCTAGAATCGATCTAATCCTCAAACCCTAGCCAAAACCCTATAAATAGGACCTAATTTTGACCTGAGAAACCCTTACTTTTACTCGTGAAGAAACAAGGTAAGGAGTCACAATTTTGGGTAAGTTCTTTAGAAGATTTTGTTTATAATACTAAGGTCTAATAACTCTCCAAATTTCGTGCTAGGAGATCAAGTAACCAAGAAGATAGGGGCTTCTAAAGTCGCAGATTCAGTCATAGCAGCCCAGAATTCAGAGCAAAAGATCACTGAAGATCAAGACATTGAGACATCTAAACGAGGTAATTAGAGTTCAATCCTTTAGAACTTTTTGTTCACCTTAGTTTCATCTTTTTACCCTCAAAATTTTACATCTTTAGGTCAAGAGGTCGTGGAGTTAGAGCAGCGAGAAATTGCTGGAAAATCACTGGAAAAGGAGAACTATGGCACGATTTTCAGACTCAAATTAGAAGCTTAAAGCCTAGTTAAGAGGTAGGTCATCTCATGATTGGTAAAAACATCTTGTTAAGAATAAAAGCCCTCTAGTTTTGATTGATTTTATGCATCATATATCATGAATTTCATGTTTTAGTAGGTCATGCATACATGTATACTCTTAACCCTAACTAAGTTAAAAAGGAACTCTCTTGTCAAATTCACAGAAAACCCATGCATACTAGTAGGTTAGCCTTCATTCTATCATATGGAAGTTTATATATGATTTCCAGACATGATGTAAGTTGAAACCTTAGATTTTTACCAACAGATGATCTGACGCATCAAGGTAAGACCGTCACAATGATCTAACGACCTTACGACAAGCTGTCACACCTTCTATTATTTTTAAATTTCTTTGTTATCTCTGACGACCTAGACTCAGTGTGTTACAACACTGTAACGGTCCCACGATAAACCGTCACAATCACTGTGAGGCCCCCATTCTTGACCGTCAGAGTAACTGTAGACAGAATTGAAGAACAGTCACATTAACTTATAAATATGTCTAGTTATCTAAGTTTTGACCTGTTGATATGACTTTAAATTTATTAATTGGTTCATGATAAGTATCGCAAGTTAAAAACATCTTGAATTATTTTAAGGATATGTTAATTTCATGCCAAACCACTATAGTTTGTATTAACTCCATGATTTTAAATGATGTATTGACGGAGTTTTATCATGATTTCTTATTGTTACACATTCTCTCTATCAATAGAGTCATTTCTTTAAGTATATGGCACATATTCCGATATGTTGTCCATTAGTTCACACTTTGCACTATAGGAACATTATTCTTGGACATGAGGACCTCTCTATTAGATATTTTTTCCAATAGACTAGGAAATCTTGTTTCAAGGCCTCCGTAATTCTCCGCGAGCCTGAGATTCCCACTAGGACGCCGAGTTGATTGTACCATTAAAGCCCATTTAGTAGATTACACTATCGATGTTTCTTTGTCTAGCAATGTAAAAGATCTATACTGGACCGTCAGGAGCATCTAACGGCCCAATATAAGACCGTCACATTTCACTAAGTCTATTTTACTATTTCTGGATTCAGACTAATGTAACGGCTGAATACTGGAGCGTCACTTCATGTAACGGCCCAATCCTTGACCGTCACATTGTTTGAGTGCTTAACCCGAGGTTTGACCCAAGGGTTGATGTTCTAAAGTTTCTAGATGGATTATTGATGATCTAGAACTTACCATTTTATCCAAAGAGGCTTAATATAATGAAATAAAAGTTAAAGATATGTACCGTTATGCTACCGATTTATCTCCATAAGCACAACCTTGTTTAAGTCATTCTTGACTCTGGCATTATTAAATTGAAGCGTTCATTCATTGAATAGTGTTATCATGAACTTATTGAATTGTACATTCTTGGCTATACTTTATTGTTACATACGTGGAAGTAGCTTGATTTATGTTTGAAGATGCGATCGAGCACTGATTGTATTCAAGTGCTCTATGCTAGTCCCCTCGGCTGATTACCAGAAACATACTATTATAAACCATGGGGTATGATGCTACTGGCGTCGCATTGCGTTGGGAGTACTTTCTCTATAAATAAGTGAAGATCCACGGCACGACATGCCTTTCTTGTACATGACTTGATATTCTACAGAAATTCTTGAAGTACTTACTCATAAGTAAAAGATACTGGAGTGATGATTATGTGACTTGCTAGCACATTCTTGTTACATTCTTGTTCTTGAAAGGCCATAACATATTTTTGTTACACTCTTGCTAGTTCATACTTGCTCTCATTGTATCTTAAACGATCATCTTTGTTACTTTGGGTATTCGCATGATTGATCGCATTCGCATGATTTTACCTTATTTCTTTAGAGCTAAAATATTAATTACTTTAATGATGCCTTCATGTTGATACGAAGATACCTACTGGGCAAGTGTGCTCATTACCTATTTCCATTCTTTTCAGGAAATGAAAGTGATTCGAATTCGGATTCGATTTATACAAGTAGCGGGTCCGAGAGCGAATGAAAGTATTGTCAAAGATGAGAGTGAAGACTTAGGAAAGTCTATATTGTTTAGATTGAGTCTATGTAATTTTTTTATTTCTTGAGTCTGATAGATTGGAAGAAGTTGAAAGTTATTGTATTTGAATATTGATTATCAATAAAATAAGTTGGAGTTTGATTAAAATAGTGTGCAATTGTATTTATGTGTGTGATTGTCTAGCGCTCTGATCATTCTTGCTTGCAAGAGGTTTACCATGCCGGCTGTTCACGTTTCTTGAGCGAGTCTTCTACTGTCATAAAGGCTCGGGACGTGACAATCCAAGTCAGCTAAGAAATTTACACAGCATGTCAAAAATATGCATGAGTCAATTAGCAAGCAAATAAACCTCAGTGATGAGACCTATAAATGATTGGCTGATTCGCATAGGCGTCACCATGAATTTCAAGAAGGTGACATTGTTATGGTACGGATTCGACCCGAACGATTCCCCTCGGGAGCTGTTAAAAAGTTACAAGCCCGTAGTGATGGTCCCTTCCCAATTTTGCGAAAGATTGGCTCCAATGCATATGTTGTGGACTCACCTCCCGAATATGGGATTAGCTCTACCTTTAATGTGACAGACCTAGTGGCCTACAAGAAACCCACAGCGATTCCTAGTGACCCTTTCGAGCCTTCTCCTCCCATTGAGAGTTAGCCCACCCCTATACGTCCCACAGCCTCTAGAGCACCACGCGAGCAAATTGAGAGGATACTGGATGAGCAGGTGACAGCTACATGGAGCAGGGTGTACCAGTGCTACCTTGTCCGCTGGTGGGACCGTCCCCCTTCTGATGATTCCTGGATCAGTCGGGAAGATCTCCAGCGTCTCGATCCAGATTTGCTGGTGCACTACAAGAGCAGTGTCCCCCCTTACTCGACGGAGTCGAGTTTCAGCCGCCCCGGGAGGGTTGGTGGGGACACCGGGCCCAGTACTGGACCAACTACTCAGGGCCGACGCCGAACGGCCTCGACCGTACCGAGCTTGTGGCTCGGAGACTCACTTGAAGACTCGGCGTCCTGAGTACGTATTTGCATGTATTTGTGTATTGTGTGTATTTTTATTTTTATGGTGGTATTTGTATTATTAAACCACCAAAGTCTAACTATTTTATTTTATTGTGTCAAAGTCAAAAGAAAGTTGTTGAGTTTTGTTTTATTAGGCAAGGACATAGATGCTATTAAGAAAGATTAGGGGTATGATTGTTATAGCCTTTCCTATATAAAGGGGGCTAAGGTGTTGTGTTTTCATATGAATGAATGAAAAGAATCCTACGTGAAAGAGTTTCTCCCCTTGCCACCCTCCCTTCCCTCTTTGCTCAGTGTGAGGTTTGAGTGTCACCCGGTGTAAGACCGTCCGGTGTGAGGCCGAGCTGTGCGAGGCAGTGGTTATCCAATCCTATTCACGTCCCCGGAGCTGTCGTCGATCCTTCCTCCGACGCTGACCATGTCACCTGCTCTCTTTTGGCTGCTGGTTCCACTAATGTCGTTGGCATGCAGGCCGAAGTCTCCCCCACTAGGAGCCAGGCCCCCTTTCCTTTGAAGTCATATGCTGCTGATGTTGATCCCATTTCGGCCACGGGTGATTCATCTCCCTCCAGCTCTAGTGGGTCTTCTCTTGCCTTCCCACGTCCCCTACAGGTGCTTACTGTACCGATGTTGGAACCAATTTCATCGGCTAAGGATATTCATGCTGCACACCTCCATTTCGTGGTACGGCCCAGCAACCTCAGGTCGAGGACTCTGGTGTTCAGACCCAGTTGGGCATGCGCAAGGGCGCCTCTGCTAGGCTTACCAACCTTCATGGTCCATGAAGACTCTTCTCTGGAACATCCGTGGATTGGGTAATACCCAGTCCCTGAGTAGGCTTAAATTCCTCATCCTGCACCATGACATCAGATTGGTTGATGTTATTGAGCCCAAGCTACATTCTTCCTTGCTGGAAAGGTACAGAGTGAAGCTCTGCATGACTCAATGTACTGCGAACTCCACTACTAAGGGCCGCATCTGGATCTTCTGGCGGGGCCCGTTCAATGTCTTTGTGGTCTCCACTTCGGATCAACATGTTACCATCTCTATTTCTTCGGTGTTGGACAATGCCTTCTACTTTTCTATTGTTCATGCCAGCTGCTCCATCCCTGAGCGCCGCATCCTGTGGGATCAACTGGTGGACTTCTCTTCGTCCTGTGATAGGCCGTGGATTGTTGGCGAGGATTTCAATAGTATCCTACACCCTTCAGAGAAACGGGGGGGGGGGGGGGGCATTCTCCCTTTCTATGAATGACTTTTAGGCTTGTGTTTCAGCATCCGGGCTGGAGGATGCTGGATCTCTTGGTGGGATCTTCACCTGGTACAATGGCCAGTGGGCTAATGGTATTTGGGCTAGACTTGAAAGGGTCCTCTTTAATGGTGATTGGGCTTTGTCATGCCCCGTGGTTTCTGTACAACATATCTCCCGAGCGTGTAGTGACCACCGACCTTTGCTATTATCTGTTCATTCCACTCCCGAGCGGCGGCCTTCTAGGTTCTACTTCCAGCAGATGTGGATTACTCATGCTCAATTTATTAATGGTTCTCAGGCAGCCTGGGCTGCGTCTCCCTCTTCCTCACTCCCCTTGGTTGCTATGGCACTAAAGCTTAGGCATATGAAAGCCTTCTACAAGGATTGAAATATACATATCTTCCATAATGTTTTTGCCAATGTTAAGAACGCTGAAGATTGCTTCACCTCGGCCCAAGAGTCTTTTGACAACAACCCTACTGCGGCCCACCGGGAGGCTTTCATGGCTGCTAAGGTTGATTTGGACCGGGTCCATATCCAAGAAGAAATGTTCTGGAGGCAAAAATCCAGGATTAAGTGGCTAAAAGAAGGTGATCATAACACTAAATTCTTCCATGGTTATGCTCTATCTCATCGGAGACGTGCTACCATTTTGGAGCTGCGTGGAGAGGATGGCATTATTGTGGACCGGGAGGACGCTATGGCCGATATGATGGTTTCTTATTTCTCTTCGGCATTCACCTCTACGCTGCACCATATGCTGGTGCGGACACCCGAGCAGTTGGGCGGCGCGATACGCCGAGCCACCGGTACCGCACACGGAGCATGACTCGAGCCACCTCAGCGTCCATCTGACTCGGAGACAGCCTGGAGACTCCGCCTTGAGCCTCCCCATTTATCATATTTAGTTAGCCTTTATGTGTGTGTAATTTGTGTTTATTTCGTTGTATTCGGTTTGCTATTTTGATTGTAAGAGGGTGTTATGTGCAATTTGGACCCCGTGGGCCCCACGGGGCCCCCCAGGCCCCATCCCATTGAGCCACCTCAGCCAAGGGCCCCATGTGGGGTCAGTCAACATGTCAAATGGAGGCTTCTAGATGGGTGGGTCAAGTGGGGGACAAGTGGCTTGGAAAGTCCACATTTTGGCCACCCACCCCACCTACCAATTCAACCTTGCCATTCTAGTCCAAGGGCCGCCCCCCCCCCCTTGTAGTTTTTTATTTATTTATTGTGTGTGTGTCACACTCCATCCCAACCCTCCATTCCCATCCCCTAGATCCAATGGTTGTGGATGGATGTGAGATGTAACCTATTTAAGCTTGTATTTTCCATTTTAGTAGAATTAATGCCATTTGACTTGGGAAAAAGCTTGAAGCTCCAGCCTTGGTGCGCCCCCTTCTCCTCTCCCTCTCCCCCTTGAAGCTGTGAAGGCTTCCTTCTGGTGGTGAGACACCACCCTATCAGTTCCGGTCGCCGCCGCCGCCGCCACGAGCCGCCACCGCAGCGCCATCGCCATCAACGGAGTTCTGCCCGCGCAGTACCACAGGAGCTTCCACGAATTTCCTGTCTCAATCCCGAGCTCAGATAGATCTGGGGGATTTTATTGGGTGTTCCAGAGGTGTCAAGGACATCCCACAAATTTTGGTTTGCCATTCAGATCTCGTTTCATATTTTTTGATTTTCGTCCACTCTTCCATTTTGATTCTGCCAGAGTTCAGTCCAGATTCATCCCTGCCCTGAGTTTCATGTCTTAGGTCCACTTTTTGATTTATTTTGGTTCACCCAATTTTACTGGAGGTTCCACCCATCCACCCCTTCATCCAAAATTTTTCTTAATTTTTGGTTCGTCCATTTCATATTTTCTAAAAATCGTTCTCAGTCCCAGCTACAGTTCTGTCCCCCTATTCCCAGATCCGACCACCAATCACCCCAAAACTCATAGTAAATCACCACCACCTCCAACTCAAATTCCAAAAATAGTCCCAGTTCCGTGGTTTGATCCCGTACAACTTTGAAGAAGAGCTCAAGAGCTGAATCGGAGGTTTACTAGGCGGTCAACGGTGGTTCTTAGATAAGTACCCTACAAATCTGAGGTTTCGGTTACTGTACAATAGGGGCTTGTAAATTCATTAAAGTTCTGCTCCGACCAGATCAAGCAGATCTCTATAGGTCTAGATCGAAGTATTTGAAGAGAGCTTTCCAACGATAGCTCATGCGTCCTGATCCGACGCCGGGATTGATCACAGCGGCCGTTTTCACCGGAGCGCGCGCCTGAAAACAGCAACTAAAAATCCGTGGGCAGCAACTTCAAAGCTTGGGAATCGGGACCGATCGACCCCCGATCGGTGTTCCCGGCCGACCGTCGTCCGTGGAGGCACGCCACCAGGGGACCCCATCATAGTGGGTCCCACCCCCGCAGATCCGGAGGACAGCGCCATCCGTGGGCCCCGCGGGCCCGCAGAACCCACCGTTCGGAAAGCACGAAAACACGGAGTTCGGCACCGCCGGGCGACATCAAGATGCTGCCCGTCAACCCGAGTTGCGTGATTCCCGAGCTCCTCATGTGACCTTTTAACTCCTTGCGTGGAGTGGGTCCAATCTTTGTAGTGCTGGGATATTGTTTAACCGGGAGTCCGTGATTCAGCCGGGGTTGTCTTCGCCACGCCGGGTGCGTGGAGGTAATGGTCCGAACCTCTTGGCGTTCATTTGCTTAGCTAGTATATGGTCTTTTGCCGCTGCCGAGAGTGTAGGTACTAGCCCGTGTGTCCATGTCACCGCTGTGAGAGTGAGAGTGACCCGTCCCGCGACTCGATCCGAGTCCGGAAGTTGAGTCGAACTACCCTTGACCTCCGCTGGTTCCTTAACCGCGCACAGTCCGCGCTTTCCCTCGCTTGGGACGACGAGTGAGCTTCCACTTCTGTTAGCTACGTTTCGCCACTAGGAGCTCGTAGTGTCGGGCTTAGTGTCTCCCTGGTGTATGTTGCTGGTCGTGTCTTCATCTAGAGTCCGAGGGTGGCACCATATAGTGTCGTCACCCGTGTCCGTCCCGCATCAGTTTGGTATCAGAGCCAAGTTGAGTCTAGGGTAGTCGTTGCATGAGTCTTGCATAGTCTAAGGTTACCCCATACACACCTTCACTCGGTATATCAAAAGGTGTTGTCCGATCGTTAGGTTACGCCTATCGGGAAGACCGCACACTTGTGCGAGTGACCTTCGGATCGATTATCTCCGCCGCGTACCGAGTCTTGGTCGTGTCTAGGGTGTAGTCGAGTCTCATTCTTTTCAAAACAAAAAAAAAGTGTTTTAAATTGCATTATTTTCAAAACAAAAAAAAGGGTGTGTTTTCAAATTACATTTAGGTCTAGGTGCATTAGTCGGTGTTTGCATTAGTTAGTGCATTCCAACCTTGCATAGCCGGTCTAGTGTAGTGTCCAAGTGTCGGTATGTCCAACATATAGTTCCCCCCCAATTTCCCATGGATTCCCAATCACCCGGGCAATATGGCCGTTGGTCCACCCATGGGCTTGGCAACCACCCACTCCACTTCCGTAGGCTGAAGCCTCAGATTTTTATGGCTCCAATGGCCCGGGCGACTACCTCAAGTGGGAGGCCACCATGGACACATACTTTGATTGTTATACTATGTCCGAGGCAATGCAATTCTCTTTCGCCAAAGAGCAGCTTCTTCATGAGGCTGTCGAAAAGTGGGATTACATCGAAAGAATGAGAGAGGTTAGGGGGCAATGGCTCATCGAGTCATGGTGGGACATGAAGAGAGAGCTTAGGAAGGTCTACGTGCCCCAACCGGTCACCTCCAACCGGCCCCACCCAATCACTTCCAACCAAGTGGGTTCTAGTTGGAGGCAAAGAGTCCCACACGTAGATGAGCCAAGACCCAATCCTAGGATGGTTGACCACGGGCGAGTCCACCATGATATCCCTATTCCAACCCACTCCATCGCCGGTAGTCTTAACCCGGCCCCGTCAACGGAGTCCCCAAGCCCTCTCCCCATCATAGTGGATCCTCTTCTCCCACCCACGAGAGCCCCATTGCCTACACCCCCTGTCCGTCAGGAGGATAAGGGTAGGGACCCACTTATCAGGGAGCGTAGTGGGTCACGACAGCAGTGTTATCGCTGCCAGGGGTTCGGCCACTATGCCGGACAATGTCCCACTCAGACATCTCTAGCCATAAGGGACAAAAGGGTTGGAGAAGCCCCACTCTCCGATCTTTATTCTAAGCCACCTCAGCCCGAGCCACCCGTGTTTCTAACGGGTATGCTTGTCATAGCCGAGCTGCTTCTTAGCTGGCTCAAGAAGGGCTTGGTCCCACTTCCCTTCCCATATATGGACCCTATCCTACCTCTGGTGCCAATCAATTCATTTCATACCACTTTCCGGTCTAGTCACTATGTGGATACATTGGATGACCTTCTTAAAGGGTTAGACCGGCAGTGGACATTTACGCGCTTGTTGGCTCCAGGCTTCGACCGACCCACAGGTCGTAGTTTCACTCATCCCGCTTTAGGGTCCATCACCTCCGTGTACACCGTGGGTCATGTTACCACGGAGGTTCTTCTACTCCTCCCTACGCTGGCCGAGTCCGACTTCATTTCCTTTTACCGAAGGGAGGAATCTTACTTTCTGCCTATGACTGTCATCCCACCTCTCACAATGAATGAAGGTGATCATTTACACCTCCAAGATTTCCAAATGTGGGACAGCGATTTGTGGAAGCCTAGTCCGAGGGGTCATACCTTCTTTGATCCCTTCGACCCATTCTCTTGTGGACCCCGTGACCCACCATATTTACTCCACCTTTTTGAGAGAGTCCACCATCATACCCCCACCATCTCATCTCCCTTCAAGGATGAAGGAGATCAACAACACCTTCTAGACTTCCACACATGGGATCTTGAGATGAGGGAATCCATATTGAGGGGTCACACATTCTTTGATCCCTTCGATCCCTTTCTTAGTGGTCCCCTTGGTCCACAATCTCCATTCTACTTCTTTAAAGGAGGTCACCATTATACCCCTCCCCCATGGACCTGGCCATCGGCACCCATCGAGTCCGTTCACGGGCGAGAGACACCCGACCCTCCTGTTCCACCCAAATCTCCCAAATCCAAAGGACTGTCTTATGGTTGTACCGACATTCAGTCACACTTAGGGTATGCATGGCACACCTTCGGATGTCCTGGACCACCTTGCATATGATTGGGTCGAACTAACATTAGGTTTGTTTAGGGTTGTGTGTGCATCCGTGTGTTTTTATTTTGCTAAGCTTTTTAGGAGTGCATAGTGAGTCTGCAGAGTCTAGTGCTAGGCATGTTAGGAGTCTGCATGAGTGAGGCCAGCAATGCACGTTACAAAGAGCTAGCCGATGCCCATCGACACCACCGAGAGTTCCAAGAGGGTGAATATGTCATGATCAGGGTAAGACCTGAACGGTTTCCCTCTGGAACCGTTAAGAAGTTGCAAGCTCGCGGAGCCGGTCCCTTTAGAGTGTTGAAACGCGTTGGATCCAATGCGTACGTTGTGGACTTGCACGAGGAATATGGTATAAGCTCTACCTTCAATGTATCAGATCTTGTTGCATATAGGGACCCAGCGGTGATCCCTAGTGAGCCTTTTGAGCCATCTCCTCCCCTTGAGAGTGATCCCACACCTGAGTGTCCACTTCCACCTCTAGCCCCTTTTTCACGGCAGCGTGAGCATATAGATCGTATACTGGACGAGCAAGTGACAGTTACCAGGAGTGGATCTTACCCGCGCTACCTAGTGCGATGGAGAGGACGGCCCGCTACTGAGGACACATGGAACACACATGGCGAGTTGCAGCAGATCGATCCGGACCTTCTGGAGCGATATAGGAGCGATGCCGACCCTTACTCGACAGGGTCGAGTTTCTCCCACCCCGGGAGAATTGGTGCGGACACCCGAGCAGTTGGGCGGCGCGATACGCCGAGCCACCGGTACCGCATACGGAGCACGACTCGAGCCACCTCAGCGTCCATCTGGCTCGGAGACAGCCTGGAGACTCCACCTTGAGCCTCCCCATTTATCATATTTAGTTAACCTTTATGTGTGTGTAATTTGTGTTTATTTCGTTGTATTCGGTTTGCTATTTTGATTGTAAGAGGGTGTTATGTGCAATTTGGACCCCGTGGGCCCCACGGGGCCCCCCAGGCCCCATCCCATTGAGCCACCTCAGCCAAGGGCCCCATGTGGGGTCAGTCAACATGTCAAATGGAGGCTTCTAGATGGGTGGGCCAAGTGGGGGACAAGTGGCTTGGAAAGTCCACATTTTGGCCACCCACCCCACCTACCAATTCAACCTTGCCATTCTAGTCCAAGGGCCCCCCCCTTGTAGTTTTTTATTTATTTATTGTGTGTGTGTCACACTCCATCCCAACCCTCCATTCCCATCCCCTAGATCCAATGGTTGTGGATGGATGTGAGATGTAACCTATTTAAGCTTGTATTTTCCATTTTAGTAGAATTAATGCCATTTGAATTGGGAAAAAGGTTGAAGCTCCAGCCTTGGTGCGCCCCCTTCTCCTCTCCCTCTCCCCCTTGAAGCTGTGAATGCTTCCTTCTGGTGGTGAGACTCCACCCTATCAGTTCCGATCGCCGCCGCCGCCGCCGCCACGAGCTGCCACCGCACCGCCATCGCCATCAATGGAGTTCTGCCCGCGCAGTACCACAGGAGCTTCCATGAATTTCTTGTCTCAGCCCCGAGCTCAGATAGATCTGGGGATTTTATTGGGTGTTCCAGAGGTGTCAAGGACATCCCAAAAATTTTGGTTTGCCATTCAGATCTCGTTTCACATTTTTTGATTTTTGTCCACTCTTCCATTTCGGTTCTGCTAGAGTTCAGTCCAGATTCATCCCCGCCCTGAGTTTCATGCCTTAGGTCCACGTTTTGATTTATTTTGGTTCACCCAATTTTACTGAAGGTTCCACCCATTCACTCCTTTATCCACAATTATTTCTTAATTTTTGGTTCGTCCATTTCATATTTTCTAAAAATCATTCTCAGTCTCAGCTACAGTTCTGTCCCCCTGTTCCCAGATCCGACCACCAATCACCTCACAAATCATAGTAAATCACCACTACCTCCAAATCAAATTCCAAAAATAGTACCAGTTCCATGGTTTGAGCCCCGACAACTTTGAAGAAGAGCTCAAGAGCTGAATCGGAGGTTTACTAGGCGGTCAACGGTGGTTCTCAGACAAGTACCTTGCAAATCTGAGATTTTAGTTACTGTACAACAGGGGCTTATAAATTCATTAAAGTTCTGATCCTACCAGATCCAGCATATCTCTCTGGGTCTAGATCGAAGCATTTGAAGAGAGCTTTCCAACGATAGGTCATGCTTCCCGATCCGACGTCGGGATTGATCACAGCAGTCGTTTTCGCCGGAGCACGCGCCTGAAAATAGCAACTAAAAATCCGTGGGCAGCAACTTCAAAGCTTGGGAATCGGGACCGATCGTCCCCCGATCGGTGTTCCCGGCCGACCGCAGTCCGTGGAGGTGCACCACCAGGGGTCCCCATCATAGTGGGTCCCACCCCCGCAGATCCGGAGGACAGCACCATCCGTGGGCCCCGCGGGCCCGCAGAACCCGCCGTTCGGAAAGCATGAAAACGCTGAGTTCGGCACCGCCGGGCGACATCAAGATGCTGCTCGTCAACCCGAGTTGCGTGATTCCCGGGCTCCACATGTGACCTTTTACCTCCCTACGTAGAGTGGGTCAAATCTTTGTATTGCTGGGATATTGTTTAACCGGGAGTCCGTGATTCGGCCGGGGTTGTCTTCGCCGCGCCGGGTGAGTGGAGGTAATGGTCCGAACCTCTTGGCGTTCATTTGCTTAGCTAGTATACGGTCTTTTGCCGCTGCCGAGAGTGTAGGTACTAGCCCGTGTGTCCATGTCACCGTTGTGAGAGTGAGAGTGACCCGTCCCGCTACTCGATCCGAGTCCGGAAGTTGAGTCAGACTACCCTTGACCTCCGCCGGTTCCTTAACCGCGCACGGTCCGCGCTTTCCCTCGCTTGGGACGACGAGTGAGCTTCCACTTCTGTTAGCGACGTTTCGCCACTAGGAGCTCGTAGTGTTGGGCTTAGTGTCTCCCTGGTGTATGTTGCTGGTCGTGTCTTCATCTAGAGTCCGAGGGTGGCACCATATAGTGTCGTCACCCGTGTCCGTCCCGCATCATATGCACCCGGATGTTTTAGCTTCTATCCCTACTATTTTGGATGAACAGCACAATGCCTTGCTTCGTGCGGTACCTTCCGACGAGGAGGTTAAAAAAGTGGTCTTCGGTTTGTCCCTGAACAGCGCTCCCAGTCCGGATGGGTTCACCGGTCATTTCTTCCATGCTTGTTGGGATTTCATTGAAATAGATGCCGTGGTGTCTGTTCAAGCATTCTTTTATGGCGACCTCCTTCCTCATAGCTTCACATGCTCTCTCATTGCATTAATCCCCAAGGTGGACTTCCTGAAGTCTTGTGCTGAATTCCTCCCTATTAGCTTATGCAACTTCATTTATAAGGTCATCTCCCATGTTCTTAGTGGCCGGCTGGCCGGTGTCCTCCCTATTTTGATTTCGGAGGAACAAGGGGCCTTTGTGAAGGGCCGATCCATTGTGCAAAACATTTCTTTGGCCCGAGAAATGATGCTGCACCTAAGGAATAAATTTAGAGGTAGAAATGTCATATTTAAGCTCGACATGGCCAAGGCTTATGATCGAATGGAATGGGACTTCTTGTTTGCGGTGCTCCAAAAGTTTGGGTTTGATCTTTTGGTTATATCCCTTATTGAGCCACTAATCATGAATTGTTGGTTTTCTATCCTCTTCAATGGAAATTCATGTGGTTTCTTCAAATCTACAAGAGGCCTTCGTCAAGGTGATCCTATTGCCCCCGCTCTCTTCATTTTGGGGGAGGAGGCGGTCAGCCGCAGGTTGTTTTCTTTGTTTCTTACCAGCCGAGGGGGGGCTTCCAGACCTTCAGAAGATGCCCCACTATCTCCCACCTGCTCTACACCGATGACACCTTAATATTCTCAAATGGTTCAGTCCGCCACATGCGGGTTCTTATGGTTTTTCTCAAGAAATACAAGGTTGCCTCCGGTCAGCTTATCAACACCTCCAAGAGTTCCTTTGTTATCGCGGTGGATGCACCTATCTCTCTCAGTTGGACCATTGGCGAGGTCACGGGGTTCAAAAAGACCAGTCTACCGTTTACTTATTTGGGGGTCCCTCTCTATTCACGACGGCCAAAGGCGATTCACTTCTCTTATATTCTATCTAAAACGGCGGCCAAGTTGCAGGCATGGAAGTCCAGGTTCTTGTCTTCGGGTGGCTGGCTCATTCTCATTCGTCATGTGCTCTCCGCCTTGCCGATCTATACCCTTTCTTCTACTGTGATTCCTAAGTCTATTTTTAAAGCATTTCACAGACTGTTGGCTAATTTCTTCCGGGGTTCTTATGAGG
Organism: Amorphophallus konjac; assembly: GCA_022559845.1. Lineage (NCBI taxonomy): Eukaryota > Viridiplantae > Streptophyta > Magnoliopsida > Alismatales > Araceae > Amorphophallus > Amorphophallus konjac. Next base: position 168,405,645 of record CM040122.1, on the reverse strand, counting down.
GGTCTCCCAAGAAGCATTGGAAGTCTTGGGACGTCATCTCACGCCCCATCGACTGTGGCGACCTTGGGGTTCTTAATTTACCCTCTATGCAGATTTCTATGAGAACCAAATAGCTTTGGGAAGCGATCACCTCTACCTCACTTTGGGCCACTTTCTTTCGAGCCAAACACTTGCATTTGGAGCACTTCTCTACGGCCTCTTACTATCACTCTCATGCTACGGACAGGGTGCTTTGGCAGCAGGCCGCCAAACTTATTCATGAAAAGCATCGCATCCCCATCTCGCCACATGATGCACGCGCCTACTTCTGGTTGGATGTATGGGCTGGGGGATCTCTCTTGAAGTCGTTTCTGCCTGCCCACGTATCGGCTGGTATGCCGGGTAAAACCTGCTCTATCCGCCAAGCTTTTTCAGACCCCCCGGGTGTAGCATTATTGGTAGCTAGCCATTTCTGTCCGCCGGTCCTCCTCCAGCAGGTTTTTGCCTCTTCTGGGAAGCATCATCTATGGCTTTGGACCCACGATCTGGATGGCCACCTTTCCTCCAAATCAGTTCGCCGCATGCTTACCCTGGCTGCCTCCCCGCCATGGGCCGAACTATGGAACCATCTAATCCCAGTCAAATGGTCTGTGCACACCTGGTGTCTCCTCCTTCAATGCATCCCGATGGACGACATCATCTTGGGCTATGGAGTTCCTATCTGTTCCAAGTGTTGTTGCTGCCCCTCCCCTTAAGCTGAAGGTTGTCTACACTTATTTTTCCATAGCCGCATTGCCAAGGATGTTTGGGCTAGCCTCTTTGATTTCCTTCGGTTCAACTACTCAACAACCACGTCGGTCTCCTCGGTAATCACTGACTACTTGGGCGGCCTTCCCCTCTCCTCTGTGGCTGGGAGCCTCTCCAGGTGCATCTTTTTGTCTGGTATATGGGAAATTTGGCTCAGCAGGAACCGTGCCCGATTTGAGGGCCAGCCGATGGACGCCCACCATATTCTTTGCCAGGTAATGCAAGCAGTTCGCTCTTTCGCCCATCTTCACCAGTTCCGAGGGAGGGCCCTACTCCCAGTCCAGCGTCGATGGCTGACTTCTTAGGGAGTCTCTTTGAAGGTGGCACAGCAAGCTCCTATGCGGCTCATTCGCTGGTTCCCCCCCCCCCCTCATCGGGCAGGCTGAAACTCAATGTCGATGGCGCATTCAAGCGTGATATTGGAGCTACCGGGGGTGGTACCATCCTCCGTGATACTCTTGGCAACCTTGTCTTTGCGTTTGTTGTGGCCTACCCACACGTAGCCTCGAGCCTTGAAGCTGAAGCTCTCGCCCTCTAGGATGGTCTCTCTCTTTGTTGTGAATGGGGAATACGTGCGGTTGCAGTCGAGACCGACTCTCTTGTGGTTGCGTCGGTTGCTAACTGGCGGTTCTCTTATCCGTGGAGGCTACACCTTATCATGCAGGACGTCAATTCCCTATCTCACGTGCTGCATGTCTCCATCTCCCATGTGTGTAGGGAAGCTAACCAAGTGGCGGACTTGCTGGCCGGCCATGGGTGTTTTTTGTCATCTCCTACTTCTTGGTGTTCTTGGGCCGAGCTCCCGACTACTGTAAAGGGCCCCTTTCGTCGTGATAAGATAGGGTGCCCCTCCTTTAGGCCCTAGCATCTTCTTGTAACCTTTTATTTGGCTTCATTATATGAAAATCTCCTTGTTTGGCGGCTGGGGGTGGAGCGTACCTTCCCTCCTCGTAGGGGTGAACGGTCTCCCTCATCCGGCCTTGCAGGTATTGGCTTTTAAAAAAAATGGTGGGGAGGGGGGAGACCTGTTAACGGGTCTACCGTTTAAACGGTGGGACACGCCACCAGTTATCAAGGCCTGCCGGTTAAACGAGGAAGAGGTGCCACTGGTTAAAGACCAGGGCAGGGCCACCGGTTAAGTCCAGTGAAGATCTCATTGGTTAAATAGCAGGGGCAGATCCCACCGGTTAATCAAGACAAGAAAAGGGGGGGCACCAGTTAAGGCCCTAGATGAGAAAACCGCCAGTTAAGCCATGAAAGTGACCCACCGGTTAAAGCTCCATGGGGTCTAATACAGATTGAAGGAAGGTTCCTTCGCAGGGTTAAAGGGGACAACAGTGGGGTATGTGAGCAGGAAAATGACGGAGCTTCAGGTGGGAGGGCATCTTTTGAGGCACTGGCCTCAGAGCCTTACCCATTACATTGGGCAGGCCCTAAGCCACCCCAAAGAGACTCTCCCAGGCATTCACGCTGCGGATGCTATAAGACTAGATTATTTAGGGGGGTGGACGAGAGCTAAATCAAACGAAGGAGCTGACTTCCACTAAAGAGTGTGAAGGCCCTCAAGGGAGTTAAAGGGGGTCAGCTACTGGGGCTCTCACACAAAGGAAGAATGGGTAGACACATAGCATGGGTTTCACACCCTAAAGGCATGAGGACCCCAGACGGACACCCTCGGAGATGCCGGCCACAGGGCCCTACTCACCATATTGAGCAGGACCTGTGCCATACCACAGGGAGGCTCACCCAGCGCAAAGAAACTGTGCGATATGAACAAGCATCGTGCAGACACACAAAAATAAAACAAATTCTTTTCCATTTAACACAAGGTGTGGATACATACACCCCTGTTGGACGCTAACAAAGGAGGAAATACAGTTAAAGGGAGAAAGAAAAAAACAAAGAGCTTCATGCAGTGAGTGAGGATGGGGGAAGAGGAGTAGTCACTCCTTCTCCCGTTCCCCTTCTTCCTCACCTTCCCAACTCACATACAGCCTCTTTTCCTTGCACCCTAAAAGCCTCTCTTCTCTCTTCTGCGCTCATAGGGAGGCCAACTGCTTCTCTGCTCACACACGGCTGCTCTCTTCCGTTGAGTGGAGTGGAGTCTCCCCCTGCAGAGCAGAGCCTAGTCCTCCTATTTGTATGGCAGCATGCAAAGTGGACATCGAGGGGGCAAGGAAACGTTGGAAGATCCTCTGGTTTCTCCTCTCAAACCTACTTTTCGTGCGTCGCCTTCATAGTTTCCTTCTTCGTGATGGGCAGACAGTTGGAAGAGTAGGCGTTCTCCGAAGCCTACCTAATCGGTAAAAATGTCACCATCGTACATGTCTTCGAGGACCACTACGCGCCGGACAAAGGACTGCCGTGGGGCAAGAACCCATTGTTATGCGCATCAAAGAGTGATATAGAAGGGGGGGATGAATAGATCACTCCCGATTTAAAAACTTCAGCGGAAAATCAGTTCTACGGTTTCTCAACCCTTCAGACACAGCGAAAGAGTATTGCTAACGCAGTCAATAACCAAGATAGAATAAGTAAGTGCGATTGAAAGGGCTGTTCCCAGTCAAACAAAATGCCAAGCAGATGGAGAGCACAAACGATAACAGCAAACCACAGAAGAGACAAGTATTTTTAAGGTGGTTCAATTGTAGTCCACAATCTACATCCACCCCTCACTCCAACTAGAGTGAGGCTTCCACTAGCCACGGCTAGAAACAGCAGACTCAGTCTGTGAACATATGCTGCCAAACAGCTTGCCAAACCAAGGGAAACAAATCCCTCAACTCAAACTCTACCACCCACAGAGCTTGACACCTGGACCTGCTACCCGCAAGACCAGAACCGGAGACGAATCTCCCTTCCTCCTACCCGGAGGGAACTTGCTAGTGACAGCCCGTCACTGGCAAAACCAGAGATCCCAGATCTCTCTTCCTCTGCAACCCAGAGGGAAACCGGTGTATCTCTCCCTTCCTCCAAACACTGGAGGGTAACAATATAGAATCAGAAATATGAAGAAAGAAACAGAAAAACAAGACAATCGATGAAGACAATCATTTCTGAAAACCAAAAGAATGTAGCTTCCGAAGAAACAAATCAGACACTTCTCTCTCAAACAGACTTTTCTCTCAGAACAATTCTCTCAAATCATTTCTCTCTGTCTTCTCTCTAGAACGTGGAGGCTCTCTCTTTTCTTCTTCTGCTCAGGGATTCTTCTTCTCAGCTTTTTTCTCCAGTTCAGGTTCTGTTGATCGCAGAAGACACCCTTTTATATGGCATCCGACCTGAATTCCATGACTTTCACACGAGTGGCGGGAGTGAGGCTCATTCCCTCCTTTTCCGGAGCATCCTCGAATCACGTGCCAAACATCATCCTCGGATCACGTGCCCAATCATGAGCCTGAATCATCTGTAGGCAGAGAAGAAAGGAATGTAACTAGTTAGTTCAGGTTTTTAACACAGTGTGTATAGACTTAAGATGCAGTAAATAGGCAAGTGTGTACAATGTGAGAGTGTGTAGACTTGAAGCCCTTCAAGCGACCTCACTGTACAGACTTGCGGGGGATGCAAGAACAAGCGATAGCAAAATTTATAGACTTAACCGCTGCGAGCATAGGCTGTACACACTTTGATTGCATGCATGTGAAAGCAGTGTACATACATGTTGTGAAGAACAATGCCCAAATGCAGTGTACAGACATGCTGTGAAGAACAATGCCCAAAGCAGTGTATGGACTTAGAATGCATGAGACAACAGTGTACAGACTTTGTGATGTACAAGCATATCCAATGTATAGACTTTGAAGTAAAGGCTGGAGTTACACAAGCAATGTATAGACTTCAAAGTATGCACAATGCAAAGGCTATACAGACTTCAGACTCTGCTGCGAACTGAGTTAAAGAGTGTATAGACTTGATGAATGCCTTGGACAGACGCACGATGTACAGACTTTGTGAGACGCTAAGTGAGACAGAGCTAGATGTACAGACTTTGAGAGAGAATGCACTATTGGCTAACTCTGTACAGACTCTAAGAGACGATGCACTGTAGCCTAACGCTGTATAGACTCAGATAGCGTGAGACGCTGAATGAGATGGTCGGATGTACAGACTTGGACTTGTGTGTGCTTGTTAATGTATAGACTTTATGAATGCATATGCCAAGGCTGTACAGACTTCAATGTAAAGACTTTGAACGTGTGTGCTGTGGATAATGTATAGACTTGATGCAGCTTCAAAACACAATGTGCAGACTTTACCGATGTACAGGCTTCACGCGATGTACAGACTTGGGGTTCTGAACGTAGGTAAAGACTAGGAATGTACAGACTTGCTATGGATGTATAGACTTTGGAAGATGCAGACTGTGCAAACTCTGTACAGACTCTGCGTGCCTGAAACAGGGCAATGTATAGACTTGCCACCACTGCAATGTATAGACTTGATGAGCACCAAGGCGATGTATAGACTTCAATGACTCATGTAGTGAAAGCACAGACAATGTACAGACTTAGTGCAAACAGGATGTGCAGACTTGTAGTATGCAATGTCTAGACTTGATATGAAGGAATGCAAAATGTCTAGACTTGCTATGAGGGAATGCACAGGCTGTACACACTTGATGTAATGCATGCAGGAGACGATGTACAGACTTGGTCTTGCGACCAGGGGCTGTACAGACATGATGTGCAGACTATGTGTGTGTGTGCGAGATAATGTTTAGACTTAATAGATGAAGCATGCATTGATCTAGAGATAGAAATAGATTGATTTATAGTGTGAGACATCATCAAAATCGTAGGGATGCAACAATCTCCCCCTTTTTGATGATGGCAACACTATGAATCAAGTAATATCAATGCTTAAAAAGAAATCAACAGCAGCTTTAACAATCAAGGCAAATTCAAAGCAAGTGCATGCTGAGCCAAAATAAACACTACTGCTGAAACACTTCTTTCTCCAAAACCACTCCCCCAACAACTCACTCTCAGCTCCCCCACATCTCACTCTCAGATATTGCCATGACAAACTATTCTTCCCCACAACTCATGATAGCAAATGATCTACTGATATTGCAAAACCTCTCTCCCCATTTGACATCAGCAAAAGGAAATGCAGAATATATGAAAGTGCTGGAGACATGAGGAGGAAGTACAGTAACCTCTTAGTGCAGAAAGGCACGAGCAAGTCTTAAGAGAATAAGTGAGGTGCTAAACTCAAGTGAAGATTCTTGAACTCCAGTAAACAATAGAGAAATAGAATGATAGAAAAGTTTATCAACATACATAGGATATGATTTAGAACAGGAGTTAACAAGTATGGCATGATTTAGCTGAACAAGCAACTATCCCAGAAGACAACAAGAGGCAAAATCAGAGAGGGTGTACTCAAGGTATTGAGGACAAGCAATCCATTAACTTGTAAAGACAAAGGATTTTGAGGTGATTTTCAAGAAGACCAATGAGTAAGTTGGTAATTCACACTTTTGACATTAGGGAGACACCTTGATTAGAGGCCTGAATCCCCAGTTACTTAGTGTGAGTACCTCATTACCTCCTCCTTTTTTTTAAAAGGAACAGAGTTAGTAACTGTGGCTTTTGACATGAGGAAACACCTTGATTAGAGGCCAGAGTCCCCAGTTACTCACCAGCTAGCCACCATTGCTCTGTGATGGTCAGAATATTAATGTCATGTTCTTTTTTGTTAAGCATTTGACACCTCATGACATAGGAGAAAATTTCATTTCATTGATGAAGCTCCCAGTTTCTCAGTGACCAAATCAGAACCTTAGTTCATTCAGTTTATCCCTTATGTTGAGGAGATGGAATGATTGAAAACAATACCAGAAGGACTATTTCTTGAAGTGAATCTTGAAGTCTAGATTTCAAGTTGTTTGGGTCAGATATCAAGACATACAGGTTTTGGCCTGAACCAGAATCACTGACAATGTAGGAAGATATACTTTAGACAATTATCCAGATCTCTGATAGACTACCAGAGGAAAGATTCTAGCTGGACTTTAGTATCACAGACTTATAGACTTAAGAAATGAGTGAGATTCTACTATCTGAGAGAACCACACTAGATCAGTCATGAGAACCAGCAAAGACACACATCTGGTCAGTCTTTTTGAATCTGTCAAAGAACTCTCCCTCTCACAGCTCAACCTTAAACATAGCCTTACTGAAAGCTAACCATCATGACACACAGAACTCCCCCTCACAAAATGAACAGAATTCACAATTAATACAACTTGAATAAGCCTAATTCTCTTCTCAGTGTAGTGAATTTTTCATTATCCAGAGGTTTAGTGAAGATGTCAGCAACCTAATTATCAGTGCCTACATGAATCAGTTCAAAATTGTTCTTAGAAACCTCATCTCTTATGAAATGATGCCTTATCTCTATGTGTTTGGTGCGGGAATGCAAAACATGATTCTTGACAAGATTAATGGCACTGGTATTATCACAATAGATAGGTGTGCACCCCAGGTCTACTTGGTAGTCCTGAAGCTGGTGTTTAATCCAAATGACTTGTGTACCACAACTCCCTGCAGCCACATATTCAGCCTCTGCAGTGGAGAGGGCCACAGAATGTTGTTTCTTGGAACCCCAAGACACTAAACACCCACCCAAAAATTCACAGTGACCACTAGTGCTTTTCCTGTCTAGTTTACACCCTGCATAGTCTGCATCTGTGTATGCAACTAAATTAAGTGTGTGTGATGCAGGAAACCATAAACCAAGAGAATGTGTAGCTGACAAATATATGAAAATTCTTTTCACTGTAGCTAGATGTATTTCAGTGGGTCTAGACTGATATCTAGCACACATTCCTACACTGAACTGTATATCAGGTCTAGAGGCTGTCAAGTAAAGTAGAGATCCAATCATACCTCGATAGAGCTTGGCATCTACCTCTTTACCTGTCTCATCTGCATCCAGTGAGGTATTGGTACCCATGGGTGTTGTAATGTGCTTCAGGTTATTCATACCAAACCTCTTGAATAGTTCCATTGTGTATTTGGTCTGGTTGATGAAGCATCCATTTTCTGACTATTGTACCTGCAAGCCAAGAAAGTACTTTAGTTCACCGACCAGACTCATTTCAAACTCAGCAGACATCATTTTAGAGAATTCATCACATAGTTCATAGCTAGTTGATCCAAACACATTGTCATCTACATATACCTGAACTATGATGAGATCTTTATTTGTACCCTTGGTAAATAAAGTTTGATCAACTTTACCTCTGTTGTAGCCCTTGCTGATCAGAAATTCAGTCAATCTTTCATACCATGCTCGAGGAGCTTGCTTTAGACCATACAGGGCTTTGTTTAACCTAAAAACTTGGTTAGGTTGAGGAGAGAATTGAAATCTAGGGGGTTGTTCAACAAAAACCTCTTCCTTAATAACTCCATTTAAGAAGGCACTTTTAACATCCATTTGTTGGAGTTCTATATTCTTAGAACATGTAAAAGTTAGCAAAATTCTTATTGCTTCCATCTTAGCAACAGGTGCATAGGATTCATCAAAATCAACTCCAAATTCTTGACAGTAGCCCTTGGCTACTAGTCTGGCCTTATTCCTAGAAATGATTCCATCTTCATTCATTTTATTTTTAAACACCCACTTAGTTCCTATGATATTAACACTATCTGGTCTTGGAACAAGCTTCCAGACATTATTTCTTTCGAACTGACCTAATTCCTCACAAATAGCATTGACCCAAGCTTGATCAGCCAAGGCCTCTTCTACTGATTTGGGTTCAATTTGTGAGACTAAAGCAATTAGGTCTTGATTATTAACATTCCTAAAATGAGACCTAGTCCGAAGAGGATCTTCAGGGTTGCCTATGACATTATCTATCGGATGATCTTTAAGAAATCTGACATTTATTGAAGACTCACATGTCTCTTCTGGCCCTTCCTGGTTGGGAGGATTTGATGTTCCACTCGGCTGAGTCTTCTCTTCTTCTTGGTCTTCTAGGAATTCTCCATCCTGATTGGAATCCCTGTCAAAATTTCCAATGTTAGTAACACCTTTCTTTTCACTAAAAAAGATGTGTGGAGACTCTTCAACTTTCTGGTCTGTTATGTTAAAGACCCTATATGCCCTTGACACTTCAGAGTATCCTAAAAATATTCCATGGGAGCTTTTAGCTTCAAACTTATCTAAATCTTTCTTGTCATTGTTATGAATAAAGCATTTAGCTCCAAAAATTCTGAAATGAACCAAGTTTGGTTTCTTACCTTTTAGTAGCTCATAGGGTGTTTTCTTGTGAATGGGTCTTACCATGGCCCTGTTGATTATGTAAGTTGTTGTATTGGCCGCCTCTGCCCAGAATTTCCTTGATAATTGACTCTCAATCAGCATGGTTCGGGCCATCTCCACAATAGTTCTATTTCTTCTCTCCACAATTCCATTCTGTTCAGGTGTCCTGGGAGAAGAAAAAATGTGTGTTAGTCCCTCTCTTTCACAAAGATCAGAAAACATGGAGTTTTCAAACTCACCTCCATGGTCAGATTGAATAGAGCAAATCTTGTGTTTTCCTTCTTGTTTGACCTTATTGAAAAACTGGTTAAACTTTTGAAAAGCATCACTTTTATTGGCTAAGAAAAAGATCCATGAAAATCTAGAATGGTCATCAATGATCACATAGCTAAACCTATTCCCATTAAGACTCTGAGTCCTAGTAGGACCAAAGAGGTCCATATGGAGAAGTTCCATTGGTCTAGAGGACAATGGCTCAGATCTTAGCTTGAAAGAATTCCTGGTCTGTTTGCCTAGAGCACAGGCATCACATGATTTTGAAATAGAATTAAACTTAATTCTAGGTATGTCTCTAACTAAATCATGCTTGACCAATTTATTTAAAGTAGAGAAACTAGCATGGCCTAGACGTCTATGCCATTCAAAAGCATCATTTTCAGAATTAGCAGATAAACAAAGGTTAGGTTCAGATTCAACATCTAAGTCTATCATGTAGACATTATTCACCCTGTTGGCTACAAATTTAACCACATCAGAATTTATTTCAAAAATCTTGCATGAGTTATCATAAAACACAACCCTGTGACCCTTGTCACATAATTGACTAATGCTAATCAGGTTGTGTTGAAGACCTTCCACAAGTTGAATATTTTCAATGGAGTTTGTGGAAGACTTACCTACTGTGCCAACTCCAATGATCCTACCTCTGTCCTTTCATCCAAATTTGACCAGACCCCCTACCTTCATCTCTATCTTGGTGAACTTGGATCGGTCTCCTATCATGTGCCTGGAGCAGCCACTGTTGAGGTACCACTTATTGTTCTCAGCTGCCAGGCAGACCTACACAAACAAAATCAAGCAAGGTGATTTGGAACCCAAGATGAGTTGGGTCCAAAGACAATATTCAAATCTCTAAGCAAATGTTTAGGAATCTAGATTTACTTCAACATGGTTTTCTCTAGCACCTTTACTTCTGGTTTATTGAAATTATAGCCGGGGTTATGTCCAGCTGGTCTGGAGAAGTAAGCTCTATTCCAGTCATTAGGCTTCCCATTCCTGGGATATCTTATGTGAGCTTGTTGATTAGCAGATTTTTGAGGATGATAGTTATATCTCCAGTACATCCTGTTTGGACACATCTGTTGGTAGTAATTCCAGCTTTTATTCTGAACCACTTGCTTGGTCCATCTACCATTTATGTTCTGGTGAGTGGGCTTTGTGAAGTTCTTTACAAAATTCATTCCCATTTTAAATGGTCGACCAGCATTGTTTGTTGAACTTCCTTTCGGACATTGAGCTCCTTGACTGCTATTTGAGTTGGATGGTGTGTCCAGCTTCTCCTTTCCCTTCTCTGGGCAGAAGGTGGTGGTTTTAAATTGAAAGGGTCTCTTGTTAGTTGGGTCATAGCCTAGACCCTCCCTGTTGAAGTTAACCCTTGTCCCTAGTATAGCATCCAGACTAGTTTTTCCTTGGACAAATTTTTCCAAGACCTTCTGTTTATCTTCCAACTCTTTTTGAAGTGACTCGGAATTTTTTAGAAGTTCAGCATTCACTTTCTTAACAGCTTCATATTTCTCTGAGTTCACTCTATTTTCATTCAGGCTTTCTTCAATTTTGATTTTGATTTCGTTAAGCTGGGTGTGACTCTCCTGATTTTCTTCCTTGAGCTTTTCATTTTCTTTTCTTAGGGAAGTCATTTCTTCTAGTTCTTCTTTTAGTTTCTGATTTTCCTCACAGAATTGGGTTTGTTCTTCAATATTGGTATTGAATTTTCTCTTCAGAACCCTATGCTCTTTACTAAGTGAATTGAACTTATCTAATAATTCAGCATAGGCATCTTCCTAGTCATCAATAGAAAAATTCTCAAAGATATTTGTTACCTCCTCTTCGCTGTTTGCCATTAGGCAAATCCCTTCTTCATACTCCTCTGAGGAAGTGTCTTCAAGATCTTCTTCCTCATCGCTCCACGTGCAGACCATTGCCTGTGGCTTCTTTTTTTTCTGCACCTTTGAGCTCTTCTTCTGAAGGTAGGGACCCTTCTTCTGGAGATCTGGGCAGTCCCCTTTCATGTGTCCCTGTTTGTTGCAATGAAAACAAGTCACTCTCTTAGTATTTTTGTTCTTATTATTGCTAGATTCAACGTTCTTACTAAAGGAGTATGGCTTCTTCCTCCTAAAGATCTTCCCCTTATTCCTTAAAAATTTACTGAACTGTCGAGTGAGCATTGCCTCCTCCTCCTGGTTGAGATCAAAACCATCAGACTCACCGCTACTGCTGCTGCTACTGCTACCCTTGTTGCGGGATGCCTTGAGAGCAACATTCTTGCCCTTCCTGTCACTTCCTTCACCACCTCTTTTAAAGTTCATCTCATAGGTCATGAGGGATCCTATGAGTTCAGTCACTGTCATAGTCGTCATATCTTTCGACTCTTCTATCACGATGGCCTTAGTGTGCCATGCTGGGGTTAGAGACCTAAGTATCTTCCTGACTACATCTGCTTCAGCCATCTCTTTCCCTAGCCCCTTAAGAGTATTTGTGATCAAAGACAACCTGGCATACATTTCAGTGATGTTCTCCTCTGGTTTCATCTTAAACAATTCATACTCAGAGGTGTAGAGATTTACCTTCGTGGCTCTCACTTGAGTTGTACCTTCATATATTAGTTGCAGCTTATCCCACATTCGCTTGGTCGTCCTATAGGCTGATATGCGGGCGTATTCATCTGGGTGAACAGCACACTGGATGATGTTCAGGGCCGTCCAGTTGAGTGAAGATAGCTTGACATGATCATCTGTCCACGCGTCCTCATTCGGTGGCAGATCATACGGCCTAGTAGTGATTACCCTCCACAGCTTGTGGCTCTGTGCCCTGATGAACACCTCCATCCTCTTTTTCCAGAAGAGATAGTTATTACCATCAAAGAATGGAGGGCGACTAATGGATTGACTCTCAGGCATGACACTTCGAGGACCATTAGGATTACCCTGACCGTTGGTCCACATGATGCAAACCTGCTCTGATACCAAATGTTATGCGCAACGAAGAGTGATATCACTCCCGATTTAAAAACTTCAGCGAAAAATTAGTTCTACGGTTTCTCAACCCTTCAGATACAGCGAAAGAGTATTGCTAACGCAATCAATAACCAAGATAGAATAAGTAAGTGCGATTGAAAGAGCAGTTCACAGTCAAACAAAATGCCAAGCAGATGGAGAGCACAAACGATAACAGCAAACCACAGAAGAGACAAGTATTTTTAAGGTGGTTCGATTGTAGTCCATAATCTACATCCACCCCTCACTCCAACTAGAGTGAGGCTTCCACTAGCCACGGCTAGAAACAGCAGACTCAGTCTGTAAACATATGCTGCCAAACAGCCTGCCAAACCAAGGGAAACAAATCCCTCAACTCAAACTCTGCCACCCACAGAGCTTGACACCTGGACCTGCTACCCGCAAGACCAGAACCGGAGACGAATCTCCCTTCCTCCTACCCGGAGGGAACCTGCTAGTGACAGCCCGTCACTGGCAAAACCAGAGATCACAGATCTCTCTTCCTCTGCAACCCAGAGGGAAACTGGAGTATCTCTCCCTTCCTCCAAACACTGGAGGGTAACAATACGGAATCAGAAATATGAAGAAAGAAACAGAAAAATAAGACAATCGATGAAGACAATCGTTTCTGATAACCAAAACAATGTAGCTTCCGAAGAAGCAAATCAGACACTTCTCTCTCACACAGACTTTTCTCTCAGAACAATTCTCTCAAATCATTTCTCTCTATCTTCTCTCTGGAACGTGGAGGCTCTCTCTTTTCTTCTTCTGCTCAGGGATTCTTCTTCTCAGCTTTTTTCTCCAGTTCAGGTTCTGTTGATCGCAGAAGACATCCTTTTATATGGCAGCCGACCTGAATTCCATGACTTTCACACGAGTGGCGGGAGTGAGGCTCGTTCCCTCCTTTTCTAGAGCATCCTTGGATCACGTGCCAAGCATCATCCTCAGATCATGTGCCCAATCATCAGCCTGAATCATCTACAGGCAGAGAAGAAAGGAATGTAACTAGTTAGTTCAGGTTTTTAACACAACGTGTATAGACTTAAGATGTAGTAAATAGGCAAGTGTTTACAATGTGAGAGTGTGTAGACTTGAAGCCCTTCAAGTGACCTCAATGTACAGACTTGCTGGGGATGCAAGAACAAGCGACAGCAAAATGTATAGACTTAACCGCTGCGAGCATAGGCTGTACACACTTTGATTGCATGCATGTGAAAGCAGTGTACAGACATGTTGTGAAGAACAATGCCCAAATGCAGTGTACAAACATGCTGTCAAGAACAATGCCCAAAGCAGTGTATGGACTTAGAATGCACGAGACAGCAGTGTACAGACTTTATGATGCACAAGCATATCCAATGTGTAGACTTTGAAGTAAAGGCTGGAGTTACACAAGCAATGTATAGACTTCAAAGTATGCACAATGCAAAGGTTGTACAGACTTCAGACTCTGCTGCGAACTGAGTTAAAGAGTGTATAGACTTGATGAATACCTTGGACAGACGCACGATGTACAGACTTTGTGAGATGCTAAGTGAGATAGAGCTGGATGTACAGACTTTGAGAGAGAATGCACTGTTGGCTAACTCTGTACTGACTCTGAGAGACAATGCACTGTAGCCTAATGCTGTACAGACTCAGATAGCGTGAGACGCTGAATGAGACGGTCGGATGTACAGACTTGGACTTGTGTGTGCTTCTTAATGTATAGACTTTATGAATGCATATGCCAAGGCTATACAGACTTCAATGTAAAGACTTTGAACGTGTGTGCTGTGGATAATGTATAGACTTGATGCAGCTTCAAAGCACAATGTGTAGACTTTACCGATGTACAGGCTTCACACGATGTACAGACTTGGGGTTCTGAACGTAGGTAAAGACTAGGAATGTATAGACTTGCTATGGATGTATAGACTTTGGATGATGCAGATTGTGCAAACTCTGTACAGACTCTGTGTGCCTGAAACAGGGCAATGTATAGACTTGCCACCACTGCAATGTATAGACTTGATGAGCGCCAAGGTGATGTATAGACTTCAATGACTCATGCAGTGAAAGCACAGACAATGTACAGACTTAGTGCAAACAGGATGTGCAGACTGGTAGTATGCAATGTCTAGACTTGATATGAAGGAATGCAAAATGTCTAGACTTGCTATGAGGGAATGCACTGGCTGTACACACTTGAAGTAATGCATGCAGGAGACGATGTACAGACTTGGTCTTGCGACCAGGGGCTGTACAGACATGATGTGCAGACTATGTGTGTGTGTGCGAGATAATGTTTAGACTTAATAGATGAAGCATGCATTGATCTAGAGATAGAAACAGATTGATTTATAGTGTGAGACATCATCAAAACCGTAGGGATGCAACACCCATGGTCACTGGCAAGAACCAGTGGTTGATGAGTAAATCCACCATTGCCACTTTAGGTAGCCTCTGCAACTTGGACAGGAGCCACCGCTTAAAAGCCTGTTAGTTGACTAAAAGAGCTGCCACCGGTTAAGTGGCTTTTGGAGCCACCGGTTAAGCATCCACCGGTTAATGGGTTCTTGAACGCCACCGTTTAATGTCTTTGGACCACCCACCGTATAAATACTCTATCCCAGCCACCGTTTAAGACCTCGGAGGGAGCCGTAAGTTAAGCTGCACGCAAGAGCCACCGGTCAAGAGTTGCAGGAAGGCCATTGAAGGCGCTATCGTTTAATGCACTTTTAAGGCCACCGGTTAACACCCATAGGAGGGCCACCGATTAAGCGCTTGGCGACCCCACTGCTTAAAGCACCGCGGAGGCCACCATTTAAAATGTTTGGACCTGCCACCATTTAAGAGGGCCAAGGGGCCACCGATTATAGGTGTTTAGGGCTCACCGGTTAAGGAGGCGTAAGGGCCACCGGTTAAATGACCTATAAAGGCCACCGGTTAAGGAGGCGTAAAGGCCACCGGTTGAGTGACTTTTGGGTATTGCTTCTTCAAGACTTTGTCTCTGATCTTGAGGGTCAGCTCGCAAGAGACCTTGTTGGAAAAGGGGCTTGTTTCCTTCTGACTCAAGGCTTGATTCCTCCATCTAAGTGTAGATGGATGTCGCGTACTTTGCCGCTTGAAGTTGTTGATTTTCTTCGGGACTCTGAAGCCTTGAACCCCTCTGCTATATTCTTCGCTACCAAAGGCCCATGGATGAACCTACAGCGGTGTGTATATTCAGGAACGCCTTAGCCTCCTGTCGTTTTAATTCACCCACTCGGGCATGAGGTGTTGATGGACGAGGGAGCCTTTTGGAGCTTAGCCGTCGAGCCCTCTTGATATTCTTCATTCGCTGCTGAACCCTAGGTGGGCCATGCAGTAATGCATCTCAGAGATGCTTCACATTGTGCCCTCGGTGCGCTGTGAGAAATTTACGGACGTCAAATTTTTAGGCGTCCACAAATGCCCCTCACCCACGGGTAGCGCGGGTGAAGGATGAGACAGGCGGTGCACGTGGGTGCACTTACACCCGCTTAACGTCCAAACGGTCTCGAAGTGGAGGCCTTGTGGGACAGGGATACTAATGATGATGGTGAATTTTTTTTCCTTTTTTTCTTTTTCTTCTCTCTTTTCTTTTCTTCTCTTCTTTTTTTTCTTCTCTTTTCTTTTTTTCTATTTTCTTTCTCCTTTCTTCCTTTTTTTCCTTTTATTTTCTCTCTCTCTCTCTTCTTTTCTCCTTTTTTTGTGACTGTAGGGTTGGTCAGTCGCCGGCTATGCCACCGGTTAACCAGGCTTGGGAGCCCAACCGTTACATGGGCCCATGACCCTATAAAGAGACGGGGAGGTCACGATTTCACACCCCTCACCGTTTCAAATTCAAAACCCCCAGGAAGCCCTAACAACTCCCCCCTTTTCTTCTTCTGCTCCGTCGCCGACCGTCCACCTTCTTCGGCCATTGGCCAGGGTGAGGGGGCCATGGCTCTCCTTCTTCCTCTTTCTTTCTATCCTTCCGGCTCTTCTCCTTTTCCTCCCCCCCTTTTCTTCTTTCTCTACTCCTCTTCTCTTCGTTCTTCTTCTTCTTCTCATCTTCGGACGGTGGGGACGATGGCCGCAGGGCCGTGTCCCTCTCTTTCTCTCCCTCTTTCTTCTTCCTCCTCCATTCTTCTCCTTTCTCTTCTTCATATTCTATTCCTTTCTTCTTCTTCTGTTTCTCCCTTTCACTCTCCCTCCCTATTGGGATGACGGCCGAGGGGGGCGATCGCCGGTGCCACCGGTTAAGTCCCCTTGTAGGGGCACCGGATAAATGGTGACTGAGCCCCATCGGTTAAGTCCCCTTGTAGGGCCACCGGAAAAATGGTGACCGAGCCCCACTGGTTAAGTCCCCTTGTGGGGCCACCGATTAAACGGCAAGTAGGTGCCACTAGTTAAACCACTCATGAGGCCACTGGTTAAACCGTGGTCGGGAGCCACCGGTTATATGCTCCCCGCATGCCACTGGTTAAGTATCGCATGAGCCACTGTTTAAACCCCATCGCGAGCCACCGGTTAAACGCCGCTTAAGGGCCACCGGTTAAAGGATTCAGAAGCCCACCGGTTAATGCTTCCAGCGCCAGGGATAGCCTAAAAGGGCGAGAGATCATTCCGGTGTTGCCGCTTCCATGCGCACCATGACTTTTTAGAGCCGTCTCATCGTTTGGCGTAGATGAGTACTCACTTCCACCGTTCGTGCTCCCGGCATAGGGGATGTTGGGTTCGGTGCTATGTATTCAGAGGGGGGGTGAATGAATATATGCCCTTTAAAGACCTTTCACCCAATTAAAATTTCGCTCAAACAAGATTTCGCTCACTCAGAACAGATTAAAACACTCTAAGAAAACTGATCAACTCTTCTGCTCAACCAGAAACCAAAAACTTAGAGCGCCCCTATGCAATCATCTAGCGGAAGCACAAATAGACAAAGCAAACCACAATGCACAAGGGGTTTTTAGGTAGTTCGGTCATCCAGACCTACATCCACCCCACACTCAAACCAGAGTGTGGATTCCACTGACTCACAGCTTGAACAGCTGGACATCACAGCTTGCCATACAACCGCTGGGCAACACAGCTTGCCGTCTAGAGGCAGCACCTCTGCAAACCACTGGGTAATACAGCTTGACCGTCCAGTGGAATCCTCCACTGCAAATGTTGAGCAACACAGCTTGCTCCGCTGACAAACAGCTCGAAGAAATGTATAAAGGAAAACAAAAGATAGACAAAATAGCAACGGAAAACTGAAACAATGAAGCACAAATATAGCTCTCGATGAGCACTTCTGGCTTGGATTTGATCCAAAAAGCCAGACAGCCCAATCTCTCTCACTCTCTCAGCTCGAGCTCTCTATTTCTCTCTTTCTCTTCTTTCTTATCTTTCTCTTCTTCTTCTCTGCTCTCTGTCTCTCTTTCTTTTCTTCACTCTTTTCTTCTTCTCTTCTGCTGGATCGAAGTCTCTGCACTCTGCTCTTCTGCTTCTGCTCTCAAGGCTTCGATCAACCTTCAACTGAGGACGAAGGTTTCAATATATAGCAGCAGTAGGTGGATAAGGGCGCGTGTGGCTTCCATAGTTCCCGCCCTAAAATTTCGGACCACGTGGCAGCATCCAGCAGGCTGTCAGTACACGTGTCCTCATCTGGACACTGTTCTTATCCTCAGATCACGTGCCTTCATTAATGGAGTGGGGGAAGGTACGAAAGCTTATCTGCTTGTGACTGATGTGGCAGTTGATGACTGAAGGTGGGATTACCTTAACGTGCTCAGCAACTAGAATTGGATGGCGTCAACCCTCTTGCTCCAAAGAGTTGACGCAGCCTTCTGATATCTTCTTCCTATGAAACTCAAGTCTGATGCGTTGACTCCATCAGCCAGTTACGTTAACGCATCGGTGTTGCATCCCTATGGTTTTGATGATGTCCCACACTATAAATCAATCTTCTATCTCTAGATTAATGCTGTTTCATCATGTGAGTGAGTACAGTTCAATGGCTGTCAGATATCATGCTTTACCTTAATTCTGCCTACACTCTGTCTGCACAGTTTTCACACCAGTGCGTCAACTCAGTGTGCTGATGCGTCGACCCTTCAGTCATTGTATGTCTCTCTTCTCACACCAGTGCGTCAACTTAGTGTGCTGATGCATCGACCCTTCAGTCATTGTATGTCTCTGTTCTCACACCAGTGCGTCAACTCAGTGTGCTGATGCGTAGACTCTTCTGTTCAGGTTCTTTATTTGATTAAGTCTATACATCATCAGTTGAACGTAAAAGTAATACGTTGCAGCGTCAACTCATTGGGCTGCAGCGTCAACTCAGCATGTTTGCAATTCGCCTTCAAACTTTCAAGTCTATACACCCTATACTCATTCAAGTCTGTTCAGCCGTTTGCATCTCATAAAGTCTATACATTCGGTTCCTTGGGCAAAGTCTACACATCGCCTAGTCTGCACATTGCCTTCAGCCCAAGTGCTCAAAGCCAAGTCTATACAATGCCAACCCAACACATTGAACAGTTCCCCAAGTCTATACACTAGACTTCATTTCTCTAAGTCTATACATTGTCGTTTGCTCTGCAAAGTCCATACACTGGAAGCTCTTCGTTTGATATCAACAAGTCTGTACATTGGGTTCAACTCTCCAAGTCTGTACAGCCTGTTTGTCTTCTTGTGTGAAGTCTATACAACGCATGCTCACATAACTAACTCTATACACTCGATTGTTAAATCTTCAACTATATACATTGGTTGAGTCTTTACACTGAGATCTCATGAAGAGTTGCAAGTCTATACACTCGTTGTTAGAGACCTAGACTGCTAAGTCTATACACTCCCTCACTATGTACACACTTGCTATATTGATCTCTGAAGTCTATACAATGCTTCACGTTAACACTAAGTCTATACACTTCATTATTGTTGCTGAAGGGAACAGGGTCGACGCCTGAAGCTTAAAGCGTCCACGCATCAGTAGACGAAGTTTTCACGATTTCTTCTATTGCGTCAACGCCACAAGCAAGCAGCGTCGACGCAGCAGTTAAAGTAGCAGAGACTCTTACAAGCGATGAAGCCTTCACGAAATCTTCCACTGCGTCAACGCCATCAACAAGCAGCGTCGACGCAGCGGCTTAAGAGATGCCAGTATAGAAATGTACACGTTCGTGCGTCAACGCCACCAACTGGCAGCGTCGACGCAGCAGTCCAAGAAAGGGATGACTTATCTCTGGATGCCTTCAATACGTCAACGCAATATGCTGATAACGTCGACGCAGCTCGCCTATCTGTTGAAGACTTGAACACTGGACTGCCGATACCGTTGCGTCAACGCAATAGGCTGATGGAGTCGACGCAGCGGTTAAGAAGTTTGAAGATTTCTAATGACTGCGTCAACTCTTTGGAGCAAGTGAGTTGACGCCATCCACCTCCAGTTGCTGAGCGTACTGGTGCTGGGCATGTGATCCGAGGATAAGGAAAATGCCCAGATGAGGACACGTGGTCTGACAGCCTACTGGATGCTGCCACGTAGTCCGAACTCTTAGGGCGGGAACTGTGGAAGCCACACGCGCCCTGCTGCTGCTCCAGGTATAAAATGGAGCCTTCGTCTTAAGATGAAGGTTGATCGAAGAAGAAGCCTGGAGAGCATATACGTCCTTCGATCCAGAAAAGGAAAGAAAAGTGCAGAGAGAAAGAAAGAGAAAGGAAAAGAGCAGAGAGTTCAATATCTGAGAGGAGTTTGGTTGAGAGAGAGAGAGAGTGTGTGCTGATTGATGAATTGCTTCATTTGAAGTTACATTTGTATTGGGTTTCAGAACCGATTCCTTCTCATTGTTTTTCGTTTTCCACTTTGCTTTCGTTTATTTTTCGTCCTTCTATTCTGATCTGAATTGTTGTCCCTCCGGTGTGTGGAGGAAGGGAGTATTACTCCAGTTTCCCTCTATGTTGCAGAGGAAGAGAGATCGGTGATCTCTGGTGGTGTTAGTGACTGGCTATCATTAACAGTTTCCCTCCGATGTGTGGAGGAAGGGAGAGGATTCTCCGGTTGTGTTCTAGCTGGGAGCTAGAACAGGTTTCAGGTTCTGTGGGTGGCAGAACTTGATTGAGGGATTTGTTTCCCTTGGTGTTCAAGCTGTGTGGCAGCACGTTGTTCGCAGACTGAGTCTGCATTGATCTAGCATCGTCTAGTGGAATCCTCACTCTAGTTGGAGTGAGGGGTGGATGTAGATTGCGGACTGCAATCGAACCACCTAAAAAATCGAGTGCCTCCTCTGTGGTTTGCTATTGTTCTCTACGCTCTTCATCTGCTCGGCTCTTTGCTTCCATGTGATTCGCTCTTCATTCTCATTTACATCCCTCTGTGTATGGTTTAAGGAGGTGCGTTAGCAGTAGAAAATATATTTCGCTTAAGTTTCTACAAATTGGGAGTGATCTATTCATCCCCCCCCCTTCTATATCACTCTTGCTACGCTAACGCTTGGTATCAGAGCAGGTTTACGCCATGTGGACGAACGGTCAAGGAAATGGTGGTGGTCCTAGAACCTTCATGGCCGAAGGTCAATCCATTAGTCACCCTCCTTATTTCGATGGTAGTAACTATCTGTTTTGGAAGAACAGGATGGAAGTATTCATCAGAGCTCAGAGTCATAAATTGTGGAGAGTAATCACGGTGGGGCCATATGTGCTGCCACCAAACGAGGATGCTTGGACAGATGATCATGTGAAGCTCTCGTCACTCAACTGGACGGCGCTGAACATAATCCAGTGTGCTGTTCATCCAGAGGAATATGCTCGTATATCTGCATACAGAACTGCCAAGCGAATGTGGGATGAGCTGCAGTTGATCTATGAAGGTACAGCTCAAGTGAAAGCCTCGAAGGTAAACCTCTACACTTCTAAGTATGAAATGTTTAAGATGAATGCAGATGAGAATATAACCGAAATGTATGCCAGGTTATCCTTGATCACTAACACTCTTAAAGGGCTAGGGAAGGATCTTGCTGAGGCAGATATAGTCAGGAAAATCCTTAGATCTTTATCCCCGGCATGGCACACTAAGGCCACTGTGATTGAGGAGTCAAAAGATTTGACTGTCTTAACTGTGAATGAACTCATAGGATCCCTGATGACCTATGAGATGAATTTCCAAGGAGGTGGAGAAGGAAGTGAGAGGAAGGGTAAAAATGTAGCTCTAAGAGCTTCCCGCAACAAGGGTAGTAACAGTGGGAGCAGCAGCAGTAGCCCCGAGTCTGAGTCCGAGCTTGAAGGTTTATCAAATCTCGACCAGGAGGAGCAGGCAATGCTCACTAGACAGTTTAGAAAATTTTTGAAGAAAAAGGGAAAGACCTTTAGGAAGAAGAAGCCACAACCCTTTAACAAGAATGTTGAATTTACCAGTTACAGGGATAGAAATCCTAAGAAACTGACTTGTTTTAATTGTAACAAACAGGGACACATGAGAGGCGAATGCCCAGACCTCCAGAAGAAGGGTCCTTATCTTCAGAAGAAAAACATAAAGGTGCAGAAGAAGAAGAAGCCACAGGCGATGGTCTGCACATGGAGCGAGGAAGAAGAAGATCCCGAAGATGCTTCCTCAGAAGAATATGAAGATGGAATTTGCCTTATGGCAAACAGTGAAGAGGAGGTAATAAACGTTTTTGAAAATTTCTCAATTGATGACTGGGAGGATGCTTATGGTGATTTGTTAGATAAATTTAATTCTCTTAGCAAAGAGCACAGAGTTCTGAAAAGAAAATTTAACACAAATATTGAAGAACAAACTCTGGTCTGTGAGGAAAATGAAAAGCTAAAAGAACAACTAGAAGAAATGACCTCACTAAGGAAAGAGAATGATAAGCTTAAGGGAGAAATTCAAGAAAGTCAAAAATAGCTCAATGAATTCAAAACTAAAATTGAAGAAAGCATGAATGAAATTAGAGTGAATTCAGAGAAATATGAAGCTATGAAGAAAGTAAATGCTGAACTCCTAAAGAATTCTGAGTTTCTTCAAAAGGAGCTGGAAGACAAACAGAAAGTCTTAGAAAAGTTTGTCCAAGGAAAGACTAGCCTAGATGCTATACTAGGGACTAGGGTCAATTTCAATAAGGAAGGTCTAGGCTATGACCCAACCAACAAGAGACCCTTGCAATTCAAGACCATCACCTTCTGTCCAGAGAAGGAAAAAGAAAAGCTGGACACACCATCCAGCTCAAACAGCTCTAAGGGAATTCAAAGTCCTAAAGAAAACATAAAAATCAGTACTGGACAACCATTTAAGATGGGAATGAATTTTATGAAGAATAACACTAAGCCCACTTACCAGAACACAAATGGTAGATGGAACAAGAAAGTAAATCAGAATAAGAGCTGGAATTACAACAATCAGATGGGTCCAAACAGGACCTACTGGAGAAATAACTTTCATGGTCAAAGATATACTAATCAACAAGCTTACAGGAAGTTTCCTAGGAATAGGAAGACTAATGAATGGAATAGAACTCACTTCTCTAGTTCAGCTGGATTCAACTTTAATAAACCAGAAAGGAAGGTGTCAGAGAAAACCATGCTGAAACAAATCTGGATACCTAAACACTTGATCAGAGATTTGAACAATGTCCTTGGACCCAACTCATCCTAGGTTCCAAATCAATCTGCTTGATATATTTGTGTAGGTCGGCCTGGCAGCTGAAGACAACAAGTGGTACCTCGACAGTGGCTGCTCCAGGCATATGACAGGAGACCGATCCAAGTTCAGCGAGATAGAGATGAAGCCAGGGGGTATGGTCAAGTTTGGAGGAAAGAACAAAGGTAAAATTATTGGAGTTGGCACAGTAGGTAAGTCTTCCACAAATTCCATTGAAAAAGTATTACTTGTGGAAGGGCTTCAACACAACCTGATTAGCATTAGCCAATTATGTGACAGGGGTCACAGGGTTGTATTTGATGATAGTTCATGTAAAATCCTTGAAATAAATTCTGACATGGTTAAATTTGTAGCCAACAGGATTAATAATGTCTACATTGTAGACTTAGATGAGAATTCTGAATCTACTATTTGCTTATCTGCCAATTCTGAAAATGATGCCTTTGAATGGCATAGACGTCTAGGTCATGCTAGCTTTTCAACTTTAAATAAATTGGTCAAGCATGATTTAGTTAGAGGCATACCTAGAATTAAATTCAACTCAATATCAAAAGCATGTGATGCCTGTGCTCTAGGCAAACAGACCAGAAATTCTTTTAAATTAAGATCTGAGCCATTGTCTTCTAGACCAATGGAACTTCTTCATATGGACCTTTTCGGTCCAACTAGAACTCAGAGTCTTAATGGAAACAGGTTTGGCTATGTCATCATAGATGACTTCTCCAGATATTCATGGATATTTTTCTTAGCAAATAAGAGTGATGCATTTCAAAAGTTTAATCTGTTTTTCAATAAGGTCAAACAAGAAGGGAAGTACAAGGCTAGTTCTATTCAATCTGACCATGGAGGTGAGTTTGAAAACTCCATGTTTACTGATCTTTGTGACAAAGAAGGACTAACTCACAGGTTTTTCTCTCCCAGGACACCTGAATAGAATGGGATCGTGGAGAGAAGAAATAGAACAGTGGTGGAAATGGCCCGAACCATGTTGATTGAAAGTAAGTTACCTAGAAGGTTTTGGGCAGAAGCGGCCAATACAACAACCTACATAATCAACAGGGCCATGGTAAGACCCATACACAAGAAAACACCCTATGATCTTCTAAAAGGTAAGAAACCAAACTTGTTTTATTTCAGAATTTTTGGATCAAAATATTTTATTTATAACAATGATAAGAAAGATTTAGACAAGTTTAAAGCCAAGAGTTCACCTGGAATATTCTTGGGTTACTCTGAAGTGTCAAGGGCATATAGGGTATTTAACATATTAGATTAGAAAGTGGAAGAATCTTCACACATCCTTTTTAGTGAAAAGAAAGATGTCTCTAATGTTGAAAATCTTGACAGGGATTCCAATCATGGTGGAGACTTTCTAGAAGACCAACAGGAAGAAGAGAAGACTCAGCCAAATGGAGAAACAAATTCCCCCAATCAGGAAGAGCCAAGAAAAACAGGTGAGTCTTCAACAAATATCAGATTTCTTAAAGACCATCCTTTAGATAAAGTCATAGGCAATCCTGAAGATCCTCTTCGGACTAGGTCTCATTTTAAAAATGTGAATAATGATGACTTAATTACTTTTGTCTCACAAATTGAACCCAAAATAGTAGAAGAGGCCTTAGCTGATCAAGCTTGGGTCAATGCTATGAGTGAGGAATTAGGTCAGTTTGAAAGGAATAATGTCTGGGAGCTTGTCCCAAGACCAGATGGTATAAATATTATAGGAACCAAGTGGGTGTTCAAAAATAAGATGAATGAAGATGGAATTATCTCGAGAAATAAGGCCAGACTAGTAGCCAAAGGCTACTGTCAGGAATTCGGTGTAGACTTTGATGAATCCTATGCACCAGTTGCTAGGATGGAAGCTATAAGATTGTTGCTTGCCTTTGCATGCTAAAAGAACATTAAACTCCAACAAATGGATGTTAAAAGTGCTTTTTTAAATGGAGTTATTAAAGAAGAAGTGTTCGGTGAACAACCTCCTGGATTTCAATTTCTCCTCAACCTAACCAAGTTTTCAGGTTAAACAAAGCCTTGTATGGTCTAAAGCAGGCTCCAAGAGCTTGGTATGAAAGATTGTCTGAATTTCTGATCAGCAAGGGCTACAAAAGAGGTAAAGTTGATCAGACTTTATTTACCAAGGGCATGAATAAAGATCTCATCATAGTTCAGGTATATGTAGATGACATTGTATTTGGATCAACTAGGCATGAACTATGTGATAAATTTTCTACCATGATGTCTGCTGAATTTGAAATGAGCATGGTTGGAGAACTAAAATATTTTCTTGGATTGTAGGTATAGTAGCTAGAAGATGGGTGCTTCATCAACCAAACCAAATACACAATGGAACTGTTCAAAAGGTTTGGCATGGAAAACTTAAAGCACATTACTACACCCATGGGCACCAATACATCATTGGATGCAGATGAGACAGGTAAAGAAGTAAATGCCAAACTTTATAGAGGTATGATTGGATCACTTCTTTACTTGACAGCCTCTAGACCTGATATACAATTCAGTGTAGGAATGTGTGCAAGGTATCAGTCTAGACCCACTGAACTACACTTAGCTGCAGTTAAAAGAATCTTCAGATATTTGTCAACTAGTCACTCTCTTGGTTTATGGTTTCCTGCATCTCGCACATTGAATCTAGTAGCATACACAGATGCTGACTATGCAGGCTGTAAACTAGACAGGAAAAGCACTAGTGGCCATTGTGAATTCTTGGGTGGGTGTTTAGTATCTTGGGGCTCCAAGAAACAACATTCTGTGGCCCTCTCCACTGCAGAAGTTGAATATGTGGCTGCAGGGAGTTGTGGAACACAAGTAATATGGATTAAACACCAGCTTCAGGACTACCAAGTAGACCTAGGGTGCACACCTATTCACTGTGATAATACAAGTGCCATCAATCTTGCTAAAAATCCTGTTTTGCATTCTCGAACCAAACACATAGAGATAAGACATCATTTTATAAGAGATGAGGTGTCTAAGAATAATTTTGAACTGATTCATGTAGGGACAGATAATCAGATTACTGACATTTTCACAAAACCTCTGGATAATGAAAAATTCACTACATTGAGAAGAGAATTAGGCTTATACAAATTGTCTTAATTATGAAGCCTGTTCTTGTTGTGAGGGGGAGTTGTGTCTATCTGATGTTTAGCCTTCTTGCATGCTGGTTTAAGGGGGAGTTCAGAATGCTTACTGGTTAGCTGTCAGGAATGCTCTAAATAAAGGGGAAGCCTTGAGATTTTGTTGGAATATTTCATTGAGGAATGCTATGTCTTAGGGGGAGCTGAGTTGTGATGTGAGAAGAGAAGTTCTTTGACAGATTCAAAAAGGGCTGTCCAGATGTGTACCTTTGCTGGTCTTGCATGACTGATTTAGTGTGGTTCTCTCAGAAAGTAGGGTGTCACTTATCTCTTAAGTCTATAAGTCAGTGACTCTAATCTCCAAATTAGAATCTTTCCTTTGGTACTCCTTCAGAGATCTGGACTAATTGCATAAAGTATATCTTCCTACATTGTCATTGATTATGGTTCAGGCCAAAAAACATGTATGTCTTGATATCTGACCCAATCAACTTGAAATCTAGACTTCAAGACTTAATTCAAGAAAAGTCCTTTTTGGTATTGTCTTCAATCATTCTATCTCTTTAACTCAAGGGCTTAACTGAACAAACATGTTCTGTTTTGATCACTGAGAAACTGGGAGCTTCATCAATGAAATGAATATTTCTCCCAAGTCATGAGGTGTCAAATGCTTAAAATAAATGAAAAGTCATGACAGAGCAATGGTGGCTTGCTGGTGAGTAACTGGGGACTCTGGCCTCTAATCAAGGTGTTTCCTCATGTCAAAAGCCACAGTTACTAACTCTGTTCCTTAATAAAAAAAAAGGAAGGAAGTAATGAGGTACTCACTCTGAGTAACTGGGGAGTCAGGCCTCTAATCAAGGTGTCTCCCTAATGTCAAAGGAAGTGAACTACCAACTTACTCATTGATTTTCTTGAAAATCATCTCCAACAAAAATTCCTTGTTGTTATGCAACTAATGGATTGCTTGTCTTCAATACCTTGAGAACACCTCTCTGATTTAGTCTCTTGCTGTCTTGTGGAATAGTTGAATGATCAGCTATATCTGGCCATACTTGTCAACTCCTGCTCTCAATCATCCACTATGTATGCTGATAAACTTGGCTATCATTCTACTTCTCTATTGTGTACTGAAGTCTAAAGAATGCTCTCTTGAGATTAGAAACTCACTTATTCTCTTAAGACCTACTCGTGACTTTCTGCACTAAGTAGTAATTGCCCTTAGTCCTCATGTTTCCAGCACTGTCACACATTCTGTAGTTTTTTTTTTGCTGATGTCAAAGGGGGAGAGAAGCTTGCAATGTCTACAATTTCAGTGAGAAGTTTGAAATATCAGTGAGTATTGGTTTCAGTGAGTATTGGTTTTGTCTTGAGCTTTGAGGGGAGTCATGTTACTTCATGCTGATATGTTTATGAGTTGTGGGGGAGATGATAGTGTGCTGTAGGGAATGTTTAATTCATTTGCATGACCATGTCTTGAATTTATTCTGCCTGTTGCAGCTGGTATTAAATTTCTTGTTGAATCTTGATATTGCTTGATTCATAGTGTTGTCATCATCAAAAAGGGGGAGATTGTTGCATCCCTATGGTTTTGATGATGTCCCACACTATAAATCAATCTTCTATCTCTAGATTAATGATGTTTCATCATGTGAGTGAGTACAGTTCAATGGCTGTCAGATATCATGCTTTACCTTAATTCTGCCTACACTCTGTCTGCACAGTTTTCACACCAGTGCGTCAACTCAGTGTGCTGATGCGTCGACCCTTCAGTCATTATATGTCTCTGTTCTCACACCAGTGCGTCAACTCAGTGTGCTGATACGTCGACCCTTCAGTCATTGTATGTCTCTGTTCTCACACCAGTGCGTCAACTCAGTGTGCTGATGCGTAGACTCTTCTGTTCAGGTTCTTCATTTGATTAAGTCTATACATCATCAGTTGAACGTAAAAGTAATACGTTGCAGCGTCAACTCATTTGGCTACAGCGTCAGCTCAGGATGTTTGCAATTCGCCTTCAGACTTTCAAGTCTATACACCCTATACTCATTCAAGTCTGTTCAGCCGTTTGCATCTCATAAAGTCTATACATTCGGTTCCTTAGGCAAAGTCTATACATCGCCTAGTCTGCACATTGCCTTCAGCCCAAGTGCTCAAAGCCAAGTCTATACAACGCCAACCCAACACATTGAACAGTTCCCCAAGTCTATACACTAGACTTCATTTCTCTAAGTCTATGCATTGTCGTTTGCTCTGCAAAGTCCATACACTGGAAGCTCTTCGTTTGATATCAACAAGTCTGTACATTGGGTTCAACTCTCCAAGTCTGTATAGCCTGTTTGTCTTCTTGTGTGAAGTCTATACAACGCATGCTCACATAACTAACTCTATACACTCGATTGTTAAATCTTCAACTATATACATTGGTTGAGTCTTTACACTGAGATCTCATGAAGAGTTGCGAGTCTATACACTCGTTGTTAGAGACCTAGACTGCTAAGTCTATACACTCCCTCACTATGTACACACTTGCTATATTGATCTCTGAAGTCTATACAATGCTTCACGTTAACACTAAGTCTATACACTTCATTATTATTGCTGAAGGGAACAGGGTCGACGCCTGAAGCTTAAAGCGTCCACGCATCAGTAGACGAAGCTTTCACGATTTCTTCTATTGCGTCAACGCCACAAGCAAGCAGCGTCGACGCAGCAGTTAAAGTAGCAGAGACTCTTACAAGCGATGAAGCCTTCATGAAATCTTCCACTGCGTCAACGCCATCAACAAGCAGCGTCGACGCAGCGGCTTAAGAGATGCCAGTATAGAAATGTACACGTTCGTGCGTCAACGTCACCAACTGGCAGCGTCGATGCAGCAGTCCAAGAAAGGGACGACTTATCTCTGGATGCCTTCAATACGTCAACGCAATATGCTGATAACGTCGACGCAGCTCGCCTATCTGTTGAAGACTTGAACACTGGACTGCCGATACCGTTGCGTCAACGCAATAGGTTGATGGAGTCGACGCAGCGGTTAAGAAGTTTGAATATTTCTAATGACTGCGTCAACTCTTTGGAGCAAGTGAGTTGACGCCATCCACCTCCAGTTGCTGAGCGTACTGGTGCTGGGCACGTGATCCGAGGATAAGGAAAATGCCCAAATGAGGACACGTGGTCTGACAGCCTGCTGGATGCTGCCATGTAGTCCGAACTCTTAGGGTGGGAACTGTGGAAGCCACACGCGCCCTGCTGCTGCTCCAGGTATAAAATGGAGCCTTCGTCTTAAGATGAAGGTTGATCGAAGAAGAAGCCTGGAGAGCATATACGTCCTTCGATCCAGAAAAGGAAAGAAAAGTGCAGAGAGAAAGAAAGAGAAAGGAAAAGAGCAGAGAGTTCAATATCTGAGAGGAGTTTGGTCGAGAGAGAGAGAGAGAGAGAGTGTGTGCTGATTGATGAATTGCTTCATTTGAAGCTACATTTGTATTGGGTTTCAAAACCGATTCCTTCTCATTGTTTTTTGTTTTCTACTTTGCTTTCGTTTATTTTTCGTCCTTCTATTCTGATCTGAATTGTTGTCCCTCCGGTGTGTGGAGGAAGGGAGTATTACTCCAGTTTCCCTCTGTGTTGCAGAGGAAGAGAGATCGGTGATCTCTGGTGGTGTTAGTGACTGGCTGTCATTAACAGTTTCCCTCCGGTGTGTGGAGGAAGGGAGAGGATTCTCCGGTTGTGTTCTAGCTGGGAGCTAGAACAGGTTTCAGGTTCTGTGGGTGGCAGAACTTGATTGAGGGATTTGTTTCCCTTGGTGTTCAAGCTGTGTGGCAGCACGTTGTTCGCAGACTGAGTCTACATTGATCTAGCATCGTCTAGTGGAATCCTCACTCTAGTTGGAGTGAGGGGTGGATGTAGATTGCGGTCTGCAATCGAACCACCTAAAAAACTGAGTGCCTCCTCTGTGGTTTGCTAGTGTTCTCTACGCTCTTCATCTGCTCGGCTCTTTGCTTCCATGTGATTCGCTCTTCATTCTCATTTACATCCCTCTGTGTACGGTTTAAGGAGGTGCGTTAGCAGTAGAAAATATATTCCGCTTAAGTTTCTACAAATTGGGAGTGATCTTTTCATCCCCCCCTTCTATATCACTCTTGCTGCGCTAACAATCGGCAATCCAGTGATCAAGGTCTTCGGTAGATAACCGTGCTGCCTCGACGCTGCTAATCCATAGCGTTGACGCAGTGGTGTTCCAGAGCTGAATGTATATCAGACTCAATTGCTGCGTGGACGCTATCTTGTATTGGCGTTGACGCACTGCAGTATTCCAGTGAGCTATGGACTCTGCCTCATTAACTACTGCGTCGACGCTGCTATAGCATGGAGTTGACGCAGCCAGGTGAAGCTCTGAAATCCTCTTCAACTGAAGTGTGAATGCATTGAACTCCCAGCGTCAACCCTGTTCTTCATTGTTGTCATCATCTGAAGACAGTGTATAGACTTTATCAGCAGCAGATGAGCAAGTGTGAGGACTGAGTGAGTGTATAGACTTTGTAAGCATTCAGCTCGTGTAATGTATATACTTCATGCAATGTACAGACTTCGTGAGACTTCAATGAAGACAGACAATGTATAGACTTCATGACTGAGGCACGATGCAGACTTGTCCAATGTATATACTTGCTCAATGTTCAATCTTCACGAATGATGTACAGACTACCAATGTGTAGACTTGCCAAGACAAATGAACGATGTACAGACTTGAACAAGGCAAGGTCTGTACAGGCTTTGAGGTTCACAATGTATGGACTTTGGCAACCCACCGGCTGTACAGACTTCCACTCAACAACGTTGTATAGACTTGGAAATCTGAACGGGAGAATGTATAGACTTGCATAAACCAAAGTCTGTACAGACTTGAAAAGAAAACCAATGTATAGACTTCGTGAGCGCCTGGAGGATGTACAGACTTAGTGACTGTACAGACTTGGAAGGCTCAGCGAAGGCTGTACAGACTTCAACGAAGAGATGTACAATGTACAAACATCATTCAAAGGCCAGTGTGAAGACTTCACGATGTATAGACTTTCCAAGTGAAAGGCTGTATAGACTTGAACAAGACAAGGCAGTCGAGTGTATAGACTTCAAGTGAAACGATGTTAAAGCCACCAGTGTATAGACTTTGAAGGCAACGTCGGTAAAGCTACCGATGTACAGACTTCGAAGTTGAACAGTTGGATGTACAGACTTGGAAGTTCACAGATGGATGTACAGACTTCACTTCGAGCATCTACAGTGCAGTGTGTGGACTTGAAGAGCAATGCATGACGATGTAGAGACTTTGACTCAAATATGCATGTGAGACGCTGAATAAGACGGTCCACTGTCTAGACTTTACAGTGAATGCATATGCCAATGTATATACTTGAAAGCTCGACCAGTGTACAGACTTGCCACCGACCAATGTATGGACTTGACATAAGACACTGCATGAGACGCTGGACACTATACAGACTTGGAGACTTAGCCTATGCATAAGACGCTAAGTGAGACGGTCCAGTGTATAGACTTGCGATGCCTTTGACACATACATGCTACAGTCCAATGTATGGACTTATGAAGACTGATACATGAACAATCCATTGTACATACTTAGCCAATGCAATGACTTCAACTAAGATGGACGATGTACACACTTAGCCTGAACCAATGTATAGACTTTCATGAGACGCTCAATGAGACGCTCAATGTACACACTTCAAGTCCAGTGTATAGACATTGCCTTAGACTCTGCTATGCAGAAAGACGAGTGTATAGACTTCAAGACTTGATGAACTACAGCATGAACATATCAACAGAGAAGCAATGCACAGAACAGAAATCAAGCACAAACCCATTTATCACAGCATGACTTAAGCATACACATGCATTCTTCACAAATCAGACATGGCACACTCATGCAATCTCCAGATATATCAGTCATATGCATTCATGTTGCTGTCATTCAATGTGATTTTCTTAGCAAAGTAATATGGTGACTCATTCATGTTGCTATCATTAAAACACCACATAATCATCAAAGCACAAGGGGCACAACAATCTCCCCCTTTTTGATGATGGCAACATGATGAGTCACACTGACTCGTCAAACTATTCTCCCCCTTTGACATAAGCAAAAAGAAGGGAATGGTTTGAGAGACAAAATGCAGCAAACAAAGACACATAATAAAACATGGTTCATTAACTATCAGCACTCCTTTAAGACAATGAAACAGCACTCCCCCTATCAAGATGCAATATTAGCTATTCTCCCCTTAAAATCAGATGACCCATAACTCCCCCTGAAGCATAGGGATGAACTCTGGTTATCCAATAAATCAAGCTAAATTCTGCCATTACAAAGACTCTGAATTCTGGTTACATGAACAGAATGAAACAGAACCAGAGCTGATTGTGAAACAGGATGGAAGATTCCAACAGTGTGGATCAACTGATAATGTAAGATTAGCCATGGGTAAGGGTAAGAAATAGTCAAAGCACAATATATCTCAATGAATCAATCAATAGTAAGATTTATATTGGTCAGGCTATCTGAAGAAAGCATCCATCACAATAATAAGTCTTAAGAAGATTAGACTCTTCTATCATAAGGGGTTATGAATTTGCAGCTTAACCAATCTGATTTAATTTTAATGTATACCAAATTTTCAAAATTAAACTCAATACTCATATCTGAATCCAAGTTTTAATAAAAGTGAACCAAATAGTCAGAAAACACTCAAAATCAATCACCTTTTATCTTACACATATGATCTCAATGACTCTTTCAAGAGTTACACAGGTTAGTATTGATGTTAAACACTTTTTCAAGAATATGAGTTGACAGACTTTTCAATATTTTTATTTGAGGCACATTATATTATTCCTGAGCAATTTAAGTTGATCAACACCTTTTTACATGAGACACAACAAGTCTTAGTTGAAGTGACCTAGTTACACAGAGTGATAACTATCATTGCCTCTCACTTTGAGAACAGAGTTAGCAATATGAGTGTCTTTTTACATGAGAAGACACCTTGATCAGAGGCCAGACTCCCCAGTTACTCAACACCAATAAGCCATTGCTCTGTCAGGTTTTATTTCACAAAATTTTTATCAGAGATAACTATGGCACCTCATGACATGAGTTACTTTATTTCATTGATAAAGAACTCAGTTTCTCAGTGACCGAGTCATTGCTCTGAAATCACATTTATTTCATTTAATCAACATTTTTCAAGTTAATGTTTAACCACATCACTCACTCTATGTATCTCTACCAAAGAGCCTTAATATCAAATTTTCAGATATCAGATGAGAGAGTTTAAGGATTACATGACACAAGTGGTTAAAGTTTATTAAACCTTATCATTCAGATATTTTCAGTTCATTTAACTACAAATCTGAGAATACATTAATCTTATATCAGTCTGATTCAGTGATAATTCTTAAACCTATATGATAGAAATTTCTACAATGTTCTCAGACTGAATTGCATGACATGCAGCTTAAGTTCCTCAGATCAGAAAAATAAGTTTAGCTGACCAACAAATCAATAGTAGAGCCAATTCAGTCACACCAGCTGAGAAGAATGTGAAAGGTGAGTATAGGCTGGTGCAAGAGTAAATCAGCAATAGAGAAGAGCATCAGAAGAGATTTTATCATCAGACAATAGCTGAGTCTGGAATATAGACTGATCAGCTATTTTAGAGATACCAGCAGAGAATTCGGTTGAATAGCGCATAGTCAAGAGAATGAATCAGGTTACTTAAACAAAGGGAGTTCATGAGGAAGATATGAAATAGGAAAGCTCCCCCTGACAAAATGTATGATGTACAATGAATCATTTCTTTTCGAATTTTATTTTCTTCAAATTTATGATATGCAATACACTGCTCTATATGAAAACTAGACCCATGGTACTAGGCGGAGGACTCGGTCCAAGGACCACCTCACACATGGCAGTAGTATCCAGACATACTTCATATGCCCTTCAGCACTGTTCTATTTAATATACCATGATGGTCATGCAAATGACATATGCAGTACAAAGCAATCTCATTTATTTAGTGCAAACAATAGCAGGAGAAGAGCATCAAAAATTAACTAAGCAAAACAACAATTTCAGATAATGAAATTAAAACAGACAAATCAGCATTTTCAGATTATGAGATTTAAACAAAGTTCAGAACTGACCTGAAAGGTAGGATCCTGGGGTTTCCATTTGAGTGCCTTGGTTTGTTAACCCCTGTTTATTCTTTGACCCAAGGCACACCTGTGACACAATGATCATTTTGATCCTGCAGGGACCCAAGTAGCTTTGGGTCCTGCATTTACCCTGACAGGTGTTCTAAATATTCCTTTTGCAGCATCATCATCAAATTCCATTAGAAAATAATCAGACATAGAGTATCCAAAATTTCCACAATAATAACATGAAGCCATAGACTTTTTGTTATTATTCTTCATGTTAGCAGAAACATGATGCCCATGTGCATGCACATGAGTATGAAAATTATGTGTATGAGCATGAGTATTTCTTTTACTGGCATGAAAATTTTTCTTTTCATACTCAGCCAGCCTACAGTTGGCAGCTTTGTGGCCTAGCTTACCACATTCAAAGCAGTAACAATTCTTTTTCATGAATTCAATTTTCTTCTTATCAACAGCATTGGGAGCAGAAAATTTTACAGATTTAGAATTAATTCTACTTCCCTGAGCATGCCAG
Organism: Amorphophallus konjac; assembly: GCA_022559845.1. Lineage (NCBI taxonomy): Eukaryota > Viridiplantae > Streptophyta > Magnoliopsida > Alismatales > Araceae > Amorphophallus > Amorphophallus konjac. Next base: position 168,370,830 of record CM040122.1, on the reverse strand, counting down.
CAGTCTTTGACTTTGTGGCCATGCCTCCCACATTCGAAGCACCTTGGGTGCTTACCTCTTGAGCCATTAAAACCCCATGAAGGCCTAAACCAACACTCAACAGCTTTATGAACACGTTTGTTACAGTTATAACAAATGATGTGTTGGTTTGAAGTAGACATGTTTCTTTTGGGGTGGTGATGATTATTTGAGAAAAAATTATCATGCATCATATCATCACTTTTCATCACACTGCAGTCATCCATATAATGACCATGCCTACCACAATAGTAGCAAGAGGCATCAGATTTCCTAGGAGCATGGTTTCTATCATATGATTTCTTAGATGCATGCGAATGAGAACAAGAAGCATCAGATTCAGCAGAGCTAATAAATTTCAGAGTATAACCAGAATTATTCTTTGCCTTCCTTGTTTGACTTTTTATTTTCAATTTCTGATTATTCTCAACAGGTTTTGTTTACTTTTCAATTGTCTGAACTTTGAACTGAAATACAGATTTTGAAGGTGACTTCTGATTTTCATTTTGTTTTGGGGATTGCCTTGAAGTACCAGCTACATCAGAGCCTTTCACAAAAGTGACATATAGCTGGTTTTTAGAGATTTCCTTCACATCAGAATTACAGTTTGTTCCCCTTTTTGAATTATCATCCTTCCTTTTCACAACAGCTTTTATTTTTGTTTCAATTTTTGCAGACTTGGATGATAAGTTTTCCAGATCATGAATTTTATCTTCCAAAGATGCTATATGAAGCTCATAACTGGCTATTTCTTGTTCACTGCAATTAACACATTCACTTAGAACTTTGTTTGCAGTTTTATACTTTTCAATTTCTTGTTCCAAGTTGTTCAAGATTTTTAATTCATCATCACAGACAGCTTTTCCCTTTTCTGTGGTAAGGAGTCTTTCAGACAAGCCAGTGTTTAAACACTTTAATTTTTTAATTTCAGCTTTCAGTTCAGTGTTTTCCTTCTCAAAATTTTGAGGTTGAGCTTCTTTAAAAATCGATTTCTCCTTTTCTATAGTCAGAAACCTCTGTGAGAAAATAGTATTTAAAACCATCAGTTTTTTGTTTTGTTCCCTCAATTCTTTGTTTTCTTCAGATAGCTTCATGACTCCTTCATTATATTTTCGACTTCCATAGATCAGCTCCAGCTTTTCAACTAGCTCCTCTTCTCTTTCCTCCACTTTAATTTTCTCAGCCACCAAGTTTTTGTGATCCTCTTTAAGTGAGACAATTTGTTTACTCAGCCACTCATTCTCACTATAAAGATCTTCATTACGTTCTCTTAGAGCTGAACACATATCACAGTTTGATCTAGCAGAAGAAGAGTGTGAAGCCACCCCATTGATTTCATTTATTCTAGCCTTGAGTTCTTCAATTTCCTTTTGACCCCTAATGTTTTCAAGCCTTAGTTTGTCCATTACAGAATTAACTTCAGTCAGTTCTTGCATGCCTTTTAGATGCTCATTTTTCTTATCATTCAGTTGATTCTCAATTTCTGACATTTTATCCAAGCATGTTTGTTTTTCAATTTTTAGAGAATCATTTTGTTTCTTAAGGTTCTGAACATCTAGCATACATGCATCATAAGATTGTTTCGGATCTGGACAATTTTTACAAGGAACTTTCAAAGTTTTCTGATCACATTTCTTTTTCAATCTTTTATTCTCAGATTTCAATTGTTCACATCTATTATTGAGTTCCTCATTTATATTCCATAGGTCATCAATTGAAAGTTCTCTAGATTCAGAACTTACCTCGGATGAAGTTTCATCATTAGCATTTCCCGAATCAGCCATCAAGCATTTGCTGTGATTCTTGATTAGCTTTAGTTTTTCCAAAATGTCTTTGGCAGACCTGCAGGAAGAAATGCATTCGATTAGAGATCTGTCAATTGATTCTTTTAATAAAACTATAGCTCTATTATTGACAGAGTCTTTCAGCTTATCCTTCTTGGTCCATTTGGATTTATCCTTCCACAGTTTGTATGGACCGTGAGTCATTACCTTCCACAAATCAGGATCGGTTGTGCTTACATACCGATGCAACTTTTCCAGCCATGGGCCAAGGTCATCACCTCTGAATATCAGAGGATTAGCCATCAAAGCAGATAACAAGCAGATTCAAAGTACAAAGCAATCGACAATAAAACACCACAACTAGATAAGCAAGGCAAAGCACTAACTCAGTGAAACTAAACAACGAACAGAAGAAGCCCACTCTGAAATGCACCAAAAGCTAGCAGGATCTGCAGCAGATTGTTAGATCCTATGCACAGCAACCTGCTCTGATACCAAGTGTTCGGTTCGGTGCTATGTATTCAGAGGGGGGGTGAATGAATATATGCCCTTTAAAGACCTTTCGCCCAATTAAAATTTCGCTCAAACAAGAATTCGCTCACTCAGAACAGATTAAAACACTCTAAGAAAACTGATCAACTCTTCTGCTCAACCAGAAACCAAATACTTAGAGCGCCCCTACGCAATCATCTAGCGGAAGCACAAATAGACAAAGTAAACCACAATGCACAAGGGGTTTTTAGGTGGTTCGGTCCTCCAGACCTACATCCACCCCACACTCAAACCAGAGTGTGGATTCCGCTGACTCACAGCTTGAACAGCTGGGCATCACAGCTTGCCATACAACTGTTGGGCAACACAGCTTGCCGTCCAGAGGCAGCACCTCTGCAAACCGCTGGGCAATACAGCTTAGCCGTCCAGTGGAATCCTCCACTGCAAATGTTGAGCAACACAGCTTGCTCCGCTGATAAACAGCTTGAAGAAATGTATAAAGGAAAACAAAAGATAGACAAAACAGCAACGGAAAGCTGAAATAATGAAGCACAAATATAGCTCTCAATGAGCACTTCTGGCTTGGATTTGATCCAAAAAGCCAGACAGCCCAATCTCTCTCACTCTCTCAGCTCGAGCTCTCTATTTCTCTCTTTCTCTTCTTTCTTCTCTTTCTCTTCTTCTTCTCTGCTCTCTGTCTCTCTTTCTTTTCTTTACTCTTTTCTTCTTCTCTTCTGCTGGATCGAAGTCTCTACACTCTGCTCTTCTGCTTCTGCTCTCAAGGCTTCGATCAACCTTCAACTGAGGATGAAGGTTTCAATATATAGCAGCAGCAGGTGGATAAGGGCGCGTGTGGCTTCCACAGTTCCCGCCCTAAAATTTCGGACCACGTGGCAGCATCCAGCAGGCTGTCAGTACACATGTCCTCATCTGGACACTGTTGTTATCCTCGGATCATGTGCCTTCATTAATGGAGTGGGGGAAGGTATGAAAGCTTATCCGCTTGTGACTGATGTGGCAGTTGATGACTGAAGGTGGGATTACCTTAACGTGCTCAGCAACTGGAATTGGATGGCGTCAACCCTCTTGCTCCAAGGAGTTGACGCAGCCTTCTGATATCTTCTTCCTACAAAACTCAAGTCTGATGCATTGACTCCATCAGCCAGCTGCGTTAACGCATCGACAATCTAGTGATCAAGGTCTTCGACAGATAACCGTGCTGCGTCGACGCTGCTAATCCATAGCGTTGACGCAGTGGTGTTCCAGAGCTGAATGTATATCCGACTCAATTGCTGCATGGACGCTATCTTGCAATGGCGTTGACGCACTACAATATTCCAGTGAGCTATGGACTCTGCCTCATTAACTACTGCGTCGACGCTGCTGTAGCATGGAGTTGACACAGCCAGGTGAAGCTCTGAAATCCTCTTCAACTAAAGCGTGGATGCATTGAACTCCCAGCGTCAACCCTGTTCTTCATTGTTGTCATCATCTGAAGACAGTGTATAGACTTTATCAGCAGCAGATGAGCAAGTGTGAGCACTGAGTGAGTGTATAGACTTTGTAAGCATTCAGCTCGTGTAATGTATATACTTCATGCAATGTACAGACTTCGTGAGACTTCAATGAAGACAGACGATGTATAGACTTCATGACTGAGGCACGATGCAGACTTGTCCAATGTATATACTTGCTCAATGTTCAATCTTCACGAATGATGTACAGACTACCAATGTGTAGACTTGCCAAGACAAATGAACGATGTACAGACTTGAACAAGGCAAGGTCTGTACAGGCTTTGAGGTTCACAATGTATGGACTTTGGCAACCCACCGGTTGTACAGACTTCCACTCAACAACGTTGTATAGACTTGGAAATCTGAACGGGAGGATGTATAGACTTGCATAAACCAAAGTCTGTACAGACTTGAAAAGAAAACCAATGTATAGACTTCGTGAGCGCCTGGAGGATGTACAGACTTAGTGACTGTACAGACTTGGAAGGCTCAGCGAAGGCTGTACAGACTTCAACGAAGAGATGTACAATGTACAAACATCATTCAAAGGCCAGTGTGAAGACTTCACGATGTATAGACTTTCCAAGTGAAAGGCTGTATAGACTTGAACAAGACAAGGTAGTCGAGTGTATAGACTTCAAGTGAAATGACGGTAAAGCCATTAGTGTATAGACTTTGAAGGCAACGTCGGTAAAGCTACCGATGTACAGACTTCGAAGTTGAACAGTTGGATGTACATACTTGGAAGTTCACAGATGGATGTACAGACTTCACTTCGAGCATCTACAGTGCAGTGTGTGGACTTGAAGAGCAATGCATGACGCTGTACAGACTTTGACTCAAATATGCATGTGAGACGCTGAATAAGACGGTCCACTGTCTAGACTTTACAGTGAATGCATATGCCAATGTATATACTTGAAAGCTCGACCAGTGTACAGACTTGCCACCGACCAATGTATGGACTTGACATAAGACGCTGCATGAGACGCTGGACACTATACAGACTTGGAGACTTAGCCTATGCATAAGACGCTAAGTGAGATGGTCCAGTGTATAGACTTGCGATGCCTTCTACACATACATGCTACAGTCCAATGTATGGACTTATGAAGACTGATGCATGAACAATCATTGTACATACTTAGCCAATGCAATGACTTCAACTAAGATGGGCGATGTACACACTTAGCCTGAACCAATGTATAGACTTTCATGAGACGCTCAATGAGACGCTCAATGTACACACTTCAAGTCCAGTGTATAGACATTGCCTTAGACTCTGCTATGCAGAAAGACGAGTGTATAGACTTCAAGACTTGATGAACTACAGCATGAACATATCAACAGAGAAGCAATGCACAGAACAGAAATCAAGCACAAACCCATTTATCATAGCATGACTTAAGCATACACATGCATTCTTCACAAATCAGACATGGCACACTCATGCAACCTCCAGATATATCAGTCATATGCATTCATGTTGCTGTCATTCAATGTGATTTTCTTAGCAAAGTAATATGGTGACTCATTCATGTTGCTATCATTAAAACACCACATAATCATCATAGCACAAGGGGCACAACAGGGGAGACTCTGCCGAAATTTTGACAGAAATGTTCTCGCACCCTTTTGATTAATTTAGTGTGCCATGCTCTTTCATGCTGACCATTATATAATTTTTTTGTACTGATGGTTTGGCCATTAGTGCTTTCACAGGAAATGGCCTCTCCCAGCGCTTCTCCTTCCCAGGCTACTGTCAGTGCAAGAACTACTCCCCCAGTTGCTCCCCCTGTGGTAACATGGACCAATATAGGGGACCTAGATAGAGAGCATTCAGAGATAGCCATGCTAGCAGAGTCGTCAGACTCCGAAACCAAGACCATGGAGTTTGAGCGCCTGGCACTTACTAACGAGGGATGTGTCTTTAACCGAGAAGGGGACTATTGGCGCGACTACCCCAAAGATAAGCACTTAGTTTACTTTCTGAAGCACTTTAGTTCCCGTGGAAAACAGGACATTATGGTGGTCCAAGATGTCGAGCAAGCTGTTCTTTGGTCTAGAGACAGCCTGGCTTATAGTGTGTTAAGGAGCGAGCCCGTATACTTGCTTGGGGAGCCGAGGAAATGGAAACCAATGTTGGGGCTCCAAGAGCTCTCAGTGGCTGAGGGAAAATTAGTTGGGCGCGAGAGTTCACACTAGCCCGCTGGGACAATGCCGCCGGCCGGGTCCACAAAGAAAATCCAAGCTTCGGATTATTCCTGGCTCCCTTAAAGTGGGGGTTCCAGGAGGAGCCCTTCCTTTTGCATTGTCTGGCCATCTGGTTCAAGTACGAACATGTTGTGGGGTGGTTCACAGATTTCAAAGTTTAGGATGCCCACACCTTCCGGGAAGGGGCAGTGAAGTTTACTGAGTACGTGCTACACAATTATGCCCCACTGCTGATCAATGTCGGCGTATATCATAGTGTGTACGCCTCCAGATTCAGATACCCCATGTCAAAGGGGTTATGTTGTGGGATGATGAAGGTCTTTAATGCTAAATTTAACACTTTCTATACTGTGGAAGGGGAGACCTCGATCGACTTATGGAGCCTGCACCAGTTGACTAGCTTACCAATTGATGGGGAGCCATATGAGGAAGTATGCCTCCCCGATCTGATCAAGGATGAGACTGATGGGGATAGCAACTACATGTTGGTGTTCAAAAAAAAAGAGAGAAGAAAGAATCAGCGTCCCTTCACGCAGGCGCCAATTCTTTAATTGGCGACGCATGAAGTGACGCCAATTTTGTAGGTCGACTCACCCTCTTTTGGGTCGACTCATGGAATGGGCGTCCCTTTACGTGGATGCCAATTCCTTAATGTGCGCCTTCTTAAAGTGATGCTAATTCCTAATATTATTGAATTTTCCAGAAGTTTATTGGATTTTTAATCCGATGAATTGGCGCCCTTTACATGGACGCCATTTTGAATTAGCGGCCAAGTTATCGATGCCATTTTCTTGGGCCCGAAGAATTAGCGGCCACCCACTTGTCGCCATTTCCGCGATCGAAGAAAGCGCGGCCTACCCTGTCGACGCCATTTTTACGTGTTCGGGTGCTATAGCACCTACAGCTCCCCTATTTTCACGCAACGCCCGACGGCGCTCCCATGCCGTCGAGCAGCCACCCTCATGCGTGGCTCGCGGGTAGGGTGCAATTGAAGGGGCCTCCCCTACCTCACCCTCTCCCCTGTTACGCCGTAGCATAGGCGAAAGTGACGTCGACACGGCAGCAGGCAACACGGCAGCACAACAGCGGTGATAGCAGAGAAAAAAAGAAAAAAGAAGTGCGGGGGGGGGGGGGGGGGGGGGGGCTTTCTCCTCCGAACAAGGTTCTTAAACCCTATAAAAGGCCCCCCTGTGGAGACAAAAAAGCCCTCTTCGACAACTTGGAGGAATTCTCTTTAGCCTTCTTGATGAGGGCATCTCACGACACTCCCTCTAGCTCGGGTCGCCTGCACACTCTTGATGTGGACTGACTATGATCTACCCTTGTTATCTTCATTTCCTTAGTTTCATTTTATGTATTTTCCTTTTATTGAGTCCTATCTTTTGTATTTCCCTTTATTGAGTCATGTGGTTCTAGTCCATTTCCCTTGTTATACTTAATTAGGCCTTATTACCTTAGTTATGGGCCCATAGGATTGAGTCTAGGATATGCTCGGTCTTTTATCTTATTGTCAGGGACATTTTTGTCATGTAAAAATTGGTGCCTATATATAGGCCCATCTCTCCTCATGTACTCAACTTTTGATGAATATTGCAATAGCATTTGCCACCTCCCTCTCATTATCTCTCTCATCATCTCTCTCTCTCTCTTTCTTCAAGAAGGGGGCGAACCCCTCTCTCTCTCCTCCCCCTCCCAACCACTTCCAACCCCCACCTACCTCCATTAACTCCCCACAACTTCCCATAACCCCTCTTTACTCCACATCTAGTCCCAATAACCCTCCACCAATCTAAGCCCTACTTCCCAACCACCACCTACCCTCTCCACTTCCCTAAGCACCTCCCCACCTCCCCAAGGCTGAAGGCCCTCCTCCCTAGGCCCATTTTGAACTTCCCTCCCATCTCCCTTCCCCCAAACCACCCTAGGTCGAACTCCATCTCCCTCCCAACAGCCAAGTTCGCCCCCCACCTCCTCTCCCACTCACCTTCTCTCTTGTGCCCCCCATCTTCCCACCACCACCTCTTGCAGCTCCAGCCCTCTCTCCAGCCCATTTTCGCCCTCCCCACCTTCTTCTCCCTAGCCTTCACAACCCCTAACACCCCACAGCTCCCTCCCATAGCCATTAGACACACCTCCCACCTCTTACTCTCTTGGCCATCCCCTTCCCCACACCCTCATCTTCTCCTCATTCTGTCCCTGTTTCAGGCAGCAGGGTTGCAGTGACTTGCAGAGGCAACCACGACCGGCTCTCAAAGATTCAGGTGGCAAGGCCTATATTTCTGGAATCGTCTGCGAGTTAGCTTTCCAACGGTGGTGGTCTCGCCGGCTTCCGAGGTCGGAGCTGTTCGTAGGAGCAGATCTCGTCCGACTGCGTTTGCTGTCCCTGTCTGAAGACCTGAATCTGAAAGCAGAAGCCACCACGGTCCGTACGGGAACGATCTGAGCGCCATTTTCGGAGGGCAGGAACTACGTCCAGTTAGCTTTCATCTCCAAGAAGAAGGACCTCAATCGGCCACCGGAGCTATCAGTTCTGATTTTCTTCGCTGAAGTGTGCAGACTACTCTCTGTGGTTCCAGGTTCGACCAGTCCCCACTTCTCCGGCCACCACTCTCTTCCCCGACCTCGGATTGTGGCCCCGTCAATTTCTGCTCGAAGCTACCCTGACCACGATCGCGTCACCACCAGTTTCGTTCCAATTGGAGTTCAGGAGCGTCCGCAGTGCTTTCTGCAATTTGCTGCACCAGTCCTGCACCAGTCAGAGGCAGAACGTTGCTGTCCTGCTCCAGTCACCGGTCCGGTCAGCCCTGAGTTTCAGAGCTTCCCCAAAAATTTATACATCATCATCTGTCAGTTGGAAAACTTTTGGCACCAGTTTCGTCAAGTTTGGAGTTCGTGGAGTCCGTGGCAGCGTCATCATCGACACCCTGTCCAGCGAACCTGAAGGTTGGCAGAACCGGCGGAGTTCGAAAAGTCGGGTTTCCTTTGCATAATTCCCCACCCCGCTTGGCCGGCTGAAGGCCCCTCCCTGCGTGGAGGTAGTTTTGGATGTAATAAGCTTAATACCCACCCCAAGATCACCCCTCCTGCGAGAGGTGTAGTGCTGTACTCCTTTCACTTTCAGGTCAAGCGACACCGCCGCGGCGATCGGGTGTATACCCTCGCCTCCCGGCGCGCCCTCGTCTCCGAGCGGGATCGGTGTTTACACACCGATCAGGTGAGCATCTGATACCATCCTTGATTGCCTCATTTCTGCAAATTTAGTATTGCTTTGTATGCCCGTCGGACGGTGAGAAGAGAGCCCGATCTTGTAAGCTACTTTGGGTGTGACCACCGCGGACCGGGAGTGAGTGCCACCCAAACCCCGCCCTGCGGGCCAGCTGCCCACGAAGTTGGGTAACCCAGATCCTTAGGGGTCAGCCAAAGCCCACTAAGTCACTTAGAGTCATTGGGTCTCACCTCGGACCCTCGCCATCATCCCCCGGCCCCTCCGGGTGATCGCGTGTGCCGTGAGAGTAAGCCGCTATTGTGAGAATCATTGGAGTGCTTGTATGCTTGCGGGTCTAGGTCCTAGGATCTTCAATTCATACTTAGTCAACCTTGGGCTGTGCCACATCAAGTGGTATCAGAGCAGTCATAGGCTTGTCCTTACAAGTCTAGTCTTGGGTCACACTAAGTCTTTCATAGGTGCATCCGCACACCCTTGCATAGCCCACCCAACTTTGCATGACCACTCGTAGTGGAACTCATTATCAAGTCAATCCATCCTCTTCCAATAACACTATGAATCCCAATCCCCAAGGGAATCCCGCTCACAACGAGCACGAGCTTCCCGACCACATGAGGTTTCTTGTGGAAGGCATGACTAACATTATGGGACGGCTTGATGATATAACGGCCCGGCTTGAACAAATTGAGGAAAATAGGCCTGCCCCAAGGGTAGGAGATAGGAGGGAACCACCTCCACATGTGGAGCCAGCCATAGGAGAGCTCAACCTTGACCACCCTCCCGAACCGGAAAGGGACCCACCTCCTAGAAGGAATGAGAGACTCCCCCGGGACAACCCGGATGACCAACTAATGAGACTTGTGAAAGTCGATGCACCCACCTTTGATGGGTCTCATCATCCGAGCATCTACTTAGATTGGGAGGCAGCCATGGACCAATATTTTGATTGGTACCCAATGACCGAGGATAGGAGAGTCCGGCTTGCAAAGATGCAATTAACCAAACTAGCCAAGACTCATTGGATGAATGTTGAGGCATTAAGGATAGTTAGGAGGGAAGCTCCCATCACCACATGGGGGGCCATGAAAGACCAACTCAAACTCAAATATGTCCCACCCTCCTACCATCAAAATCTCCTAGATGAGTGGCAAGCCTTGACCCAAGAGGGAAAGACCGTTATGGAGTACATTGAGAAGTTTGACTACTACCTTCTCAAGTGTGGAGTCCAAGAGGACCCCGCCGTCACACTCTCCCGCTTTAGGAATGGACTTCAATTCCATATAAAAAAGGAATTATTCATGCGTCAAGTAGCCACTTTAGAGCAAGCCTACCAAGTAGCTCGGGATGCCGAGAAATTCTCTCGGTATACACGAATGGTTCCCCCTCGGGGGATGGACCCCAAAGCCATGGCACCTCGGGCCAACCCTCCACCTCCCCAAAGAGGTCTCCTTCCCACACCCATGGGAGCTCCTCCCACCCGGGTCACCCCTCCTAGTGGCACTCCACCACCCCGCCCCACAAGTGGGCCCCTAAACACAACTCCCAATAGGCCCAATCCGACACCCACTCCCCCTCACACTAAGATGACCCCAAACCATCAAAGTGGGCAGCAATGCTTTAGGTGCTATGGGTATGGACACTTTGCCAATCAATGCCCCACCAAGGGAGCATCTAACTTGCTCATAGAGGAGTCCAACCCCCAACCCCAAGCTGAATTTGAAGGGGAAGTTGAGATATATGAACCCTCTCTTGAATGGGAGGAGGAGTATGAGAACCACTACATAGAGACCAACCAAGAACAACTCCCTCCATCCACCGACTCCCACCTCGGAGTGGTTAGGTGCACCCTCACTCAAACCCAAGAGCATGATTGGAAAAGAAACACCATATTCCATACCTACATCCGGATAGGGAGCCATGTTAGAAAGGTCATCTTGGACAATGGAAGTAGTGTGAATGTGGTGTCACCCGACACCGTCAAACTTTTGGGCCTTACCACCTCCCTACATCCACACCCATATCGGGTAGCATGGATTGATGCCACCTCCATACCCGTTAGTGCTCATTGCCTTGTCCCCATTACATTCCAATCCTATCAAGGCCAAGTATGGTGTGACATCCTACCAATGGAAGTTGGGAGTATACTCCTAGGGCGGCCTTGGATCTACGATGTAGATGCCACCTTCCTTGGAAGGACAAACACTTGCATCTTCACTCATGAGGGAAAGAAAATCCAACTCAACCCTTCTCCACCCCGCACCCTTCCCAAGAAAGTATCTCCCTCCCTCGAGGGATCCCCTACCCCTGCCACTATTCCAAACCCACCAAACCCCACCCCATCAAGCCTTAATCCTAGTACCATCAATGAGCCTCCTAGGAGCCTACACCTCATCACTAGGAAAGAGCTTGAGGAAGAAGTCAACCACGGAGAACAAGTGTGTGCCATTGTCATTTGCCTCGGGGAATCCACCCCAACCAACCCACACCCAATAGAAATTCAACAACTCCTTGAGGACTTCCATGGTGTGTTTCCCGAGGAACTTCGGACAAACTACCACCCATGCGCGATGTGCAACATGCCATCGACCTCGTACCCGGGGCCACCTTGCCTAACCTCCCACACTACCGCCTCAACCCCACTGAGCATGCCGAGCTCAGGAGGCAAATTGAGGAGCTCATCAAGAAGGGCTTCCTCCGATTAGCAAAAGCCCTTGTGCCGTCCCAGCTCTTCTCACACCCAAAAAGGACGGAACTTGGCGCATGTGTGTGGATAGCCGAGCCATCAACAAGATAACGGTCAAGTATAGGTTCCCCATCCCTCGGTTAGATGATATGTTAGACATGCTAGCTGGAGCCACCATCTTCTCCAAAATTGACCTCAAGAGTGGCTACCATCAAGTTCGCATTAGGCCCGGGGACGAGTGGAAAACCGCCTTTAAGACTAAGGACGGTCTCTATGAATGGCTTGTCATGCCTTTTGGCCTTTCTAATGCGCCAAGCACCTTCATGCGCCTCATGACCGAGGTCCTCCGGCCCTTCATTGGCATCTTTCTAGTTGTCTACTTTGACGACATCCTCATATATAGCCAATCCAAGGAAGCCCACCTCGATCACCTCAAACAAGTGTGCACCATTCTTAGGAAGGAGAGTCTCTTTGCTAACCCCGGGAAGTGTCATTTCTTGACCAATCAACTAGCCTTCCTAGGATTTATTGTCTCATCCCAAGGGGTATCCATGGACCCCGAAAAGGTCCAAGCTATTCTTGAGTGGCCCGAGCCCAAGACCCTTCATGAGGCCCGAAGCTTTCACGGGCTAGCTACCTTCTATAGAGATTCATCCGTGGGTTTAGCACAATCACCGCTCCTATCACGGATTGCCTCAAGAAAGGCACCTTTGTGTGGACTAGGGCAGCCTCCAAAGCATTCCTAGAGCTCAAGGAAAAGATGACCCAAGCCCCGGTCCTTTGCCTACCCGACTTCTCGAAAGTCTTCGAGGTCACTTGTGATGCATCCGGGGTAGGGATTGGGGGCATCCTCAGCCAAGAAGGTCACCCGGTAGCCTATTTTAGTGAGAAACTTTGTGAGGCTAGGACTAGGTACTCCACATATGACAAAGAGCTTTATGCCGTGGTTCAATCCCTTCGGCATTGGAGGCACTATCTCCTACCCAAGGAGTTTGTGATCTTCTCGGACCATGAGGCTTTGAAGTACCTCAACACCCAACAAAAGCTCAATGCCCGCCATGCCCGATGGGTAGAATACATTCAAGCTTACACCTTTGTCCTCAAGTACAAGATGGGTAGTGAGAACCGCGCCGCCGATGCGCTAAGTAGGCGGGTAGCCTTACTCTCCACCATCCAGGTGGAAGTAACCGGGTTTGAGAGAATCAAAGGGGAATATCCAAATTGCCCCGACTTTGGGACTCACTACAACACCCTTTCCACTCAGCCCCACAAGGAACATGAAGGGTTCATACTTCAAGAAGGGTATCTATTCAAGGGAGCTAGGCTTTGCATACCCCGGACTTCACTTCGGGACTTCTTAGTTTGGGAGTTACACAGTGGTGGCCTAGCTGGTCACTTTGGAGTCCAAAAGATCATAGAGTTAGTTGAGAGGCAATTCCATTGGCCTAGTCTCAAGAAGGATGTGGCCCACATTGTGGGACAATGTCGCATTTGTGCCTCAGCCAAACAAGTGAAGCAAAATACTGGGCTTTACACACCCCTACCCATACCAGACTGACCTTGGGAGGATTTGAGCATGGACTTCATCCTTGGCCTACCTAAGACCTTGCGCAAACAAGATTCCATCTTTGTAGTGGTGGACAGGTTCTCTAAAATGGCCCACTTTATCCCATGTTCCAAGACCTCCGATGCTTCTAGGGTCGCCCGATTATTCTTTGATGAGGTGGTCCGACTCCATGGATTACCTAAGACTATTGTGTCTGATCGGGATGTGAAATTCACCAGTTATTTTTGGAAGACTCTTTGGCACCTGATGGGAACCCTCCTCAAATTCTCCACTGCTTACCATCCTCAAACCAATGGCCAGACTGAGGTCATCAACCGAAGCCTTGGGAACTTGCTCCGTTGCCTTGTAGGGGACCACCCTGGGAATTGGGATCTCCTCTTATCTTAGGCCGAGTTTTCCTACAATGATTCTGTCAATAGGTCCATAGGCAAGAGTCCATTTGAGGTTGTACATGGTTATAGGCCTAGAAAACCTTCTGATCTTATTCCCCTTCCCCCACATGCTAGAGTGTCAGTCTCAGCTGAGTCATTTGCACAGCATATCAAAGAGTTGCATGATGACATCTGCAAGCATAATATAGGAAAGAGCAATGAGACTTACAAAAGGTGGGCAGATGCTCATTGGAGCCACTGCGAGTTCCAAGTGGGAGATTCGGTGATGGTGAGGATGGAGCGGCTCCTTCCAGGGCCTGCCTCCAAGTTGAGGGCACGGGGTTCGGGACCCTTTCGAGTTCTGAGACGACTTGGCAGTAATGATTATGAGCTAGACCTACCTGAGGGTTTTGGGGTACACCCTACTTTCAATGTGGCGGACCTGGTACCCTACAAGGGCCCCGCGGTGGAACCCAGTGAGGAGCTTGAGCCTTTACCCCGCCTTGAGAGAGACACTCCCGGAGGGACTCCACTTTCTAGCTTGAGAGACCGACGAGAGCAGATAGAGGCAATACTGGATGAGCAGAGTATCATTACTAGGCACAAGGTGTATCAGCGCTACCTGGTTAGGTGGAAGAACCGTCCCCCGATAGAGGATACGTGGGTGAGTCAGGAGGATCTGCTGCGCTTGGACCCCGACATGCTGGAGCATTACGACAGCCAGGCGGACCCATACTCGATGGGGTCGAGTTCTCCCCACCCTGGGGGATTTGATGAGGGCATCTCACGACACTCCCTCTAGCTCGGGTCGCCTGCACACTCTTGATGTGGACTGACTATGATCTACACGTGTTATCTTCATTTCCTTAGTTTCATTTTATGTATTTTCCTTTTATTGAGTCCTATCTTTTGTATTTCCCTTTATTGAGTCATGTGGTTCTAGTCCATTTCCCTTGTTATGCTTAATTGGGCCTTATTACCTTAGTTATGGGCCCATAAGATTGAGTCTAGGATATGCTCGGTCTTTTGTCTTATTGTCAGAGACATTTTGGTCATGTAAAAAATGGTTGCCCATATATAGGCCCATCTCTCCTCATGTACTCAACTTTTGATGAATATTGCAATAGCATTTGCCACCTCCCTCTCATTATCTCTCTCATCATCTCTCTCTCTCTTTCTTCAAGAAGGGGGCGAACCCCTCTCTCTCTCCTCCCCCTCCCAACCACTTCCAACCCCCACCTACCTCCATTAACTCCCCACAACTTCCCATAACCCCTCTTTACTCCACATCTAGTTCCAATAACCCTCCACCAATCTAAGCCCTACTTCCCAACCACCACCTACCCTCTCCACTTCCCTAAGCACCTCCCCACCTCCCCAAGGCTGAAGGCCCTCCTCCCTAGGCCCATTTTGAACTTCCCTCCCATCTCCCTTCCCCCAAACCACCCTAGGTCGAACTCCATCTCCCTCCCAACAGCCAAGTTTGCCCCCCACCTCCTCTCCCACTCACCTTCACTCTTGTGCCCCCCATCTTCCCACCACCACCTCTTGTAGCTCCAGCCCTCTCTCCAGCCCATTTTCTCCCTCCCCACCTTCTTCTCCCTAGCCTTCACAAACCCTAACACCCCACAGCTCCCTCCCATAGCCATTAGACACACCTCCCACCTCTTACTCTCTTGGCCATCCCCTTCCCCACACCCTCATCTTCTCCTCATTCTGTCCCTGTTTCAGGCAGCAGGGTTGCAGTGACTTGCAGAGGCAACCAAGACCGGCTCTCAAATATTCAGGTAGCAAGGCCTATATTGCTGGAATCGTCTGCGAGTTAGCTTTCTAACGGTGGTGGTCTCGCCAGCTTCCGAGGTCGGAGCTGTTCGTAGGAGCAGATCTCGTCCGACTGCGTTTGCTGTCCCTATCTGAAGACCTGAATCTGAAAGCAGAAGCCACCACGGTCCGTACCGGAATGATCTGAGTGCCATTTTCGGAGGGCAGGAACTACGTCCAGTTAGCTTTCATCTCTGAGAAGAAGGACCTCAATCGGCCACCGGAGCTATCAGTTCTGATTTTCTTCGCCGAAGTGTGCAGACTGCTCTCTGTGGTTCCAGGTTCGACCAGTCCCCACTTCTCCGGCCACCACTCTCTTCCCCGACCTCGGATTGTGGCCCCGTCAATTTCTGCTCGAAGCTACTCCGACCACGATCGCGTCACCACCAGTTTCGTTCCAATTGGAGTTCGGGAGCGTCCACAGTGCTTTCTGAAATTTTCTGCACCAGTCCTGCACCAGTCAGAGGAAGAACGTTGTTGTCCTGCTCCAGTCACCGGTCCGGTCAGCCCCGAGTTTCAGAGCTTCCCCAAAAATTTAGACATCATCATCTGTCAGTTGGAAAACTTTTTGCACCAGTTTCGTCAAGTTTGGAGTTCCGTGGAGTCCGTGGCAGCGTCATCATCGACACCCTGTCCAGCGAACCTGAAGGTTGACAGAACCGGCGGAGTTCGGAAAGTCGGGTTTCCTTTGCATAATTCCCCACCCCGCTTGGCCGGCTGAAGGCCCCTCCCTGCGTGGAGGTAGTTTTGGATGTAATAAGCTTAATCCCCACCCCAAGATCACCCCTCCTGCGAGAGGCGTAGTGCTGTACTCCTTTCACTTTCAGGTCAAGCGACACCGCCGCGGCGATCGGGTGTATACCCTCGCCTCCCGGTGCGCCCTCGTCTCCGAGCAGGATCGGTGTTTACACAGCGATCAGGTGAGCATCTGATACCATCCTTGATTGCCTCATTTCTGCAAATTTAGTATTGCTTTGTATGCCCGTCGGACGGTGAGAAGAGAGCCCGATCTTGTAAGCTACTTTGGGTGTGACCACCGCGAACCGGGAGTGAGTGCCACCCAAACCCCGCCCTACGGGCCAGCTGCCCACGAAGTTGGGTAACCCAGATCCTTAGGGGTCAGCCAAAGCCCACTAAGTCACTTAGAGTCATTGGGTCTCACCTCGGACCCTCGCCATCATCCCCCGGCCCCTCCGGGTGATCTCGTGTGCTGTGAGAGTAAGCCGCTATTGTGAGAATCATTGGATTTCTTGTATGCTTGCGGGTCTAGGTCCTAGGATCTTCAATTTATACTTAGTCAACCTTGGGCTGTGCCACATCACTTCTATTCTCCTTCTGTCACCTGAAGCACCTGAGATTTCTGCAGAGGGAGAAGAGAAGAAGCGAAAGGAGAGGAAGGAGTGCCCGAAGCGAAGTTCAGGGAGAGAGAGTGTGAGGTCTGCCTGCATCGAGGGTGGGTCTTTTTTGTAGCTTTTCTCCTTTTATCTTCTCTATATCCCGAGAGGCTTGGCCTCGATGTAACCCCTTCCTTTTGGAAGATGAATGAGATATGGGGGGCTTCGGTCTTGATTTTCTTTTGATCCTTTCTTCCCCCTCTCCAAATCCTAATATACTATCCATATAGTGATGCATATACGTATACTTTGGCTCCGACGGCCACTGGCTCGGAGTCTATCCGAAGTTAATGGATGTGACCCCGAGGCTTCCAATCGTCGACGTCATATCGAAGTTTTCCCCTGCTTTCATTTTTTTCTGAAACGATTCTTCTTCTTTCCCTTCTCAAAACCCCATTTTGGAGTTTGTACCGGTTCTATGGCCATGATTCTAAAGGGGTGAGGAACATCAGATTAAATCCCAAAATAATTGATTGCTTTCGCGAATTGTGGGCTTCGAGGTTTTGATCACCCGTGGACCCCCGGGGCCTCGCTTCTTCATAGTGTGGACCCCGGGCGACTCCCTCTAAAAGAGTGGCCATCGATGGCCGTAGCATGCGGCGATAGCTCAAGCCCACATCTCGGCGACGAGGTTGTGGCTACCCATGGGTCATCGGGGTCCTTTGTAGGCTAGCCCTTGGGATCTCTACGCCCAAACCGGGTTATCGGGTGTTGCTGCTTCCGTGCGCACCCCGGGATGTTGCCGCCTTTGCGCGCATCCCTTTTGTTTTAGGGCCATCTCAGAGTTTCTCTATGGGCGTGCACCCTATTTACACCCCCCCCCCCGACGCTCCGGGTCTAGGGGAGATGTTGTCATTTTTTTGCCAGAAAATTTCAAGAACAATGACAATTGGACTAAGCTTAAGAATGTCATGAATGAAACCATTGAATGCAAAGAAATTGGACTAATGCACAATACTCATGAAACTACACAAATGACTAAATTTATCTTCGCACATGCATAAATGCATAAATAGAAAATGAACACTTCATCTCATTCATGAGTGCTTGCATGCCATCGTCCCTCCGGTATATCAAATGGTGAATGGTGGAAGTCCGAATTATCTCTGAATGAAAAGCCTCACCATGCATGAGTTTGATACTCCGCCATGTACCGAGGATCGCCTTGCGTGAAACATAACGAAATCCTTGCATGCCATATACATATTCATGCATCTTGCTCCCTCTTCATATGCATATATGTTGGGTTCGGTGTGCTCCCTCAATGATTTTGATATTGGTTTAGATGATAACAAATGTTGTGTGTATTATGATTATGTGTATGTGGAAGCAAACTATGTGTGCTTGCTTGCAGGTTCTGGCCTAATTCATTTGGTCTCACATTTGAGTGAAGCTTTGAAGTCAACTATGAGATCATTATTGACAGTGCATATGTAATTGAATAACTCAACTTCAAGAACAAATTGCATTTATGCATGGCTTTATGGTCTTGATCTTTGGTTGACAAAAATTGGGGTTTCTAATGGCTTTATAGCATTGAATGAGTCCCTTGCATATTCTTGGTGGAACTTGGTTAATTGGTTTTCTCATCTAGTTGAATGATGATTTCACTATGATTTCACTTTGGTTATAAGCATGGGTATTAGCTCTTGATTTTTGGTTATGGAAAACTAAATTTTGCCTGAGCTTACATGTATATTGATCAAGGTTTTCTTTAAGGCTTGCTATGTGCATAAAAGAGGCTGAGGCTAAACACTCATTGTTTAGACCTTGTAGGAGAGGAGTCGACCCTTGGGGTCAACCCTCCCTGGGCATTGGCCTGTCTGCAGTGCAGACAGACTAGCCAGCTACAAGGGTCGACCCCTTAGCACATGGTGCTAGTATTGTATTTGCCAATCTTTTTGAATGTTCATAAAATGCTTTATTTTCAAATCAATACTAACTTGGTTCCAAAGTGGTGTTTGTAGTGAACAAGAAATAGCTAACTATGAATTGCACATTGCATCCCTTGAAAAAGAAATCAATAACTTGAATGCTTCATTATCTAAATTTGTCAAGGGGAAAGACAACCTAGATAAAATTTTAGGAACAATGGTTAGTTTTCAAAAGGAAGGCCTTGGGTACAATCCGGTAAATAAAAAGAATTTTAAAAATAAATTGTACACATCTTTTGTCTCAAGTTTGAATGTAACTAGTACCTCAAATGTTCACCCGGTTCAACATGCTATCAAGAAAATCTAAAAATATGATGTTAAGCAAAAATTGAACCAAAACTCAAAGCTAAAAAATAATTCTGCTTGTACAAATATCCATGCTAGGAAGCACAATTCTAAACACCATGTTTCCAATAAAAATCCTTCATATTTTTATTGTCGAAAACTTGGTCACATCATGCATGATTTTTTTGTTATGAAATCTGATGAATTGAGAGCATGCAAGAAAATGAATGAATCTAAAAAGGCAAGAAAGTCTCTGAACAGAAAAGGAACATCTGAAAATTCTCATGCTTATGCTAGAAATCATGTTGTCAACAAAAATAAGGTTCATTACTTTTATTGTGGAAAGTTCAATCACGAGATGAATAATTATTTTAGTTTGAAAAATGATGAACTAAGGGCAAGTAAAAGGACAAATGCTTGTGTGAAGCCAAAAATATTTTCAAATAAGAAACATTCTATTTGTCATTCCTGTGGAAAGCAAGGACACCATGTGTCACAATGTTGGCAAGCAAATAGAAGAAAGAACTTCCTATTGTGTCCCTATGGTTTTGATGATGTCAATTATTATGACTCATTATAGATATAACCTTGATGCATACGTGATGCTATAATCCTTGATGCATTTATTAATGATCTCATCATAAAGGTATGCAGTCTGTCAGAACAGATTTTGAAGGTGACCTAGAAAGTCAACGTAGGTCGACGCCATTGTTCAAGAACTGACAACAGGTCAATTTGTCAAATTGTGAGTCAGCAATGCAAATTAAGGTTGGTGCATATACTCTTTGTCTGTCAGGTAAGGTCGATGCTATTTTGCCCTTCAGCATAGTAAGGTCGGTGCTACTTTGCTCTCTAGCATAGTAAGGTCGATGCTACTTTGCCCTTGCGCATAGTAAGGTCGATGCTAGTTCGCCAAGTGAAGCAACTAAGGTCGATGCTAGTTTTGCTTGCAGCAACTAAGGTCGATGCATGTCCACTGTAGTGCATATGAAAGTCGATGCATGTTTACTATGCTACATATCTAGGCAGAGGAAAGTATGTGCACATTACTATTCACTCATATAGAAGGTCGGTGCTCATCACTGTTTAGTCATGAAGGTCGATGCACATCACTGTTCATAGTAGATTAAGGTCGGTGCATATACAGTTCACACCTTCATATAGGTCGGTGCACATTCTGTTGATCTGCATATAGGACGGTGCACATTTTGTTCAACCTGCATACAAGGTCAATGCATGTCTCTGTAGCAGTGCATACAAGGTCGATGGATGTCTCTATAGCAGTACATACAAGGTCAATGCATGTTTTCTAAACTACATACAAGTTTGGTGCACATTTTGTAGAATGCATATAAAGTCTGAGCACGTTAGATATAAAGGTTTATGCACATTTTAGGGTCTATACACATATTGATCTTAAGGTCTGAGCACCTTTACTGTAGTCAGTGCATATGCATACACCAGGTCTGCGCATACATGTTCAAGTTAGTGTACATGCAGTATATAGGTCTGAGCATATGTGTTCACTACATTATGCAAGTCTGTGCACATCTGTTTACCAGGTCTGTGCACATCAGGTCATATGCTATTAAGGTCTGTGCACATCTGTTTACAAGGTCTGTGCACATCTGCAATATAGCAGAATGAAGTCTGTGCACTTCTGCATTATAGCAGAGTAAGGTCTGTGCACATTGCAATATTAACTCTGAGCATATATGCCAGCGTGCATAATCAAGTCTAAGCATATGTGCTACAGTGCATAATCAAGTTGAAGCATATGTGCTAATGTGCAGTACATGGTCGAAGCACATGTCTCATGCAAGTCTAAGCATATGCACTGTCTAGTCTGAGCATATCTGTAGTAGGTCAATGCACATTAGTTATCTATTCATGATTACAATGTGTTTGACAAAATGTCATCTGTCATATAGCTACCTGATCTTCATGGTTTTGTTATATCATGATTATTTTAAACCACTTATGACTATAAGGTGTTTGATTAAATACCTTTTATCTTGGCGACAGGAATTTATGTCTCAAAGGCTTCAAAACCACCTAGATTGAACACTTAAAGTGCAGGCTTAATTATAAGCTATTTTGGTCATGTGGCTCGAGGTTCAATTAAGAGGGCACATGATCCAAGATAGGGATCTCGTCTAAAGATTCTACCATGTGGAACAGCGCACCTTCATCATCTGACACATCGACTCCAGTTGTACTTCAACAAAATGATAAGTGTCACATTTCATATCATAAGTTGCATCACATTCATCATCTTTAAGTATTAAATGAAAAAAGTTGTGCTACATGAGTAATAAAGTTCATTCTCACACATTATTTGAGTCTGCATGCATTTTATCAACTTTTTGAGCCAAAATGATGATGTGAGAAATATTCAAGAATTTGCACAATTATTTGAAAGTCATTTTTGGATGAAATATGTTGATTATTGCGAATTTCTGAATTTTTAAGAAATAATGACTGATCGAAAGGGTGCTAATTTATTTTGCTAGAAAAAGGAGAAAAGGAAAAAAAAGGAATTAGCGATTGAGTATAGAGGCGTACATTCATTTATGAAAATAGAAAAAAGAAGAAAAGCTGAAAAATAAGAGGAATCTGTGACCATCCACGAAGGCGCTATTTTATTGGAAAAAATAAATAGCGACCGCTTGCACGGGCGCTAAATTTATGGGAAAAGAATAAGTGACTATGAGAGCGGGCGCCGATTCAATTATGCAAAAAATCAAGAAAAAAAGAAACTACGCCCGCCCATGGAGTCGCCAATTCTATGATTTATGGAAAAAAATGGAAATATCAAAATAAGAAAACAAGAATGAGTGACCACTATGGCAGCCGCTATTTAAATTTGCACCCACAGAGTTAGACATCATTTCTTTTGAAGTAGAGACAAAAATGGCAAGGTCTCTTTGAAGCAATCTAGCCCACGATCGATGTTATCCTTCTATATTTTGAACAAGGAGGACTCTATCTTAGGGAAGAGACCTAATTTGGGCAACTAATGTATGCTACAAATTTGGATTTGAGCTAATCTAGAAACCCACGATCGTGGGAGGTTCATGAACCCTATAAAAGAGCACCAAGAGCAGACCGATGAGAAGTTAGCCTTTCTTCTAAGCCTATTTTTATACTTTTCTAATCATTTTCTTAAATTTCTTTCTTCTTCAAAGTTCTTCGTTTTTAAATCTTCTACATTTTCTTCTTCTCTATCTTCTTCTAATTCTCTCCCATTTTCAAGCTATTCTTAGTTTTTCAAAGCTCTATCTCTACATTTTTACTGTTCACTTGATTTTATACAACTCTATTCTTCCTCCGTCTTCTTCCTCTTCTGCTCTTCTTTTCATCTAAGTCGCTTCATAAAACTTCTTCATTTTTCAAAGATCTAAATTTTCTTCTTCTTCCTCGTCCTCTAATTCCTCTTCGTTTTCAAGTTATGATCTCCTTTTCAAGGTACTATCTTCCCATTTTTTGTTGTTCATCCGCGCAGATATCTTCTGTTCTTCCTCGATTTTCACCCTCTTCCTCATATTTTTTCTCTCTACACTCTTCACAAAACTTCTTCCTCTTCCTCTGATCTACAACTTTCTCGTCTTCGACCTCTTCTAATTCCTTCTAGATTTAAATTTATTTTAATTCTTCTCACCCTCTGTTTTCAACTTGATTTTACTACGTTTTTATTAAGTCTTTCTCTCTTTTCTTCTTCTATCTATCTATCTCCCTCTTCATATTTCTTCACACATCCCAAGGCCGATCTTCTTCCTTCGGTACTCTAAAGACAGCGTCTACTTTCACGGCGGGGGAAATTCCAAGGCTCGACACGGAGGAGATTGCGGCTATTCATCATCATCTTGGCTTCTATTTCTTCCTTCTTCTCTTTTATTTCCAAGTTGTATTTTCAATTTTCATAGAATTATACTTGTCACCTTTCATAGCAACAAAATTCAGATTTTGTGCAAATTGCGTCTTCTTAGTTTTTCTCCCTCTCTTTCCAATTTATATCCTTAACCCTCTCATATTCTTTAATTAGTTACTTCCATGCAATTTTCTTTTTCTTTAGTTTACTCTCACTCAAAACTTCGGATTTTTCAAATATAAGAATTCTCCTCCATACTATTTTGAAAATATTTCTTCTCTGTAGGATCGACCCGTATTCACCACTTTACTTTAATTTCAATCTTTTTAAGTGAGTGAGTTCGGTTAATTTTTAAATTGTGGCACGATTTTTCAACGACGGGTTTGTGGCTATAAATTTTTGACGCCGTTACCGAGGAAATAAATAATTTTTAATGGTTGGAATTTCTTGTGTTTGATTTGTATATAGTTTTACTAATTTTTCTATTTTTATTTTACAAGAAAAAAAATCAAATAAAATAAAACAAATCCATAAAAATTCGGACCTGAAAATTCTTAGAAAAAAATTGTCAAAGAAAGTGTCACTGAAGCCTGAAACTGTAGCAAAAAGTAGAAATTTAACAATTTCAGAAAATTCAAGCATCGTTAAAGGTCAGTAAACGTAATAAAAGGTCATGTTTTGAATAATTCTGAAAAATTCTAAAAAATCTAAAAAATTCTTGAAAAATTTAAAAAAAAAAATTAAAAAACTAGAAAATACAAAAATCATGATTTTATGTCTTAATTTGCAGTAGTTTTGCATATTATTTGATATTTTTAGTTGTTAGTTATCTTTTATCCATATCTCTTTCTTAAAAAAAAAGAAAAAATTCTGAAAAAATTCTCTGAAAAAAAATCAAAAAATAAAAAAATAGAAAAAAATCTCACTATGATAACATATTTTCATCTTAGCTGTATTATTTTTATGTATTTTACATTTTAGTTGATTTCTTATTTACTTGCATCATTATTTGAAAAAAAAATCTTTCTTTTCTCGTCTCTTTCCCCTTCTTAAGGGCAAGTTAGGATCATTACACTCTTCTTGGAATTGGAAAGACCCTCCATTGAGCATTCCGTCTCTTTGGATTGAAATTTTTTTTTCCAAGACATCCATAAATCCCCGCACCCGTGGATTCTCTCACGGACGTCGGACCGGTTGTATCAAGAAGTATCTTCAAGGTAGATTGCCTTTAGAAGGTTTCATATAAAAAAAAAGAGTGTTGAAATTTATTACTATTTTTTAAAAATTAGTGTTTAAGGCTAGAGGTTTTGTGACAAACGCCCAAGCGAGATTGTGGTTATTTAATTAGGACCATATGAAAGTAGGGGGAGCCTCCCATAACCTCACCTTTTACTTGGCCGGTATACCAATTTGATAGTGAATGCCAATTCTTCTTTTGAAAAAAAGAAAAATCATCATTTTGCATTCATATAGTGATTAATTCATTGCATTTGCATCATTTTGAAAAAAAGTAAAAAAACTATCATTTTTTGCATACATAGCTCATATAGTCGTTATTGCATTTGCATCATTTTGAAAAAAAATTAAAAATAAAAAAGATAATTTAAAAAAATTGGGTGAGAAAATTCTAATCTTTGAGTGGGCTAATAAATTCGATGAGGTAGACTTGTTGGCCCATGTTTCTTGATCTATTCTTTGGACTATGAATTTAAATTCCTGCATTCCACCTTATTATCATGATCATAATGACATGTGGGCCAAGCCGGCTCATTATGTTAACAATAGTCCCACTCAACCTCCACCTTTCACCTAACCTGGCCCGGCCCATTACAACAGTCCATACTCTTGGTCGGCCTGTAATGAAAGCCCATCACTCATGAGGGCCCAGTTTCATTCCTTTAATCAAGATCATATCAAATCCACTCAATTCCTTCATGGGCCCTACAATTCATTTCGCCCTCAAGAACAAGCCCAAATTGCTAAAATACCCTCTACACCTTCTTCTGATTCTTATGGGAGAGGGCAACATAATACTTCTTGGGCATCTTATCAAAACCCCATGCAAAGTCCTTCAAACTCACACTTTTCAGATTGGGCTTCGTACTCAAATGATCCTTACAACCAAGCCCAATATAAAAAACAACCCATCTATTCCCCATCACCTCAGTACCAAACTGATTTATATTCTAATTACCCATCATAGTTTGAGTGCCACCCAACATATCCAACTTCTCCACAGTCTGATTTCGAGGATAGGTTTAATCAAATGACTCAACTCATCTTGGCCAATCAGCAGTCCATTAAAGCTTAGAGCCAAATTATCCAAGCCCAGCTGGACCAACTTGATAGAGAGCTCGAAATGGACCAACATGCTAGCCTCCCCACTGAAAACCTTGAAAATCTATTTCCTGGTTATGATTATAATATCAGCCTGAATGATCAATCCATCAATCCTTAATTCAACAACTCTCAAAATAATTTTGATGAAGAGGAGAATATGGGGCCGTCATATCAGGAGAATTGGGAGGAAGTTAGTGAAGCTCAATTTGTGATGGCCAAGCATAATCATGCCGAAAATAATGAGGAGTCAATTAATTTTAAGTTGGGGAGAAAAGAAGAGAAAAATGAACCTCAGATCTATAGTCAAATGACCTTTCCTGAATTTGAGATTGAGTGGCTTGCGCTTGATTGCCCTTCTGAGGAGAATTATCAGGAAATGGGTGATCCTAAGTTGGGGGGAGCAGAAGAAGAAAGTAATGTGCGAGTTCATGATCAAACTCCTCTACTGTCCCTTTCTGAATTTGAGGAGATCATGCCCCACGAAGAAGAGGAAAAGGTATCTATGGGGAAGGATTTGAGTGAAGTTATGAAACATTTGACTTGGGTAGATGAATAGGTGGGTAATTCTCATGACCTTACTCTCGATTGGGCATCTTCTGATCAAGGGGAGGGTATTGATCTTCGATCTCTTTATGATCTCGGCAAATTTGATATTGTTGAAGACATTCTTCAATTAGCTGAGTTATCTGATCCTATTGAGTCTTACGAGTATTGTGTTGAGGAGCATGCTTCTTTCACTCTTGATATTGTTCATCCCCTTGACAATCTACTCATTTGATAGGAGCCCCTCACCCTCCGATCTATTCTCACCTCACAAATATTCATGTAATTCCAAAAATTGAGGTGGTAGAAAATTGTTTGAAAGATAATAAGGTCTATATTAATATTTTTAACACTTATAATGACCTTAAAGAGGAATATTTTATAATTGAGGATATGATAATTCCTCTTCCATTTTCTGACTGGGGCGGTCCCTTTGGCCTGCTTGATTCAGCATGGTATGCTATAAAGGCCAAACCAATGAATGTTGATTTTTATATGACGCCCACAGAGGAAAAATTGTTAGCATACGCATTGCACGAAAAACTCAATCATGCTAACAATCAACTCATCTTTTGGCTACATACACTTTTTCATAATCTTGTCTTCTCGTGGCACAAATGCTGGAAATTGAAAGAAGATGATATCACGTGATGGCTCATTCTTAACTCAACTCTATGGTTATGAAGCTTCAACCTTTTATACATGCGTCTGGCTGAAGACGTAAAACTTAGCGCTTCTCGGAGGTAACCCAAGATTTTTGTTATTTAATATTTTATTTTAATGTGTTTTTCAGTGGTTAGGTACGTGCCAAGGTGAGGAAGCTGTCACCACCATCTCAAATAAGATTTCACCCCGTATATCAAGTTGTCTCTTTCCTACTCAGCAGCATTGTATGTTACATTGTTCTATTATTTTCAATTCTATATGCCATTGAGGACAATGTCATTCAAGTTGGGGGGGGGGGGAGAAAAAATTTTTATTTCATGCTGCATATAGTACAACCTGACATGAGTTCTTACTGCTATCCTGCATATCATATTAAATGAAAACTCCATTTTGAGTTTCATGAGTCATGCTTAAATTGAAAGTGATTCTGGAATAAAACAGACTAGAGAGAAAAATGATGGAAAATTTATTCGATCTAGCTATGAAAAACTAATATAAGAATCTTTTTTGAAGTTCATGTGTACTTTAGAAAAATAAAAATCACTTTGCACCCAAATGAAACAAGTAGGACAAGCCTTCTTCTATTTTAGGTATGTTGCCTGATATTATGCACTTCTTAAGGAAGAGATCTTTTATAAACTTTCTGCCAAGTTATCTATCATATTAGTGCAAAAGGCACAATGAAAAAAATGATGATTATAAATACCATGAAAAATGTCCCTAGTCTTAGTAACTGGGCCTACTTCACCTAAGACGTGTTGAGGTTCTCATCAAATAGAAAAGGGAACCTTGACCTGTGTAACTCGGCCTACTTCTCCTAAGGCAAGAGTCGAGGTTCGTGTTAAATAGTGAAGGGTAGTGTAGCATCATGTGTGAAATAAAAAGATCCCAAAAGGGATATAGAAATAAGGCAGATAAAAACCTAATATGCTTAATGCTCTGATTAAGAGGAGCAGGGTTGAAAGACACTTGCTTGGAATAAAAAATGGGGTGTTGCATCCCCTAGTTCGTGTTTGGTTTCAATGATATTAAAACGATTGTGTTTGTGTGTGTATGTATTTCATTGAGCAACATGTTTTATATCTTGATTTGATGAGTTGAAAGATGAAGTCAATGTTCACTCTTGAAAGCCATGTGAACCCTTGGTGTTTAAGGAACTAATGTTATATTTATGTTGGTTTGTAGGAACACAAATTCATGGCTCATACTTGGAATCTAAAGGAGTCCATCAATGAAGCTCTTCTTCTTAAAGGGAGTTAACTCTGTTCATATTTGAAAGTCATATGAATGATTTGTATTTAAAGATCTCATGCTTTGAATATTTTGATTTGCAGGATAAAAATCAATGATTCACGTTTGGAACTCAAAGGAGTGCATCAATGAAGATCTTATTGAAAAAGGGAGTTGACTCACTCATTGCATTGTGTTGACTCTTCTATATTTCATGTATTTCATCAAATAGCTTTTCAACGTCTTGGTTGGGTATTTTCATGCGTTTTCCTCATAAGATTTTTGGGCTTGAAATATCCTCAACCTTGTAACTTGAAATTTGATGGATATGATTTTAATGATGCTTGCTCGTTTCTTGGACTCATGGTAATTTAATTTGGGAAGTTTATATCAATGCTCTTCTTGAGATAATACTTCATGAATGTTAGCTTTTAATCAACAAGAATACCATTTGAATGAATGTGATTCCATGATATTATGCATGCATTGCATTTGGCATAATTGTTAACACTTGTGTGATGAAGCATTATGTTGTTGACTTTTGGTTGAGATGCCTTAGGCTTTCATGCATAATCTTCTAAGTTGCTAATGACATGAATGTGGTTCATGCATTTTCTACTTGAAGCTTTTAAGCTTGTATTGTGCTTGAAATATTCATACAAGACTTCATGAGATTTGGTTCTATATTGCCCATGCATTGCCTGAATGCTTGGTCTTGTGAACTATGCACTAAAAGCTTGATTTATTGACCTGATGTGTGAAAGAATTGCATGAATTTGGCTCTTATGAAGATGACTTCAATTAGGTCTCAATCAATGAGATTGTGTTCATTGAACACACCTTTCTATTAGATTGATATCATTCATGAGGTCATCGTGGTTTCAATGTGTGGATGCATTTGTGATATAGTATGCTTCCTCATACCTGTGTGGTTGCACATCGTCTGATCATGTCTTTGGTCTTAAGCTATATATTTGCTTCTTATATGTGTAAATGAATATCCCTCAATTGACGCTATTTGATGTTGAGCATTTGGTAGATACAAGAATGCTAGTTGAATGTTTGAGCTCCCATGTCAATATATTTGATTGAATGATAGATTCATGCTTATCATTTCAAAACATTGTCATTTGGTCAAATGTATTTTTGTCAATTGATATGAGAAGCAAAATGCATGTTTGAATAGGTTCAATGATGTATTTTATTGTGAACATGTTCATAGTGTTAATGCTTGATGCAAGGATTTTGATTCTCAACTAACCTCTTGCTTCATCATGTTTTTCAGGATGAAAAATCATGGTTGATCTTCATGGGATTATGATAATACTTAATCAATTGTTTCCCATTAATTTGATGGAAGTCTTAACTATTTTTCAGACCCAAACAAGAAGTGGTCGACCCATGGGGTCGACCCTCTTATGTTCTATTCAAAACAGAACCTATTTTTAGCACCCTGCCTGCAAGGGTCGACCCCTGGGGTCGACCCCCGTACAAGGGTCGACCCCTGTATTCTGGGTTGTTTTTTTGTTGTCTGTCCGCCTCTGTAAGCCCGAGGGTCGACCCCAAGGGTCGACCCTTCCAGAACGGGATTTCCGAAAGAGTTTAAAACCTTATGAAAACCTCTCTAAACATTACCATACTATCCCCCATTAGTTCCCATTGTTATTAAGGTGTTTCTAACATGTATTGGGAAAGTTTTATGAGTCTTTTCCCCACCCCTTGAGTTGTATTTATAAGAGTTATGATTTTGTGAGAGGATTAACCCTAATGCTCATTCGTTCATTCTTGTAGGTGAAGCAAAGGGGGAAAAGCGTGGTGGAGCTCTTGCAAGGTGATTTTCATCTACTTCCATGGAGATTTGAAGCTCGTGGTAGAAGAAGAAAAGAAGCATCTCGAAGAGAGGAATGCGAGGACGCAGAAATCGCCATCATCCGACATCAAACCAAGAAGAACT
Organism: Amorphophallus konjac; assembly: GCA_022559845.1. Lineage (NCBI taxonomy): Eukaryota > Viridiplantae > Streptophyta > Magnoliopsida > Alismatales > Araceae > Amorphophallus > Amorphophallus konjac. The sequence goes on along the minus strand of CM040122.1, from coordinate 168,340,920 downwards.
GGAGATTCAATTCAAGGGGGAGCCTTATGCTTGTTGAATCTTTCTTGTTTTAGTCTTTAACACATGTTTTGGGCTTAGAGCATTCATTTGTTAGCTTGTTACAAACCTATAAACGATTTTCTGTGTGTGGGTTTGGAGAACGATTTCTCCGAGTGGTTTGAGTTGACGCTTGTGCGTCGTTTGGTGCGGAGCATATCCGCTTGTATGTTGGGGTTTTTGTCTCGTGTGTGTGGGGAGAAATCCTCGTGTGTGTGTGCTACTTTTATAGTGTGTTTGTGTTGGGGTTTTTATCTCGTGTGTGTGGGGAGAAATCCTCGTGTTTGCTGTATTTGCAGCGTGTGGAGAAAGCCTTACCGGTTTGGTTAGGGGTGGACGTAGGGAGCCCGTCGTGGTCCCGAACCACCTTAAAAATCCTCGTCTCCTGTGGTTTGAATTGTGTGATTATATGGTTAGCTTGTTATACTTATTTGTGTGATCATGTGTGAACAAAGAGAGTGAGAGAATCTAGTTAACTTGTGTAGCATTAAATTCCTCTATCTTATCAATCTTGTTAATTCCACTGTGCGCTAGTTTGTGTTTTTAATTGGACATAGTTTTTAATAGAAGGATCTATTCACCCCCCCTCTAGATCTGTGTTCCTGAACTACGGGACCCAACAATTGGTATCAGAGAGTGGCTCTGCTGACCCTAAATCTAACGATCTACAGAGTGATCCTAGTGCATTCTACAATCATGAATTTTTCTGTTGAGCACATGTCGATGAATTGCCTTCCTATTCTTAATGGTTCTGATTTTACTTCATGGATAGGTAAAATGTGTGGACTGATCAATTCAGTTAATCCTAATCTTTAGAAGTTGATTTATGATGGCTCCTCACATATTACCTCTAGATGAGACCAAGTGATCTAGTCAAGATAAATTGAAGAACCATGAAAATGTCATTGTCTTAAGTTTATTGAAAAGTGCCATTGATACTCATATGTTTCCATTTGTTTCTTCTTGTAGAACGGTAAAGGAGATTATGGATCAGTTGATCAAAGCTCAAGAGATGGAAGAACAAAATTGTCTCATGGCCGACAATGATGATCAACTCAATGAAGAAAATTATGATGAGGTAAATTCTGAATCTGAAGAACTCTCTATTGAGGAATGGCAAATGGCATATGCTGAACTGTATGATAAATGCAAGAAACTCAAATCTAAAAATAAAGCCTTGAAAATGAAGATTAATAAGAATGTGCATGATAATCCTTCCTATGAAAATTGTAAAACTTTGGAGTCAAAGATTGAGAACCAAGAATATGAAAAAGAACTTCTAGAATCCAAAGTTGAATTATTTTCAGATGAGATGTCTTGTATGAATGAGGAGCTTGAGATGTTTAAAAAATCTAATACTACTCTTGAAATTCATACTGATTCCCGTGATTTGTTTGATCAAAACAAACACTTGTTGTCTAAGATTTCATTGCTTGAAGAAACAGAAAAATGTCTTAGAAACAAGTTAACTTCTTTGTCTGATGATGATAAGTTGTTTGAAAAATTGCTTGATTCTGAAATTGATAACAAGAGCATCATGGATGAAAATGAAGATCTTAAAAAGAAAAATGGTGCTATGTTAATTCAGAATTCTTTGCTAGAGAAAAGATTGAGATGCTTTGATAAGTTTGAAAAAGAAATCTCATTATTGAAACATGAGAATGAACAGTTGCTTACTAAGATCTCAAAGCATGTTGAAACTGAAAAGGTTCTTGAAAAGCTTGCTGAAAAACTTCACTGCACAAATCTGGAAAATAAAAATCTCATGCAAGAAAATGAAAAACTCACATCAAAGAATTATTTGCTTGACGATAAAATCCTTGCATGTGAAAAAAAGATCAATAACTTGAAGCTAGATTTGTCTAAATTTGTCAAAGGGAAGGAGAATTTAGACACATTGCTAGGTGTTAAAGTGAACTTTCAAAAAGAGGGTCTTGGTTACATCCCGGTCAACAAAAAATCTTTTGAATCAAAAATGAAAACCTCTTTTGTTCATGCCTCCGACATTCCTAGCACCTCCAAAACACCTCCTCCCGTTGCTCAAGTGAAAATCTCTGAAAATAATTTTGATAAAAAGAAAAATCTCAACAAAAAGTCTTCCATGTCAAATAGATCTCAAAAATCAAAGTTGAATGTTGAATGCTTCTATTGTGACATGTTTGGTCATGAAATGAATGATTGTGTTGTCTTGAAAATGGATGATCAAAATGCATGCAAAGATAAATCTTTCTTCAAAAGAAAGAAAAATATCTCATGTTTTTATTGTCACAAACGTGGCCATGTCATGGATGACTGCTTTGTGAAATAAAATGATGATTATCATGTCATGAATGATAAGTTTAACTTTCAAAGAAAATTCAGAAATGAACATGCTTCCCATGCTAAAAGGTTTGCATCCCATAAGAAAAATTCATTCACGAACACTCATGCAAACAATGGAAGGTCATTCCATAGAACCGAATCTCCAGGTTATTTTCATTGTGGCAAGTACGGGCATGTTATGAAAGAGTGTTGATTTTTGAAAATAGAAAATTTACATGCTTCTAGAATGCATGCTAGGTCTAATTTTGTTAAATCTAGACCTTTTGAAAATAGAAGATGGAATGGATTTAAAATTTCCTTTACTCCTAAAAAGAAGTTTTTTGGTAAAACTGCTTCTCCTCAATGCCTTTATTGTGGAAACCATGGACACGTTATTGAAGATTGCAGGATCATGGAAAGTGATGACAATGTGACAATGAAAATGTCAAAGAAAACTTTTGGAAGAAATGCTTCTAACATCCAAGGGCCCAAGAAGGCTTAGGTGCCAAAATCTGACAAATGAGTCGGTTGTGATGAAGGTGTGGCTTGAGGTAAATAAAGAATGAAAGGGGTTCCAGTTAAATGGAACAAGGCACACTCATATGGTAAAACCCCAACTTTGCTCCTTCATTATCAAACTTGATGGTTTTGATGTTTTGGAATGAGATTTTGGTGTGTTCTCATGTTATGCTCTAAATTCTTCACAAGCCATACATGTCTTTATTGAATGAATATTTGGTATATCAAATGGTGATGTGTGAAATGATGGATTATGTCTATCAGGAAGCTAACATCATGCGTGAGGTGATCCTCAGATCAAAGCTCTCCGTCTTGTACCAAAATTCAGAAAATGAATTGTTTGGCTAATGTGGTTGAAGAGCCATGGATTTCAAAGTTCAGAAGGCTGTGACGGCCTCTAAGATATGCCCAGCTAGGGTGGGGTTTTGAGGCCGTTGAGGGAGTTTTGCATGCGTCTGCTAGGGTTTAGGGGTGAAGGTGGCATCTTCAGCGGGCACCGTTGGGACTCCCCCGCCGGCTGAGGGGGTTCTGCATGCGGAGACCGCTGGCAGAGATGGCAGGTCGTTCGCTCAAGTCCTAGCATCTTCCTTGGTAGTTCCGCAAGTGGATATCGAAGTCCATTCCCCAGCCTCAACTGATAGAGGAGAGCCGGCGTGCTTCTTTTCTAAGGAGGAGATAGAAGCCTCTCTGGTGCCTTTCAGATTTGCAGTGGTTGCTAAGATGGCATACGGGAGGCCAGGTTTTCCTGAAATCCGATCACACTTGACGCAATGCTGTGGTTTGAAAGAATCCTTTGTCATAAGTGCTCTCGACAACTTTCATTTATTGCTCCGCTTTCAAACCGAAGATGATTATCTTCGTGTTTTACTACGTGAAGCCCTCTATGTACAAGGCAGGTTATTCCGATTTTTTAAATGGACTCCAATGTTTCGATCGGATGAGGAACCGATGATCAGCCCGGTGTGGATAGAATTTCCGAACCTGCCTGTGAATCTCTATCAGAAAAAGTTTTTAATGTCTATTGCTGCCAATGTAGGACCGGTTCTACAGGTGGCGCATGCATCTGAGTTCTTGGTGAACACTAAGGCGGCTAGGGTTTGTGTTGAGCTGCAGCTCCTTAGCAGTCGACCAGAGCGGGTCTGGATTGGCATGGGACCCGACTATGGTGGTTTTTGGCAGGAGATCAAATACATCAATGTACCTCAGTATTGTACGATCTGTAAACGGCAAGGTCATGATCAGGAAACATGCCGATCCAAATCCAAGTCAGACTCAAGAGTTGGAAAGCAGCTCACGGAAAGCTTGCGGGCTGTTACGGTTGAGAAAGAATCGGACAGTAACAAACAGAGTCTCCTGAAGGTGCAATCAGGAGGTAGAGAGCCTCGACTAACCCAGTGGAAGGACTCAAATTCTAATGGTGATAAAGATAGTCCTGATCTACACAGAGGGAATCAACAGGAGACGCAGCAATTACTTCCCCATGGTGAGGAGGTCTGTCAACAACATCAGCAACCTGATCTACACAGAGGGAATCAACAAGACATACAGCAAGACATACAATTACTCCATAACGCTGATAGTGTAGATCCACAAGACATACTGCAACCTGGAAGAACAGTTAGCTCCATGAATTCTCAAGGCCTGGAGCCCACTCCCCTCCCTCCTAATGCGGCTGAGTATGATCATTTTCTACTGGAGGAGCCGACTCTGCGGAAGTCACTGTTGGTAACCCAAAATGAAGATTTTGGCAAACAGGCCTCTCAAAGCATGCATGGCACTGTTTCATCGGAGAGAGAACTGCAAGGTACTGCCACTGTGACTATTGCGGCTAAGGAGAATGCATTGATGCCACTTTGCAAGCTCAATCAAGAGGCCCTAAAGTTCAATGTAGAAGGGGTTATAACCAGAGCACGTGCTCGCTCGGTTGATGGGGCTGGTCCCTCACCCTCCTAATGGATTCTGCCCTCTTTTGGAACGTTCGCGGAATTGGAAATGGGGCTTCAAAAAGAGCCTTGAAACGGATGATTCTGAAACTTCGGCCGGTTATTGTAGCTATCTGTGAGCCAAAAATCACCTTTTCCAAAGCGCCTTCAGTGGCCAAATATATCAAGATGGACAAAGTGGCTGGTAACAAAGGTGAAGACTCCAAGATTTGGGTTTTCTGGCAAAACTCTGTTTCCTTATCGGTGGTGGCTTCCTCAGAGCAATTTCTAACTCTGGACCAGATGGAGGGCACATCTTTCACCAGATACTTTACTAGTGTTTACGCTTCTTGCAACAGGATTGATCGCCGAGAATTATTTGACCAACTCATGACTTTTGGAGCCACGGCTGATATCCCATGGATCATGGGAGGTGACTTTAATTGTATAACTCATTCCTCTGAGAAGAAAGGAGGGCTGCCCTGCAACCTTGATGCTATGGTTGATTTTAATGCCTTCATAACTGGAACGGGTGTCTTTGATGCTGGCTTTGCCGGTACTCCATATACTTGGACTAATAAGAGGACGGGGTCGGCATGTGTTAGCGCTCGGCTTGACAGAGTTCTCTTTAACCGCCCTTGGCAAATCCAATATCCCAATATGCAAGTTAATCATCTCCAACGGGGCCCTTCAGACCATGCACCACTGGCTTTAGTATGTAACAATACTGCCAAGGGGCCTAGCAGATTCATATTTCAGGAGATGTGGACGCTGCATCAAGATTTCCTTGGGGTGGTCAAGGAGGCTTGGGAGGGTGCTATTGTAAATCATCCGAATGGTCTCGTTCGATTACAAGTAAAGCTAAAAGAAACTAAGGCCAAGTTAATTGACTGGAACAGAAACAGTTTTGGGGATATAGACCAGAACGTCAAGAAGGCAGAACTGGAAGTAGATATGTGCCAAGATAAATTTGACTGTGACCCAACTGAGTCCAGCAGGGAAGCCTTAAATGCAGCTAATGCTAAGCTCCAACAGATTCTGCGATGTGAGGAGATATTTTGGAGCCAGAAGGCTAGAATTAACTGGTTGAATAATGGGGACAGAAACACAAGCTTCTACCATGCAGCAGTGCAATCTCACCGAAGGAGGAATTATATTCATAGACTAAAAGTGGGAGATAACAATTCATGGTGCTCAGATCAGAAAATTCTTCAAGACAACATTGTAGAGTTTTTCCAACAACTGCTATCCTCTGAAATGCATAGCCTTGATGAGGATCTTCTTCAGTCAATCCCTGCCATCATCACAGAAGCACAAAACCAACAACTCTGCGAAGGTCCATCTGCAGAGGAGATCAAGGAGGCTATTTTCTCTTTGCGAGGCTCAAGCGCCCCCGGGCCCGATGGCTTTACTGGTATCTTCTTCACCCATTGCTGGTCCATTGTCTTTACTGATGTCGTGAAGGCGGTTCAAGATTTCTTTGCAGGCTTTCCGATGCCAAAAGGCATCACCTCCTCCATCATTGCTTTGATTCCCAAGGTGCCGGAGCCTACAACCTGCGGACATTTCCGCCCAATTAGCCTCTGCAATTTTGCTTACAAAATAGTGTCAAAGATTCTCTGCGCCCGACTGACTCCAATGCTTCCTTGCATTATATCTGAAGAACAGGGAGCATTTGTTAAAGGCCGATATATACTAGATAATGTCTCTCTCTCTCGCCATCTCATGCTTGACCTTAACAGGAAGGTCAGAGGCCATAATGTACTATTTAAATTAGACATGGCTAAAGCCTATGACAGGATGGAATGGGATTTTTTGCTAGCTGTTATGAGAAGATTTGGATTCAACAATAGATTTCTCTCATATGTGGGAATGCTACTTTCAAATTGCTGGTTCTCCATCTCTTTTAATGGCAGGCTGGCAGGTTATTTTAAATCAACAAGAGGACTCCGGCAGGGTGATCCGATAGCTCCTCTTCTCTTCATAATAGCCTCTGAGGTTTTGAACAGGGGTCTTAAAGATCTTTATCTGAAAGGTAAAATTCAATATTACCAGACAAAGCACGGAAGTGAGCCTATATCCCATCTCCTTTATGCGGATGATACCTTAATTTTCACCAATGCGGCCAGTAGGAATATCCGCAACATGCTCCAATTCCTGAAGAAATACGAGGCCTCTTCAGGACAGAAGATTAATGCTAGCAAAAGTTGCTTTATGATATCTTCCAAGGCGCCAAGAAGTACTGTGCAGCGGGTTCAGGATAATACAGGCTATAGGCATCACGTAGGCTCACTCCGTTATCTTGGTATACCTCTCAACCTGGGCAGACTGAATGCTGCAGATTTCATCCCTCTTCTTGACACCTTCAACAATCGATTGGCTGGCTGGAGCTCTGGTCTCCTATCGCAGGCTGGGCGAGTGGTTTTAATCAAAACTGTCCTCAGAAGTCTGCCAATTTATCTGGCCTCCTCTATCAACATCCCTGCTGGTGTCTGCAAACACCTGGACCGACTATGTGCCAACTTCTTCTGGAGTGGTACTGAGAATACTAGCAAAAGACATTGGATTGCATGGTCGGAACTTCAGAAATCTTTTGAGGAAGGGGGCTTGGGGATTCGGAGCCTTCAGGATATACAACTTTCTCTTACTGTCAAGCAGTTGTGGAATATATTACATGGTGATTCCTTGTGGTCCCGTTTTGCTCGGAACCGGTTTCTTAAGCAACACCTCCAGGAGGAACAGAGGCAATTCCCTGTTGGTATAAAAAAGAGTATATTCATCCGAGCTAAGGAATTGGTTCTTAGCCACTCGAGGTGGATCGTGGGGGATGGGGCAGATATAGACTTTCTCCGAGACACTTGGATAGGAGACGGACCTCTTATCCATCTCTTGAAGCCTGGAACTAATGCTGGCAATTACTCTGGCATCAGTGTCCGTGACATGCTTATGGACCAGCAACACCCTTTATGGCAAAACATGAGCATCCCGGTTGAAGTGCTCAAGGTTGATACTAACAGCGAGAAAGATATATGCGTTTGGACCGGTCACAGCTCTGGCAGTTTCACCTCCTCCTCAGCTTATCGGATGATTGCACCCCACGGTGTCCGACGAAATGCCTGGAGGAAATTGTGGCACAATGCTTTCTCCCCGCGTGCATGTCTCTTCACTTGGAAAGTTATCCATCGAGCTGTTGCAGTGGATAGCCGTGTGGCGGACTGTGGCATCCCCCTGGCTTCCAAGTGTGCATGCTATTTTCACCCACAAACAGAAGACCTCAATCATCTGTTTGTTCACAGCGATCTTGCAGTGGCTTTATGGTCTTGGCTTGCTCCCCTCATCAGCCCCAAAATTAATCTCAGTAACCAGATTACTATCCGATGCTGGAACCTTATCTCCAGGTCCTCCCCTCAGTCTGCTGTCCAATTCGCTAGTCTGTATGCTTCCATCCTGATGGTTTGGGAAATCTGGAAAGCCCGCTGTGCTGCAAGATATGAAGGAGCCACCCACTCCTTGAGGAGAATTCAGAATTCGATTATCAATAATCTGGCAGAGGCTACTAAGGCTGTCAAGTTTACTAAAGCTATATCATATAGTGAGGCCCAGCTTCTTCTTTCCTTCAACCTCCGGCCTGAAGTCAAAGTAAAGCTCCCTAAAATTGTCAAGTGGTGGCCACCGAGCTCGAACCTCTGCCTCAATGTTGACGGAGCTTCTAGAGGTAACCCAGGTCCCTGTGGAGGAGGTGGATGCATTAGAGACACAACTGGCAAGCTTATAGTGGGGTTCTCCTTTTTCTATGGTGTTGGAACAAGCTTGATAGCTGAGGCAAGAGCACTTCATGATGGCCTCCAACTCGCCCGTGAGATGGGGAGTAATCTAGCTGTCATATACTCTGACTGTGCGGTGCTGGTTACTGCAATTCTCAATCAGTCCGCCCCTCACTGGTCTATCTTCCCCTGGTGGCGAGGAATCCTAAAGCTGCTGCAGTTTTTCAAGTGCCCAATCAAACATGTGTACAGGGAAGGCAACTTCGCGGCTGATGGCTTGGCTGTAGATGCTTGCTGTTCAGGTGGTAATCGTATCTTTCAGACAGAGAGAGATCTTCCTCGCCCAGCTAGAGGAGATATACTGCTTGACAAAACAGGGCTTCCTAACCTTCGTTTCTGTTAATGGGTCACTGTGGGCTGGTGTTTCTTATTTTTGAATTGATTATGGCCAGTTATGAGACCTCCCGGTTGTACTTAAACTTTATTCTACAATAAATAAAAGGTGAAATTCTTGGATTAAAAAAATGTTTGGCTAATGTGAAAACATGTCTTTTGAAGGAAATCAATTTGCCTTGAAATTCTAAAATACCATGTGTGTTCAAATTGATTCTGAAATTCATTCTTGCTTCAAGAAGGTAAAATTTATGTAATACAGAATTGTTCATTTGATAGATATTGATTCTGAACTTGATCTGTTATTCTTGTACTCTGCTATGATGAACATGTCTCATTGGTTGAATGAATTTAAAAATTTTGAGGTATAAGCATGATGCATTTACCTTATGAATACTTTTCAATCTGAAATGCATGAGCATCTGAGTGTAATTGAATATCTGATATATCAAATGGTGTGTAATGGAAGGGTGAATTATGTCCACCTAGAAGCTCTCACTATGTGTGAGTTGGGTTTTCAAACCTTCACCTCCACCTCATACCGGAACCTATAAAATCTGTTTGGTTTGTGGATGATACTCTAAGCTCTTGAAATGTTATTGAAAATCTATTTTTGAACATTTCTGACAATAATTTGGGTTCATTGCTTGATTTTGATCATTTATGTACCCTTGTTCAAAAAGGGCAAGTCTTGGAAACTGGTTGTTGCTCATCATCTGAATATGTATGTCTCCTTGTGTAATCTGTCATGATGTTCTAAAATAAATAAAAAAATTACATCTTGCATTGCATTCTCATGCTTTTATAAGTTACATGCATTAGAAACTTCATAAGGTACATTTAGATCATTCATATGAAAAACTGAAAACTTGCATCTTGCACCCATATTGAATTTTACAATGCATTTAGAACTTTTAAATAAAAATCTGACATTCTACATCGCATTGGCACCTTTGCATATCATTCACATACTATGCATACAAAATGACAAAAAGATGCATATTGCATATTCATGCATATAGAGCATATGCATATATTTCATGATAATCGTCTATCTTGACTCATGAATGTTTGCATGAATGTTTCATGAATCCTTGTATGTTTGCAAGTATTTACACTATGAAACCATTTCTTGATCTTGCTAAGGCCTTACCTCCTTGCTAAACAATAATGTAGTGACTTTATTCATATGTGATACATGTCATATATTAAGGGGGAGGATTTGACTCCGACCGTGCATACATTTAGGGGGAGTCATAGCCGTGTCTTGTCGAATTCAATTTATACATGCAAAATAAAATTTTACCCTCACACTCTTGCACACAATGAATTTAATGACTTTAATGCATAAGGATTTAAGAAATTTCTTCTAACACTTTATAGGGAACTTGAATCTCTACATGGACATTAAAGAGTAATCGTGAGGAAAAAGCTACCTACCCCAAAAAAATTTAATAAGTGGTATGTGGATCCGAGTAACTGGGAATCTCCCCTGAAACAAAGGAGGAAACTCGTGTCGAAAGGAGAAACAACTATCCATATGTGTGACGAATCCAAGTAGCCGGGAATCCCCATTGAGACATATGAGGAAACTCGCACTGAAAGGTGAAGTCTATTAAAAGAAACAAAATAGGGGTTGTGCGAAGCTACCGATAGTCGAGAATCTAAAGTGAAAGTGTAGAGAGGAGATTACCTTCTAGTGTTCTTCAGAAAATCTGAAAATCCATTTGTTTTGAAGCTCATTAGTCATTGCCTCACATTTCACATGGGCATTTTTATGATGTATGTATTTTATAAATTTACCTACATTCATGCTTTATGTAGTACTCCTAGTTGTGTATGCACAAATCTCTTAGTTATGCTTCATGCCTTACATTCTTGAATTTGAATCACATCCGTGCCTCATATTGGGGGAGTTACTATATATACTATATGTGTGCATGACGATTGTGCTTGTGTGCTTGCATGTTCATGCATTTCCCTTGAGTCTAATTCTGAGCATAAACCTTACTTTTGAAGGATAGAAGTCATCATGTGCATAGCTTCATATCTTGCATGATTAGCATTCACATAGTGCATATTCATTGCATTTGAAAGATGACGCTCATCGTGTGCATATTTGCATATTTCACATTTTCAGCATGCATATAGTTCATTCATAATATCATCTTGAACAAATCTATACTTTTCAACAATTGGCAAAGTTCATTTTGAAATGCATATTCTGAACACTTCATGTTGCATAAATGCCAAAATGAGTTCAACCAACAAATGGTATCCTATCTTCGAGACTCTCTCTTCGAGAATTAAAATTGCCTATGTTTGTGCCTCTATCTTGATCAACATTTGGTATCATATCTTTGAGCTCCTACTTAGCATCTATTGGTATTTAAATTAGAATCATATCCTTTGGCCTAACATGTTCATTTCATGTCACATCTTTTTGTAGATGACAAAAAAGGGGAGACTGTTTGGTGTGTACTCAATGCTTTATGAATGATGTTATCTTGGGGATAATGGGAGAATTGGTGTATGTTCAATGTTTACACATATTTGTAAAATATGTATTATCACACACATCGTTTTGTCATCATCAAAAAGGGGGAGATTGTTGCATCCCCTAGTTCGTGTTTGGTTTCAATGATATCAAAACGATTGTGTTTGTGTGTGTATGTGTTTCATTGAGCAACATATTTTATATCTTGATTTGATGAGTTGAAAGATGGAGTCAATGTTCACTCTTGAAAGCCATGTGAACCCTTGGTGTTTAAGGAACTAATGTTATATTTATGTTGGTTTGTAGGAACACAAATTCATGGCTCATACTTGGAATCTAAAGGAGTCCATCAATGAAGCTCTTCTTCTTAAAGGGAGTTAACTCTGTTCATATTTGAAAGTCATATGAATGATTTATATTTAAAGATCTCATGCTTTGAATATTTTGATTTACAGGATAAAAATCCATGATTCACGTTTGGAACTCAAAGGAGTGCATCAATGAAGATCTTATTGAAAAAGGGAGTTGACTCACTCATTACATTGTGTTGACTCTTCTATATTTCATGTATTTCATCAAATACCTTTTCAAAGTCTTGGTTGGGTATTTTCATGCGTTTTCCTCATAAATTTTTTGGGATTGAAATATCCTCAACCTTGTAACTTGAAATTTGATGGATATGATTTTAATGATGCTTGCTCGTTTCTTGGACTCATGGTAATTTAATTTGGGAAGTTTATATCAATGCTCTTCTTGAGATAATACTTCGTGAATGTTAACTTTTAATCAACAAGAATGCCATTTGAATGAATGCGGTTCCATGATATTATGCATGCTTTGCATTTGGCATAATTGTTAACACTTGTGTGATGAAGCATTATGTTGTTGACTTTTGGTTGAGATGCCTTAGGCTTTCATGCATAATCTTCTAAGTTGTTAATGACATGAATGTGGTTCATGCATTTTCTACTTGAAGCTTTTAAGCTTTTATTGTGCTTGAAATATTCATACAAGACTTCATGAGATTTGGTTCTATATTGCCCATGCATTGCCTGAATGCTTGGTCTTGTGAACTATGCACTAAAAGCTTGATTTATTGACATGATGTGTGAAAGAATTGCATGAATTTGGCTCTTATGAAGATGACTTCAATTAGGTCTCAATCAATGAGATTGTGTTCATTGGACACACCTTTCTATTAGATTGATATCATTCATGAGGTCATCGTGGTTTCAATGTGTGGATGCTTTTGTGATATAGTATGGTTCCTCATACCTGTGTGGTTGCACATCGTCTGATCATGTCTTTGGTATTGAGCTATATATTTGCTTCTTATATGTGTAAATGAATATCCCTCAATTGACACTTTTTGATGTTGAGCATTTGGTAGATACAAGAATGCTAGTTGAATGTTAGAGCTCCCATGTCAATATATTTGATTGAATGATAGATTCATGCTTATCATTTCAAAACCTTGTCATTTGGTCAAATGTATTTTTGTCAATTGATATGAGAAGTAAAATGCATGTTTGAATAGGTTCAATGATGTATTTTATTGTGAACATGTTCATAGTGTTAATGCTTGATGCAAGGATTTTGATTCTCAACTAACCTCTTGCTTCATCATATTTTTCAGGATGAAAAATCATGGTTGATCTTCATGGGATTATGGTAATACTTAATCAATTATTTCCCATTGATTTGATGGAGGTTTTAGCTATTTTTCAGACCCAAACAAAAAGGGGTCGACCCATGGGGTCGACCCTCTTAGGTTCTATTCAAAACAGAACCTGTTTTCAGCACCCTGCCTGCAAAGGTCGACCCCTGGGGTCGACCCCCCTGCAAGGGTCGACCCCAAGGGTCAACCCCTGTATTTTGGGTTATTTTTTTGTTGTCTATCCGCCTCTATAAGCCCGAGGGTCGACCCTTCCGAAAGAGTTTAAAACCTTATGAAAACCTCTCTAAACATTACCATACTACCCCCTATTAGTTCCCATTGTTATTAAGGTGTTTCTAACATGTATTGGGAAGGTTTCATGAGTCTTTTCCTCACCCCTTGAGTTGCATTTATAAGAGTTACGATTTTGTGAGAGGAGTTTTCCTCATTCTTGTAGGTGAAGAAAAGGGGGAAAAATGTGGTGGAGCTCTTGCAAGGTGATTTTCATCTACTTCCATGGAGATTTGAAGCTCGTGATAGAAGAAGAAAAGAAGCATCTCGAAGAGAGGAACGCGAGGACGCCGAAATCGCCATCATCCGACATCAAACCAAGAAGAGCCGGAGATTCAATTGAAGGGGGAGCCTTGTGCTTGTTGAATCTTTCTTGTTTTAGTCTTTAGCACATGTTTTGGGCTTAGATCATTCATTTGTTAGCTTGTTACAAACCTATAAACAATTTTCTATGTGTGGTTTCGGAGAACGGTTTCTCTGAGTGGTTTGAGTTGACGCTTGTGCGTCGTTTGGTGCGGAGCATATCCGTGTGTGTGTTGGGATTTTTGCCTGGTGTGTGTGTTGGGGTTTTTGCCTCGTGTGTGTGGGGAGAAATCCTCATGTGTGTGTGTGCTACTTTTGTAGCTTGTTTGTGTTGGGGTTTTTATCCCGTGTGTGTGGGGAGAAATCCCCATGTTTGCTGCATTTGTAGCGTGTGGAGAAAGCCTTACCGGTTTGGTAAGGGGTGGACGTAGGGACCCTGTCGCGGTCCCGAACCACCTTAAAAATCTTCGTCTCCTGTGGTTTGAATTGTGTGATTGTATGGTTAGCTTGTTATACTTATTTGTGTGATCATGTGTGAACGGAGAGAGTGAGAGAATCTAGTTAACTTGTGTAGTATTAAATTCCTCTATCTTATCAATCTTGTTAATTCCGCTGTGCGCTAGTTTGTGTTTTTAATTGGACATAGTTTTTAGTAGAAGGATCTATTCACCCCCCCTCTAGATCCGTGTTCCTGCACTACGGGACCCAACATGGGGGACGCAATTGTCTATGATGTGGATTTAGTAGTTACACATGCACAAGTGCTATTGAGCTTTGATTTGTATTCTTTGTCATGTACTTTAATTTCCTACATAAGGCTAGTATGTATTAATGATTCCAAATTCCTAATCCTTGGTTGATTCTATGAAAGGAGAGTTGGATATGAGAGTGTAGATTTTACAAACTCTTGTTAGTCCTAAATTTTAATTTATTTGCATTGCTAAGGAACTAGCAATGAGTAAGTTGGGGGGTGTGATAAGTGTCACATTTCATATCATAAGTTGCATCACATTCATCATCTTTAAGCATTAAATGAATAAAGTTGTGCTACATGAGTAGTTAAGTTCATTCTCACATATTATTTGAGTCTGCATATATTTTATCATCTTTTTCAGTCAAAATGATCATGTCAGAAATATTCAAGAATTTGCACAATTATTTGAAAGTCATTTTTGGATGAAATATGTTGATTATTACGAATTTTTAAATTTTCAAGAAATAGCGACTAATCGAAAGGGCGCTAATTTATTTTGCTAGAAAAAGGAGAAAAGGAACAAAAGGAATTAGCGACTGAGTATGGAGGCGCACATCCATTTATGATAATATAAAAAGAAGAAAAGCTAGAAAATTAGAGGAATCTGCAACCATCCACGAAGGTGCTATTTTATTAAAAAAAAATAGTGACCGCTTGCGCGGGCGCTAAATTTTTGGGAAAAGAATAAGCGACCATGAGAGTGGGCGCCCATTCAATTATGTAGAAAATCAAGAAAAATAGAAGAAAAAAAAAGAAACTACGCCTGCCCATGGAGTCGCCAATTCTGTGATTTATGGAAAAAAAGGAAAATTATCAAAATAAAAAAACAAGAATGATCGACCACTATGGCAGCCGCTATTTAAATTTGCGCCCACAGAGTTAGACGCCATTTCTTTTGAAATAGAGACAAAAATGGCAAGGTCTCTCTGAAGCAATCTAGCCCACGATCGATGTTATCCTTCCATATTTTGATCAAGGAGGACTCTATCTTGGGGAAGAGACCTAATTTGGGTAACTATTGTATGCTACAAATTTGGATTTGAGCTAATCTAGAAACCCACGATCGTGGGAGGTTCATGAACCCTATAAAAGAGCACCAAGAGCAGACCGATGAGAAGTTAGCCTTTCTTCTAAGCCCATTTTCATACTTTTCTAATCATTTTCTTATATTTCTTTCTTCTTCAAAGTTCTTCGTTTTTAAATATTCTACAATTTCTTCTTCTCTATCTTCTTCTAATTCTCTTCCGTTTTCAAGCTATTCTTAGTTTTTCAAAGTTCTATCTCTGCATTTTTATTGTTCACTTGGTTTTACACAACTCTATTCTTCCTCTGTTTTCTTCCTCTTCTGCTCTTTTTTTCATCTAAGTTGCTTCATCAAAATTCTTCATTTTTAAAAGATCTAAATTTTCTTTTTCTTCCTCGTCCTCTAATTCCTCTTCGTTTTCAAGTTATGATCTCCTTTTCAAGGTACTATCTTCCCATTTTTTACTGTTCATCCGCGCAGATACCTTCTGTTCTTCCTCGATTTTCACCCACTTCCTCATGTTTTTTCTATCTGCACTATTCACAAAACTTCTTCCTCTTCCTCTGATCTACAACTTTCTCGTCTTCGACCTCTTCTAATTCCTTCTAGATTTAAATTTATTTTAATTCTTCTCACCCTCTATTTTCAACTTGATTTTACTACGTTTTTATTAAGTCTCTCTCTTTTCTTCTTCTATCTATATATCTCCCTCTTCATATTTCTTCACACATCCCAAGGCGAATCTTCTTCCTTCGGTGCTCTAAAGGCGGCGTCTACTTCTACGGCGTGGTGAAATTTCAAGGCTCGGCACGGAGGAGACAGCGGCTATTCATCATCATCTTGGCTTCTATTTCTTCCTTCTTCCTTTTATTTCCAAGTTATATTTTTAATTTTCATAGAATTGTACTTGTCGCCTTTCATAGCAATAAAATTCAGATTTTGTGCAAATTATGTCTTCTTAGTTTTCTCCCTCTCTTTCCAATTTCTATCCTTAACCCTCTCATATTCTTTAATTAGTTACTTCCAAGTAATTTTCTTTTTCTTTAGTTTAATCTCACTCAAAACTTCAGAATTTTTAAATATAAGAATTCTCCTCCATGCTATTTTGAAAACATTTCTTCTCCGTGGGATCGACCCGTATTCACCACTTTACTTTAATTTCAATCTTTTTAAGTGAGTGAGTTCGATTAATTTTTAAATTGTGGCACGGCTTTTCAACGACGGGTTTGTGACTATCAGAAAACACTTTTCTTGAAAAGTATTGGCGGGAGTGTTCTCTCCACGCGTCCTTAGGCTAATTTCATAGCGACCATAGGATCAAGGCTTTATCCCGCCACGTGGGGGAATCAGAAGAAGTAGGAATCATCTTCCTGCTCCAATTTTTCCTCAGCGCCCCTGTTCCTATATAAGAAGACTTCTGCGGAGAATGAAGAAGAGATATGGAAAATAGATAGAGAAGAGAAGTGAAGGAGATCGAAGAGAAAAGAGGTTCTGAATCTTCCAGAGTTTAGCAGAGAGTGCTGAGAGAAAGAGAGAGCTAGCTGAAGGAAGAAGGAGAAAAAGAAAAATAGAGTGTCGTAATTTCAGAAGGAATCTGATCGAAAGGAGTGTGTGAGTTAGAGAAAGAAAAGAGATCGTGAGATAGTGAGGAAGAGAGAGCTCGAGAGAAGAGATTGAGAAGCAATCGAAGCCATTCTTGAAGATCTGTTCTACTGGCCTTTGGATCAGATCCAAGCCAGACCTGCTCCTACGAGAGCTACATTTTTGCGTTTCATTTACCGCTTTCTGGTCCTGTGTTTCATCATTGTTTTCATACTTTCTTTTATTGAAACTTCAAGCTGTGTGTTAGCAGAGCAAGCTGTAATGCTCAGCGTGCGAGGTATGTACCTCGGACAATAAGCTGTGATGCTCAGCGGATAGCAAGTTGTGATGCTCAGCGGATGTAAGCAAGCTCTGATGCTCAGTGGTTCAAGCTGTTAGGTAGCGGTAAGCCTCACTCTGGTTAGAGTGGGGGATAGACGTAGGTCTGCGAGTAGCAGACTGAACCATCTAAAATCATCTGTGCAGTGGTTTGTTTGCTTGTTCCTTAATTCGATAGATGTATGCTTAGGCTTGCTTACATAATTATGAATCTTCTGTCTAGTGAGGAATTTGTTTGCACACCGTGCATTTGATACTGGTCTTGAGAGAGTAGTATATTGAATATAAGAACTTAGTCATCTCTCTAGTTTACATTGAGTTGATCAGAAACTCAGTCTGTCTGATCTTCTATTTGTTACTGGAGAGCGTTTAATTTGTTCAAGCCATCTGAGAGTTTAATTCGCAACATTGTCTAGTTATAGTTTTTAATTGAGCAAAGTTTTTTAAAAAAGGTGAGATTCAATCACCCCCCTCTAATTCCATTCTGCACCATCTCATAGACTCAACAATTGGTATCCGAGCAGGTCTCTGATTGATCAGATCCAACGATTTGCAGAGTATCCTGCTATATTCTTTTGGTGCATTGTTACTTTCAGTTTATTGCTTTGAATCTGTTTAACTATTTTCAATGGCTGCTCCGTTGGTTTTTGATGGTTCCAACTTTAGCACTTGGCTAGGAGGCCTATGCACTTACATGAACTCCATTGATTCTAATCTATGGAGTCTTGTATCCAACGGCCCACAAAACTACCTCATGACAAGACCAAGTGGTCTAATGAGGACAAACAAAAGAACCATGATAACATCACAGTTCTTGGTATCATGAAGGCTACAGTTAATTCTGACAAATTTCGGTTGTTTTCAGGTGCATATCTGGTAAAGAAATATTGGATGAACTGACTCGTATCTACAAAGAGCAGGAAGAACAATGCTTGACGGCAAATACCAGCGAATCAAGCAGCAATCAAAATGAAGAAGAGGATGATGAACAGGTAAATCCATTCGATAACTTCTCTTTAGATGATTGGCAGGAAGCATATGCTGATTTGTTAGAAGCACATGAAAAATTAAGAAAACAACATAAAAATTTGAAAAAGAAAATTGATCAAAATAGTTCAGATTTTCCTTGTGAAAACTGTCTCAAAACAAAACAATCTCATGATGGCTACTTGTCCGATATCCATATGTATAAGAAGCAGATAGGTTTGCTGAAAAATGAAAATCAAGGATTTGTAGATCAAATTTCTGAACTAGAAGTAAAACTGAACTCATTTAATGATAATCAGATTTGTATCAAAAATTCAGTTCAGAATGAAAAACTGATGAAAGATCTTGATCATGCTAACTTGGAATGAAATTTACTAAAGTCTAAAAATGAAACTCACAGAAAGCAGATTGAAGATAATGAAGAAAAATTCAAAAGACTTCAGGAAGAAAACAACTTAATGTCTGAAAAATTGAAGGCCATTAAAGCCGTTAATGAGGAACCGCATAAGAATCTTGAAAAGGCTAAGATTGATCAGAAACAAACTTTCACCTGTGATGATCACTTTTTAATTGATGAGTTAATTCAGAATGCTAATCTGATCAAAGAAAATGAAGAACTGAAGCAATTGAATACTGCCATATCTGAAAGGCTTTTGATCTTGGAAAAGGGAAGGTGCTCATCTGATGATAGCATTGATGAGTCTGAGAGAGTGAGTGCATTGATGCTGGAGATTGATAGCCATAAAACCATCAATGTTATATTGAATAATAAAGTAACAACTTCAGAATCACTCATCTCTACACTCCAAAATGAAATTCATGATTTGAATATTTCATTGTCTAAACTTGCTAAAGGCAAAGAAACATTGAAAGATGATGTGAGTGGTCAAAGAAAGGGGACATGCAACATTTCTGGAATTAAACAAGCCATGAGGAACCAGCTGTACGCCACTTTCATTCAAAGTTCAGAAGTGGCTGGAACCTCAAGACAATCCCTAAAACAATCTGCTGCAACTAAAATTCAAAAGGAAAATAAAAACCAGAAAACCAAAATTAACTGGCAGCAACCACAGAAAAGAAAATTCAATAACATGCATTCTAAAAACCTTCATGTGAAAAAGAACCATGTTTCAAAGAAATCTAATGGTGCTTGTCATTACTGTGGTAAGCATGGACATTTCATGAGTGAATGCTTTGAAATGAAGAAGGATGATTTGAAATTTAATAGAATTCATGCTAGGGATTCTCATACCAAGAAACCTTCTTCTGTTCAAAAGAAAAGAATTCAATGTTTTTACTATCATAAGATAGGTCATCTCATGCATGAGTGTAGACTAAATGAACAAGATGACCTGAATACAAGTGCTATGCATGATAGAAACTTTCATGCTCAGAAAAGATATAATATTCAGAAGAAAGATATTAAATATTTTTATTGTGGTAGATCTGGACACATTGCTGCATACTGTTGGCAGGTTCAGGGAAAGAAATTCAATTCTAAATCTGTTGAATTACTTGCAAACAGAAATGATTTTGGCAAAACTAAATTTATTTTTAACAGATAATCTCTTGTATGCTTTGAATGTGGGAAACCTGGCCACAAAGCCTCTGACTATTAGCTGGCAAATGGCAAGAAAAATGCTAGAGTAGACAACAAGAAATTCCATGTTCTAGCTCATAGCAAAAATGTAAAATCTGTTGTGCATTGCCATCACTATGGCAAGATTGGACATGTCATGAAAGAATGTTGGCATGTTAATGAAAACAAGAATTTCATTGTCAATAAACAAAAAATAAAAATTCCCATGGATAATAAAAATCTTCAGTTGTCCATCTCATGTCATTATTGTGGACAATATGGGCATTCTATGCATAATTATTCTGTTATGAAATCTGATGATCTTCTAGCTCAGAAAATGTGGAAAGTACCCTCTAGAGGTGCCACTGACAGTTTAGGACCCAAGAATTCTTGGGTACCTAAATTTGCAAAATAAGAAGTTGTTTTGCAGGTGTGCCTTGGAGCTGAGAAATAAATGGGGTAAATAAACCAAGGCACCTGAATATGGTAAAAATCCCATTTCTGTTCTCTACAGGTCTGTTCATTTGAATTCTTCAGATTTTTTTTTTCAGATAGTTGCATTTCATGCTAAATCTGATTAGTTAAAATTTTCATGCATACATATTTTTATTTGCTTTGACATTTGCCTTGCTCTACCTAAATTTCTTCATTCACATATTGAGTTGCTTGTGCACACATTCACTGAAGACATGTTGAAATCTTATGTCTGTTAAATCATGCATACATTTTCAAATATGCATATCCAATTGCATTGTCTTGCATACTTTAAAATTTGACACTACATATAGGATTGCATTGGCACTGCATTGTCATGCATGACCATTATGGTATATCAAATGGTAAGTTACTAAAGGGCAGATGCAATCTGTCTGGAAGTTCTTACTATGTGTGAGGTGGTCTTTAGACCAAGTCCTCTACCTGATACCATAGGTCAAAATTGCACATAGGGAAGTCTAAGACATTCATGTGAATAACTCATTCTGTGACCATTGCATAGCTGTTTCCAGCATTGACTTCATTACACATAAAGTCCACTCAGAATTTAGTCATTCAGTGCATAAAGTCAAGGGGAGTCTGTCAAAGAAAATTTTACAATTCATGCATATTTTGGTTAGATTAAGTCCCCTGCATGGTCTTCATGTCACATATGATTGGTTAATGCATTTCATTAAAGAAAGTTATTGCATTTGCATACATATAGTTAACTGCATATCATCCATATTGAAAATTCCAAAAATATTGATTGAGTGCATGCATTCAGGGGGAGCATAAATCAAACATTAAACTGCATGGCTACTCATCTGTTCGATCATAATCTAATTCGGTCGACCTATATTGCTCATACAGTCAACCGATATCTTCATTGTCTAGCCATATCATTGCTTATTCTGCAATTTTTGCTCTTCCTCAAACACACATCATAATTGACATCAGTTTGTATCACTTCTTTCTATCTGATTTAAATTCACTTGAACTGATACTCTTCTTGAGTTTGAAATTTAATGATTACTGCTCCTACATTTGCTGAGGGGGAGCTACCTTGAAAGATTCATGTGCTTTCTTGTAATAACTAGACAGTATATAAAGAGGTTTAACTAGAAAGATAGGTCAGGCCTATCTGGAAGGTTAACCCTTGCGTGAGTAGATCCTTGGATCCAACCTCCGCCAAGTACTGGTCTTAGGTGTGATTGGTTTATCAGCTGACCTTGAAATTCATATTCCTGATGTGATTGACAATTTCTGTCACTACTGTCCTAAGCTGGTCTGTCTGAAATCTCACTTTTGGTGAACCTTGAACATATCTGTCATGTTCTTAACTCATTTGTCTGATGCATTCTTCATCACATCTGCTTCAAGCATGAAACTCTAATGCTTTCAATTACAATGCATGCTTCTTAATGCTTCAATTATTTGGCTACTGTTGAAATTGTTGACCTGAAGCTTGGAAAGATTTCAATTTGTGTACCCTTATCAAAAATCTGAAATCATCTGAAAAGAAGAATCTTCTATTATACAGGTTTAAGAATGTCTAATGAATCAAATTGGTTTAAGTCTAATGTATTCATTAAGTTTGAATATGAAAGACTTGAAAATATCTGGATCGCTCTTTTAATAAATCTTAACCGACTGTCTCATGTAATTGAAAGCAAGACCTTCTGAAATCTGAAAATTTGAAAATTATGGCTTACTTTGGTTGAGATACATGTAGTAAGTATTGTTCTTAAACATTTGAGTATTCTGAGAAATGTCTGAAAAATCTAAAAATGTTTAAAAGAAAATTATGGTCAGAGCAATGACTTTGGTCACCGAGAAACCTGTCCAAAGGACTGTGTCATGAAGTGCCTTAGTTAACTCTGCTGAAAAACTTGTGAAAATTATGTGAAATTTTTTTGACAGAGCAATGGCATGGTTGTGTTGAGTAACTGGGGATTCCTGCCTCTAACCAAGGTGTCTCCTCACGTAAAAAGACACTTCTATTGCTAAATTTGTTCTCTTATAGAGAAGCAATACGGTTATCACACTAAGTAATTGGGTCACTTCACCTAAGATGTATTGTGCCTCACGTAAAAAGGTGTTGATTTAACCAAAATTGCTCATTGAAAAACTAGTTGATGAACAAAAGAAAAATCTGAAAAATTAGTATATCAGAAACTTTCTGTAATCAAGGACAAGTTCAGATACATTCTTGAGTGTTTAATCTCAATACTACTTTGTGTAACTCTTAAAGGAGTCATTAAAATTGAATGAGTAAGATTAAAGGAGGTTAAACAAGAATGTCATATGAGTGATTGGTTCATTTTTATTAAAACTTGATTTCAGATATGAGTATTGAATTTTATTGACAAACTTTGTATACATCATGCTTAAACCTTGCTGGTAAATTAAGACTTATTCATAAGCTCTTATAATAGAAGAGTCTGAAATTATAACTTGGATTTTTGAAATTGGTATCTTATTGAAAATCTTCTAGTACTTGGAAATTCAGTCAAAATTTATGTGCTCATATCCTACTCACTGCCCTTGATCATACATAGTTTCTTCTCACTGATTCTTGCTAAAAACTGTCATTACCTAAATTCATCTTTGATCTGTGTGTCTGATGACTTAATTTCTCTCCAACCCCTCTGTCCTTTCCAAGGGGGAGAAATTGATTCATTATCACCTCATTTGGAAGCTTGATCTGCTAAACCTTGATTGTCCCTGTGGTTTGATGTTAACATTTTCTTTGTTGATAAAATTTTCATTCCACTCCTTCTACCTTGTCATAGGGGGAATTATCTGTTTAGGGGGAGTATTATTCAGGGTGACTTATCTTTTTGTCACAAGGGGGAGCATCATTGTGAGTGCATCTCATATGTCCTTGTGTGGGTTTAGCTCTGTTACTTCCTTTTTGATGTTGTCAAAGGGGGAGAATATGCATGTGCATGTGAGTCATTAATGAATCTGTCAGAGATTTTATTATGTTGCATGACTGACATATATTGATCATCATGATGAAATCATTACAATGACTCATAATATTGCCATCATCAAAAAGGGGGGGAGATTGTTGTGTCCCTGTGGTTTTGATGATGTCAATTATTATGACTCATTATAGATATAACCTTGATGCATACTTGATGCTATAATCCTTGATGCATTTATTAATGATCTCATTATAGAGGCATGCAGTCTGTCAGAACAGATTCTGAAGGTGACTTAGAAAGTCAACACAGGTCAACGCCACAGTTCAAGAACTGACAACAGGTTAATTGGTCAAATTGTGAGTCAGCAATGCAGATTAAGGTTGGTGCATATATTGTTTGTCTATCAGGTAAGGTCGATGCTATTTTTCCCTTCAGCATAGTAAGGTCGATGCTACTTTGCTCTCTAGCATAGTAAGGTCGATGCTACTTTGCCCTTCAGCATAGTAAGGTCGATGCTAGTTCGCCAAATGAAGCAACTAAGGTCGATGCTAGTTTTACTTACAGCATCTAAGGTCGATACATGTTCACTGTAGTGCATATGAAAGTCGATGCATGTTTACTATGCTGCATATCTAGGCAGAGGAAAGTCTATGCACATTATTGTTCACTCATATAGAAGGTCGGTGTTCATCACTATTTAGTCATGAAGGTCGATGCACATCACTGTTCATAGCAGATTAAGGTCGGTGCATATCATGTTCACACCTTCATATAGGTCGGTGCACATTCTGTTAATCTGCATATAGGTCGGTGCACATTCTGTTGGTCTGCATATAGGTCGGTGCACATTCTATTAAACCTGCATACAAGGTCAATGCATGTCTCTGTAGCAGTGCATACAAGGTCGATGCATGTCTCTATAGTAGTACATACAAGGTCAATGCATGTTTTCTAATCTGCATACAAGGTTGGTGCACATTTTGTAGAATGCATATAAAGTCTGAGCACGTTGGATATAAAGGTTTATGCACATTTTAGCGCCTATGCACATATTGATCTTAAGGTCTGAGCACCTTTATTGTAGTCAGTGCATATGCATACACTAGGTTTGAGCATACATGTTCAAGTCAGTGTGCATGCAGTATATAGGTCTGAGCATATGTGTTCACTGCATTATGCAAGTCTGTGCACATCTGTTTACCAGGTCTGTGCACATCAGGTCATATTCTATTAAGGTCTATGCACATCTGTTTACAAGGTCTGTGCACATCTGCAATATAGCAGAATGAAGTCTGTGCGCTTCTGCATTATAGCAGAGTAAGGTCTATGCACATTGCAATATCAACTCTGAGCATATATGCCAGCGTGCATAATCAAGTCTGAGCATATGTGCTACAGTGCATAATCAAGTTGAAGCATATGTGCTAATGTGCAATACATGGTCGAAGCACATGTCTCATGCAAGTCTAAGCATATGCAATGTCTAGTCTGAGCATATCTGTAGTAGGTCAATGAACATTAGTTATCTATTCATGATTACAATGTGTTTGACAAAATGTCATCTGTCATATAGCTACCTGATCTTCATGGTTTTGTTATATCATGATTATTTTAAACCACTTATGACTATAAGGTGTTTGATTAAATACCTTTTATCTTGGCGACAGGGATTTATGTCTAAAAGGCTTCTAAACCACCTAGATTGAACACTTAAAGTGCAGGCTTAATTATAAGCTATTTTGGTTACATGGCTCGAGGTTCAACTAAGAGGGCACGTGATCTAAGACAGGGATCTCGTCTAAAGATTCTGCCACGTGGAACAGCGCACCTTCATCATCTGACACGTGGACTCCAACTGTACTTCAGCAAAACACTTTTCTGGAAAAGTATTGGCGGGAGTGTTCTCTCCACGCGTCCTCAGGCTAATTTCATAGGGACCATAGGATCAAGGCTTTATCCCGCCACGTGGGGGAATCAGAAGAAGTATGAATTATCTTCCTGATCTAATTTTTCCTCTGGCGCCCCTGTTCCTATATAAGAAGACTTGTACAGAGAATGAAGAAGATATATGGAAAATAGATAGAGAAGAGAAGTGAAGGAGATCGAAGAAAAAAAGAGGTTCTGAATCTTCCAGAGTTTAGCAGAGAGTGCTGAGAGAAAGAGAGAGAGAGCTGAAGGAAGACGAAGGAGAAAAAGAAAAATAGAGTGTTGTAATTTCTGAAGGAATCTAAGAGAAAGGAGAGTGTGAGTTAGAGAGAGAAAAGAGATCATGAGATAGTGAAGAAGAGAGAGCTCTAGTGAAGAGATTGAGAAGCAATCAAAGCCGTTCTTGAAGATCTATTCTACTGCCCTTTGGATCAGATCCAAGCCAGACTTGCTCCTGCGAGAGCTACATTTCTGCATTTCATTTACAGCTTTCTGGTGCTGTGTTTCATCATTGTTTTCATACTTTCTTTTATTGAAACTTCAAGCTGTGTGTGAGCAGAGCAAAGCTGTAATGCTCAGCGGGCGAGGTATGTACCTCGGACAGCAAGCTGTGATGCTCAGCGGTTCAAGTTGTTAGGCAACAGTAAGTCTCACTCTGGTTAGAGTGGGGGATTGACGTAGGTCTGCGGGTAGCAGACTGAACCATCTAAAAATCCTCTGTGTAGTGGTTTGTTTGCTTATTCCTTAATTCGATAGATGTATGCTTAGGCTCGCTTACATAATTCTAAATCTTTTGTCTAGTGAAGAATTTGTTTGCACATCGTGCATTTGATACTGGTCCTGAGAGACTAGTATATTGAATATAAGAACTTAGTCATCTCTCTAGTTTACATAGAGTTGATCAGAAACTCAGTCTGTCCGATCTTCTATTTGTTACTGGAGAGCGTTTAATTTGTTCAAGCCATCAGAGAGTTTAATTCCGCAACATTGTCTAGTTATAGTTTTTAATTGAGCAAAGTTTCTAAAAATAGGGGATTCATTCACCCCCCCTCTGAATCTGTTCTGCACCATCTCATAGACTCAACACTTCCATGTTAAAAATAATTACATTTTTGCCAACCCACAAAGATTCCATGCTTATCATGTCAAGAAGAATGCAAAGTCTTTTGTTACTTGTCACTATTGTGGTAATTTTGGGCATACTATGCATGATTGTGCTTTAATGAATGTTGATGATATGCATGCCCAGAAATTATGGAAAGCACCCAGTAGAGGTGCAACTAACCATTCAGGACCCAAGAACATTTGGGTACCCAAAACTGTGAAATGAGAACTTTGGTGCTGGAATGCCTTGAGGCCAAGTGGAAGGCTTGGAAAATAATGGCTGCTCAAGGCACAGGTTTTGAAAATAAATTTCTGAGTTCTTTTGGAAAAACTAAAATTTTCTTTAACTAAATTTCCATCCATAAAGATCATGAAAAATCTATTTTTTCTATGAGTTTGCATTGCATCTATCTGATCATCATTGCATGACTACATGGTATATTAAATGGTGATCTGAGGAAGGGCAGGTCATTCCTGTCTGAAATCTATCACCATGCGTGAGAATGTGCCTCCGCCTGGTACCATGAGTCACTTGTTCATATAAGTCATAGGATGCATGATATTCTGACAGATTTTTTAGGTGGTTCGGGACCACGACGGGCTCCATTGAAAATAGCTCGTATTCTCGAACTAGTAGATTTGCCTTTGTCTCCCGTACTTCTAAAGTACCTTCATAAATGACCTTCAACTTGTTTCACATTTCTTGCGTAGATGAACACATAGATATACGTGAATATTCATTCGGATGCACATTGAATAATATTCATAGCTCTGAAATTTGCATAGGATTTCTTAATGTGTTCATCTTCCCATTCATTTTCATCCGGAAGTAAAACATAAGGACCTTTACTTATGACTCTCCAGGTATGATAATCCTATGCTCGCATGAAAACAATCATTCTATTCTTCCAAGAGGGATAGTTCGTACCATCGAAGAAGGGTGGTTGATGGATTGAATGTCCCTCGGGGAGCATTCCCTTGTTGGCCATAGCAAAGGATCTTTGCTCTACAACCATGAGGTCGCCCTAAAAATCAGAGACCCGCTCTGATACCAGAACTTGGAGAAATCAAATGGCTAACTTGTGACTGGATTCTTTTTCTTCTAAAAAGTCATTGAAAATCTATTTTTGAACGTTTTTGAAAACAATTGGGTTGCATTACTCATTTCTGATCATTTCTGCACCCTTGTTTATAAATGACATGTGATGAAAAATGCTTATTATTCATTAATTGAATCTGAATGCTTTCTTCTGCAATCTGTCATAATGTTCTGAAAAAATAAACTTTTGCATCTTACTTTTACATCTTGCATTGCATTATCATGTTATTATAGGTTGCATGCATTAGAGTTCATGCATTAAGGGTGATTAGATCATTCAAATGAAAATTAAACTTTCACATTTTGCACCCATGTTAAATTCTAAAATGCGTTTGGAACATTCAAATAAAATCTAAAATTTTGCATTCATAATGCATTCTGCATTCTACATTGCACATTCCATATCTTCCCAATTGTATGCTAGCATGTTTATGTATATGGTAAATAACCCCCCGTCCTTTGGAATTTCTAAGACCTCATACTTCTTGCTAAATAATGTTGTAATTGAGTCATCATTGGAGTGTTTCATGTCATACACTCAGGGGGAGTAAATATTTGATAAGTGCATATATGTAGGGGGAGCTGCACTGTTATATGTTCATAAAATTTTTAGTATACATGCTGAATCAAATTCATACACTTTATGCATAAAATATGAAAATAAGTGTTAAATATAAGGATGTAGGAATTCCTTTCAACACTCTAGAGAAACTGAACTTGCTCCATGTATCTTGAAGAGGCAGTTGATGAAAAGGGTATCTGCCCATATTGAAGTCTTCTGTTAAAAGGAATGGCAGAGTAATACTCAGTCTCACTGAGTAAAGTGGATGCATGTCACCTGAGAAGTGATGTGGTTCATTTCTGAAAAGTGTTGCAATGAAGTATCTCTTCTCAAAATGAGGTGAAATGGTCAATATTCTGAGTAACCGAGGAGTCTGGCATGAGCTCCATGTGTCTCCTCACGTAAAAATGAATTATTTGAACATTGTCAATGTGACATGGCTTGAGTTGAAAAATTCTGGTGAAAAATTCTTTGTGACAGAGCATAGCCTCCAATACGCTGTTCTCATAAATTGAAGTGCAGTCTGTATAATCTTTCATTGTGTTGATCTGAAAATCTGAATATCCATATTACTGCAATCCATTTTCATATTTTTCACTTACACAATTGGTAATTTGATTTAATATGTATTTAAAAAATTGATTGACTGGATTGGCTATTGCATGACTCTTCTATGTGATTGCACAATTTCCTAGGTGTTATACATGAACATCCTGGTTGTATTGACTCACCTGCACTTTTCGTAGACATATTCCCTTCTTAAATAAGTAAGGGGGAGCTATGTTACATGTATATATACGTATCTGTCTAGTTGCATTGTGTGCATTTCATATGTCATCATTTGTATGCATCTAGCTTCATGCATTTCAAAAGAACACTAAAAATCTAAAAATCTGAAAATCAAAGAAAATCATTTGTTGTGTCACATGTTATGTTTTCTGGCAAACATCTTGCCTTTGCTTTGCTATTACATCAACTGAAAATCTGAAGTGGGGTTTTATTGATTCACGAATCTGAAATTTGAACTTCATTATTGGGTTCTTGTGCCATTGATTTTCAATACCACTATGTGTATGAGGACCCTGTTGAAGAAGCTTGACATCGTGCCCCCTAGTCTTCCCTTTTTGATAATGCCAAAGGGGGAGAAAGCTCTGATTTGATTTGATTGCCATAATATTTTATCATCATCAAAAAGGGGGAGATTGTTGGGTTCGTTGTGCTCCCTCATTGATTTTGATATTGATTTTGATGATAACAAATATTGTGTGTATTGTGATTGTGTGTATGTGGAAGCAAACTGTGTGTGCTTGCTTGAAGGTTCTGGTCTAATTCATTTGGTCTCACATTTGAGTGAAGTTTTGAAGTCAACTATGAGATCATTATTGACAGTGCATATGCAATTGAATAACTCAACTTCATGAACAAATTGCATTTATGCATGGCTTTATGGTCTTGATCTTTGGTTGAGAAAAATTGCGGTTTCAAATGGTTTTATAGCATTGAATGAGTCCCTTGCATATTCTTGGTGGAACTTGGTTAATTGGTTTTCACATCTGGTTGAATGATGATTTCACTATGATTTCACTTTGGTTATATGCATGGGTATTTGCTCTTGATTTTTGGTTAGGGAAAACTGAAATTTGCCTGAGCTTACATGTAGATTGATCATGGTTTTCTTTGAGGCTTGCTATGTGCATAAAAGAGGCTGAGGCTAAACACTCATTATTCAGACCTTGTAGGAGAGGAGTCGACCCTTGGGGTCGACCCTCCCTGGGCATTGGCCTGTCTACAGTGCAGACAGACTAGCCAGCTACAAGGGTCGACCCCTTAGCATAGGGTGCTTGGATTGTATTTGCCAATCTTTTTGAATGTTCATAAAATGCTTTATTTTCAAATCAATACTAACTTGGTTCCATTGTGCTATTTGTAGGAAAGAAATGGTAGGATGACACTTAAACATCACAGGGATGCATTGGTAATATCATTTCACTTTTTCTGTCTAATGGGGTTGTGGAGATTGTGAAGAAGTGTCATTTTGAAATGAGAATTCATGGGTCTTTTAAATAGTGTTGAATGCATTCCATGCAAACTCTTCTTGACGTATCAAAAGCCTTTTTGGTGAGAATTGAATGACCTTTTTCTTTAAAGCCTTTTATGCTAGCAACTCATTTCATAATGTTATGCATGTTCTTCATAGCACTCTTAAGCTAAACCATTCATGTATATCTTAGTGAAATTGAGTCTAAATGTGGAAATGTGTTTTACACTATTTTATAGGCTCCCTAGACACCAAGACATTGATCAAAGGTAAGGTGGCATTAATTCATATGAAAACTCATTGATTTATCTTTGTTTTTCTATTTTGCTGGTTTTTCGGTCGACCAATGCAGACTACGTCGATCCCCTCAAATGGCTGCGTCGACCTGTTGAAGCCACTGCCATCACTACCTATTTCAGTCGACCGAAATAGGCAGGTCGGTCGACCGACTCTGGAGGACGGTCTGGATCGGGCTTCACGAATCACATCTGAAACCCATTAAACCCAACCCATTTGTGTTCCATTCTTTACCCATTTTCCCCTAGGGTTATTATACACATCTTAGAGGGGTTTTCCAAGGGTTTTGTTATGGCTATATGGGTCTTTTGATGTCTTTTATATATACATATGTGAGAGTTATGAATTTCAATAGGAGGAACCCTAATGAGCTTATTCTTTCTATCTTGCAGGTGAAGAAGAGGGAAAAAGAGTGGAGCTACAAAAGAAGATCCGATCTCATCTCCTTCAAGTCGTTTTTGAGGTTTGTGGAAGAAGAAAAGGAGGAGCGGAATGAGGAGACGATCAAGTGGATGTTGAAATCATGTCGATATGTTCTCCCTCTGACTTGAGCTTCAAAGAACATGATCAACCATCCATTGGAGATCAAGGGGGATTATTTCTGCATCTTCTATATATTGTTTATGATGTTCCTCATGTCTTATATTTTGGTTTGAGTATATTTTGGATATTTGTCTTGATTTTTCTGAACTAAGAAAGAGTTTGTGTGAACTGTCTACGTACTGTTGTGGGTTTGTTGTGGTGTGGTTCTTGCAACTCGTGTGTGTGTGAGTAGATCCATTGTCGGATCGTGTTGGAGACTCCATCTCCGTGTGTGTGTTGGGACGTGTCTTGTGTGTGCGTGCAGGCGTCGTCCTACGTGTGAGTTGGAGCGTTGCTCTGTGTTGGGGATTTATCCCCGAGTGAAGCCTCACCGGTTCGGTGAGGGGTGGATGTAGGGAGCCCGTCGTGGTCCCGAACCACCTTAAAAATCTCGTGTCTTATGGTTTGCCTTGATGGTTATGTGTTTCATTGTTAAATCCGTTTACCTGAATGTGTGAGCTCGGTGAGATTGAGAGAACTAAGTTTACCTTGCTTAGTTTAATTTCTTCAATCTCGTTAAACTTGTTAATTCCACATAGTTAGGATTTTAATTTACCATATTACGTGGGGGATAATTCAACCCCCCTTCTTGTTTGCTCGCCTACTTGGGGCCAACAATATATACCATGTACAAAGGAAATGAACGAAAGAACATAACCAACGAACAAAAAAATGAAGGAATAGAAGCCCATGCCATCTCTGTCAGGCAGGGTGCGTCGACGCACTGTTCACAGTGCGTCGACGCACCTTGGTCAGGCAGTTTAAGAAGCCAAAAGAATTGGTGTCCACTGTAGATGCCACCAATTCAAGAATTAACGTCCAGTCTGTGGATGCCAATTAATTAACGCCCGCTTACAGAGGCATCAATTCTCAGATTTAAGAATTTGACATAAGAAAATAAATCAATAATTAACATCCTCGTAAATAGAAGCTAATTAATTAATGGCCTTCTGGTAGGCGCCAATTCTTTGAGTTAAGAAATTTAACAAAATAAAAGAAATAAAGAAGTAGCGGCTAAGTAGAAAGATGCTAATTAATCAGCACCCTCCTAGAGGGGCACCAATTCTCATATTTAAGAATTTGACATAAGAAAATAAATCAGTAATTAACGTCCACATAAATATATGCTAATTAATTAATGGCCTTCTGGGGAGGCGCCAATTCTTTGAGTTAAGAAATTTAACAAAATAAGATAAATAAAGAAGTAGCGGCTAAGTAGAAAGACACTAATTAATCAACACCCTCCTGGAGGGGCGCCAATTCATCTATCCAAAAATTTGTGTAAGAATCAAAATGATTTAGAATCAGCGCCCATGTGGAGTGACGCCAATTCCTCTGGGCCAAAGAAATGGCACCCATCTGCATGAACGCTAATTCTTGAAAAGTCAGAAAAAGAAGGATAAACAATGAACCATAACAGCAAAAACATTGATGATAAAAAAAGATAATAATAATGATCATAATAATTTCAAGGCATATTGTCCGGAGTATCTCCCTACCGACTCTTAGCATCAGGAATATTAACGATGCCTACGTAGGTCATGCTCCGCCCCGAGGGTCATCCCCATTATGGGCGTAGCCCGACCTCGCACCGCGCCAATAATCCGCTGATTTTTGACCGTCTTGACAGGGATTTAACCGAAACCTTTTCACTTCTCAGATATTAATTTTGTTGTACCCCGGCATACATTTGTCCCGATATTATACGTATACTTGGGATATTCTCGATCCAGACTCTGGTCCGAACATGAAATGGTCAACATGTGACCAATATGATTTTGAATGCCACCTTGCACCCTAATGTAGGAGATTTTAATAATTTCAACCCAACTTTCATTCCTTAATGAAAAAAATGTGATCTTTAGGCCATGGGGCCCTATATCTCGGCGATTAATCAAAGGTTTTCTCCTCTTCGAGAGGATGTAATTAATGCCATGACCTTTATGGTATGGCAGGTCTCCAGTCCCCACTCGATACCCACAATCATCTGGTTTGTCAGACGGAGCGCACCCTGGGCTTTGGACTACTCCAGTCTCGAAGCCCGAACACATTGTCACCTAGGTGATTGGCATGCCCTCGCACTTGATAAAAAATGATAATATGATAAACTGATAAACCGATAGAAGATAAGATGATATACGAACATGGAATATTTTTAGTGCGTTCCACAAGTTGGCACACCCGGTGGGACAGAACTAACTTTCATCTCTTCGCCGAGATTTGGGGCCCCATGGCCTCCTCCTAAAATGCTGACATCCTCAATTTGAAATTGCAGGGGGACGGATTCTGAAGAGATCAATGGTAGTCACTTTCAGACCACTCGTGATAGCCAGCCATGCCAAGCATGGATACCTTGTGGTTTGGACACACACCACAGTACATGCCGGAAACGAGGACACGCCGGAGTCTCTTCGGCTCGAGGAGGACGTGGACGTGTGATCGAGCTATTTACCTGTCTTATTTCTTGCTTTCAGGCCTTGTTGGGCCTAATGTAGTCCCTGTGTGGACAATAGTAGTTGTTTATGGGTTACTGGGCTAGAGTTATTGGGTTATTGGGTTATTAGGTGGGTTATTGGGCATTGAATGGGTCAAGAGTGATCTAGTGTGAACAACTGTGAAAAGGTCATAGTGTGAAAGGGTAATTAGGTGTGAAAGGGATCAAGGCTAGGTGTGAAAACAAATGGTGGCTAGGTGTGAATGCTTGGGTGGAAGGTGGCTAGTGGAAAGCCCCCCCCCCTTTTTTTCTTGGTCCAAGGGTGGAATTCCCACCTCCCTTCCTTGACCATTTCCATTCCAACTTGGCTACTCCCCATGCCAATTCAAAATTGGCATCTTTCACCCCTCCCATTGCCTTGGTCGACCAAGACTCCTTGACAAGCATGGGAGGCCGCCATCCCCTCTCTCCCCTCTCCCCATGCTATTCTCCAACCCCCTCTCCCCTTGCCATCCTCTATACAAAGCCATGTATAGTGTTCTTGAAGAGGGGAATGAAATTATGAAGTTTTTGTGAGACAAAATTTTCAGAAGTGAGTGATTCCTTCTTTCTTTATTGGGTGTGAAGCTCAGGAGCCCTAGATCCCGTGACAGGATCTAGTTGGGGTGCGACTCCCCTTCCTATCGGTGCGACGCCGAAGTTATTGTTCGATTTGCGCTCGTGTGCAGATCCAGATCTGCCCGCCTAGATCTCATCCCTGTCTTCTGAGTCAACCACGGCCTCTTCCTGAGTAGATCTAAGTCTGGTGATTTTACCAGAGGTAGATCTGTGAACTTGGAGCAATTCAGCGCCAGTTTCATCGCAATCGGAGTTGGGGATCTCTAGCAACAATTCCGACGGTGAATTCGCACAAATCTGTCCGAGCCTGCTGTCTAGATCTGACCAGATCTTAAATTCTCTGATTCAAGAATTCTATGGATCTACTCTCAGATCCTAAAATTCTGAGATTTTTATTGGTCGTATATCTTCCTGTCTTCTTCGCACAGCCGCCAAGCATGTATCATTTTGAGATCCGTGCTGGGCGTGGCGTCGCTTTTGGTGAGACTGCGCAAGCCAACCTGTGTAGATCTGATCCAGAACCAGAGGTAACTTTTAGAAGCTGCCCCGCCTTCCTTTTTACAGATCTGACCAAACCCCTCGGTCAGATCCTTCCCTCAGACGTCGCCGATGATATCCGATAAGCGGCGATCCATTCAGACACCGGAGCTATTTGTTCTGTAATTTTTAGTTTTCTTGTACAGTTCTATGCGAGCAGAACTAGAGCCCTGGTGTCGGTGCTATCACTCCCAGATCTGATAAGGCCAATTGGCCAACGTGTTTTTCATCCAGTCACCGACATTCTCCAACAAACGTCACCCTGATTGGACATCGAATCAAGCCGTACCAACTTCCGCAAGTTTGCTGCGTCGGGAGACCAGCGTGGGCAGAACCGCTTGGGTTTCAATCGGCTCACCCGATCGGCCCCGACTCGCCTCCCTCGTCTCATACGAGTGCGGCCCGTCAACCCGTGTTTCAGCAGCCCCGAAGTTTGTTGTTGTAGCCCTTTACCTCCCTGCGTGGAGTGGGCCAAGTTTCTGAAATTGTAACAATTAATTATTTGTGTGTATCGGGGTTGTTCGGATTCAGCCAGGATTTCTTCCCCACGCGCTCGTCGTGGAGGTACGCGCAATGTTCCTACACTCACATTGCTTATTTAGTATATTTTCTATCATGCTGCGTTTGTGAGAATAGGGCCGTAGCCAAATTTCAAATCACCGCATTTGTGAGTTTGAGTATCCGTCCCGTAGCTAGTCGAGCATCGAGCTTGAATTGAACACCCTAGGCGATAGTGGTTCCTTAACCGCTGCGATCCCACATTTCCCACGCAAGGTATGATCATCAAGCTAGTTAGAGTTTCTATTGAGAGACGTCTCCACCCGGAGAACACCACAGTGGTCAGTCACCGGGCTTGCCTTTAGCATGCTAGTGCTGGCCACACATCGAGTCCGTCATACGTCTTAGCCCGGTCGCGTCATCTATCCCGCATCAAATTGGTATCAGAGCTAAGTTGAGTCTAGGGTAGTCTATCATAGCATGGTTTAAGTCTAGGATTGCATGTCATTCCTATATTCGGTACATCCAAAGGTGCTCCCGGAACGATAGGTTACGCCAATTAGGAAGGTAGCACACTTGCGTGAGTTCGATCTTCAGATCATACCTCTGCCACGTACCAGATACTAGTTGAGTCTAGGTTTGTATTCGAGTTTGCATTCCAACTTTGCATTGCTATTTTAGGGTCGTGTCTAGTCCATAAGAGAGTCAGCTAGTCGTGTCACCTTATGTTTGCATGTCCAACTACCCGCCAACCCCATGGTGGTTCCCCGAGACCGTGTGTCCAAGTGGTCATCCCTGGTGGCCCAATTTGAGGCTCTCATGGCCCGACCCCCGGGACTCACCCCTATCATTCAACCACCTGTTGATACGACCCCTATGCCGACAACCGAGTCATTCCAGCACCCTATAGTGTCCACTGCCATTCTACCTAATGGGTTGCATACGGAGATCGACTTCATCAGTAGGGTGTCATCTAATTGTGTCTCCCAGGACATTGTTGAGTCTCTCTCTAAGACCGGGGATATTGTTCTTAACGGTGGATTAGCCTTTATAGAGTTCCAACGAAGCTTCGGTCTCGTTCTGTATCACGATGGAGCATGGTGCAAGATCGACACACATGCTGGTCCATGCATCATTTTAGGGCAAACTTGGTTGGAAAAGAGGAGAGCGACCTTTGACCGGGACAAGAGGACCTGTACCTTACACCCACCTCACCTACCCGGTGAGTTCATCTTCCACGATGGCATTCAGCCGCCCACCTCTGTGTCGCCAGCCACCCACCCCTAGCGGCCGGCTCCACCTTCGAAATCACGCCCGCCACCACTCTCGGAGCCCGCCCATGTGGACCCCTATAGTGGGAGTAGCCATTTCCCCGACCAGTGTCCTTCACAATCCCCTATCTTAGAGGACACACATTCAGAGGATGCCCCACCCTGGCTTATTCTAGTGAGTTATGAGGCTGACCAAGAGTTGGCCGAGGAGTACCTCGCTGAGGTTATGGGTTTAGAGAGCGATCCCAAAGAGTGCCTAGTGGGCCAGGGTGAGGCGCCAGCTAGCAACTCCATCCTGTTAGTCACCCCTATATCATTGGTCATCCCGAAGCTGTCTACCCCGCCTACCTTGTCCATGGTGGATGTGCCATCCGCCGATCCCATGCAGTCAGCCGACCCTCTTTTACTAGTCTCTCCTACGGTAGTGCAGCCACTTGTGACTATCGTACAGCTGTCAATGCCCTATGTTGACGCAGTATGGTCTGATTTCTACCATGCGTACGTGAGACAGTATCCGCACTTCCCCTTTTTTGTGCTCCACACCAGGCGTTCGGATTACATTCCCATCACCCGCCTACTCATCCTCCCGCACTTCCATACCCACGGGCGAGTCTTCTCGAACCGGGGATGGTTGACAAGAGTTGAGACTCATGGCATCAAATTGTGGGTCAACCTATCTTTACACTTAGTGTGTGCAGACGGTGTCCTCACTCTTACCAACTCTTCCTTAGTGTATCCATTGTGTTCGTTGTTAGTCATGGGAAGTCGTTAGGTTGTGTCTCTCCGTCTGTCCACATTCAAGAGTCCATGAGTCTGATTTGCTTTATTTATACAGTTTGTGTGTTGAGTCTAGAAGGCAAGTAACGCACGTACAAGGAGTTAGATGAGGCACACCGACATGCCTGTGAGTTCCAAAAGGGAGAGTACGTCATGATCAAGGTTAGACCTGAATGGTTTCCCTTGAGGACCGTGAAGTAACTCCAGGCCTGCGGTGCCAACCCCTTCCGAGTCGTGAAGCAAGTGGGATCCAACATGTACCTTATGGAACAACCAGACGACTATGGGATCAGTTTGATGTTCAATGTTTCAGATCTGGTAGCATATCAAGACCCCGCAGTGATCTCTAGTGAGCCTTTGGGCTTTCTCCTCCTGTTATGAGTGACACACCACCTGAGAGTCCACCTCTTCTAGCCCCATTACAACAACACAAGCATAAAGATTGTATACTAGATGAGCAGGTGACCACCACCAGGAATGGAGCCTACCAAACACTTCTTAGTGCGTTGGCGAGGATGCCCCGCAACGAACAACGCCTTGATTACATTCGGAGAGCTCAAGGATCGAACCCTTACTCGACGGGGTCGAGTTCCTCCCACCCGGGAGAATTGGTGCGGACACACACCACAGTACACGTCGGGAACGAGGACATGCCAGAGTCTCTTCGGCTCGAGGAAGACGTGGACGTGTGATCGAGCTATTTACCTATCTTATTTCTTGCTTTCAAGCCTTGTTGGGCCCAATGTAGTCCCTGTGTGGATAATAGTAGTTGTTTATGGGTTACCGGGCTAGAGTTATTGGGTTTTTGGGTTATTAGGTGGGTTATTGGGCATTGAATGTTTCAAGAGTGATCTAGTGTGAACAACTGTGAAAAGGGCATAGTGTGAAAGGGTAATTAGGTGTGAAAGGGATCAAGGCTAGGTGTGAATGCTTGGGTGGAAGGTGGCAAGCGGAAAGCCCCCCCCCCCCTTTTTTCTTGGTCCAAGGGTGGAATTCCCACCTCCCATCCTTGACCATTTCCATTCCAACATGGCCACTCCCCATGCCAATTCAAAATTTGCATCTTTCACCCCTCCCATTGCCTTGGTCGACCAAGACTCCTTGACAAGGATGGGAGGCCGCCCCTCCCCTCTCTCCCCCTCTCCCCATGCTATTCTCCAACCCCCTCTCCCCTTGCCATCCCTTATATAAAGCGATGTATAGTGTTCTTGAAGAGGGGAATGAAATTATGAAGTTTTTGTGAGACAAAATTTTCAGAAGTGAGTGATTCCTTCTTTCTTTATTGGGTGCAAACCTCAGAAGCCCTAGATCCTGCGACAAGATCTAGTTGGGGTGCGACTCCCCTTCCTATCGGTGCGACGCCGAAGTTATCGTTCGATTCACGCTCGTGTGCAGATCCAGATCTGCCCGCCCAGATCTCATCCCTATCTTCTGAGTCGACCACGGTCTCTTCCTGAGTAGATCTGAGTCTGGTGATTTTACCAGAGGTAGATCTACCATCCAGGAGCAATTCATCACCAGTTTAATCGCAATCGGAGTTCGGGATCTCCAGCAACAATTCCGACGGTGAAGCTACAAAAATCTGTCCGAGCCTGCTATCCAGATCTGACAAGATCTCAAATTCTCTTATTCGAGAATTCTATGGATCTACTCTCAGATCCTAAAACTCTAAGATTTTCATTGGTCGTATATCTTCCTGTCTTCTTCACACCGCCGCCAAGCACGTATCATTCTGAGATTCATTCTGGGAGTGGCGTCGCTTTTAGTGAGACTGCGCAAGCCAACCTATGTAGATCCAATCCAGAACTAGAGGTAACTTTCAGAAGCTGCCCCGCCTTCCTCTTTGTAGATCTAACCAAACCCCTTGGTCAGATCCTTCTTCCAGACGTCGTCGGCGATCTCCAATAAGCGGCGATCCATTCAGACACTGGAGCTATTTATTCTGTAATTTTTAGTTTTCCTATGTAGTTCTGTGAGAGCAGAACCAGTGCCCTGGTGCAGGTGCTGTCACTCCTAGATCTGATCAGATCTCATTGCGCCACTTAGTCGGGGTATTTTTCATCCATTCACCGACATTCTCCAACAAACGTCACCCTGATCGGACGTCGGATCCAGCCGTACCAACTACTGCAAGTTTGCTACGCCGGGTGACCAACACAGGCAAAACCGCTCGGGTTTCAATTGGCTCACTCGATCAGCCCCGACTCGCCTCCCTCGTCTCCTACGAGTGCGGCCCATCAACCCATGTTCCAGCATCCCCAAAGATTGTTTTTGTACCCCTTTACCTCCCTGCGTGGAGTGGGCCAACTTTCTAAAATTGTAACAATTAATTATTTGTGTGTGTCGGGGTTGTTCGAATTCGGCCGGGATTTTTTCCGCACGCACTAGTCGTGGAGGTACGCACAACGTTCCTACACTCACATTGCTTATTTAGTATATTTTCTATCATGCTGTGTTTGTGAGAATAGGGCCATAGACAAATTTTAAATCACCGCATTTGTGAGTTTGAGTATCTGTCCCGTAGCCAGTCGAGCACCGAGCTTGAATTGAACATCCTAGGCGATACTGGTTCCTTAACCGCTGCGATCCCGCATTTCTCTCACAAGGCTCGATCATTGGGCTAGTTAGAGTTTCTGTTGATAGATGTCTTCACCCGGAGAACACCACAGTGGTCAGCCACCCGGCTTGCCTTTAGCATGCTAGTGCTGGCCACACATCGAGTCTGTCGTACGTCTTAGCCCAGTCACGTCATCCGTCCCGCATCACCTTGTGTTGCCGACCCAGTTCGGCAATTTCCCTTCCGTTGTTGGCTTCCCCAACTTCCTGGGAGTGGTGTTTGTGCACATCCTGGATGCCTAGGAGATGAAGCCCGTTGCCGCCCCAACAACGACACCGAAGAAGATCACAATGGTGGACTCCAACATCCACCACACTCATCATCGCGCCCCAGATAGCAAAGGGTGCACTCCGGCTGCCAGAAGGGCGGCCAAGAAGAACACTGGCACCCTGCAGAGCCGAATCTCTACTTCAGGCAAGTCCATACTCATTGGAGGTGTCTGAATATTCCTGAACGGCTGACAAGATAGGATTATGCCCGACAAGGTGGTCTGCACGGTGCCGGTGCGTAACTCCTTCCAAGCGCTGGCCCAACGAAGAATGGACAACTTCGAGTCTAAAACAAAGGGAGGATTGGCCCCTAAGCTAATCAGATTTAAACAAATTTGGGCTCCCAAGCAACTACGGGCCCTGGCTCCAAGGAGAGAAGGAAAACCGGATGACAAGATAGAGATGCCGATCCAGGCACCTCATAAGCCATCACTCCGGCCTTGCGCTCAACGGGAAGATATTTGTCTACAAGATAGAAGATGTGGCAGAATGACCAAGCAAGGTTGGCTTGCCTCCAAATCTCTGGCTCGAGTCAAAGTGCCATGAGCTATGATCTGCCCTGCTAGAGGGCGAAATGATATTACTCAGGCTATCTGGAAGCACTCCCACAGTCGCAAAAATACCTCTTCGGGGATGCAGTGTCCCCTAGAAGCTGTAGATGCTACAAATAAAGGTCGGCAACAGCAAGCTAACCCGAAGAAGGCAAAAGATGTAAGATTGGGCTACCACAAGCTGCCTCTTTATGAAGAAACTATATCGATGACCCCGATGCTCGATTGATGGACCTTCCTTGGTCAGTCGGCCAGGAGAATCATCCAAAGAAGCAGGCAACTTCATATACTCACTTGCAATATGGCCGGGCTGACCGACTGCTATGGGGGTTTGCCCGAAGATCATGATGAAGCAGCACAAGCCCGCAATGAATAAATAAATACAGATCTGGTCACGATGACTGTAAACATGATCACTGCCGAAGATGATGGTGAGAGAGCAGCACCTTCTCTAAATGTCCCGGCGGAAGGGGGAAGTTAGGCTCCCAGCGCCACTATGCCCGAGCTAGGGATAATGATGATGTTGCTCCAAGAATATAAACAGGAGATCGAAATGCTGAAGAAGCAAGTCAGCGAGCTGCCTAGGCATGCTTCAACCTCAAAACAAGTCGGGGTCCCTCATGAAGCCTCGCAGCGATGCACCAAAGAATTTGAGGCTTCGCCTCAAATAACGGCATCCCAGTCAGCACTCAACTACACTGGGGGCATGACCTCGATGCCGCATCCCGCTCCTCAACTTTAGGAG
Organism: Amorphophallus konjac; assembly: GCA_022559845.1. Taxonomy (NCBI): domain Eukaryota; kingdom Viridiplantae; phylum Streptophyta; class Magnoliopsida; order Alismatales; family Araceae; genus Amorphophallus; species Amorphophallus konjac. The sequence goes on along the minus strand of CM040122.1, from coordinate 168,299,641 downwards.
ACCACTGCCATATCTCAAGCGACGACGCCGACCCTGCCGCAGATGCAATAAGCACACTCTTGCCCGAGTCCCGTGGACCCGGTAGTAAACAAAATGATGATAGATCATATGATTGAGATGAAGCTGGATGATAGGGGCAATGATGATTATTCCTCTTTCTATGGGTACAGGGTGCCTTATCCTCTCCATCATGCTGCCAAAAGATTGCCTCCTGGCATCAATAAACTGCCAAAGTTTAATAAGTTCGATGCACAAGGCTCGCCAAAAAACATATAGCCTACTACATCAATGTGATGGGCGACCTAGCGGCCGATGAATCATATCTACTGAAGTTCTTCGGGTCCTCACTTATAGAGCTCACCTTCAAGTGGTTCTCGAACTTGCCGGTCGGGTCCATCAATGATTGGCCGGATATGCAAAGAAAATTCCGGGAGTGGTTCCACGTCTCCGAAAGAGAAGTGACCGTGGCCAAACTATATGCTTCCAAGCAGAAGAATGATGAAACTGCTCTAGAATTCATTAAAAGATGGCAAAATCTCAGCATGAGATGTAGGATCCCGCCGCACCAGGAAGATGCAGTCCAGATCTGCAAACAAAACCTGAAGCGGGAGATACTTGAAAAGATGATCTGGCTGGGAATTAAGTCCTTTGACCAATTGAACAATGTCATGGCAGAGATCGACGCTTTCCTTTCCAGTCATTTCTCTGCCCCTACTTCCTCAAGCCAGAAGGCTAGATCATCCAATAAGTAGTCTGCACCTGAAGAAGTGCATACTCTTGACTTCAAGGTGCTCGGGCAGCGAAAAGATAAAGACAAAGGGGTTGCCGACCCTCCTCCTGCCAGGCCGGCCAAATGACAAGAAGGCTCCTCCCTGCGAGCCAAGATGAGTAGGCTTTATTCCTTTCCTAAGGAGAGAACCCCAGTCCTGTTTGAATGGGCCACGAAATATAACAAGATCACTTTCCCGGAGCCAAAAAGACCAAGTGATGCCAGAAGAAAAGACTACCCCGCTTCTGCCCGTATCACCAGGCATTGGGGCACCCGATAGAAGATTGCTATGTATTTAAAGATGTCATCGAAGGCCTAATCAAGAAGGGAGAAATCCAAATGGGAGAACACGAGGTGGATCCTCCACGCCCCCATGAACTCCCCGATCTCAAAAGAACAGTCAACATGATATCCATATACCGACAGTCGCCTAAAGGGGTGATGAAAGTACAGCCCACACCCATGCACATGTCCCACGGGAGCACTTTGAATCCTTGGACCTGATACAAAATGTAGAAAAGAAATCAGGAGTGCCGAGTGCACCAGATGACCCGCTGTGGGGGCAGCTGCCGGCCACAAAGAGAAAGAAGAAAAATAAGTCGAAACATAAAGAAAGGGGCATCACCCTCTCTTGCAATACACTATCGGTCTCGCCCGACACGAGCCAACCCGATGAGGATAAAAATGGAGAAATATACTTTGTGCCTACAAGGCCAGATCAACCCGAAGCTTCTACCTCCCATCATGATGATAAGCCTCGGGAGGCGCGGGGGCACTCTCCACTGCCTGACGAAGATATTATTGAATTCTAGGTTTTGATGATGTCAATATAATATGTATTCTTGGTACTGACACTGACCTTATTCTTGCAGAAGATCTAAATCAGAATAAATCCAAGAAAAGAAACTTAAAGAGCTTGGAGCATCTGAAATGATAAGACAAAGACAGAGATGATGCATCGACGCATCTACTAGATACCTCGATGCAGCCACGAACTCTCAGGCAAATTTGGAATGTTGCATCGATGTAACAAGGGAAATACCTCGATGCAGTCAACATTACCGAAGCAACTTCAGCATGATGCATCGACGCAACCAACAAATATAGAGCAGATGCATCGACGCATCAAGCAGATGTCTTGGTGCACTCACAACTTCAGAAGAGAGTTATAGAGCTGTGTTGCTGAAGTCAAAAGGATGACTCGACACATCAAGAGTCCACATGAAGGACTCTCAATTCAGAATATGGAGTCCGTCAGATAGGTTGATGCACCCAGCAGATGCATCAACGCAATAGGATGTTACACAAAGATTCAAGCACGATGTTGAATCCTCTTGCTTCGACACACTAAGAAGAAGAACTGCCATAGTACATATGAAGTCTACGCATCAGGATGATGCATCGATGCATCAAGGTAGGTTGTATACCTTCAAAAAGAACTACGTAAACGCATTAGGGTGATGCACTAAAGCACCAGTCAAGGTTTGGATTCTAAAAGGCAGCAGCATCATGATCATGCATCGACGCATCAAGCCACAAGCCATGTCTAAGGTCAAAGCCAAGATCCAATTGATGGGGGCATCAAAGGCTAATGGCTTGTATTAGTGTGTATTATGGCTTGTATTGACTTGTATTAGTGTGTTTGTTGATTTTTTTTCATTTGGGCTCCTTTGTAAGGCTTTTAATGAGCCATTGGGCCACATTCCATGAAGAGTCCATTAGTGGCTTTCCTTTATTAGGTCCATTAAAGGGGGTTATATCATATTGGACCTTAAGGCCTTCAAAATGGACCTTAAAACGACTTAAGACCCAATTGGGCGGTTCCCTCTCATGGGCTATCTAGATTGGAAAGTCCATAGGCTATCATGGGTTCATGGGCTTGTGGATGACCTTGGACCAAATTTGGCCCAAGAATGGCCCATGAAGGGGGCGCCCCCTATTTTGTCTTGTTAGGCTAGTTGGATTTAATTTGATTAGCTTATGTAATATGCTTTGACCACATGGGATAATTGGGATTTGACATCCGCAAGATGCCCTTCACCCACCCTAGATCTGAGGGTATGGGATGTCAAAAGCCAATGGAGTCAATTCATACAAATGCCATGTATTTTCCATTTACAAAATTTTAATGAGAAGAAAAATTGTGAATGCCAAAGAGCTTCTTGCGCCCTCCCCTCTTTGCCTCTGGTTTCTCTCTTCTCTTCCAATCTCCAAGGTATACAACCCTTCTATCTCATCCCCTCCCCCTCTGGATTCTATCTCTGCCGCCGCCGTTCGTGCTGCCATCGAGCCACCGTGAAGTACCTTTCGAGGTGCTGTCCAAACTGCTGTTCTGCTGGACAGAGGTCTACTCCGAGAATTTTAGCTCTCAACTCCCATATCTTTTGGAGCTAAGATTTTCAGTGTAGGTTCCCCACGTGAACCCCACCCTCCAGTAAATTTCCCTCGAAATCAGAGCTTCATCCAATTTTCTTTTCCTTTTTAGCTTCTGGATCCACCAAATCTGTCTCTGTTTAGATCTGTGTAATAGCAGCTCTAGGTTTCCACGTTTCGACCCCCTTCCCCGTATTTTCTTGGGTCACCAATTTTATTAGGGATTCTGTCCACCACCCCCATCATCCACAAATTTTCGTGGAATTTCTGGAGTCCTCTACCTATTTCTAAAAATCACTGTCAGATCCAAAAATCAGTTCTGTCTCTGCTGTCCAGATCCGACCCACCAGTGCCATAAATTCTGTTTCCCCTAAACCTCCACAAGAAATTCTACAAAAAATATCTCCATCTTCCTTACTTCATTCTCCACAACTTTTATCAAGGAGTCAACTTCTGGATCCGAAGTTCTTCCTTTGGTCAACTCGTGTTCTCAGGAAAACTCAAATCTGTCCTATCAGATCTGGGTCTGTCAAACAGCAACTTCTAAATTCGATAAAGGCCATATCCGGGATAGTCAATTTTCTTTCTCTAGCCATAGATCGAAGTACTTCAAGTCAGCTTTCCAACAGCGTAAGTTTCGTGTCGATCCAACATCGGGGCTGATCGCAGCAGCGGTTCTTGCCAGGTCACACGCTGAAGAACAGAAGCTCAAGCCCGTGGACAGCAAGCCGTAGCGACCGCCTGGCCGTCTGACTCACCCTCTACAAGGCGAAACAGCGTGCCACAGTCCCAGGGAGCGTCCCTCCAGGCGTCCCCACCACAGTGGCGCCACTCCAGTCCCACTCGGCCCCATTGACTAGCACGTGGGCCACAAGTTCGTGAATACGCGTGCCGCCGAAGCTACGCAAGAAGTTGCCCGTCAACCCGAACCCGCTACTCCCGGGTCCCACCGTGTAGCCCTTTACCTCCCTGCGTGGAGTGGGCAGTAAAGTCATTGCTGTAATTTATGTAATTTATTGTTCCGGGAGTACGAGATCGACCGGGATCGTCTTCCCCACGCCCGGCGCGTGGAGGTATCGTGTTCGCTCCCTTACTCGGCATTTGCTTTATTCGTATATACTTGTTTATGCCGCTGCTAGAGAGCATGATAGGGTAATTAGCTCGCCATATATTGTTATTCACTGCTGCTGCGAGAGAGAGCGAGACCGTCCCGTGACCCGATCTGGGCACGACGAAAGAGTCTGACCACCCTAGCTCACTGCCGATTTCTCAACAGTGCACGTCCGTACGCTTCCCTCGTTAGGGGCAATCGCGAGCTTGCTTAGAGTCCAAGGGTCGCATATCCAATTGGAGTCGAGTCGTGGTCCGTCCCGCATCAGTTTGGTATCAAAGCGCTAGTTGAGTCTAGGGTAGTCATTAGTCATTGCTTAATAAATGCAAAAAAAAGTGTTCAAGTCTAGCTGTCTTATTTGCATTCATTTAAGTCTAGGTGTCACACCCCGAGCCTTTATTATAGCGGAAGACTATCTCAAGGAACGTGAACAGCCAGTATGGTAAGCCTCTTGCAAGCAAGTACGATCAGAGCGCAAGTCAATCAAACATAAAAATAATGCATTTGCAAAATAATTAACTCATACTCTAACTTTTATTTCATTATTAATCAATATTCAAATACAACCACCAATTCAACTTTCTTTCTCGTACTAGACTCAAGAATAAGAAAAATTACATAGACTCAATGTAAACAATATAGACTTCCTAAGTCTTCGCTCATTCTTCATTCACTCTCGGATCTGCTACTTGAATATTCCTAATCTGAACCCGACTCACTTCCATCTCCTGAAAAGATTAGAAATAGTAATGAGCACACTTGTCCAGTAGGTATCTTCACATCAACATGATTAGCAATATTTAAGTAATTAACATTTTCGCTCTAAAGTAAATAAGGTAAAATCATGAGAATGCGATCAAGCACACGATTAAACCAAAGCAACAAGATGATCATGTAAGATAGAATGAACAAGTATGAACTATCAAGAATGTAACAAGAGTGTAGCATGGCCTTTCATGAACAAGAATGTATCGTAAATGTACTAGCAAGTTCACATACTCCTCACCCAACATCTTTTGCTTATGAGCATGTATTTGGTGAATTTTTGTGGAATATCATGTAACAATCAAGAAAGTCATGTAACGTGTACGTGTATCGTAGATTTCACTTATTTATAAAGAAAGTACTCCTAGCATAATGCGACGCCAGTAGCATCATATCCCATGATTTATAATAGTATGTTTCTGATAATCAGTTGAGGGGACTAGCATAGAGCCCCTTGAACACAATCAGTGCTCGATCGCATCTTCAAGTATAAATCAAGTTATTTCCACGTTTCAAGCAATAAAATTATGGCCAAGAATGTAAATAAGTTCAATAAACTCATGACAATAGTAATCAATGAATGAATGCTTTCAATTAATGAACATAAGAGATCGAGAATAATTTAAGACGATGTTATGCTCATGGAAATAATTTGGCAGCATAACAGTACATTTATTATCATTCATAATTTAAGTTAAGTATCTTTAGACAATATGACAAGTCTTAGACCATCAATAATCCATCTAGGAACTTTAGAATATCAACCCTTTGGTCAAACCTTGGGTTAATGTATGTAAGAATTGTGACGGTCTAATACTGGGCCGTTACATGAACATAAAGCTCTAGTATTGGGCCGTTACAATGGGTTGAATCCAGAATAAAATAGATATAAACTCAAACAATGTGACGGTCATATATTGGACCGTTAAATGAGCCTGACGATCAAACACCGGTTAGTTAGGTGTCCCTGACGGGCTAGTGCAGGTCCGTTATGTGAACAAGACTTAAAACTTTGATTGGTGCTTTTCTAGATAATTGGGCTTTGATGATACAACCAACTCGGCGTCCTAGTGAGAATCCCAGGCTCGCGGAGAATTACGGAGGCCTTGAAACAAGATTTTTTAGTCCATTGGAAGGAATATCCAAATATAGAGGTCCTCATGTTCAAGAATATGTTCATATAGTGCAAAGTGCGAACTAATGGTCACATACCGGGATATATGTCATATACTTAAAGAATTGACTCTATAGATAGAAGGAATGCGTAACGATATAAAATCATGATAAAACTTGTCAATATCTTGTCTAAATCAAAGTTTAAATACAAAACTATAGTGCTTTGGGCTTGAAATTATCATCTACTTGAAAATAACTCTAAAGTACCATAAATCATGCAATTTCTAACATGAATCAACATCTGAACTTAAAAATCATGAAAACATGTTAAGATCTATTTAACTAGGCATATATATAAGCTATTTGAGCCAATCATAATCCTGCCTTAAGTTAACAGAACACAGTGCTGTGTAACGGACTTGTCTGGGCGCGTCACAAAATGATAACGGTCCACTGTAGGTCCGTCAAAGTTCTCAGAACCCTTCAGTTGTTTACAGAGGGTGTGACGGATCAAGGTAGATCCGTTACACGTCCCTGGCGGTCTTACGATAGACCGTTAGGTCCTCTACTGACAGAAAATAGAAACTATAGAAACCTATGATTAAATCATTGTAGTGCCCCAGATTTTATAAATAATTTTTAATTATAAAATAATTTTTGGAAGTTATAAAGGCTTAAATAAATTAATGAAGGGGTTATTGGATTAATGAGTCAATATAAGGCTCAAAAAGGCTAATTAGTTAACCTAGCATATCTAATAATTGTCCAAAAGGTTTATGGACCAAGCCCATCAAGTTTGGCCCATATTCTAGAAGGGTAATTGGCTTATTCACGTATTTTAAGATAATTACTAATTATATAAGATAATTATATGGATAAACGAATAAAAGAGTTTTATTAAATTGAAACTCCATACACGTTACATGTAACGGTCTATCGGGCGACCGCCACAGCCCTATAACGCACCTAGACACGACCGTTACATCTTGCAGTTTCGTAAGGTGAGGAAATTGCAAAAAGATTAGAACTTTGGGATCTTATCTATAAGAGATCGACTTAGGGAAGCTTATAACATTACTAAGGACTCTTAGGGATTAGGTTCTGGCAAATTAAGGACTCTAGAATTGATCTAATCTTCAAACCCTAGCCTAAACCCTATAAATAGGACCCAATTCGGAACTGAGCGACCCTTACTTTTGGCTCGTCAAGAATCATGGTAAGGAGTCATAATTTCGGATAAGTTCTTTAGAAGATTTTATTTAGTATACTTTAGACTAATGGTTCTCCAAATTTTGTGCTAGGAGATCAAGCAACCAAGAAGATAGAAGCTTCCAAAGTTGCTAATTCAACCTTAGCAACCCAGGAATCTGAATGTAAGACCCCTGAAGATCCAGAGATTAGGACGTCTAAAAGAGGTAATTAGAGTTCAATCATTTAGAACTTTTTGTACCCAATAGTCTCATCTCCTTACCCTCAAAATTTCACATCTTTAGGTCAAGAGACTGAGAAAATAGAGCAGATTGAAGTTGCTGATTTATCACAAGAAGTACAAGGGTCTAAGGGTAGCCCCTAGCATTAAATTCGAAGTTTGAAGGTCTTAAAAGAGGTGGGTTATCTCATGATTGGCAAAAACAACTTGTTAGGAATAAAAGCCCTTTGATTGTGCTTGATTTCATGCATCATAGGCTAAGAATTTCATGATTTCATAGTTCTATACATTCATGCATCTCTTAGCCATAAATGGAAATTAAAAGATATTATCCTTTCTATTCACTGAACCCATGCATATAGTTGGCCTATGCATCGTTATCATGACTAGGACAGTGGTAATATGTTGATTTCTAGGCATGTTATGTTTTCATAAACCTTCACTTTAGTTTACTGCCAGCAGGTTCTCTGACGCACTAACGTGAGACCGTCACATGCATGTAACGGCCTTACGATAGACCGTCACATTCTGTTGTGTTTTTATTTGTTCTATTGTCTCTGACGCACCCTAGCAGGAGCGTTACACCACTATAATGGCCCCTCGATAAACCGTCACAATACTGTAATGCGCCTATCCTAGACCGCCAGGCACTGTGTTCTGTCAGCCCGAGGCATAATGATAACCAGTTAAGTTTACTTATAAATAAGCTTAGATAGCTAAGATGGACCTGTTATCATGACTTCAAGTTTAGTTACTGATTCATAATCAAATTGCATGATTAATGTATCTTAGGTTATTTTAAGTTATGCTAACGTCATTGGCTAAAAATCTATAATTTTGTATTCTAAATCATGATTTTCCAATGTTGTATTGATGGAGTTTTATCATGGTTTCACATTGTTGCACATTCTTTTCCATCTATAGAGTCATTTCTTTAAGTACATGGCGCATATTCCGGTATGTTGTCTATTAGTTCACTTTGCACTATAGGAACATTATTCTTGGACATGAGGACCTCTCTATTGGATATTCCTTCCAATGGACTAGGAAATCTTGTTTCAAGGCCTCCGTAATTTTCCGTGAGCCTGGGATTCCCACTAGGACGCCGAGTTGCTTGTACCATTAAGGCCAATTGATTAGATTACACTATCGATATTTTTGGTTATCGGTAATATAACGGCTCTACACTGAACCGTCAGGAGCATCTAACGGCCCAATGTACGACCATCACATTCAACTGAGTCCGATTTCTTGGTTCTGGATTCAGACTAATGTAACGGCCCAATATTGGAGCGTCACATCATGTAATGGCCTAGTACACGACCGTCACACTACTTGAGTATTTTAACCCAAGGATTGACCAAGGGTTGATATTCCAAGGTTCTAAATAGACTCTTGATGATCTAGAAATTATCATATTGATCAAGGAACCTAATATAATGAATGAAGATAAAGAATGTATCGTTATGCTGCCGATTTATTTCCATAAGCATAACCTTACTTAAGTCATTCTTGATTTCTCATGATTCTTATTGAAGCAATCATTTATTGAATTATCGTTATCAAGAGCTTGTTGGAATTGTACATTCTTGGCCATACTTTATTGTTACATGCGTGGATAAAACTTGATTTATACTTGAAGATGCGATCGAGCACTGATTGTGTTCAAGGGCTCTATGCTAGTCCCATCGGCCGATTGTCGGAAACATACTATTATAAATTATGGGGTATGATGCTACTGGCGTCGCATTGCGTTGGGAGTACTTTCTTTATAAATAAGTGAAAATCCACAACACAATACAGCATGATTGATACCTGACTTTCTTGATATTCCACAGAAATTCACGAGGTACTTGCTCATAAGCAAAAGATACTGGAGTGATGATTATGTGGCTTGCTAGTACATTCTCATTACATTCTTGTTCATGAAAGGCCATATCATGTTCTTGTTTCATTCTTGCTAGTTCATACTTGCTCTCATTCTATCTTACATGATCGTCGTGTTATTTGGTTTAAACGCGTGATTGATCGCATTCGCATGATTCTACCTTATTCTTTAGAGCTAAATTGTTAATTACTTTAATAGTGCCTTCATGTTGATGCGAGGATACCTACAGGGCAAGTGTGCTCATTACCTATTTCCAATCTTTTCAGGAGATGGAAGTGATTCGAATTTGGATTCGGGTTATACAAGTAGCGGGTCCGAGAGCGAATGAAAGTATTGTCAAGATGAGAGTGAAAACTTAGGAAGTCTAAATTGTTTAGATTGAGTCTGTGTAATTTTCCTATTTTCTTGAGTCTGGTATATTGGAATAAGTGGAATTAATGATTGTATTTGAGTATTGAATTTGATTATTATGAAATAAAGTTAGAGTTTGAATAAATATTGTGCAATTGCATTATGTATGTGATTGTCTTGCGCTCTGATCGTTCTTGCTTGCAAGAGGCTTATCATGCCGGCTGTTCACGTTTCTCGAGCGAGTCTTACGCTGTCATAAAAGCTCGGGGCGTGACAGTTAAGTTGGTATTAGAGCCTAAGTCTCAGGACTTAGGAAGAAGAGTCATGTCATAGGAAAAGTCCAAGGTTTAAGGACCCCTACCTATGAACTAAGGAAGAATTTTTATACCCATATGAGAATTGGGTAGAGCCGGGATAAGATAATTAATTAGCTTTAAGATTACTCCTTCCAATTTCTTGAGAAATAACCAGTTGTTATTTTCTCTCAGGTACCTTACCTTACGAATGGCTCATCGTGTAGATCATGATGCTCATATCAATTGCCGAAATAGGATTATATCCTTTCGAAAGTCCGGTCTTCCAAGATTCTCTTTTCTTGGCATCAAGTACAAGAAGCATCCTACTATCATATCTTCTCTTCACGCTTGCAAACTTATCTCGCGAGGATGTGGAGCTTTTCTTGCTTCTGCCATTGTTACCGAATCCAAGGAGATTAACATAGCAAACATCCCTATTGTAAATGAGTTTCCCGATATGTTTTTGTCTGAATTACCCAGTTTACTGCCCGAGAGGGAAGTGAACTTCACTATTGAACTCATTCCAGGAGTAGCACCTGTTTCTATAGCCCCTTACAGGATGTCCCCCACGGAGCTTAAGGAATTGAAAAGGTAATTGTAGGAACTACTAGACAAGGGCTTCATCAGACCTAGCACATCCCCTTGGGGTGCGTCGGTTCTATTTGTCAAGAAGAAGGATGGTTCTCTCAGGCTATGCATCGATTACCGGTGACTGAATCAACTCACAATTGAGAACAAGTATCCATTGCCGCGTATTGATGAACTCTTCGATCAGCTTTCGGGAGCAGAATATTTCTCTAAGATAGACCTCAGATCAGGTTATCATCAACTTAGAATTAAAGAAGAGGACATTTATAAATCGGCTTTTCGAAGTCGTTATGGCCACTATGAATTCGTAGTGATGCCGTTTGGGTTAACTAATGCCCAATCAGTATTCATGTAACCTATGAACAATGTTTTCCAGCCATATCTGGACCAGTTCATCGTCGTCTTCATTGATGATATCTTGATCTATTCCAAGACAAAAGAGGAACATGAACAACATTTGAAAATAGCTTTACAAACACTTAGTGATGTGACACAACCTCGGACTTAGTCAAACAAGCACATCTAAGCATCCAAATGGGCCTTAATGGGCCACCGCTCTCTTCGTTGCACTCTATTCCCGGGGTGACTATGTGATACCAAGGGTGACTTATGGGAATGGACCCTTGCTGGTAGAGGGCCAGCAAGGCCAAGAATTGATTCCCCAAGGTTGGTTGCCCAATTCGATTGGGGCCGACAAAGTGCACTCGGGCACCGGGTCACACTAACCCACGGCGATCACTCTAAGTCATGGACTTGAGGATCGGGCGCTCCTCACGAATTCAGTGGTGCATAAATCAAATATTGAGAGAGCTACACTAGGTGAGCAAGGAAGAGACACTTACTCGACCGGTTTGAAGAAACCGGTCCCGGTTGGAGACGAGGGCGAGCGGGGAGGCGGTGGTTCCCCACACGCCGCGGCGGTGTCGCTTGACCTGCCAAACCACTTACAAAACTACTCCTCTCGCAGGAGGGGGAATCTTGGGGTAGGGGTTAATATGATACATTCAAACACTACCACCACGCAGGGTGGGGCCTTCAGCCGGCCAAGCGGGGAGGGGTTGGTGGACCGAAACGAAGAGAAATGAGAACTAGGGAAGTTGCAGCTTCAATCTGGAATTCTGGACAGGGGGTCGCTGTGATGGCTATGCCGGGCTTGTCCGGACTCCAAATTGATCGAAACCAGCTCCTGAAGCTTCCTGACTGGAAGAGGTGGACTCCAGAATTTTTGGGGAAGCTCAGACGGTCGGAGGTGGCTGCACCAGCAACAGGAAGTAGCCTCCTCTGTCTGGCCGCAGGTACTGTCTGGACTGTAACAGCAAGTTGCAGAAGTGACTGAGCGCCCTCCCGAGCTCCGATCAGCACGAAACCAGCGGCATCATCTTCGTGGTCGAGGTAGCTTTCCGCAGGAGTGACGGAGATGCATTCAGAGGTCGAGGATGGCCGGGGCACCCAGAAGAGTGGGTACTGGTCGGAGTAGACAGCAGAAAACAGAACTAGATAGATCGGGGGAGAAAATTCGTAACTTCTTCCTCCGGTGGCCGAACGGGGTTCTGTTTCTTGATCTTGAAAGATGACCGGTAGAGGAAGAACTTTGATGAAGGGGCTTCAGCCGGAATCCGCTGGGGTTTGTCGTGGCAGAAGGATCTTCCACGCTCTGGTCCAGGATGAAGACCTCTCTGCGCACTGTTGGGAGAATGGCTCTATCTGGCAGCTCCGAGCTCCGATCGTGTTGATTCCACCTCGCCTGCGAAGTAGACTGGAAGGCCTTTCCAGAAAGGTAGGCCACGCCTTCTGAAGAACTAGGATGAATCCGTGGTTGACGCTGTAACAAGGGCTGTTCTGCAGATCTGCACAGCTCCAACCTACTAGAAGAAATGAGAGGGAGATATGGCTTCTTTGGTGGAGGGAAATGGTAGGAATGACCTGAGGGAGAGTGGGGGCTCTTGTGGGGTGGAGAAGGGAGCTAATGGTGATGGGGAATGAGGTGGAGAATGGCTGGAAGCAAGTGCTAGCAGGTGGAGGAGGAAGAGCTACGAATTTGGGGAAGGTGGGTGAGAGGAGAAGGTGAGGGGGGCACAAGTGAGTGGAGGGAAGGGTGGATTTCAAATTCAAAAGGTCTTGGAAGGTGGGTGATTATGTTGGGAAGTGGAGTGCTTGCATTGGAATGGGGTAGATTTGGTTGGAAGGTGGAGGAAGGTGTTGGGATGGGGAGACTTCTACCTAGGAACTAGGGAGTGGAGTAATGGAGGCCATGGGGAAGTGGAGGGCATTAAAGGAGGTGGTTGGAGGTTGGAAGTGGATGGGAGGAGGGAGGAGAGAGAGGGAAATTCGGATTTGGGGTTGGAGGAGAGAGAAAGAGGGGTGAAATAGAGAGATTAAGAGGGGAATGGGTGGGGAATCTCTCCCCTAGGGTCTCTCACCCAAAAAACTAGAGGAATCACTCCAATTTGAACTCAAATGGCAAGTTTAACTCAAAAGGATGTAATCATTCATTAACTTCAAATGAGGGGAGTGGGGTCCTATATATAGGCAACCCACTCTTTACAATAAGTCCCTGACAAAATAAACAACTACAAATAACCAAGGGGGTTGGGAGTGCTAATGGGCCTAGTCCAATGAATGGGGCCCAATAGCTTACATTAGACATCATGATGATACCAAACATAGGAAAATAAGTGCTAGACTTAGGGAAATGACTCAAATAAAATGGAAATACATCAAAATGACTCAAAGGAAAACTACAAAATGGATAAGGGGCCTTAATAGAGTGAGGCCCAAACTCAACTAGCTCCCGAATGTGAAGAAGTGGACCCGAGCCAAAGGGAGTCGTGGGTGATGCCTCCATCAAATCCCCTGGGCCGCAAAGAGCTCGACTCCGTCGAGTAAGGGTCCATCCAGCTAAGGTACCGCTCGAGGAGATCTGGATCCAATCGCTGTAGGTCCTCCCGACTTACCCATGAGTCTTCCAACGGAGGCCGATCTTTCCACCTGACGAGATAGCGCTCATAGACCTTGCTCCGGGTGGTAGTGACCTGCTCATCCAATATTTGTTCAATGTGATCACGCTGAGCTCTTTTGGCTAGTGGACTCTCCTCTCGGGTGGGTGCTCTCTCAAAGGAGGGAGTGGGCTCGATCTCCTCACTAGGTCTCACCGTGGGGCCCTTGTAAGACACTAAGTCGGCGACATTGAATGTTGGACTTACCCCATAATCCTCGGGGAGATCTAATTCATAAGCATTCGCACCAATACGCCTCAAGACCTGGAAGGGCCCAGTCCCACGTGGTCTCAACTTGGAGTTGGCTCCTGGGGAGAGCCTCTCCGTCCTCACCATCACAAAGTCACCCACTTGGAACTCTAAGTGACGCCGGTGAGAGTCGGCCAACCTTTTATACGCCTCATTTTTCATGCCAATGTGCTTGCGGATTTTCTCATGCAACTCTCTAATATGTTGTGCAAAAGACTCGGCAGAAATGGACACTCTAGCATGCTGGGGAAGGGGAATGAGATCGGATGGCTTTCTTGGTTTGTACCCATGCACTGCTTCAAATGGACTCATCCCTATTGACTTATTGACGGAATTATTGTATGCAAACTCAGCCTGTGGTAAGATGAGATCCCAATTTCCGGGCCGATCCTCAACAAGACACCTAAGGAGGTTCCCTAGACTCCGGTTGACCACTTCAGTTTGGCCATCCGTTTGGGGGTGGTAAGCAGTGGAGAATTTGAGGAGGGTACCCATCATGTGCCAAAGAGTCTTCCAAAAATAGCTAGTGAATTTGACATCCCTATCGGAGACTATGGTCTTGGGTAGTCCATGGAGGCGGACTACCTCATCAAAGAATAACCGGGCTATATGGGAGGCATCGGAGGTTTTGTAGCATGGGATGAAGTGGGCCATTTTGGAAAATCTATCAACCACCACATAGATGGAGTCATGCTTCCTAGAGTTCTTGGGTAAACCTAGCACAAAGTCCATGCTCAAATCTTGCCATGGGCGGTCGGGAATGGGAAGTGGGGTGTATAGGCCGGTGTTTTGTTTTACTTGTTTGGCCGAAGCACATGTGCGACATTGACCCACTATTTTGCCTACATCCCTCTTGAGGCTCGGCCAATAAAATTGACCCTCAACTAAGGCAATGGTCTTGTGGACCCCAAAATGACCGACTAACCCACCGGCATGTAATTCCCAAACCAAGAAGTCTCGAAGAGATGTCCGAGGAATGCAAAGCCTTGGTCCCTTGAAGAGGAACCCATCCTCTAAAATGAATCCTTCATGCTCCTTGCTAGAATGAGTGGTCAAGTTGGCATAGATTTGTCCAAAGTCGGGGCAACTAGGATAATCATCCTTGACCTTGTCAAAGCCAATCACTTCCACTTGGATAGTGGATAACAAGGACATCTTCCTACTAAGGGCATCCGCGGCCTTATTCTCACTCCCGGCCTTGTGTTTGATGACAAAGGTGTAGGATTGTATGAACTCAACCCATCGGGCATGTCGGGCATTCAACTTTTGTTGGAAATTGAGGTATTTGAGTGCCTCATGGTCGGAAAAGATGACAAACTCTTTGGGAAGCAAATAATGTCTCCAATGTCGGAGGGATTGGACCACGGCATAGAACTCCTTGTCATAGGTGGAGTATCTAGTCCTAGCATCACATAGCTTCTCACTAAAGTAGGCGACCGGGTGTCCCTCTTGACTAAGAATCCCTCCTATCCCAATCCCGGATGCATCACAAGTGACCTCAAAAACTTTAGAAAAATCGGGAAGACATAGGACCGGGGCTTGGGTCAACTTTTCCTTAAGCTCAAGGAAGGCTTTAGAGGCGGCTTTGGTCCAAACAAAGGTTCCCTTTTTGAGACAATCAGTTATTGGGCCGGTGATAGTGCTAAACCCCCGAATGAATCTCCTATAGAATGTGGCCAACCCATGGAAACTTCTAACCTCATGAAGGGTGTGGGGTTCAGGCCAATCAATGATAGCTTGGACCTTGTCGGGGTCCATGGAAACTCCTTTGGTTGACACCACATATCCTAGGAAGGTGATGGTAGTGGTCATGAAATGACACTTTCTTAGGTTGGCAAATAAGCTCTCTTGCCGGAGGACGGTGCAAACTTTCCTAAGGTGTTCGAGGTGGGCTTCATGGGTGTGGCTATAGATGAGAATATCATCAAAGTATACCACTAGAAAGTTCCCAATGAAAGGCCTAAGTGCTTCCGTCATAAGACGCATGAAAGTACTTGGGGCATTAGAAAGCCCAAATGGCATGACTAACCACTCAAAGAGACCATCCTTGGTCTTGAAGGCCGTTTTCCACTCATCCCCGGGCCTTATCCTAACTTGGTGGTAACCACTCTTGAGATCTATCTTAGAGAAGATGGTGGCTCCAGCTAGCATGTCCAACATGTCATCAAGCCTAGGGATAGGGAACCTATACTTGACGGTAATCTTGTTAATGGCCCGGCTATCCACACACATCCGCCACGATCCATCTTTCTTGGGGGTAAGGAGGGCCGGGACGGCACATGGACTCTTACTAATGCGGATGAAGCCCTTCCTAATGAGCTCCTCTATTTGCCTCCTAAGTTCGGCATGTTCCGTAGGATTGAGGCGATAATGAGGAAGGTTTGGAAGGGTGGCTCCCGGCACTAGGTCGATTGCGTGTTGCACATCACGCATGGGAGGGAGTTGGTCCGGGAGCTCTTCCGGGAACACTTCATGAAATTCTTCCAATAGTTGTTGGATCTCTATGGGATGGGGATTAGAAGGGGTAGGTTCCCCTAAGCATATGACAACCGCACACAAAGGCACCCCTTGAGCAATTTCCTCTTCAAGCTCTCTCCTAGTGATGAGATGAATACCCTTGGTCAACCCCGTGGTTCTACTTTGTTTTGGGGTTTAGATAAGGGCTTGAGTTGGAGGGGTGGAGTTCCCCGAGACTTGTGGAGTGGTGGGGTGTGATCCTTGAGGGAGAGTGTCCCTCTTGGGCATGGGACGAGGTGGGGAAGGGTTAAGATGGATAGTCTTACCCTCATGCTCAAAGGTGCATATGTTGCTTCTTCCTAGAATGGTGGCATCCACATCATAGAGCCAAGGTCTTCCTAAAAGGATGCTACCCACTTCCATAGGTATGACGTCACACCATATTTGGCCATGGTAGGAAGAGAAAGTGAGAGGCACTAGGCATTGGGTGTTGACCGGGATGGAGTTGTTGTTGATCCATGAGACCCGGTATGGACTTGGGTGGGGAGTGAGAGTAAGCCCAAGGAGCTTGACGGTGTCGGGTGACACGGTATTAACACAACTACCACTATCCAAGATCACTTTCCTCACATGGTTTTCTATCTTGACAAAGGTGTGGAAAATTGAAGTCCGTCGCCAATCCTCTTCTTGAGGTTGGGTGAGAGTGCACCTAATGACTCATAGATGGGAGTTGTTTGGAGGAGTGGAATGATCTAGACCCGACTCTAGACATTGGGCTTCATACTCCTCTTCCCAATCTATTAAGGCTTCATGTTCCTCAATGACATTTTCTTGTTCCTTTTGGGGTTGGACTTCGTCCTCAATAAGCAAGCTAGATAGCCCCTTAGATGGACATTGCCCCGCAAAATGACCATACCCATGACACTTATAGCATTGTTGGCGCCCACTTCCCGGGGTGGCTCCTATACTTGGGCCTTTGGGGTTGTCATCCTTCCGTGGAAGAGGGTGACTAGGAGCGGGTTTGTTTGGAGTGATGGGTGGGGGAGGGTTGTAGGACCTTAAAGGGGCATTCCCACTTGGGCTAGGAGCTCTCATGGGGGTGGGTGGAATGGGACGTGGTCCCATGTTTTTGGGGTCGGTGGGTCGGGAAGGGATAAATCGGGAACTCCTAGAAAACCTTTCCACATCTCTAGCAATTTGGTAAGCTATCTCAAGGTTATCCACATCTCTCATGAATAGTTCCCTCTTGATGTGGCTTTGAAGCCCATTCCTAAAGCGGGATAAGGTGACATCCGCATCCTCATGGACTCCACACTTTAGAAGATAAGAGTCAAATTTTTCAATGTACTCTACCACGGTCTTTCCTTCTTGGGTGAGGCTTTGCCATTCATCTAGGAGCATTTGGTGGTAGGTTCGGGGAAGGTATTTGTTCCTAAGTAGATTCTTCATATCCGCCCAAGTGTTAATAGGCTCATCCCTCCTAATCCGCCTTAGACCCTCTTGATTTAGCCAATAAGTTTTGACCAACTTAGTGAGATGCATCTTAGCCAATCTAACTCTTCTTTGGTCGGACATGGGGTACCATTCAAAGTATTGGTCCATGGCGGTCTCCCATTCTAGGTAAACACTAGGTTCATGTGAACCGTCAAAGTTTGGGGCCTCTACCTTGATCATCCTTAAAAGGGGGTCATCCGGATCATCCCGTGGACGCCGGTCATGGTTTTGATGGGGGCGAGGTATCTCATGCTCATAATAATGGTCATAGTCCATTTCATCCCTATAAAATTCAGCATGTGGGTGATGGGCTCTTGGGCCGTTGTTCCTTGGGTGGAACTCATCCCTATGAGGCTCTATATGTGGAGGGTGGACTCTTGGGCGTTGGTTCCTTTGGGGAAAACCATTCCTACGATAATCACCATGTGGTGGAGGGACTCTTGGCTCATTGATTCTTGGGTGGTACCCTTGGTCTTCTAACCGAGCAATTCGGTTGGTAAGGGACTCTAGTTGGGCAAGGATGGTTGTGAGGGC
Source organism: Amorphophallus konjac (assembly GCA_022559845.1). Lineage (NCBI taxonomy): Eukaryota > Viridiplantae > Streptophyta > Magnoliopsida > Alismatales > Araceae > Amorphophallus > Amorphophallus konjac. Next base: position 168,281,225 of record CM040122.1, on the reverse strand, counting down.
AGCCTCTACCCTTTCTTGGGGTTCCTCCCTAGGAACATCTTGGTTGAGTTGGTGAGGATTGGGATCCATGGTTGGAATCGAAGATGAAGAACTGGGTTGGTAGCTAGTACCACTACGGGTGGACATGCAAGACAAAGGGCCAAAGTGGTTGGACACACAATGCAAAGGTCCTAGGACTTAGACTTGATAGAGACAAGTCAAGGACTTGCTCTGATACCACTTGATGTGACACAACCTCGGACTTAGTCAAACAAGCACATCTAAGCATCCAAATGGGCCTTAATGGGCCACCGCTCTCTTCGTTGCACTCTATTCCCGGGGTGACTATGTGATACCAAGGGTGACTTATGGGAATGGACCCTTGCTGGTAGAGGGCCAGCAAGGCCAAGAATTGATTCCCCAAGGTTGGTTGCCCAATTCGATTGGGGCCGACAAAGTGCACTCGGGCACCGGGTCACACTAACCCACGGTGATCACTCTAAGTCATGGACTTGAGGATCGGGCGCTCCTCACGAATTCAGCGGTGCATGAATCAAATATTGAGAGAGCTACACTAGGTGAGCAAGGAAGAGACACTTACTCGACCGGTTTGAAGAAACCGGTCCCGGTCGGAGACGAGGGCGAGCGGGGAGGCGGTGGTTCCCCACACGCCGCGGCGGTGTCGCTTGACCTGCCAAACCACTTACAAAACTACTCCTCTCGCAGGAGGGGGAATCTTGGGGTAGGGGTTAATATGATACATTCAAACACTACCACCACGCAGGGTGGGGCCTTCAGCCGGCCAAGCAGGGAGGGGTTGGTGGACCGAAACGAAGAGAAATGAGAACTAGGGAAGTTGCAGCTTCAATCTGGAATTCTGGACAGGGGGTCGCTGTGATGGCTATGTCGGGCTTGTCTGGACTCCAAATTGATCGAAACCAGCTCCTGAAGCTTCCTGACTGGAAGAGGTGGACTCCAGAATTTTTGGGGAAGCTCAGACAGTCGGAGGTGGCTGCACCAGCAACAGGAAGTAGCCTCCTCTGTCTGACCGCAGGTACTGTCTGGACTGTAACAGCAAGTTGCAGAAGTGACTGAGCGCCATCCCGAGCTCCGATCAGCACGAAACCAGCGGCATCATCTTCGTGGTCGAGGTAGCTTTTAGCAGGAGGTGACGGAGATGCATTCAGAGGTCGAGGATGGCCGGGGTACCCAGAAGAGTGGGTACTTGTCGGAGTAGACAGCAGAAAACAGAACTAGATAGATCGGGGGAGAAAATTCGTAACTTCTTCCTCCAGTGGGCGAACGGGGTTCTGTTTCTTGATCTTGAAAGATGACCGGTAGAGGAAGAACTTTGATGAAGGGGCTTCAGCCTGAATCCGCTGGGGTTTGTCGTGGCAGAAGGATCTTCCACGCTCTGGTCCAGGATGAAGACCTCTCTGTGCACTGTTGGGAGAATGGCTCTATCTGGCAGCTCCAAGCTCCGATCGTGTTGATTCCACCTCGCCTGCGAAGTAGACTGGAAGGCCTTTCCAGAAAGGTAGGCCACGCCTTCTGAAGAACTAGGATGAATCCGTGGTTGACGCTGCAACAAGGGCTGTTCTGCAGATCTGCACAGCTCCAACCTACTAGAAGAAATGAGAGGGAGATGTGGCTTCTTTGGTGGAGGGAAATGGTAGGAATGACCTGAGGGAGAGTGGGGGCTCTTGTGGGGTGGAGAAGGGAGCTAATGGTGATGGGGAATGAGGTGGAGAATGGCTGGAAGCAAGTGCTAGCAGGTGGAGGAGGAAGAGCTACGAATTTGGGGAAGGTGGGTGAGAGGAGAAGGTGAGGGGGGCACAAGTGAGTGGAGGGAAGGGTGGATTTCAAATTCAAAAGGTCTTGGAAGGTGGGTGATTATGTTGGGAAGTGGAGTGCTTGCATTGGAATGGGGTAGATTTGGTTGGAAGGTGGAGGAAGGTGTTGGAATGGGGAGACTTCTACCTAGGAACTAGGGAGTGGAGTAATGGAGGTCATGGGGAAGTGGAGGGCATTAAAGGAGGTGGTTGGAGGTTGGAAGTGGATGGGAGGAGGGAGGAGAGAGAGGGAAATTCGGATTTGGGGTTGGAGGAGAGAGAAAGAGGGGTGAAATAGAGAGATTAAGAGGGGAATGGGTGGGGAATCTCTCCCCTAGGGTCTCTCACCCAAAAAACTAGAGGAATCACTCCAATTTGAACTCAAATGGCAAGTTTAACTCAAAAGGATGTAATCATTCATTAACTTCAAATGAGGGGAGTGGGGTCCTATATATAGGCAACCCACTCTTTACAATAAGTCCCTGACAAAATAAACAACTACAAATAACCAAGGGGGTTGGGAGTGCTAATGGGCCTAGTCCAACGAATGGGGCCCAATAGCTTACATTAGACATCATGATGATACCAAACATAGGAAAATAAGTGCTAGACTTAGGGAAATGACTCAAATAAAATGGAAATACATCAAAATGACTCAAAGGAAAACTACAAAATGGATAAGGGGCCTTAATAGAGTGAGGCCCAAACTCAACTAGCTCCCGAATGTGAAGAAGTGGACCCGAGCCAAAGGGAGTCGTGGGTGATGCCTCCATCACTTAGAGAACACAATCTTTATTGCAAACTCAATAAGTGTGAATTCTGGCTCGAGGAAGTCTCATTCCTAGGGCACATTATTTCAAAAGAAGGTATTGCTGTGGATCCTTCTAAGGTAGAAGCTGTCAAGAATTGGAGTCGGCCAACGACTGTATCGGAAGTAAAAAGCTTTCTGAGCTTAGCAGGTTATTATAGGAGATTCATTAAGGACTTCTCAAAAATTACGGTTCCTTTAACTAGACTCACAAGAAAAGAAAACCCTTTTGTCTGGTCAAAGGACTGTGAAAAGAGCTTTCAAAGTCTTAAGAATCATCTTACAACAGCTCCTATTTTATCACTACCAATGGAAGGTGGTGGATTCGAAGTGTATACGGATGCGTCTGGTATTGGCTTAGGATGCGTTCTCATGCAGAGTGGAAAAGTAATCTATTATTCTTCTAGATAACTAAAACGGCACGAAGAAAATTATCCTGTACATGATTTGAAATTAGCAGCAGTTATTTTCATCTTGAAAATTTGGCGTCATTATCTCTATGGAGAAAAGTTTACGGTATACTCGGACCACAAAAGCTTGAAATATTTATTCTCTCAAAAAGAGCTTAACATGAGGCAGAGGAGGTGGTTAGAATATCTCAAAGACTTTGATTTTTCTATTCAATATCATCTTGACAAGGCTAATGCTGTAGCTGATGCACTCAGCAGAAAACCAATGGGTATGCTATCAAGTCTTATGATAGGTGTAACTAACCTTATTCCTCAATTTGCTTAGTTGAACTTAGATATTGATATAAAGGAAGAAGATTATTTCATAGCTAATATCCGAGCTCAACCTACATTGATAGAAGATCTGGTCAAGCTGCAGAATGATGATCCTATATTACTGGAAATTAAAGCCAATATGGAACAAAGGCCAGATTTTTCTATTTTCAATGACGGAAGATTATTATTCAAGGGCCGAATATGTGTACCAGATCATGAGGCTACAAAGAAACTGATCCTAGATGAAGCGCATAATTCTAAATACATAATTCATCCAGGAGGAACAAAGATGTATCAAGATCTCAAAAGAAATTTCTGGTGGCCCAACATGAAGAGAGAAATAACTGATTTCGTATCCCGTTGTGTCACCTGCCAACAAGTAAAAGCAGAACATTTTAGACTCGTTGGTAAATTACACCCCTTGAGTATTCCCGAATGGAAATGGGAGAGTATAGGGATGGACTTTATTATGGGTTTACCTAAGACAAGAGGTGGACACGATGGAATATGGGTAATCATAGACCGATTGACTAAATCCGCACACTTCATACCAATAAAGAGTCGATGGTCTGCGGATATCCTGGCAGCATTATACATAAAGGAAATTGTCAGACTACATGGTGTCCAGTCACTATTATATCTGATAGAGATCCTCGATTCACATCACAGTTCTGGAAGGGTCTACAACAGTCAATAGGGACTAGATTGAATTTCAGCACAGCTTTTCATCCACAAACAGATGGTCAAACGGAAAGAACAAATCAGGTAGTAGAAGATATGCTCAGGGCTTGTGCTATCAACTTTGGAGGTAGTTGGCATGATCATTTGCCTCTAGTAGAGTTTGCATATAACAATAGTTACCATGCCAGCATACAAATGGCACCTTTTGAAGCCTTATATGGAAAAAGTTATCGATCACCAATATGTTGGAATGAAATAGGGGGAAAGTAATTTCTAGGCCTCGATCTCATCAGGAACTCTACAGAAAAGATCAAGATCATTCAAGAAAGAATGAAAATGGCACAAGATAGGTAAAAGTCTTGTGCTGACAATCGAAGACGTTACTTGGAGTTTCAGGTAGGAAATCATTTAAAGATTTCTCCAGGTCGTGGTATTCGAAGATTTGGCATTAAATTGAAGTTAACTCTAAGATTCATTGGCCCATTTAAAATTCTCGAAAGGGTTGGTGAAGTGGCTTACAAATTGCCTTTACCTCCACAATTAGCAGGAGTTCATGACGTATTTTACTTCTCTATGCTGAAGAAGTATGTATATGATCCTGACCATATTATTACTTATGACAATCTGGAAATTCAGAAGGATATGACGTACGAGCAAAAGCTAATAAAGATTCTGGAACGGGAAGTGCGTCAACTAAGAAATAAAGTTATTCCTATGGTCAAGATTTAATGGAAGGAAACATGGCCATATGAAGTAACATGGGAAACCGAAGCAGCCATGCGAAAAAGATTTCCAGAATTATTTAACTGTAAGTGCACTCTCCGAAATCCATATATTGAATTTGGAGACCAAATTCTTCTAAGTGGGGGAGGGTGTAGTGCCCTAGAATTTATAAATAATTTATGAATTATAAAATAAATTTCTGAAAATTATAAAGGCTTAAATAAATTAATGAAGGGGTTATTGGATTAATGAGTCAATATAAGGCTCAAAAAGGTTAATTAGTTAACCTAGCCTATCTAATAATTGTCCAAAAGGTTTATGGACCAAGCCCATCAAGTTTGGCCCATATTCTAGAAGGGTAATTGGCTTATTCACGTATTTTAAACATAAATACTAATTATATCAGATAATTATATGGATAAATGAATCAAAGAGTTTTATTAAATTGAAACTCCATACACATTACATGTAACGGTCTATCAGGCGACCGCCACAGCCCTGTAACGCACCTAGACACGACCGTTACATCTTACAGATTCCGTAAGGTGAGGAAATTACAAAAAGATTAAAACTTTGGGATCTTATCTATAAGAGATCGACTTAGGGAAGCTTATAACATTACTAAGGACTCTTAGGGATTAGGTTCTGGCAAATTAAGGACTCTAGAATCGATCTAATCTTCAAACCCTAGCCAAAACCCTATAAATAGGACCCAATTCTGAACTAAGCGACCCTTACTTTTAGCTCGTGAAGAATCAAGGTAAGGAGTCATAATTTTAGGTAAATTCTTTAGAAGATTTTGTTTAGTATAATTTAGACTAATGGTTCTCCAAATTTCGTGTTAGGAGATCAAGCAACCAAGAAGATAGAAGCTTCCAAAGTTGCTGATTCAACCTTAGCAACCCAGGAATTTGAACGCAAGACCCCTGAAGATCCAGAGATTAGGACGTCTAAACGAGGTAATTAGAGTTCAATCCTTTAGAACTTTTTGTACCCAATAGTCTCATCTCCTTACCCTCAAAATTTCACATCCTTAGGTCAAGAGGCTGAGGAAATACAGCAGATTGAAGTTTCTGATTTATCACAAGAAGTACAAAGGTCTAAGGGTAGCCCCTAGCATTAAATTCGAAGTTTGAAGGTCTTAAAAGAGGTAGGTTATCTCATGATTGGAAAAAATAACTTGTTAGGGATAAAAGCCCTCTGATTGTGCTTGATTTCATGCATCATAGACTAAGAATTTCATGATTTCATAGTTCTATACATTCATGCATCTCTTAGCCCTAAATGGAAATTAAAAGATATTATCTTATCTATTCACTGAACCCATGCATATAGTTGGCCTATGCATCGTTATCATGACTAGGATAGTGGTAATATGTTGATTTCCAGGCATGTTATGTTTTCATAAACCTTCACTTTAGTTTACTGCCAGCAGGTTCTCTGACGCACTAACGTGAGACCGTCACATGCATGTAACGGCCTTACGATAGACCGTCACATTCTGTTGTATTTTTATTTGTTCTATTGTCTCTGACGCACCATAGCAGGAGCGTTACACCACTGTAACGGCCCCTCGATAAACCGTCACAATACTATAACGCGCCTATCCTAGACCGTCAGGCACTGTGTTCTGTCAGCCCGAGGGAGAATGATAACCAGTTAAGTTTACTTATAAATAAGCTTAGATAGCTAAGATGGACCTGTTATCATGACTTCAAGTTTAGTTACTGATTCATAATCAAATTGCATGATTAATGTATCTTAGGTTATTTTAAGTTGTGCTAATTTCATTGGCTAAAACTCTATAGTTTTGTATTCTAAATCATGATTTTCCAATGTTGTATTGACGGAGTTTTATCTTGGTTTCACAATGTTTCACATTCTTTTCCATCTATAGAGTCATTTCTTTAAGTACATGACGCATATTCCGGTATGTTGTCCATTAGTTCAATTTGCACTATAGGAACATTATTCTTGGACATGAGGACCTCTCTATTGGATATTCCTTCCAATGGACTAGGAAATCTTATTTCAAGGCCTCCGTAATTCTCCGCGAGCCTGGGATTCCCACTAGGACGCCGTGTTTGTTGTACCATTATGGGTATTGATTAGATTACACTATCAATGTTTTTGGTTATCGGTAATGTAACGGCTCTACACTGGACCGTCAGGAGCATCTAACGGCCCAATGTACGACCGTCACATTCAACTGAGTCTGATTTCTTTGTTCTGGATTCAGACTAATGTAACGGCCCAATACTGGAGCGTCACATCATGTAATGACCCAGTACACGACCGTCACACTACTTGAGTATTTTAACCCAAGGATTGACCAAGGGTTGATATTCCAAGGTTCTAAATAGACTCTTGATGATCTAGAAATTATCATATTGATCAAAGAACCTAATATAATGAATGAAGATAAAGAATGTATCGTTATGCTGCCGATTTATTTCCATAAGCATAACCTTACTTAAGTCATTCTTGATTTCCCATGATTCTTATTGAAGCAATCATTTATTGAATTATTGTTATCAAGAACTTGTTGGAATTGTACATTCTTGGCCATACTTTATTGTTACATGCGTGGATAAAACTTGATTTATACTTGAAGATGCGATCGAGCGCTGATTGTGTTCAAGGGCTCTATGCTAGTCCACTCGGCTAATTGTCAGAAACATACTATTATAAACCATGAGGTATGATGCTACTGTCGTCGCATTACACTGGGAGTACTTTCTTTATAAATAAGTGAAAATCTACAACACAATACAGCATGATTGATACCTGACTTTCTTGATATTCCACAGAAATTCACGAGATACTTGCTCATAAGCAAAAGATACTGGAATGATGATTATGTGGCTTGCTAGTACATTCTCGTTACATTCTTGTTCATGAAAGGCCATATCATGTTCTTGTTTCATTCTTGCTAGTTCATACTTGCTCTCATTCTATCTTACATGATCATCTTGTTACTTGGTTTAAACGCGTGATTGATCGCATTCGCATGATTCTACCTTACTCTTTAGAGCTAAATTGTTAATTACTTTAATAGTGCCTTCATGTTGATGCGAGGATACCTACAGGGTAAGTGTGCTCATTACCTATTTCCAATCTTTTCAGGAGATGGAAGTGATTCGAATTCGGATTCGGGTTATACAAGTAGCGGGTCCAAGAGCGAATGAAAGTATTGTCAAGATGAGAGTAAAGACTTAGGAAGTCTAAATTGTTTAGATTGAGTCTATGTAATTTTCCTATTTTCTTGAGTCTGGTATATTGGAATAAGTGGAATTAATGATTGTATTTGAGTATTGAATTTGATTATTATGAAATAAAGTTGGAGTTTGAATAAATATTGTGTAATTGCATTTATGTATGTGATTGTCTTGCGCTCTGATCGTTCTTGCTTGCAAGAGGCTTACCATGCCGGCTGTTCACGTTTCTCGAGTGAGTCTTCTGCTGTCATAAAGGCTCGGGGCGTGACTGGCATACTAACTACTCTAATCATGTCAAAATGAGGAAAAAGGCTATCTAGATGCATAGGCAGTAATGAAATAACAAGATAGTACCTTTTTATCTTCCATTAAGGCTAGATATGTATGTATGCATGTCCTTACTTAAGCATGAAATTCATGATCTATAGTGTAAATAATCAAGTAAAATCAGAGGACTTTTATCCCTAACATGTTGTTTTTGCCGTTCATGAGATGACCTACCTTTTAACTGGGCTTTAAACTCCTAATTTGAGTCTTCAAGGGTCGCCCTAGTTCTTCTCTTCCCATGATTTTTCAGCAACTTCACGTCGCTCTAACTCCTCAGTCTCTTGACTTAAAGATGTAAAATTTGGAGGTTAGGAAGATGATACTATTGGGAACAAAAAGTTCTAAAGCATTTAACCTTAATTATCTCGTTTAGTTTCTCTAATTTCTTGATCTTCAGCACCCTGTCGCATAGTTTCCTGGGTCAGCGTGATGAAACCAGCAACTTTAGAAGATCCTAACTCCTTGGATACTCGACCTCCTAACATGAAATTTTGAGGGTAGTTAGTCTAAAGTATTAGGAACAAAAGACTCTAAAGAACTTACCTGAGATTCTCCATCCTTACCTTGTTTCTTCAAGAGCCAAAAGTAAGGGTCGCTCAGTTCAGAACTGGGTCCTATTTATAGGTTTTTGGCTAGAGTTTGAGGATTAGATCGATTCTAGAGTCCTTAGTTGGACAGAACTTGATCCCTAAGAGTCCCTAGTAACCTTACATGTTCTCCTAATTAGGTCTCTTATAGATAGGATCCCAAAGATCCAATCTTTTTGCTCTTTCTTCCATTCACGGAACTATCAGAGCGTGACGGTCGTGGACTAGTGCGTTACACCACTGTAGCGGTCGCCCGATAGACCATTACATCCAACGTGTGCAGAGTTTCAATTTACTAAAACTCTTTTATTCGTTTTATCTATAAAAATAATATTTATCTTTAAAATTCGTAAATAGGCTAAATAAGCTTCTAGAATATGGGTCAAACTTAATGGGCTTGATCCATAAACCTATTGGGTTTTAATTATCAAGGCTAGATTGCTTAATTAGCATAATTGGGCCTTATAACCCATTTATTAATTCAATAATCTATTTATTAATTTATTTAGCCCTTATTCCATAAATAATCTAGAAATTATTATATATAAATTTTGGGGCACTACACCCTCCCCCACTTAGAAGAATTTGGTCTCCAAATTCAATACATGGATGGAGAGTGTAATTACAATTGAATAATTCTGGGAATCTTCTACGCATAGATTCTTCCGTTTCCCATGTTACTTCGTGTGGCCATTGCTTCGTCCATTGGACTTGGACCATAGGAATAGTTTTATTCCTTTGTTGACGCACTTCTCATTCTCGAATCCTGACTGGTTTCTGCTCGTATGTCAGGTCTTTTTGGATCTTCAAATTATCATAAGTGATAACATGGTCAGGATCATATACATACTTCTTTAGCATAGAGACGTGAAATACGTCATGAACTCCTGCTAATTGTGGAGGTAAAGCCAGTCTATAAGCCACTTCACCGACCCTTTCGAGAATTTCAAATTGACCAATAAACCTTGGAGTTAGCTTTCCTTTAATGCCAAATCTTCGAATACCACGGCCTCGAGAAACTTTCATATATACATGATCTCTCACCTGAAACTCCAAGTCGCGTCTTCGATTGTCAGCATAAGATTTCTGCCTATCTTGCGCCATCTTCATTCTTTCTTGAATGAGCTTGATCTTCTCTGTAGAATCCCTGATAAGGTCGGGGCCTAGAAATTACTTTTCCCATACTTCGTTCTAACATATTGGTGATCTACAGCATTTTCCATATAAAGCTTCAAAGGGCGCCATCTGTATACTGGCTTGGTAACTGTTGTTGTATGCAAATTCAACCAGAGGCAAGTGATCATGCCAACTTCCTCCAAAGTCAATAGCACAAGTCTTGAGCATATCTTCTACTACCTGATTTATCCTTTCTGTTTGGCCATCAGTTTGAGGGTGAAATGCTGTGCTGAAGTTCAATCTAGTCCCTAGTGAATGTTGTAGGCCTTTCCAGAATTATGATGTGAATCGAGGATCTCTATCAGACATAATAGTGATAGGGACACCATGTAATTTAACAATTTCTCTTATGTATAATGCTGCTAGAATATCCACAGACCACCGACTTTTTATTGGTAGAAAATGTGCAGATTTAGTCAATCGGTCTATGATCTCCCATATACCATCGTGTCCTCCTCTGGTCTTGGGTAAACCCATGATAAAATCTATCCCTATACTCTCCCATTTCCATTCAGAAATATTCAAGGGGTGTAATTTACCTGCGGGTCTAAAGTGTTCTGCCTTGACTTGTTGGCAAGTGAGACAGCGGGACACGAATTCGGCTATTTCCCTCTTCATATTGGGCCACCAGAAGTTTCTTTTGAGATCTTGATACATTTTTGTACCTCCTAGATAAATGTTCTACTTGGAATTATGTGCTTCTTCTAGGATTAGTTTCTTCGTATCCTCATGATCTGGTACACACACTCGGCCCTCGAATAGCAATCTTCCGTCATTAGAAACAGAGAAATCTGGCCTTTGTTCAATATTGACTTTAATTTCCAGTAACACAGGATCATCATTTTGCAGCTTGACCAGATCCTCTATTAATGTAGGTTGAGCTCAGATATTGGCTATAAAATAATCCTCTTCTTTTATGTCAATATCCAAGTTCATCTGAGCAAATTGAGGAATAAGATTAGTCATACTAATCATAAGACTTGATAGTATACCCGTTGGTTTTCTACTGAGTGCATCTGCTACAGCATTAGCCTTGCCAGGATGATATTGAATAGCAAAGTTAAAGTCTTTGAGATATTCTAACCATCTCCTCTGCCTCATATTAAGCTCTTTTTGAGAGAATAAGTATTTCAAACTTTTGTGGTCCGAGTAGATCGTGAACTTTTCCCCATAAAGATAATGTCGCCAAATTTTTAAGACGAAAATAACTGTTGCCAATTCTAAATCATGCACGAGATAATTTTCCTCGTGACATTTCAATTATCTTGAGGAATAACAGATTACCTTTCCATCTTGCATGAGAACGCATCCCAAGCATGTTGGGTCCCATAGTGCAGGAACACGGATCTAGAGGGGGGGGTGAATAGATCCTTCTGCTAAAAACTATGTCCAATTAAAAACACAAACTAGCACACAGCGAAATTTACCAGATTGATAGGATTGAGGAAATTAATCTAAATAAGTTTAAACTTGATTCACTCAATCTCGCCGAGCTCACACGATAGCACAAATAGATATGATAGTGAACACACAATCACAAGAATCAAACCACAGAACACGGGGATTTTAAAGGTGGTTCGGGACCACGACGGGTTCCCTACGTCCACCCCTCACCAAACTGGTGAGGCTTCACTACACGCTACAAAATGTAGCAACATGGGGACGAACCCCAACACACACACGCTGCTTTCATAGCAAAACACACACACGAGGCCTTGCCTCCACCTGCTGCCACAGCAGCACACACACACATACACACACACAGGGGAACACAACCCGAACAATATACCTTACACGGAGATACAGCTCCATCCACACACACGTAGGGCAATGCCTACACAACCACAACAACACACACAGATATACTCCGCACAAATTGACACACATAAGACCACACACACACTCGGAGACCCCTTTCTCCGAACACCCACACAAAATATTCTGCCAAATGTATATGTAACAATCACAAATATATGCTATGACCTTCCACACAAATTCTATAGATGTAAACTAGAAGAATGCATCAAGTATAAGGCTCCCCCTTCTTCATCAAAATCTGATTCTCCTTGCTCGTTGATGGATGATCATAATCTTGACATCATCTTCTTCCTCTCCTCTAGCCGCTTCTCTTTTCCTTATTCCAATCTCCTCTCTTCACCTGAAAGAGTAGATAGACATAATGAGTTCAATCTTTAAGCTAATCTCAAACAAGAATATAGACTTGAATGGTTTAGAGATTCCCCTCTTCTTCACCTATACAAAAGAATACATGAGCATTAGAGATGTTGTATCACAAAGATTGTAGCTCATATATATATGCAAGAGAGAGTGAACAAAGAACATGTAAATGATTATTACACATCTTAGATGCCCATTCAAAACCTTGAACAATCTCAAACAAAAGATATAGAAGTGAAAGATCAAGATTACTCCCTCATGAAATGCTTCTACAGGATGAAGAACGTTCTTGAAGCAATTTTGAAGAGATGCAACACGAACAGAGGTTGGATCTTGATTTCAGATGCTGCCTTCAGTTGTATATGATCTTGGGCCTTGATTCAAGCTTCTTCCCTTCAATTTCAGCTTCAGAGCAAGGTGGAAGAGGGCTTGGGAGCTTCAACTCCGAACCTGCACACACAAGGGTTAGAAGAAAATAATTTTCAGATCTAGCATCCTCTCCCTTAGGGTTTACAACCCAAGAGTTGTATATTAGTGTTTAGAATGGTCAAGGAACAGCCTAGGGATCAGATCCACGAATTAGGGAGATGTATAGGGCATTTGGAATTGATTGGTTGGACTTTCGGAGCAAGAAAATGGCGGTCAAAAAGTGCGGCTCGAGGTCCGACCGGAATGGGTCGACCCTTGGGGTCAACCCTCGGGCAATCAGAAGCCAAACAGAACACTTTTTGTGTTCTGTTTTATAGGGGTCGACCCCAGGGGTTGACCCTCGCACTGCTAGAAACCAAACAGAACTAAAAACAAGTTTTGGGTTAAAGGGGTCGACCCCAGGGGTCGACCCTTTCAGGCAGATTACACAAAAAATAGCTCTGCGCGCTTCGGCGACAGGAATTAATTCTCCTAGCTCTGAACTCCAATCGAAGCAAGACTGGAGGCGTTGGAAAGAGGACTCCCAGAGCTACAACATATAATTTTTAGATGGGAGATCCAACGGTTGGATTGAAAATGGTGAAGACTGTAAGACATTTTGAGTTTGAAAAACAACTAAACCTCCATCAAACCAAAGAGAAACAATTGATTAAATGTTACCATAATCCCATGAAGATCAACAATGATTTTACATCCTGAAAAATATGATAAACCAAGAGGTTAGATCAAGATCAAAATATATGGGTCATGCATTAACATATGAAGCTAGTTTTGAGACTGAGACCCAAAAGTCATGAAATGTGATTGCGAAATCATTAGCACGAGGCATATGAGTATTCCCATGATAGATCAGTATCAAGGCATTAGAGAACTCAATTATCCAGTTCAAGATTAGAAGAGTCTCACCATGGATTCCAATATAACTTCTTACCTTGAAGCAATATTACCCTGCACTATATGCCAATGAACTCATAAGCAAGTTGATATTAAACCGAATCTCAAGATCCCAATTTCAACCCAATTCTCCTACAAGCCATTTCACCAACCATTTAAGCCATATGATCCGAAGGACAAGGAACCATCATTCAAACTCATCAAACCACATAGCATTCCCTCCATTCATTTAGCATTACCAAAGTACACATTCATGATATGAGGCTTAATATGACATGATGTACATGAGGCTCAATAGGACATGATGCTCGAGTGTGCTTTTCACAAAGGCCTTTCACATTGAAGATAGAGCAACCGCACCAAGTGTAGATGGAATGTATATGTAATGTGCTAATCTCAAAGCACGTATGAACCTCAAAGAGTCACAGATGCATTCACATGATGATATCCCAAAAGAAACAGTTTGTAATCAAAAAGTTTGTAATCATTTCCACAATCATTACATACTTCATACACATGAAGACATGAGTAACCATTCACGCACAAGGCCAAGTAACAGAGTCATTTTGTAATCATCAAAATCATATACACAACAAAGCCAATGCCAGATGCATCCGTATATACTTGGAATCTGCCACCTTCCACCGGTAGTGCTAAAATAGGAGTTGTAGTAAGGTGATTCTTAAGAATTTAAAAATTCTTCTCACATTCCTCTAACCAGACAAAAGGATTTTCTTTTCTTGTGAGTTTAGTTAAAGGAATCGTAATTTTTGAGAAGTCTTTAATGAATCTTCTATAATAACCAGCTAGACCCAGAAAGCTTCTTACTTCTGATACAGTCGTTGACCGGCTCCAATTTCGGACAGCTTCGACTTTCGAAGGATCCACAGCGATACCTTCCTTTGAAATAATGTGGCCGAGGAATGAAACTTCCTTGAGCCAGAACTCACACTTGTTAAGCTTGACATAAAGTTTATGTTCTCTAAGTGTTTGCAAAGCTATCCTCAAATGTTCTTAATGTTCTTCTTTTGTCTTGGAATATATCAAGATGTCATCGATGAAGGCGACAATGAATTGGTCCAGATATGGTTGAAAAACTTTGTTCATGAGTTGCATAAATGCTACTAGGGCATTTGTTAACCCAAACGGCATTACCACGAATTCATAGTGACCATAACGACTTCGAAAAGTCAATTTATAAATGTCTTCTTCTTTAATTCTAAGTTGATGATAACCTGATCTGAGGTCTAATTTAGAAAAATACTCTGCTCCTGAAAGCTGATCGAAGAGCTCATCAATACGCGGCAACGGATACTTGTTTTTGATTGTAAGTTGATTCAGTCACCGGTAGTCAATACATAGCCTGAGAGAACCATCCTTCTTATTGACAAAAAGAACTGGCGCACCCCAGGGGGACGTGCTAGGTCTTATGAAGCCCTTATCATGCAATTCTTGCAACTGCCTCTTTAGTTTCTTAAGTTCGGTGGGGGACATCCTGTAAGGGGCTATAGAAATAGGAGCTGCTCTTGGAATGAGTTCAATAGTGAAGTTTACTTCCCTTTCGGGCGGTAAACTGGGTTATTCGGGTGGAAACACATCTGGGAACTCATTTACAATAGGAATGTCTGCTAGAATGATTTCCTTGGACTCGGTAACAATGACAGAAGTAAGAAAAGCTTCACATCCTTGCGAGATGAGTTTACAAGCGTGAAGAGAGGATATGATAGTGGGATGTTTCTTGTATTTGATGGCAAGGAAAGAAAATCTTGGAAGACTTGATTTCTGGAAGGATATAATCATATTTCGATAGTTAATATCGGCATCATGGTCTACAAGCCAATCTACCCCTAAAATGGCATCATAACCTTTCATATCAAGGCATACTAAGTTTGCGGGGAGATTGTGACCTTCCACTATCACCTCACTATCAGGGTAATACTCGGTAAGCTTTGTTCCAGAACCTAGAGGTGTGGTTATAGCAAGATCTGAAGGTAGGAGAACTGATACAATTGGTAATGTTTTGGCAAATGTAGTGGAGATACAAGAATGATAAGCACCAGTATCAAATAGCACAAATACAGGATGAGAATAAATTTGAAGAGTACCTTCCATAAGCCCACCATCCCTGGGTGCTTCCTCTTCTTCTAGAACGGCATTGAGGCGAGCATGCATCCTGCGTCCACTACCAGATGACTGGTCCTTCATAAGGGGGCAATCCGGCATGCGATGCTCCCTGCTTCTATAGCGTAAACAAGTGCCAAGACGCTTCCAGCACTCTTCAGCCGAGTAGCCGAACTTTTCACAAAAAGTGCAAGCCGTGGCGACTTGCTCCTCCTCCTTAATCTTCTTATTCTTCTGGGAACTTCCACTGTTCCCGCTCCTGGATCGCTTCTTACTATCATGGCTTTTGTGAGGCTCCGTGATACTGAACTTTTCTTTCTAATAACGCCGATCAGATCGTCGGCTAGACTCTTCTCCTTTTCCTTTCAATTTCTCAACCTTTTTTAAGGTTCTTTCACATAAGTATGCCCGCTGAACCATCTCCGCATAAGTACGAATGTTCTGGGTCCCGAGCTGCTGAATGAAACCAGGACGCAACCCGTCCATAAACTGATTGGCTTTTAATAGATCGGTGTTGATTAAATACGGTGCATAAGGTGCTAGCCTTGAGAATTACAGTTCATATTCTGCCACTATCATCATTCCTTGTCGAAGAGAGGCGAACTCCATAGCCTTTCTTTCCTTTACATGCTCAGAAAAGTACTTTGCACGGAACAATGTGAGCAAGCCGTCCCATGTATGAGGTGCTTCGTCCGGAGGTGCCGGAACTAACTTCCACCATGTATGGGCATCCTTGTTGAGTTGAAAAGTTGCAAGGCGCACCTTCTCTTGATCGGTGCATTGGATGACGTCAAATATATGGTTCATCTCGTCAATCCAGTTCTCTGCTTCGTCCGGATTAGAAGAGCCATAGAAACGTGGAGGGTTTAAACTCCAGAAATTGTGATGTAAGTCGCCAGCCCTTGCCCCTGCGCCTGCCTGGGCCATAGTTTGCAATGCCTGTGTAAGGCCGGCAACAGTTTGTTGCATGCCATTCCAATCTACACTGTGAGCCATTTGTAAAAAAAGGTACCTGAGAGAAATATAACAACTTGTTATTTCTCATGCAATTGGAAGAAAATCAATCTTAAAGCTAATTAATTATCTCATCTTGGGCTCTACCCAATTCTCACATGGGTATGGAAATTTCTTCCTTAGTTCATAGGTAGGGGTCCTTAACCTTGGACTTATCCTATGACATGATTCTTCTCCCTAAGTCCTGAGACTTAGGCTCTGATACCAACTTAACTGTCACGCCCCGAGCCTTTATTACAGCAGAAGACTAGCTCGAGGAACGTGAACAGTCGGCATGGTAAGCCTCTTGCAAGCAAGAACGATCAGAGCGCAAGTCAAACACACATAAAAATAATGCATTTGCACAATAATTAACTCAAACTCCAACTTTTATTTCATTATTAATCAATATCCAAATACAACCACCAATTCAACTTTCTTTCTCGTACTAGACTCAAGAATAAGAAAAATTACATAGACTCAATGTAAACAATATAGACTTCCTAAGTCTTCGCTCATTCTTCATTCACTCTGGGATCCGCTACTTGAATATTCCGAATACGAACCCGACTCACTTCCATCTCCTGAAAAGATTGGAAATAGGTAATGAGCACACTTGCCCAGTAGGTATCTTCGCATCAACATGATTAGTAATATTTAAGTAATTAGCATTTTCGCTCTAAAGCAAATAAGGTAAAATCATGCGAATGTGATCAAGCACACGATTAAACCAAAGTAATAAGATGATCATGTAAGATAGAATGAATAAGTATGAACTAACAAGAATGTAACAAGAGTGTAGCATGGCCTTTCATGAACAAGAATGTATCGAGAATGTACTAGCAAGTTCACATACTCCTCACCCAACATCTTTTGCTTATGAGCATGTATTTGGTGAATTTCTATGGAATATCATGTAACAATCAAGAAAGTCATGTAACGTGTACGTGTATCGTGGATTTCACTTATTTATAGAGAAAGTACTCCCAGCGCAATGCGACGCCAGTAGCATCATACCCCATTGTTTATAATAGTATGTTTCTGACAATCAGCCGAGGGGACTAGCATAGAGCCCCTTGAACACAATCAGTGCTCGATCGCATCTTCAAGTATAAATCAAGTTATTTCCACGTTTCAAGCAATAAAATTATGGCCAAGAATGTAAATAAGTTCAATAAACTCATGACAATAGTAATCAATGAATGAATGCTTTCAATTAATGAACATAAGAGATCGAGAATGATTTAAGACGATGTTGTGCTCATGGAAATAATTTGACAGTATAACGGTACATTTATTATCATTCATAATTTAAGTTAAGTATCTTTTGACAATATGACAAGTCCTAGACCATCAATAATCCATCTAGGAACTTTAGAATATCAACCCTTTGGTTAAACCTTGGGTTAATGTATGCAAGAACTGTGACGGTCTAATACTGGGCCATTACATAAACATAATGCTCTAGTATTGGGCCGTTACAATGGGCTGAATCCAAAATAAAATAGATATGAACTCAGACAATGTGACGGTCATATATTGGACCGTTATATGAGCCTAACGGTCGAACATCGGTCCGTTAGCCTGACGGGATAGTGCAAGTCCATTATGTGAACAAGACTTAAAACCTCGATTTGTGCTTATCTAGATAATTGGGCTTTAATGGTACAACCAACTCGACGTCCTAGTGAGAATCCCAGACTCGCGGAGAATTACGGAGGCCTTGAAACAAGATTTCCTAGTCTATTGGAAGGAATATCCAAATAGAGAGGTCCTCATGTTCAAGAATATGTTCCTATAGTGCAAAGTGTGAACTAATGGTCACATGCCGGGATATCTGCCATGTACTTAAAGAATTTACTCTATAGATAGAAGGAATGCATACCGATATAAAATCATGATAAAACTCGTCAATATCTTTTCTAAATCAAAGTTTAAATACAAAACTATAGTGCTTTGGGCTTGAAATTGTCATCTACTTGAAAATAACTCTAAAGTACCATAAATCATGCAATTTCTAACATGAATCAACATCTGAACTTCAAAATCATGAAAACAGGTTAAGATCTATTTAACTAGGTATATATATAAGCTATTTGAGCCAATCTCAATCTTGCCTTCAGTTGACAGAACACAGTGCTATGTAACGGACTTGTCTGGGCGCGTCACAATATGGTAACAGTCCACTATAGGTCCGTTAGAGTTCTTAGAACCCTTCAGTCATTTACAGAGGGTGTGACGGATCAAGGTAGGTCCGTTACACGTCCTTGGCGGTCTTACGATAGACCATTAGGTCCTCTGCAGACAGAAAATAGAAACTATGGAAACCTGTGATTAAATCATGGCATACTAACTACTCTAATCATGTCAAAATGAGGAAAAAGGCTATCTAGATGCATAGGCAGTAATGAAATAACAAGATAGTACCTTTTTATCTTCCATTAAGGCTAGATATGTATGTATGCATGTCCTTACTTAAGCATGAAATTCATGATCTATAGTGTAAATAATCAAGTAAAATCAGAGGACTTTTATCCCTAACATGTTGTTTTTGCCATTCATGAGATGACCTACCTTTTAACTGGGCTTTAAACTCCTAATTTGACTCTTCAAGGGTCGCCCTAGTTCTTCTCTTCCCGTGATTTTTCAGCAACTTCACATCGCTCTAACTCCTCAGTGTCTTGACCTAAAGATGTAAAATTTGGAGGTTAGGAAGATGATACTATTGGGAACAAAAAGTTCTAAAGCATTTAACCTTAATTATCTCGTTTAGTTTCTCTAATTTCTTGATCTTCAGCACCCTGTCGCACAGTTTCCTGGGTCGGCGTGATGAAACCAGCAACTTTAGAAGATCCTAACTCCTTGGATACTCGACCTCCTAACATGAAATTTTGAGGGTAGTTAGTCTAAAGTATTAGGAACAAAAGACTCTAAAGAACTTACCTGAGATTCTATCTCCTTACCTTGTTTCTTCACGAGCCAAAAGTAAGGGTCGCTCAGTTCAGAACTGGGTCCTATTTATAGGTTTTTGGCTAGGGTTTGAGGATTAGATCGATTCTAGAGTCCTTAGTTGGACAGAACTTGATCCCTAAGAGTCCCTAGTAACCTTACATGTTCTCCTAATTAGGTCTCTTATAGATAGGATCCCAAAGATCCAATCTTTTTGCTCTTTCTTCCATTCACGGAACTATCAGAGCGTGACGGTCGTAGACTAGTGCGTTACACCACTGTAGCGGTCGCCTAGACCGTTACATCCAACGTGTGCAGAGTTTCAATTTACTAAAACTCTTTTATTCATTTTATCTATAAAAATAGTATTTATTCTTAAAATTTGGAAATAGGCTAAATAAGCTTCTAGAATATGGGTCAAACTTAATGGGCTTGATCCAAAAACCTATTGGGTTTTAATTATCAAAGCTAGATTACTTAATTAGCATAATTGGGCCTTATAACCCATATATTAATTCAATAATCTATTTATTAATTTATTTAGCCCTTATTCCATAAATAATTTAGAAATTATTATATATAAATTTTAGAGCACTACACTAGGAGTCTAAGTCTAAGTTGAGTCTAGAATCATCATTGTTTTAAAATAAAAAAAATGTTTTGGGGTGCATTTTCATCCCAATAACCCAGTATATCAAAAGGTGTCGCCCGAACGTTAGGTTACGCCTATCGGGAAGGCCGCACACTCGCGTCGAGGAGTCCCTCGGATCAAACCTCCGCCACGTACCGGATATTGGCTAAGTCTAGGTGCATCATCTTTGCATTAGTCCGTGTCTCCTAGTCCTTGTGTCGTTGAATGCCCACTCGGCGAGGTACCCAATACCATCGCCCTACACCTATGGCCAACCCACAGGATACCATCTCGGGAGACCTTCACTCCTTGCACGAGGCGATCATGGCCCTCGTAGCCCGGATGAACCAATCCGAGGCAACCTTTAAGGGCTTCGCGGACCGTATTGATGGCCGGTTTAACGCCATTGAGGAACGGATGGAGTCATCCGACAGATCTGTCCAAGGTCTGGTCGGACGGTTGGATAGGATTTCACCCGGAGACCCTCCTAGAGTGGCCCCGGGCCCACCCACACTCGCTCCAGTGGCTGCCCAAGGCCAAGCCATTCCCATAGCCCAGGCCTAGCCCGCCCTTGTGGCCCAGGACCCGCCCGCACATGCTCCTCAGCCACAGGCTCCTCCGCCTGCCCCTCCTCGGGCCCCCGAACTACCGCTCCGTGACCTTGGTCTTGAGGACTATGGGTCCGATAACGCCTATGAGGGGTATGGTCAATACCATCGTGGCCTCTAGCCACAGAGGGATGAGGAGGACGATAGGGTCCTTAAGACCGTGTGAGCGGACCCTCCCATTTTTTACGGGTCTTTGGATCCGAAAGTCTATCTAGATTGGGAGTCCGGCATGGATCAATACTTCGACTAGTACGATATATCGGAGCGTCGAAGAGTCCGATTCACTACCATGAAGCTAATGGGACAGGCACAAGCATATTGGAAGAATGTAGAGAGACTGTTATTTCAGTGGCTAGAGCCCCAGATTGAGACATGGGGTGAAATGAAGTTCAAGCTTCGACAAAAGTACCTTCCTGCCACATACCGCCAGGGACTCATCGATAGGTGGTAGAGTCTTAGCCAGGGAGACCGGTCCGTCTTCGAGTACATCATCGAATTTGATGAGTACTTTCTGCGATGTGGAGTCACGGAGGAGAGCACCATGCCCATTCCCCGCTTTCGACGTGGTTTGCGGTCACACTACCAGTATGAGCTTTTCCGCCGCAATACCAAAACGTTGAAAGGGGCATATCAGGTTGCTCTCGAGTTGGAGCAATTTGAGGGAGAGTTCGAGTCTAGCCATCGGCCGGGTCCCACCCCTCTTCGTAGTACTGAGCCCCGTCACTCTTTAGGCCCACATCTACGGGCCCCCATTGTAACACCCTCAAATATAGCTAAGTTGTACTTTATATCACCAAGGCACCTTTTGAAGTATCGGCTCAGTTCTTGAAAAGAACTCCGAAGTTAAGTGTGCTTAATGGGGAGTAGTATTGGGATGGGTGACCTCCCGGGAAGTCCTCCATTTTAGAGCCGATCACTATTACAAAGGGACAAAATCGTGAGGTCGATAGGCCAAAGCAGGACAATATCTCGATGGTATAGAGTACGGGGCATGACAGAATGGTATCAGAGCTATACCCCAACCGAAAGTGTGGGAACTAAGTGCCATGCAGGGCAAAGTTCTACGCTATGGGAGTCACCTCTTGAACCCGCAATGAGACAAAGTGTTGCATAGTGGGAGTCACCTCTTGAACCTGTAGGGACCACCTCTAGAGTCCTACCTACCTGGGGATTTGATTGCGTGCTATATGTGCCCAGCGATGAGGACGTCACCTATATAAGAGGGGTAGATTGTAACACCCTCAATTATAGCTAAGTTGTACTCTATATCACTGAGGCGCCTTTTGAAGTATCGGCTCAGTTCTTGAAAAGAACTCCGAAGTTAAGCGTGCTTAATGGGGAGTAGTACTGGGATGGGTGACCTCCCGGGAAGTCCTTCATTCTAGAGCCGATCACTATTAGAAAGGGACAAAACCGTGAGGCCGATAGGCCAAAGCGGATAATACCTCGATGGTATAGAGTACGGGGCGATGTCAGGAGCCCGCTCGTTAGGAGCATTTCGCTCCAAGGCCTCGCCCTCCCCCACCCCGGGATCTACCTTCATCCCAACCACCGGCACCCATTGTCTGCCCCACGGCACCCATTGCACGTCCACTAGCACCGGCACCCCTACCCCTGTTGCCCACGGCACTTATCAAGGAGACCAGTAGGTCACTGCTACAGTGTTTCCACTGTCATGGGTTTGGCCACTTTGCCAACCAATGTCCCACTTGTACCACTCTAGCCCTAGGGTTAGAAGAAGCCTCGCCTTCTGGGCTTGTATCTATCAGCTACGAGGTCGAGCCGGAACTAGCTGATGAGTACTATGAAGAAGGTCTGGAGGAACCTGCCGACACTCAGGATGCGGCACTCGGATGATGGTCACCTAGTGGGGTTGATGCCATTGCATTAAGTCTAGGGTCATGCATGAGTCAGTTTGTTTCTTCTTTGTGTGGTTTGTCTTTTGTGGCTTGTTTGTGTGGTTTGCATACGTGTGTTAGTACATGGTGAGTCTGCATGTGTCTTGTGCAAGCTCGTTGTCGGTCTCTTATGAGTGAGAGGCGAGTGGACTCGCTAGAGGAGTATGGGATCAGTTCTACATCGATGCCCCGGATCTAGTCACTTACAGGGACCCAGCGGTGATTCCTAGTGAGTCTTTGAGTCGCCTCCCCCCCTTGAGAGTGACCCCACCTCGGAGTGTTCCACCACTAGCCTATTCCCGTAGTAGCAGCGCATATCGAGTATATATGGAATAAGCAGGTGACGACTACTTGGAGTGGAGCGTACCTGCGCTACTTGGTTCGGTGACGGATTCGCCGGAGCTACTCGAGCAACCACACCCCTTACTCGACGGGGTCGAGTTCCTCCCATCCGGGGAGAATTGATGGGGGCATCAAAGGCTAATGGCTTGTATTAGTGTGTATTATGATTTGTATTGGCTTTTATTAGTGTGTTTGTTGATTTTTTTTCATTTAGGCTCCTTTGTAAGGCTTTTAATGAGCCATTGGGCCACATTCCATGAAGAGTCCATTAGTGGCTTTCCTTTATTAGGTCCATTAAGGGGGGGTTATATCATATTGGACCTTAAGGCCTTAAAAATAGACCTTAAAGCCACTTAAGGCCCAATTGGGCTTTTCCCGCTCGTGGGCTATCTAGATTGGAAAGTCCATAGGCTATCATGGGTTCATGGGCTTGTGGATGACCTTGGACCAAATTTGGCCCAAGAATGGCCCATGAAGGGGGCGCCCCCTATTTTGTCTTGTTGGGCTAGTTGGATTTAATTTGATTAGCTTATGTAATATGCTTTGATCACATGGGATAATTGGGATTTGACATCCCCAAGATGCCCTTCACCCACCCTAGATCTGAGGGTATGGGAGGTCAAAAGCCAATGGAGTCAATTCATACAAATGCCATGTATTTTCCATTTACAAAATTTTAATGAGAAGAAAATTTATGAAATGCCAAAGAGCTTCTTGCGCCCTCCCCTCTCTCCCTCTGGTTTCTCTCTTCCTCTTCCAATCTCCAGGGTATAGAACCCTTCTATCTCATCCCCTCCCCCTCTGGATTCTATCTCTACTGCCGCCGCCGCCGCCGCCGTTCGCGCCGCTATCGAGCCACCGCGAAGCAACTTCCGAGGTGCTGTCCAAACTGCTGTTCTGCTGGACAAAGGTCTACTCCGATAATTTTATCTCTCAACTCCCATATCTTTTGGAGCTGATATTTTCAGGGTACGTTCCCCACGTGAACCCCACCCTCCAATAAATTTCCCTTGAAATCAGAGCTTCATCCAATTTTCTTTTCCTTTTTAGCTTCTGGATCCACCAGATCTGTCTCTGTTCAGATCTACGTAATAGCAGCTCTGTGTTTCCACATTTTGACCCCCTTCCCCTTATTTTATTGGGGATTTTGTCCACCACCCCCATCATCCACAAATTTTCGTGGAATTTCTGGAGTCCCCTACCTATTTTTAAAAATCACTGTCAGATCCAGAAATCAGTTCTGTCTCTATTGTCTAGATCCGACCCACCGGTGCCATAAATTTTGTTTCCCCTATTAAACCTCCACAAGAAATTCTACAAAAAATATCTCCATCTTCCTTACTTCATTCTCCACAACTTTCATCAAGGAGTCAACTTCTGGATCTGTAGTTCTTCCTTCGGTCAACTCATGTTCTCAGGAAAACTTAGATCTGTCCTGTCAGATCTGGGTCTGTCAAATAGTAACTTCTAAATTCAATAAAAGCCATATCCGGGATAGGCAATTTTCTCTCTCTGGCCATAGATCGAAGTACTTCAAGTCAGCTTTCCAATGGCACCAGTTTCGTGTCGATCTGACATCGAGGATGATCGCAGAAACCATTCTCGCCGGGTCACATGCTGAAGAACAGAAGCTCAAGCCCGTGGATAGCAAGCCGTACCGACCGCCCGGCCGGCCGACTCGCCCTCCACAAGGTGAACCAACGTGCCGCCGTCCCAGGGAGCGTCCCTCCAGGCGTCCCCACCACAGTGGTGCCACTCCGGTCCCACTCGACCCCACTGACCAGCACGTGGGCCCCACGTTCGTGAATACGCATGTCGCCGAAGCTACGCAAGAAGCTGCCCGTCAACTCGAACCCGCTACTCTCGGGTCCCACCGTGTAGCCCTTTACCTCCCTACGTGGAGTGGGCAGCAAAGTCATTGCTGTAATTTATGTAATTTATTGTTCTGGGAGTACGAGATCGGTTGGGATCGTCTTCCCCACGCCCAACGCGTGGAGGTATCATGTTCACTCCCTTACTCGGCATTTGCTTTATTCGTATATACTTGTTTATGCCGCTGCTAGAGAGCATGATAGGGTAATTAGCTCGCCATATATTGTTATTCACCGCTGCTGCGAGAGAGAGCGAGACCATCCCGTGACCCGATCCGGGCACGACGAGAGAGTCTGACCACCCTAGCTCACTGCAAGTTTCTCAACCGTGCACGTCCGTACGCTTCCCTCGTTAGGGGCGATTGCGAGCTTGCTTAGAGTCCAAGGGTCGCATATCCAATTGGAGTCGAGTCATGGTCCGTCCCGCATAAGTTTTGTATCAGAGCGCCAGTTGAGTCTAGGGTAGTCATTAGTCATTGCTTAATAAATGTAAAAAAAAAGTGTCTAAATCTAGGTGTCTTATTTGCATTCATTTAAGTCTAGGAGTCTAAGTCTAAGTCGAGTCTAGAATCATCATTGTTCTAAAATAAAAAAAAGTGTTTTGAGTCGCATTTTCATCCCAATAACCCGGTATATCAAAAGGTGTCGCCTGAACGTTAGGTTATGCCTATCGGGAAGGTCGCACACTCGCGTCGAGGAGTCCCTCGGGTCAAACCTCCGCCACGTACTGGATATTTGCTAGGTCTTGGCGCATCATCTTTGCATTAGTCCGTGTCTCCTACTCCTTGTGTCGTTGCATGCCCACTCGGCGAGGTACCCAATACCATCGCCCTACACCTATGGCCAACCCACGGGATACCATCTCGGGAGACCTTCACTCCTTGCACGAGGTGATCATGGCCCTCGTAGCTCGGATGGACCAATCCGAGGCAACCTTTAAGGGCTTCGCGGACCGTATTGATGGCCGGTTTAATGCCATGGAGGAACGGATGGAGTCATCCGACAGATCTGTCCAAGGTCTGGCCGGACGGTTGGATAGGATGTCATACAGAGACCCTCCTAGAGTGGCCACGGGCCCACCCACACTTGCTCCAGCGGCTGCCCAAGGCCAAGCCATTCCCATAGCCCAGGCCTAGCCCGCCCTTGTGCCCCAGGACCCGCCCACACATGCTCCTCAGCCAGCACAGGCTCCTCCGCCCGCCCCTCCTTGGGCCCCCGAACTACCGCTCCGTGACCTTGGTCTTGAGGACTATGGGTCCGATAACACCTATGAGGGGTATGGTCAATGCCATCGGGGCCTCCATCCACAGAGGGATGAGGAGGATGATAGGGTCCATAAGACCGTGCGAGCGGACCCTCCCATTTCTTACGGGTCTTTAGATCCGAAAGTCTATCTAGATTGGGAGTCCGGCATGGATCGATACTTTGACTGGTACGATATGTCGGAGCGTCGAAGAGTCCGATTCACTACCATGAAGCTAATGGGACAGGCGCAAACATTTTGGAAGAATGTAGAGAGACTGTTATTTCAGCGGCTAGAGCCCCAGATTGAGACATGGGGTGAAATGAAGTTCAAGCTTCGGCAAAAGTACCTTCGTGCCACATACCGCCAGCGACTCATCGATAGGTGGCAGCGTCTCAGCCATGGAGACCGATCCGTCTCTGAGTACATCGCCGAATTTGATGAGTACTTTCTGCGATGTGGAGTCACGGAGGAGAGCACCATGCACGTTTCCCGCTTTCGAAGTGGTTTGCGGTCACACTACCAGTATGAGCTTTTCCGCCGCAATACCAAAACGTTGGAAGAGACATATCAAGTTGCTCTCGAGTTGGAGCAATTTGAGGGAGAGTTCGAGTCTAGCCATCGGCAGGGTCCCACCCCTCTTCGTAGCACCTAGCCCCGTCACTCTTTAGGCCCACATCTGCGGGCCCCCATGGCTCGATCTCAGGAGCCCGCCCATCAGGAGCATTTCGCTCCAAGGCCTCGCCCTCCCCCACCCCGGGATCTACCTTCATCCCAACCACCAGCACCCGTTGTCCGCCCCCCGGCACCCATTGCCCGTCCACTGGCACCGGCACCCCCACCCCTATTACCCACGGCACCTACACCTCCACCCCTGTTGCCCACACCCCGTACCCGTCGGGAGGATAAGGGTAAGGGCCCTCTTATCAGGGAGACCAGTAGGTCACTGCTACAGTGTTTCCACTGTCATGGGTTTGGCCACTTTGCCAACCAATGCCCCACTCGTACCACTCTAGCCCTAGGGGTAGGAGAAGCCTCACCTTCTGGGCTTATATCTATCAGCTACGAGGCCGAGCCGGTACTAGCTGATGAGTACTATGAAGAAGGTCTGGAGGAACCTACCGACACTCAGGATGCGGCACTCGGATGATGGTCACCTAGTGGGGTTGATGCCATTGCATTAAGTCTAGGGTCATGCATGAGTCAGTTTGTTTCTTCTTTGTGTGGTTTGTCTTGTGTGGCTTGTTTGTGTGGTTTGCATACGTGTGTTAGTACACGGTGAGTCTGCATGTGTCTTGTGCAAGTTCATTATCGGTCTCTTATGAGTGAGAGGCGAGTGGACTTGCTAGAGGAGTATGGGATCAGTTCTACATCTATGCCCCGGATCTAGTCACCTACAAGGACCCAGCGGTGATTCCTGGTGAGTCTTCAAGACGCCTCCCCCCATTGAGAGTGACCCAACCACGGAGTGTTCCACCACTAGCCTCTTCCCGTAGCAGCATGTGCATATCGAGTATATATGGAATGAGCAGGTGACGACTACTTGGAGTGGAGCGTACCCGTGCTACTTGGTTCGGTGACGGATTCACCGGAGCTACTCGAGTAGCTGCAGCCCTTACTCGACGGGGGCGAGTTCCTTTCACCCGGGGAGAATTGATGGGGGCATCAAAGGCTAATGGCTTGTATTAGTGTGTATTATGGTTTGTATTGGCTTGTATTAGTGTGTTTGTTGATTTTTTTTCATTTGGGCTCCTTTGTAAGGCTTTTAATGAGCCATTGGACCACATTCCATGAAGAGTCCATTAGTGGCTTTCCTTTATTAGGTCCATTAAGGGGGGTTATATCATATTGGACCTTAAGGCCTTCAAAATGGACCTTAAGCCACTTAAGGCCCAATTGGGCTTTTCCCTCTCATGGGCTATCTTGATTGGAAAGTCCATAGGCTATCATGGTTTCATGGGCTTGTGGATGACCTTGGACCAAATTTGGCCCAAGAATGGCCCATGAAGGGGGCACCCCCTATTTTGTCCTGTTAGGCTAGTTGGATTTAATTTGATTAGGTTATGTAATATGCTTTGACCACATGGGACAATTGGGATTTGACATTCCCAAAATGCCCTTCACCCACCCTAGATCTGAGGGTACGGGAGGTCAAAAGCCAATGGAGTCAATTCATACAAATGTCATGTATTTTCCATTTACAAAATTTTAATGAGAAGAAAAATTGTGAAATGCCAAAGAGCTTCTTGCGCCATCCCCTCTCTCCCTCTGGTTTCTCTCTTCCTCTTCCAATCTCTAGGGTATAGAACCCTTCTATCTCATCCCCTCCCCCTCTGGATTCTATCTCTGCCATCGCCGTTGCCGTTCGTGCCGCCATCGAGCCACCGCGAAGCAACTTCCGAGGTGCTGTCCAAACTACTGTTCTACTGGATAAAGGTCTAGTCTGAGAATTTTAGCTCTCAACTCCCATATCTTTTGGAGCTGAGATTTTCAGGGTAGGTTCCCCACGTGAACCCCACCCTCTATAAATTTTCCTCGAAATCAGAGCTTCATCCAATTTTCTTTTCCTTTTTAGCTTCTGGATCCACCAGATCTGTCTCTGTTCAGATCTATGTAATAGCAGCTCTGTTTTTCCACATTTTGACCCCCTTCCCCTTATTTTATTGGGTCACCAATTTTATTGGGGATTTTGTCCACCACCCCCATCATCCACAAATTTTCGTGGAATTTCTGGAGTCCCCTACCTATTTTTAAAAATCACTGTCAGATCCAGAAATCAGTTCTGTCACTGTTGTCCAGATCCGACCCACCAGTGCCATAAATTCTGTTTCCCCTATTAAACCTCCACAAGAAATTCTACAAAAAATATCACCATCTTCATTACTTCATTCTCCACAACTTTCATCAAGGAGTCAACTTCTGGATCCGAAGTTCTTCCTTCGGTCAACTCGTGTACTCAGGAAAACTTAGATCTGTCTTGTCAGATCTGGGTCTGTCAAATAGTAACTTCTAAATTCGATAAAAGCCATATCCGGGATAGACAATTTTCTCTCTCTGACCATAGATCGAAGTACTTCAAGTCAGCTTTCCAACGGCCCCAGTTTCGTGTCGATCTGACATCGGGGATGATCGCAGTAGCCGTTCTCGTCGGGTCGCACACTGAAGAACAGAAGCTCAAGCACGTGGACAGCAAGCCGTACCGACCGCCTGGTCGGCCGACTCGCCCTCCACAAGGTGAAACAGCGTGCCGCCGTCCCAGGGAGCGTCCCTCCAGGCATCCCCACCACAGTGGCCCCACTCCGGTCCCACTCGGCGCCACTGATCAGCACGTGGGCCCTACATTCGTGAAAACGCGTGCCGCCGAAGTTATGCAAGAAGCTGCCCGTCAACCCGAACCCGCTACTCCCAGGTCCCACCGTGTAGCCCTTTATCTCCCTACGTGGAGTGGGCAGTAAAGTCATTGCTGTAATTTATGTAATTTATTGTTCCGGGAGAACGAGATCGGCCGGGATCGTCTTCCCCACGCCTGGCGCGTGGAGGTATCGTGTTTGCTCCCTTACTCGACATTTGCTTTATTCGTATATACTTGTTTATGCTACTGCTAGAGAGCATGATAGGGTAATTAGCTCGCCATATATTATTATTCACCGCTGCTGCGAGAGAGAGCGACACCGTCCCGTGACCCGATCCGGGCATGACGAGAGAGTCTGACCACCTAGCTCATTGCCGATTTCTCAACCGTGCACGTCCGTACGCTTCCCTCGTTAGGGGCGATCGCGAGCTTGCTTAGAGTCCAAGGGTCGCATATCCAATTGGAGTCGAGTCCTGGTCCGCCTCGCATCACCAATGCTCCGACATCTCTGCTTTCAACCCAGAATTTCTGTACTCCATGCCTCAACCTATCTAACATGAGCCTTATTTCACATCATATGGAAGGATTATTTTCTCACAAATTCAGAGTGATTAAAGTCTCATTCGACCTGTTAAAGGTTCAACATGATATATGGAGCATCAGCGAAGGGCAATTAAGGAATACTTGAGCCGTAAAGAAGAATCTACCTCAGGCACGTGGTCACTCTATAAAGGAACACGTGATGATCGTACTGAGAAAGAATTGGCACGAAAACTCTCAGCACATGTGGCTGTCCTCTAGAAATTCTGATTGCTAACAGAATATACTTTATCCACGTGGACTAATCAACTTTTGGTTGCTGATCTGGATCTTGAAGAGAAGGAAGACAATAGTCTGTTCTATAAATCTGAACACTTTCATTCAGAAGAAAAGGGGGCTGGAAAAATTACAGAAAGAAGAGCCTATCTGAGAATCCCTTCTGAGAGAAAAGAAAAGAGAGAACTCCATAGAGAGAGGGAGAGAAGCTTGTCCAGTCGGTTTTATCACGAAATTGCTTCGATCTGAAGCTACATTGCTGCCTACTTCATTTCGATCGAAGTTTTATATTTTGAGTTTGTATTTTCTATTTTCTTCTATTCTTCAGCACTATGATTTCATTTTGTGGTTCCCTCTTGGTAAAGTGGAAGGGCGTCTAACTCCGGTGTCCCCTCTGTAGGTTCAGAGGAAGAGAGGTCCATGACCTCTGGTTGGGTGAATTGCTGGGAGCAATTCACTGGGTTCCCTCTTGGTAAAGAGGAAGGGAGGTTGACCCTCCGGGTTTCCTCCTGGGTTACAGGAGAAGCAAGGAGTGTGTTTCTTAGGGAAGTTATATGACAGCTATTATTGCAGACTGAGTCTGCTGTGAATGATTGCTTGATTAAGCAGGGAACCTCACTCGTTCGATTGGAGGAGTGGACGTAGGTAGACTATGGGTCTGGCCAAACCACTATAAAAACCGCGTGTCCTCTGTTTGATGGTTTGCATCTTTGAATGTTCTATCTGAATTTACATAGTTCATTCCACTGGTTAATTTGCTCGAGATTTAGAGTGAGCTGCAACATCAATCTGGTATATCAAAAGGCTCAGTTTAAACGATAGGTGATGCCTATCTGGAAGGCTGCCTCTTGCGTGAGGAGATCTTCTGATCGAACCTCCGCCAAGTACTAGTGACCTCGTTTGTAGGCGCATTCAGGTGCTGAAAGTGTTTTCTCTTGCTATCTCTTTGGTCATCTAGTTTAGTTCATTATTTTTGAATGTGCACTCTAACTATCTGATTAGTGGTCAATCCTGCGCGAGTGGACTATCTAGTTTTGCTATTGCTTATTTGCTTCTGAGTAGCCTGTGGTTTATTGTTTGCTCAAAATTTAGAGGGCAGACATATTCATCCCCCCTTCTTCTATATCTGTCTACTTTTTATTTATCAATTGGTATCAGAGCGGGTTTCCCATTTATGGTCCAATGACCAGGGAAGACCTGAAACGAGCAATCCTCGATGCTTCATAGCTGAAGGGCACTCAATAAACAGGCCTCCTTTCTTCAATGGCACTAACTACTTATATTGGAAGAACGGGATGGAGGTATTTCTACGTGCACAGAGCCATGAACTATGGAGGGTCATCACCATCGGACCATTCGAGCTTCCAGAAGATGAAAGTACTTGGACCAGGGAGTAGATCCGTGTATCAACTGTGAATTGGACAGTGAAGAGGGGTGATCTCGCACTGCTCCTGAGCAGGGAAGAGGATGACCACGTACACTTGAAGTGTGAACTGCAAGAAGGGAAACCAGTCAGAGGTGCCCAGGGATAGATCCCCGGGGAAGATCCTCCGATGCTTAAGTCATCAAAGTAGTAGAGCTCAGATGTGAAGGGAAGAGCTAGGAGGAAGATGGGAGCGCGAGATCCCTCTCCACCAAAAGGTGAAGTGGTTCCTGCTCAGGGTTTTTGGCTCTTACCTTACTTACCTCTTGTAGTAGGGCTTTTCTGTTTAAATAGAGGCCCATTGTGCGACTGATCCCTGTAAGCGGAGGAGTCTCAGGGGGGGTTACGTCTTTCATGTGGACTTCTTATAGCACGCGGACTCTTGGTCTCTCTTATCCCCTTGAGCTTCCTGCCATTAAGGGACTCGCAACGGCCGTACTAATAAGCTTCCATCAGTGAGCCCGAGCGATAGGCACTTGCCCAAGAGTGGTCTCCCGAGCGATGAGTGCATGGTCTGGATAGGGAATAGGGGGCTCCGGGGGAGCTTTCCCGATCGTACAGATGCTCAGACTTCCCAACCCGAAAGTCGCCTAGGAAGCACTTGTTCTGAGTGAGTTTTTGGGCTTATGCTAAGTGGGCCCGAGGGCTACCACTTCGAGGAGTTGGGCCTCATTCGGTCTGGTTGGACCTCTTTTGGCCTCTCCGTACGGGCGACGAGATTTCCCCTCTCCACTTGTCCCCCTCCTACTCCCGAGCCAAATTTTAGGCTCGGACGAGTAGCATTTGGGCTGGACTTTTTGTGGCTCTGGTTGGGTAGAGATTTCTCTCTGGTAGGGGCCACATGATGCGGCTTGCCTTGAAAATACGCCCATCATGATGAATAAGAGAAGGCCCCTCCTCGGGAGATCAGATCGCCGCGCTGCCTCCGGTTTAAGCATTGCACGTTTTTGCATCCCTTATCTCTGGGGTTTAGGGTTTTGCCTTTCTTTGAATTTATTTTTGAGGGGGGCTCCTTTGCTGTGAGAGTAACTTGGAGGAACGGAGAATCGCTGTGGCCATTGCGGAGCTGGAAAGGGTTACCGCGGCGATGATCCGTCAATTTCCTTCTCTTCCGGAGTCTTCTGATTCAGAGCTTTTTCCTTCGTTCTTCTAGTTCTTATCTCTGCTTTATGGCGGACCGTCATTAGGAGGCTGAGGGGCAGCAGAGAGATCAGGCCCCAAGGGTTTTCATGGTACCGTCGAAGCCTCTCCACAGTAAGCTGGGGGAGGATGATGTGAAGCGGCTGGAGAACCGATATGGGCTGCCATGGCGATTCAAGTTCCTCGCGGCTGAGCCTCATGAATCCAGTCTGGTTGCTCGTTCTGGCCTCTTTTGTTCTTTCCTCCTGGCCTGGAAATGCAGCTTTCGACTGCCCCTCCATCCTTTTGTTGCTGAGTTGCTTCGGTTCTACCGGTTGGCTCATGTCTAGCTGGTCTCCAACTCTTATGTTGTGCCCCTGTGGTCAATTGAGTCATCTTGTGGTCACTTGGGTCATTCGACATCATCCTGTGATCATTTGAGTTATTTGATATTCTTGGTTTTGATAATGGCTAAACACTATAAGTCATTGATGTTTTACCACTCTTACATGACTAAACTACTTGATGTTCTTTCATGACAGATATGCCAAGGAATGGAGTGGAGATGGCAAAAGTGAAAGCTCAATGATTGCGCCCTCGCACGTGGATCGACCTGCGTGGTCAGGTCGCGGGGATCAAGGGGGCAGCGCCCCTTGCGGGGGTTTCCGGGGGCGGAGCCCCCGGAACAAAATTTTGATTATAGGAGCAATATAATCAATAGAAATCTTCAAGACAATCAAGGTTGATGCCACAGATGAGAATGGACTGCTAAAGGACTAAGGAGACGGAGCTAAAGAGGTTAACGGACCGACCGGGGAAAACCTGAGGTCTGCCCAGCTGGCGGTCGACCGCCCCTGGCGATCGACCACCCCTGGCGGTCGATCGCCCTAGCCAGCAGCTCCCAGTCTACACAAGTATCAATGGCGGTCGACCGCCAGCCTAGTAGCGGTCGACCAGAAATTTCAAGGACCATCCGTCTACAGCGTTTCTCAGTAGCGGTCGACCGCCAGCTTCTGCAGGTCGACCGCCAGCCCCGAGCCATCAGTTGTTGACTTTGTTTTCCACTTCTAGAAGGGCCATTCTCCATGGATTTCTTTAATCCTAAAGTCACCCAATCACCCACAAAATGTAGATCTAGTCTGGGGGATGTCCAAGGACAATTTAAAGTCTATAAAACCAACACAAGGAGGGTTAGAAACCCTAATGCTTTAAGGGGATTCAAGGGAGGCTACAAGGGTGTGTTCAAGGGAGAGGAGTTCGAGTACTGTAGCTGTGAACAGTACTACGGGAAGAAGCTTCTTCATCCTCAAGTGATTCAAGCTTCTTCAAGAGGAGATCAAGCCCAAGCCAAGAGAAGATAAAGCTGCATCCTTCATCTTCTTCATCAACTCAAGAAGATCAAAAGGAAGATCGAAGCTACTTCCATAGTCTTCTTCATCAACTCAAGGAAGATCATCTCTCAAGGAAGAAGACACCATTGAAGCATCCGATTCAAGCTCCAGCAATCTCAGACAAGATTTTTCTTCTTTAGCATATTCCATATCTTGTTTGAATAGCTAGATATTTATTCTCTTTCCATTTCTTTCAAACAATCGAAATTGAAGATCGTCCCTACCGGTGGTTAGTAGGAAGGCAATCGGAAGTTCTTCGATCTGCGGTATTGACGTCCCTACCTACGGTTAGTAGGAAGGCAATCGGAGGTTTTTTTGATTTGCGGTTCAGTGCGTGGCACTAGTGGAGCCTCACCGGATTTGGTGAGGGGTGGACGTAGGACTGGGGATTCAGTCCGAACCACCTTAAAATCTTTTGTGTTGTGGTTTGATTGTGTGATTGATTTATTTTAGATGCATGCTTAGGTTCAATATTCATATTGTGAAATCATATTTCTAAGCAAATCATTTTATACGTCACTAAGCTAGTTGTATTCTACTGCAATTATTTTTAACTAGCTATATAGAGGGTTGCATTGTGAAAAGAGGGGCAGATCTATTCACCCCTCCCCTCTAGATCCGTTGTCCACTACTCAACATCTTACACCCTCAGCTTCTCCTTCATCTTCCTTTGTGGCAAGAGAGGGGTGCATACCTCGCTGGACCTCTTCCACTATTTTTTTGAGTTGAAGGATAATCCTTTTGCCGGGAAGGGCTTCTTCTTCATTCAGGCAAGGAGGGGAAGGAGTTGTGTGTCCCTCTCTCTGAAGGATTCTTCTCATAAGGGGTGGAAGACCCAATATTTCTGGGTGGGCCCGTCGACGATCGACGTGGTCTGGGATTTCTCGACGGCGCCCAACTTTTACCCAAACATCCCTCCGAAGCAAATAGAGGTCTCCCCGGAGGTTGAGAGGGATGCTGCTATCCTTCAGCGGGACCGCCTGGAGACTGCTGAGTTGGTGACTCCTCCTAACATCGAGGAGTATCTTTCTCGACTGCTGTTGCCGACGGGTAAGGTTCTCAGGGACTTGTCCTCTTTCAAGCGAATGTTTTCCTCTTCTCAATTTGCTCTTCTTCGCATAGATCTGCGGCGAGCGGTCGAGGAGAGGTCATCAATGTGGATGATACGCCGGCTCCGACCGATCTCCCAGCTTCAGAGGGCTCATCCCGCGCCCGGGAAAAGGGCAAGGGGGTCACCCGGGACGATGCTTCTGAATGCCGGGGGGTCAAGCGGAAGGATCCCGTGGTGAAGTTATTACAGTCTTTGATGTAGGCTCAGTCTGCTGAGAAGAAGCGGGCGAGGAAGGCGGAGATCGCCCGCCCGGTTGATGAGGTTCCCCTGTTGCCTCCTCCTTCTATGGTGCAAGAGGGGGCAAATGACGAAGGGATCATGGCCGATGCTGTGGCGCCGAGCGAAGCAGAGGGGGCGCCAGACGGAGGAGCCCGATCCGAGCCGGTCGAGGCTGGAGGGTCACAGGATGTAGCGACTCAATCGCAGCCGACCGAGGTCGGAGAGGTACACGACGGGGCTGCTCATCCCGAGTCAACCGGTGGGGCCCCTGAGGTAGGGGTTACTCGGGGAAAGTGCCCCAATCCCGACTGCTCCGAAGAGAGTTTTCCTTCCCTCAACCAGTTCTTTCAGCGTCTGGGCCTCCCTATACCAGAGGTGCCATTCTATTGCTTCAGGGGTTGTGCGGGAGAAGCTCCAGAGGGGTCCCCCCTCCACACTTTTCGAGCAACTTATGGAAGGCAGCCTGATCTTGGCCCTGCTCGGGGCACATATGCTCGGGTGGAGTCGGAGCGGGACGCTCTCTCGTGGGCCCGTTGCGCTCGATCGGGAAGTTGAGAGTCTGACCCTTGATCTTGGTGACCTTCGTCGGGAGGTGGCCCCGCTTCGGGCTTAGGTGCAGTCGAGACAAGCGGAGGCTCGGTCGTTGGCGGAGCAGCTGGCTCAGGCCCGTCGTATGGTCGACCGGAAGAATGAGCTCCTGGAGGAGGAGCGTATGATTCAGGTCGAGCGCGGTGAGCAGTGGAAGGCCGAGCGGGAGGCACTCGGGGGTAGAGTTCGGGGGGGTGAGGATGCACTGACCGAGGCTGAGAGGAGGTTGTCCGAGTCGGAGCAAAGGATAGCCGAGCTCGAGAGGTAGGCGGAGTTGGCCGGGGTGGAGGCACTCGAGCGACATAAGTGCTCAGAGGCCTATCACGCGGCTCTTGTCCAGGCTACCTTCCCTTATTATGAGTCGGGCTACCATCGGGGGCTTCGGAAGGGCTTCTCCCAGGGGTACAATTGGGCCGTCATAGAAGTAGAGGCCCAAGCGTCTAGGCTCATTTTTCCTTTCGGGCAACGCTATGACTCGGACTGGGTTCGACTGACTCTTCCCATTATACATCAAGCGAAGAGGAGGGTCGGGAGTCCTCATCCTCGTCCGAGCGACCGCCAACTCCAGTAGCCTTGAGAGGGCGAACGACCAAGACAGTTCCCACACAAGTGGGGTCAGTGCCTGGGTCGGCCGTCAACGAGAATACTGGGGACAGATCGTCCGGTGCTGAAGAAGTCTTGCATGTCGAGCCTGAAGATGGGCCTGAGGCCTGATGTAATAGCTCTATCTTTCTTTTTCTTTCCATTACATAGCCAGGTAAAGCTTTTTTGGAAAATGTAATAGCGGTAGTATTAAATGCTGACTTGATTGTTTCTTACCGCTTTTGGTGTGATTTGACTATCGGATTCATAGTCGTTTGGAGAAGGCACTGATTTTCTCTACAGATATCGCGCATGCCGATCTGTCAAATAACTGACATGTTGCTGGCACCCTTCCATTTTTCCATATCGCCCTTAATGACTTGCCGCTTCGCGTGTCCCGCTGGTGAGATGTTTGGGAAATGAGGTAACCATCTCAGGGAAAGCCCTTTAGCGTGTTTTGTAAGGGGAGAGTCATTTAAGGTGATCAGTTCCCTCTTCGGCCTATAAAAGGTCCGAGGGGCGTCTCCTTTTCCTTTCATCGCTTAAGGCCGTCCCTGGCGATTTCTCCTTCTTTCCCTTCCGCGAGGCGTTGTGCTATCGGTCTTGGCGGGGCATGAAAAGCGCTTCAGAAGATGATGATGCAGATGGCGGTAGGAGGGAAGCTCTTGCCGTTTTAGTCTAGAAGAGGGTTTGTCAGTCGGAGGTCACTTTGGGAGAGGGTTCGTCATGAGGGGGCATGTTGCCTTCCTGTCCCTGACCCGCCGACGCCATCCTGAGGGGAGGGGGGAGCTCTTTAAGCTCCCTCCTTTCTGGGCCTCCCTCTCCCTCCTCGTCCATCTCTACTGTTTTCTTTTTCTCCCTCCTTTTTCACTCTTCGGGGGATGCATGCTCTCTCTACCTTCCAAAGAGTTGGCGGAGAGGAGGCCTTCACTTGTATTCCTTCCCCTTTTTTTCCTTTTTCTTCCGAGCTTTTCTCAAACCAACGAGGCCGGCAATCCTTTGTCCGAGCCAGTTTTCACATGAGGCAGAGTCAGTGGCTGGACGTAGGAGCGCTTACCGGGTTGGCCGAGCGTTTTGCTCGCGTAATAGTGCCAGAGGGTGTAATTTTTGTACATGTATACTGTATTGGCTATGGCCTACTTGATGTACATCAAAGTTTAATAAGAAGAGAAGAATGGCATTTATTCTATTTTGCTTACATGTGTATGCTTGCCAAATGATCAAAAGTAGAACTTGCGAAGATTTGTCGCATTCCATGTCCGAGGGATGGGTGTTCCTTCCATGGTGGACAATCGATATGCTCCTTTCCTGAGCGTCTCGACCACTCGGTAGGGGCCTTCCCAGGTAGGGGCCTGCTTCCCCGCCGCCTCTAGTGGTCGAGATGCTTCGGCCTTTCTTAGGACGAAGTCTCCCGGCTGAAAGTGTCTGTCTCAGACTCTGGAGTTGTAGTATCGAGTGATGCGTTGTTGGTATTCCATTGCTCAGATCTTCGCAATCTCTCGAATTTCGTCCACTAGGTCGAGGTTCTCTCGCAGTTTCTGCTCGTTTACCTCGGGTTTGAAGTGGACGACTTGGAGAGAGGGATTACCGACCTCCAACGGAATCACGGCTTCCATGCCATACACCAGCTGAAAAGGCGTTTCACCGGTGGCCGTCCTCAGAGTAGTTCGGTGCAACCATAGTATGCTCGATAATTCCTCGAGCCAACTTCTCTTGGCCTTGTCGAGCCTAGTTTTGATGCCTTTTAAGATAGTCTTATTGGCATTCTCGACCAGTCCGTTAGCCTGAGGGTGGGCTACCGAAGTGAAGTGATTACGAATGTTAAGGTTGGCACATCTGTCTTTGAAGTAGTGAGAATCAAATTGCCAACCATTATCGCTCAAGATCACTCGGGGGAAACCATAGCAACAGATGATCCATTTCCAAACAAAACTCTATACGACTGATTCGGTGATCCTGGCGGTGGCCTCGGCCTCGATCCACTTGGTGAAATAGTCGATGGCGACGATGACGAACTTCTTCTGAGCTTGAGCCGTGGGGAATGGCCCCAAGATGTCGATCCCCCACCGAGCGAAAGGGAATGGCCCCACGACCTACGTACAGGGTGATGAGCTCCGCAGGAGGCTGATGGATCAGATGGTCGAAGCGCTGACATCAGTCGCACTTCTGTACGTAGGTCGTGCAGTCGCGCTGGAGAGTGGGCCACCAGTAACCTTGCCGAAGAAAGATCCTGGCGAGTGATCTTCCACCTTGGTGCGCTCCGCAGATGCCTTCGTGTACTTCTTGAATAGCTCGGTTGGCTTCGTCGGCGCTGATGCACTTGAGGAGGGGACCGGAGAGAGATCTGCGGTACAAGGCCTCATCTAGCATGATGAAACGCCGAGCTTGGTACTTCAGCTTCCGAGCCTCCCAAGGGTCGGTGGGCTCTTGAGAATCCCGGAGCCAGGATATTTAAGGGGTCCGCCAGTCGCTCGGGGATGCCAGGTCAACGGTCATAAGCTCAGACTCGATGCTCGGTCGCCCGAGCTCTTCGAGGAAGATCGATCGTGTACCTGCGGGGTCGAGTGAGGAGGCCAGTTGAGAGAGGGCGTCCGCTCGGGAGTTTTCCTCCCGAGCTATTCGGACTACCTCAAAGCTCTCGAAGAGTTGGGCCATCCTCTTGACCGCCTGGAGGTACTTGACCATTTGTCCTTCCCGAGCTTCTTAATCACCATTGACCTGGCTAGCGACCAATTGGGAGTCAGTGTAGATCCTGACTCGCTCGGCCTCTAGTCATCGAGCCATCCTGGCCCCTGACATAAGGGCTTCGTACTCGGAGGCGTTATTGGATGCCTGGAAGTTGAACTTCAGGGCATACCGCAGCTCCGCTCCTTCGGGGGGTTTGAGAAGGACACCAGCGCCGCATCCAGCCGAGTTGGAGGACCCATCGACGAATAGGTCCAAGGTGGGCCCGGGCGCTAGTGGAGGTACTTCTTCAATCAGGACCGTGCTTTCGGCAATGAACTCTGCGACAGCCAGTCCTTTGATGGCCGAGCGGGGGCGATACAAGATGTTGTAGGCTCCGAGCATGATGGCCCATTTGACGAGGCGTCCCGAGGCTTCAGGGTGAAAGAGAATCTTCTTCAGGGGTTCGTCGGTCAATACTACAATGGAGTGCCCTTGAAAGTAGGGTCGGAGCCGCTTGGCTGAGGTGACCAACGCTAGCACGAGTTTCTCGGTTATGGGATACCTTCTTTCAGCCTCATTAAGCACCTTGCTGGTATAGTAAACTGGTCTTTCAATCCCTACGTCATTCCTAACTAGGACCGAGCCCACAGTAGAAGGGGTCCCCGAGAGATAAAGGTATAGAGTTTCACCTTGGACCGGCTTGGACAGCACCGGGGGCGAGGCTAAGAACTCCTTGAGCTCGGTGAACGCCTTCTGACATTCCTCATCCCAGGTGAACGTAGCGGATGCCATTTTAGGTCCCCTCAACAACTTGAAGAAGGGTAAGCATCGTTCGGCCGCCTGGGACAGGAAACCGTTGAGCGCAACAATGCGCCCCGTGAGGCGTTGGACGTCCTTGATGAAGGTGGGCGGCCGCATGTTCAGGATGGCTTGAACCTTGTCAGGGTTGGCCTCAATCCCACGCTGAGTTTCCAGGAAGCCTAGGAACTTCCTGCATCTGACTCCGAAGGCACATTTGGAAGGGTTGAGCTTCATGTTGCATTTCAGGAGGGTGTCGAAGGTCTCGGCTAAGTCGGCGAGGTGGTCTTTGGCTTTCAGTGTTTTGACGAGCATGTCATCAATGTAGGCCTCGATGTTCCGGCCAAGCTGGTCTTCGAAAATGTGGTTGATCAGCCTCTGATATGTTGCTCCAGTGTTTTTTAACCTGAACAGCATCTGGGTATAGCAGTGTACGCCGAAGTCGGTGACGAAGGTGGTCTTCTCGATGTCCTCCGGGTCCATCCTGATCTGATGGTAGCCGGAGTAGGCGTCCAGGAACCTGAGCAGCTCATTGCCAGAGGTTGAGTTGACCAGTTGATCGATGCTCGACAGCAGGTAGCAATCCTTCGGGGTAGCCTGGTTGAGGTCAATGATGTCTACGCACATTCGCCATTTCCTAGAAGCCTTTGGTACAAGGATGACGTTGGCGAGCCACGTAGGGTACAGGACCAGACGAAAAAGGCCAGTCTTCTACCCCTTGATGACTTGCTCTTTGATGACCACTTGCTTCTCGGGGGCATGCTTTCTCCTGTGTTGCTGGATTGGCTTCACCGTTGGGTCGAGGTTGTGCTTGTGCATTACCACGTCTCCCGGTATCCCAGGAAGGTGCTCATCAGACCATGCAAAGACTTGGATATACCGGGCAAGAAAATCCTTATATTTTTCCTGTTCCTCAAGTGGTAGATCGGCTCCGATCTTTACTCCTAGAGTCAGGTCACCGTTAAGGAATATCGTTAGCAACTCGCCACCAGGCTCAGATGTTGTGGGTCCTTCTTTGGCTCCCTTTACTCCTTTATTTTTCCCTTCCGGCCTAGTGGCTTTGACCAAGATTATATAGCACCGTCTAGCCAATGTCTGGTTACCTTGAACTTCCCCCACGCCATACTTGGTCGGGAACTTCATTTTTTGGTGAAAGGTAGAGGGCACCGCTTTTATTCAGCTGAGGATACCTCGTCCGAAGATGGCGTTGTATGTCGTCATCCCTTTAATCACGATGAAGTCTACCATAACCGTAACGGTTTTGGGTGGGGTGCCGATAGTAACTAGCAAGCTCGGGGCTCCCTCGGGATAAGTTACCTGGCCGTTGAACCCATAGAGAGGGGTTCGGATCGGGCAGAGTTTAGATGGATTCTCTCCCATCATGAGGAAACATTCGTAGGATAATACATCAGGGGCACTACCATTGTCAACTAAGATCATGTCTACGTTACAATGGTTTATTGGACCCGATACAATGAGAGCGTCATCATGCGGGGTAGTTAACCCTTCCAGGTCTTGGTCGGAGAATATAAGGGCCTGCGATTCGCTTGCCTGTAGGGTAGTAGAGTGCTCAATGGAGGCTCGGCTCGCCCGCTCGACATGACACTTTCTTCCTCGACTGCTATTTCTTCCTGATGCCGCACCACCCATGATGACGTTGATGTGGACTCCGCGAGGGGCATTGTCGATCTCCTCTGGGGCGCCTCGGTCTTCCTTCTACCCGGACATGTATCGGGATAGGTGTCCCTAGCGGATGAGGCGCTCGATCTCATCTTGAAGTTGAGGGCAATCGCTGGTGTGATGCCCGTGATCGCTGTGGAACAGGCAATGCTTGCTGCGATTGCGATGGTTGGCTTTCATAGGCTCGTGTTAGTTGAGGAGACCTGAGCTTTTGATGTCTTCATAGATTTCGTAGATGGGGGCGGTAAGGGGGGTGTACCGCTCGTACTTTCGGGACGGCTCTTTTCGGTCTCCGTCCTGGTTCTGCCTTTTTCCTTGGCCCGTCCCTTGCTCGGACGGTCGTTTCTTGTCCCCCTCCCCACCCGAGCCTGTCGTGCCTCGACAGGCGTGGAGGACTTCCTCGCACTCTGCGTGGCGTAGGGCCAGGGTCACTAGCTCGGCAAGGGAGGTGGGAGGATGCAGTACTAGCTCGCGTCGCAGGTTCTCGTCGCGGGTACCCCCGGTCAGTGTGGTGATGGCAGAGGCTACGTCCTAGCGGGGGATGCACAAGGCTTCTGATTTGAATCGGTTGATATAAGCCCTCAACTTCTTCCCCTGTTCCTGCTTGAGGGCCAATAATCCCGTCACTGACCGGGGTGGACCGCTGCCGGTGAAGCTTTCCTTGAACACTCACCCAAGTTGCTTGAAGTTGTGGATGCTACCAGGGGCGAGGGCCCTGAACCAAGCCTGAGCACCCTGGACCAGAGTGGTAACGAATGCTTGGCACTTGATTACGTCGGACGCCCCATGCAAGGCCATTAGGGTGTCGAAGCTGTCGTAATGGTCGGCCGGGTCTCCCTGGCCGTCGAACGACTTGACGGTCGGGAGTGAGATCCTGGGGGATATCTCTGCCATGAAAATATAGTCGAAGAATGGGAATCACTCCTCATCCTCCACAGGAGAGGTCTTCTGCAAGGCACGGAGGGCATGTGATAAGTGTCCATTTCTAATGATAATTCATCGCATGAACACCATTTTATGTGCATATAATTAGACAATTATGCATATTTCATAGTTAACCTCAACTCCGCATTTAAATTGGAGCTTTCACGTAAATTGATTAATTTGGTAATTTTATTTAATAATTTAAAGTTGAGGGCCATGAGCATTAATTCTCCATTG
The DNA here is from genome assembly GCA_022559845.1 of Amorphophallus konjac. NCBI lineage: Eukaryota > Viridiplantae > Streptophyta > Magnoliopsida > Alismatales > Araceae > Amorphophallus > Amorphophallus konjac. The sequence continues at coordinate 168,238,105 of CM040122.1, read as the reverse complement.
TATAACTATGAGCATTTGAGATTTATGTGCACGTTATGGTAATTTTTATGGACTAGATTGTAATTATGTGTGTGCAGGACACCGAATGTAATTGCAAAAGAAGCCGGGGGCAAAACTGTCATCACCACTTTGACCAAGTCAAATAAAGAATTCAAAATATTTTGGTTTGAGGGAAAAGAAAGTTCAAAATTTTGAATTCAAAGTTTGAAAAGGAGGAATCCAAAGTTTAAGTTTGAAAAGGAGGAAAAGGACATTCAAAGTTTGAAATAAAGGAGAGACATGATGAGCCTTGAGAAATGGGGTGCCTAAAGTCCAAGAAAGGGGGTGCCCACCTACTTTTTCTCTTCCCCATACATCATATTCCACTTAAATCTCAGCCATCCATCTCCTTTTGTTATAATCTCCACCCTCCATCTACCCAACTTTTCCTATAAATAGCCCATGACAAGGAGGAGAAAGGGAGTTCTTCTTTTGACATTTTCTCTCCCTCTCACATCTTTTAGTTCACCGAGTTCACCCTCTTCCGTCCCTCTTCTCCTCTTGTTGTCTTCATGAAAGTTCTTTATTTTTAATTCCTCTACAACTTCTTCTTCTGCATCATCTTCTAATTCTTTCTTGTTTTCAAGATATTTCATATTTTTCACTGTGCTATCATGTTCATCTGTGAACCAATATTTCTCTCTGTTCTTTCCCTTATTTTGCCCCCTTCTCGTCATTTTCTACTCTTACTGTCTTCATGAAAGTTATTTATTTTTAAGTTTTCTACAACTTCTTCTTCTACATCATCTTCTACGTCTTTCTAGTTTTGAAGTTATTTCTCATTTTTTAACTTGATGTCCTGTAATGTTACTGTTCATCCGAGGTGCTAGCTTTTGTTATTCCTCCATTTTGAAGCCCTTATGCTCTTCTTTGCTATCTGAGTTCTTCATAAAAGTTCTTCCCCTCTCCCTCCTATTGAACTTCTTCTTCTTCAGCATCCCCTAATTCATCTTGATTTCAAAGTCATTCTCCTCCAAGTACGGCTTCAACGATGAAGGTGACTTCCTCCCGGCGTAGACGACATCTTCCGCGAGGTGGTTCGTGATCCAAGGCCAAGAGAGGATGGCGCCGTCATCCCCATTGCTGCTACCATCTTCACATCTCAGGATCCTCTTGTTGTTATTGTTGTAGTTTCATTTTACTTCATTGTAATCTTGTCACATCTTTGTTGTAAGCTCATCTTGCACTTCATGTACTCTATCTTTTAAGTTAATGAAAAGAGTTGTTCTTTTGATCTAGTTCTTGATCTTCTTCCATCTCTACCTCCTTCTTCTATCTCTTCTTTTCATTTCATGTAATTAATTTCTGTAGCATAGGCGCATAATCATAGGTGTTTTTAATTAAGTATTTGGTTTATTCTTCATTTCACTATTTTCTTTAAACAAAGCAAAATCACAAGTGTTTTCTAAAGGACTACAAGGTTTTTAACTCTAAAAATCTCTTCTTTCCTGTGGATTCGACCCGTGCTTGCCATAGTACTAAGTTCTCTTTTGATCATTTTGTGCGAGTTCGATTTTAAGATTGTTATACACGTGTTTTAAACGACGAACTTTCGCGTTATCAATTTTTGGGGCCGTCGCCGGGGAAGAATGATGATTTTTGATTTAAGAACTTTATTTTCTTTGTGTATATAGTGTACTAATAAAGCTCTCTTTTCTTTTTTTTACAGGTTAAAAAAAATTCAAAAAAAAAGGTAAGTTTGTATTTCTTTCTTTCATCTTTTGATTTTATCATTTCATTTCAAAAAAAAGAGAGAGAGAAGAACGAGAGATTGCGCCTCAAGTAAGTCTCCAAATTTATTCCTCTCATTTTGTGTCATTTCCTTAATGTTCTTGCATATTATGGGAAGATAGGTTCACTAAATTTTTTAAAAAAAACTCTTCACTTGAACCTAATAAAAATTCTCGTTCTAAGAGTAGAAATCACACTTTCATGTTCTAAGTCATGCATCATTTAGGATAGAAGCTCTTTTTCTTTATTGTCTAATTGTTGTTAATTACATTGTTGAAGATTGCGGGAGGTAAGGTGAGTACTCTAACTTTTCCAAAAGCATGCTCATGCATTTTCATGCTTGCATAGAACCCCTTGTTTGAACTTGCTTTGTTGCATATCATTTCAAAATATCTTAAGGGCAACACCCATAAGCAAGATAAGGTGGGAATTTCATCACCCTTCCTTAGTCCACAAATCATAATTCTCTTGCATCTTTACATCACCTAGATCTCAAATAAAATTCAGTAGACATTGGCCCTAAGTTCACACTGTGGTTCTTGTGTTATTTGAGCTTACCCTCTTATGAAAATCGGTGCCTAAGACAAGACGGTCGGACGACAAACGCCTTAAGCGGGCTAGTGGTTTGGCATAATTAGGTCCCTACGAAAGTAGGGGGAACCTCCCACTACCCCACCCCTTACCTGGCCGGTGGAAATATTGAGGGTGAACTTAAGTTTCACTTTAGTCATTTTGTGAAACCCAATTTGTAGGTCTAGGTCACATCTAGGGTATTAAGTAATTTGTGTGACAACTTGTTTGTGTTTGCATAAAAAAATAAAAATAAAAATAAAAATAAAAAAATCTCATCTTCTCTCTCTTCGTCCTAGTTTGAGTAACAAAATAAAAAAATAAAATAAAATAAAAATCATCATAAAAAATTCTCCCATCTCTCATCTTTAATATTGGTTTATGCAAGGGAGAAGATCTCAACACCGTGACTTAGTTGAGCCCATTAGTGAGATTGAGCAATTCATTTTTAATCCGGCTCAAAATCAAACCCAACCTATGGCTGAACAACACCAATTTGGGATGCCCAAACAGATGAAGGAATATTTCATTTCTTCGAATTATCAGCCATCCACTTGTATCCAACTGCCTAATGTCCCTGCTTTGCACTATGAGATCAAATCTAGCACCATTCAGATGCTCCCATCCTTTTATGGGAAGACCAATGAAGATCCCTATAAACATCTGGATGAATTTCTAGAAATTTGTTCCACTGTGAAAATTCAAAATTTCACAGATGATGCTCTCCGCCTGACCTTATTCTCTTTCTCACTTAAGGACAAAGCCAAATATTGGCTAGGGACCTTATGATGTGATACCAACCTCGGACCTAATGCAAGTAAGCACAATCGCATTCAAATGGGCCGAATTGGGCCACCGCTCTATCGTCGCTCACCCAAGCCCGGGGTAACTTGGCAATGCCAAGGTGAGGTTGAGGGGTTGGGCCCTTGCTGGTAGAGGGCCAGCAAGGCCAAGACTTGATTCCCAAAGGGTGTAGATGTCGAAATCAAGGGGGCCGACAAAGTGCCAAAGGCACCGGTTGTAATTTTCCCACGGTGATCACTCAAGACAACGGGGCTTGAGGATCGGGCTCTCACTCGCATAACCAGCGGAATTAAGAACTAATATTGAAAGACAAGCACTAAATGAAGTGAGGGTTTGAGCACTTACTCGACCGGTTTGAAGAAACCGGTCCCGCTCGGAGACGAGGGCGAGCGGGGAGACGAGTGGGTCCCCACACGCCGCGGCGGTGTAGCTTGACCTACTCAAATCAATTACAACACTATGCCTCTCGCAGGAGGGGGATCTTGGGGTGGGGATTAAATGATTACAATCAAAACTACCTCCACACAGGGAGGAGCCTTCAGCCGGCCAAGCGGGCAGGGGGAAACTAAGTCGAAGATGTTGAAGCAACAAAGACGCCGAATCTGCCTCCTTTCAGCCAATGAGGACAGACAGTCGGTGCCAGAGCTATAGATCTGTCTCTGGAATTTTTCCGGGGATGATACTAGTGAGAAACTCTTAGTTACAGGATCAGGGATGCTTCAGAATTTTTTTAATTTCTTCTGGGGTCGCTGCCGGTCGGGCGGGAGCTCGAACAGGGCCTCTGGTTCTCGGACTGACAGTAGTAGGTCACCAACAGTAGGAAGAAGACGCTGTCCCGGCCGCTCCCGAACTCCGAATTAGGTGCCGTTAGTTCCGTTAGAACCTTGGGTAAGTCCTCTTTGCAGTAAAAGAAACGGGGATGCCAGAGGATGCAGGAGATGATCTATGGCATCAGAAGAGTGAGGAGGGGTCGGTGCAGACCGTGGAAGATAGAGTCGCGCGACCGTGGAAGAAAATTGGTAACTTCTGTTCTCGGATGCTGAATGGACTTCCACTTCTTGTTTCTGAAAGCAGACAGGCCGAGGAAGAACTTTACAGAAGACGTTGTTGCCTGATTCCTTCGGGGCTCGTTGTGATGAAGCTTTTCTTCCGGTTCTGGAACTCTGCAGTGGCCGACCTGCGCAGTCGGGGAAGAACGGGGTTCCTGGGCAGCACCGAGCTCCGATGAGGACGAAACCACTTCCGTTACGAAGAGGACAGGCAGCCGCTTCCGTGGATGCCTCTTATGCCTTCAGAATCGCAGGTAGATGACCGTGATGGCTTCTGCAAGCTACTGGTATCTCTGCATCATTTGGACAGCAACCTGCAGACTTTGTTGAAGCCACCAAAATGACCTAAAGAAGAAGATGGAGGATGTGTATGTGTGAAAGGGGTGATGGGGGTGAAAGATGAAGTTTGTGGGAGGGGTGGGGATGCTAATGGTGATAGGAAAGAGATGGGAGGGGGCAGGGGGCGCAGGTTCTCAGCTGGAGGTAGGGGAAGGTGGGTGCAAGGGATGAGAATGGAGGGAGGTGGGAGGGGTGACCCTAACTAGAAGGGAGGGGAGGGGGGCGGCCAAAACATGGAGGGAAGGTGGATTTCAAATTTGAAATGGCTTTGGAAGTTGGGTGATTGTGTGGGGAAGTGGGGGATTGTGTTGGAAGGGGGGAAGATTATGTTGGAAGGGTAAAGATTCCACCTTGGGACAAGGGGGGTGGAGTAATGGGGCTATGGGAAGTGGAGTGGCCTTAATGGAGGTGGTTGGGGGTTGGAGGTGGTTGGGAGGAGGGAGGAGAGAGGAATGGGGCGAACCCATTAGTGGGAGGAGAGAGAAAGAGGGATAGAGAGAGAGTAGGGTGGGGAATCACTCCCCTAAGGCTTCACACCCAACTATAGGATTCACTCCTCTAGAACTAAATTTGAACACTCAAATGGAAATCTTTTGTATTGATTCATTCATTCATTATCTCCAAATGAAGGAAATGGGGCCCTATATATAGGAAACCCACATTTTACAATAAGTCCCTTACAAAAGACTCAATAAGAAATAACCGAAGGGGTAGGGGGGGCTCAAGGGCCAAGCCCGAAGAATTGGGCCCAATAGCACATTACATAATCTAATGACACTCAAACTTAGGAAAATAAATGCAAGACCTAGGAACATGACTCAAATAAAAGGGAAAATACATCAAATGACTCAAATAAAATTACATAGGACTCAAAATTGAATGACTAAACCATGCCGGATGCAACCGGGGCGAGGAGACGAGCTGTGAACGTGGGCATGGGAGGTGATGTCCCCATCATACTCCCGAGGTGCGGAGAACTCGACTCCGTCGAGTAAGTGTCCTTCCCTCCTTGGAGGGTGTAGAAGTGGTACTGCCCTCAAGTCTTCCGAACGAGACCGATCCATCCACCTGCCGAGATAGCGCTCGTATACCTTGCTCCGAGTGGTAGTGACTTGTTCATCCAATATTTGTTCAATTTGTTCACGCTGGGCTCTCTTGGCTGGTGATCTCTCCTCACGGGTGGGTGCTCTCTCAAGGGAGTAAGGGGCTTGAAATTCTCACTTGGTGCCACCGTGGGTCCCTTGTGTGGCACAAGACTTTCCACATTGAAACTAAAGTTAACTCCGTATCCCTTGAGGAGGCCTAACTTAGTAGTGGGGCTAATGCACCTCAAAACCTGGAAGGGGCTGATCCCACAAAACCTCAATCTTGAGTTGTCTCTATGTGAGAGCCTCTCATTCCTCACCATCCCGGAATCACCCATTTAGATTTCTTGGTGACGCCATTGAGTCGGTCGGCCTTTTGTAGATTTCATGACTCTTGTTGATGCGCTTGCAAGGTTATCATGTAATTTTGTGAATGCTGTCCTTTTAGTGGTTATGGGTGGACCTGGACAACCATAGATGGACCTATCATGCCATGATGCCATATGGACCTTGATGAACCTTGGTGGGCCGGGGCAACCATATGTGGACTTATCATGCAATGTTGTCATGTAGACTTTGGTGGGCCTAGGTGGGCCGGGGCAATCATATGTGAACCTATCATGTAAAGTGGTGATGAATGTCGGGGGACCCAGACATTCGTAGATGCTTTTGACATGTTTAAGACCCATGATGAATGAGGGTGGACCAATACATCCGAATATGTACCACTCATGCTTTCTACTTGACACGTGGGTGATATGAATGAATGGACCCAACATAGTGTTCATGCCAAGTGGTGTGGTAAGCCTAGACATATGCATATTTTTTCTATGGGTGACTTCCATGTGTATAAGTGTGGGACAACCTTTGAACTCCCATTGGAAAGGGTCGAATGGATCTAAGAAGGTGGTCATCATGGGGTGGAGCACAACCTCATTACCTAGAGATATGTGGCTTAAGGTCATGGCTCCCAAGGTGTAACCCGGGTCTAAGATGAAGTGAATTGGGTCAAACATGATAAGTTTGTTAGCGCAGCAAGAGTGATATAGAAGGGGGGAATGAATAGATCACTCCCAATTTGCAGAAACTCAGGCGGAAAATAGATTCTACTGCTAACGCACCTCCTTAACCCGTACATAGAGAAATTTAGATGAGAGTGAAGAACTGATCACTTGAAGGCAAAGGGACAAGCAGATGAAGAGCACAGAAATCAATAGCAAACCACAGAGGAGGCACTCGGTTTTTAGGTGGTTCGATTGCAGTCCGCAATCTACATCCACCCCTCACTCCAACTAGAGTGAGGATTCTACTAGGTAAAGCTAGATCACAGCAGACTCAGTCTGCGTACAACATGCTGCCACACAGCTTGAACAGCCAAGGGAAACAAATCCCTCGGCCAAGCTCTGCTACCCACAGAACTTGAAACCTGTTCTAGCTCCCAGCTAGAACACAACCGGAGAATCCTCTCCCTTCCTCCACACACGGAGGGAAACTGTTAATGACAACCTGTCACTAACAACACCAGAGATCACCGATCTCTCTTCCTCTGCAACTCAGAGGGAAACTGGAGTAGTACTCCCTTCCTCCACACACCGGAGGGAAACCAATTCAAATCAGAATGGAAGAACAAAATAAACGAAAGCAAAATAGAAAGAAAAACCAATGAAGAAGAAATCGGTTCTGAAACCCAATACAAATGTAGCTTCAAATGAAGCAATTCATCAATCCACACACACTCTCTCTCTCTCGAACAAACTCCTCTCAGATATGGAACTCTCTGCTCCTTTTCTTTTCTGGATCGTGCAGACTCTCACCAATGGCTTCTGCTTTTTCTTTTCACGATCGAACTTCTACTGAAGGATGAAGCTCTATATTTATAGCAGATAATGGCGTGTGGCTGCCAGGTTCCCGCCCATGCACTTTTGGCCAGATCATTTGAATTTCGACCACATGGCAGCATCCTGACAAGGTTGCCATCCACGTGTCATGCGCCTGTTGTCTTGGATCACGTGTCAGGTGCCAACCTCGATTCACGTGCCCAATCATCAGCCTGAATCGCCTGCAGACAGACAGATGGAATGTATAGACTTAGTTAGTTCAGGCTTTCAACATGAATGTATATACTTTAGAAACACAACAGAGTAAGTGTGCACACCGTGAGAGAGTGTACAGACTTACTGAATAAAATGCACGTGAAGGCAGTGTATAGACATGAACAATGCAAACGATTGTTACCAATGTGTACACTTTACAAGGCTCAGCCACTGTGTAGACTTCACGAAGCCTAAGCAGTGTACAGACTTGAAACGATAGTTAGCCAAGTGTGTATCATGTGAGAGTGTATTCACTTGGAGGTCTTCAGCATCTTCAGTGTATGGACTTAAGCATTTCAGGGCAATCCATAGCAATGTATAGACTTAGGCGTTCTGTTCAAATCAAAACCAATGTACAGACTTCATGCTGTACAGACTTGATGTTGATCAACAGATCTTTGAACATCAGCCCAAGGCGTCAACGCTTCCATCGAGCAGCGTCGCCTCAGCTTCCTCAGGCAAGATGCTCACGCCCTTGGTAACAGGCCAATGCGTCAACGCATCCAGTGTCAGCGTCGACGCAGTGAGCAAGACAGAAAGGTGTGCGTCTACGCAGTCAGCCAAGTGCGTCAACGCACGAAAGGCACACAATCCATGAAGACAGACAGGCTGTACAGACTTTGAAGCTTGCTGAATGAAACGATCGGCTGATGGACCAATGTACAGACTCTGAATGTAAAGGCAGTCTGTATAGACTTGAATCGCTTGAAGCGATGTATGGACTTTGTGAAGCTCAAGCACTGTACTGACTTGTGAAGACTTCAGCGATGTACATACTTGGTGTAACTCAAGTGAATGTATAGACTTGTGAAAGCACTGTGGATGTGTGGACTTGAGCGAATGAAGCCGATGTACAGACTTGGTAAATCGAAGCCTCTGTACAGACTTTCCTAAGACGCAGTTCAATGTATAGACTTGAACGAAAAAGGCCGATGTACAGACTTGCCTAAGACGCAGCTTGAGACGCTGGCTGAGACGGATGCTGTACAGACTTTGAAGAACATTGAACGTTTGAGCAGCATGCAATGTACACACTTAGTGGTGTACAGACTTGGCCTGGAAAGCGTAGGGAAAAGTTGAATGTATGGACTTGGCCAATGCGTAGGAAAAGATATCGAATGTACAGAGTTGGTGAATCACAGGCCAGTGTATAGACTTAGAGAAATGAAGTCTAGTGTATAGACTTGGAGAACTGTTCAATGTGTTGGGTTGGCGTTGTATAGACTTGGCTTTGAGCACTTGGGCTGAAGGCAATGTGCAGACTAAGCGATGTATAGACTTTGCCCAAGGAACCGAATGTATAGACTTTGCTGAAGCTAACTCTGAAGCAATGTTCAGACTTTGCAAACAAGACTCTGGGCGATGTATAGACTTACACTATCGGATGTGTAGACTTCAAGACAATGCAGCAGCCAGTGTATAGACATGAAGTTTGACAATCCAATGTATAGAGTTGAAGCTTGGAAGGATGTATAGGGTTGAGCTGAACTGACTTTGGCAATGTGCAGACTTGACTGGTCGGGCAGTGTACAGACTAGAGTATTAGGATCAATGTGTAGACTTCAGTAAGAAGGTGCCCGATGTACAGACTTAAGGAAGATATGCCAATGTACAGACTAAATGGATCCAGCTGGTGTATAGACTTTGTGCCCAAGCTATCAATGCTCTGATGCGTCGACCCACCCTTTCTGATGAGTCGACCCACTGCTGTTCATATTAACCAAACAGTGCATATAGAATCAAGATAGCATGCATATCTGACAGCCAAATGAACTGTACTCACTCACATGATGAAACAGCATTAATCTAGAGATAGAAGATTGATTTATAGTGTGAGACATCATCAAAACCATAGGGATGCAACAATCTCCCCCTTTTTGATGATGACAACACTATGAGTCAACCAATATCAAGTTTCAACAAGAAGTTAATACCAGCTGCAACAAGCAGAATAAATTCAAGGCATGCTCATGCAAATGAATTAAACATTCCCTACAACACACTCTCATCTCCCCCACAACTCATAACCATGACTTCCACGAAGCAACATGACTCCCCTCAAAGCTCAAGACAAATCCAATACTCACTGATACTCACTCATATTGCAAACTTCTCTCCCCCTTTGACATCAGCAAAAAGAACTACAGAATGTATGACAGTGCTGGAAACATGAGGACTAAGGGCAGTAACTTCTTAGTGCAGAAAGTCACGAGTAGGTCTTAAGAGAATAAGTGAGTTTCTAATCTCAAGAGAAGATTCTTTAGACTTCAGTACACAATAGAGAAGTAGAATGATAGACAAGTTTATCAGCATACATAGTGGATGATTTAGAGCAGGAGTTCACAAGTATGGCCAAATATAGCTGATCATTCAACTATTCCACAAGACAGCAAGAGACTAAATCAGAGAGGTGTTCTCAAGGTATTGAAGACAAGCAATCCATTAGTTGCATAACAACAAGGAATTTTTGTTGGAGATGATTTTCAAGAAGATCAATGAGTAAGTTGGTAGTTCACTTCCTTTGACATTAGGGAGACACCTTGATTAGAGGCCTGAATCCCCAGTTACTCAGAGTGAGTACCTCATTACTTCCTTCCCTTTTTTTTTATTAAGGAACAGAGTTAGTAACTGTGGCTTTTGACATGAGGAAACACCTTGATTAGAGGCCAGAGTCCCCAGTTACTCACCAGCAAGCCACCATTGCTCTGTCATGACTTTTCATTCATTTTAAGCATTTGACACCTCATGACTTGGGAGAAATATTCATTTCATTGATGAAGCTCCCAGTTTCTCAGTGATCAAAACAGAACATGTTTGTTCAGTTAAGCCCTTGAGTTAAAGAGATAGAATGATTGAAGACAATACCAAAAAGGACTTTTCTTGAATTGAGTCTTGAAGTCTAGATTTCAAGTTGATTGGGTCAGATATCAAGACATACAAGTTTTTGGCCTGAACCATAATCAATGACAATGTAGGAAGATATACTTTATGCAATTAGTCCAGATCTCTGAAGGAGTACCAAAGGAAAGATTCTAACTTGGAGATTAGAGTCACTGACTTATAGACTTAAGAGATAAGTGACACTCTACTTTCTGAGAGAACCACACTAAATCAGTCATGCAAGACCAGCAAAGGTACACATCTGGACAGCCCTTTTGAATCTGTCAAAGAACTTCTCTTCTCACTTCACAACTCAGCTCCCCCTAAGACATAGCATTCCTCAATAAAACATTCCAGCAAAATCTCAAGGCTTCCCCTTATTTAGAGCATTCCTGAAAGCTAACCAGTAAGCATTCTGAACTCCCCCTTAAACCAGCATGCAAGAAGGCTAAACATCAGACAAACACAACTCCCCCTCACAACAAGAACAGGCTTCATAATTAAGATAATTTGTATAAGCCTAATTCTCTTCTCAACGTGGAAAATTTTTCATTATCCAGAGGTTTTGTGAATATGTCAGCAATCTGATTATCTGTGCCTACATGAATCAGTTCAAAATTATTCTTAGACACCTCATCTCTTATAAAATGATGTCTTATTTCTATGTGTTTGGTTCGTGAATGCAAAACAGGATTTTTAGCAAGATTGATGGCACTAGTATTATCACAGTAAATAGGTGTGCACCCCAGGTCTACTTGGTAGTCCTGAAGCTGGTGTTTAATCCATATGACTTGTGTTCCACAACTCCCTGCAGCCACATATTCAGCTTCTGCAGTGGAGAGGGCCACAGAATGTTGTTTCTTGGAGCCCCAAGACACTAAACACCCACCCAAGAATTCACAATGGCCACTTGTGCTTTTCCTATCTAGTTTACAGCCTGCATAGTCAGCATCTGTGTATGCTACTAGGTTAAATGTGTGAGATGCAGGAAACCATAAACCAAGAGAGTGACTAGCTGACAAATATCTGAAGATTCTTTTAACTGCAGCTAAGTGTAGTTCAGTAGGTCTAGACTGATACCTTGCACACATTCCTACACTGAATTGTATATCAGGTCTAGAGGCTGTCAAGTAAAGTAGTGATCCAATCATACCTCGATAAAGTTTGGCATTTACTTCTTTACCTGTCTCATCTGCATCCAATGAAGTATTGGTGCCCATGGGTGTAGTAATGTGCTTTAAGTTTTCCATGCCAAACCTTTTGAACAGTTCCATTGTGTATTTGGTTTGGTTGATGAAGCACCCATCTTCTAGCTGTTGTACCTGCAATCCAAGAAAATATTTTAGTTCACCAACCAAGCTCATTTCAAATTCAGCAGACATCATGGTAGAAAATTCATCACATAGTTCATGCTTAGTAGATCCAAATACAATGTCATCTACATATACCTGAACTATGATGAGATCTTTATTTATGCCCTTGGTAAATAAAGTTTGATCAACTTTACCTCTTTTGTAGCCCTTGCTGATCAGAAATTCAGATAATCTTTCATACCAAGCTCTTGGAGCCTGCTTTAGACCATACAAGGCTTTGTTTAACCTGAAAACTTGGTTAGGTTGAGGAGAATATTGAAATCCAGGAGGTTGTTCAACAAAAACTTCTTCTTTAATGACTCCATTTAAAAAGGCACTTTTAACATCCATTTGTTGGAGTTTTATGTTCTTTGAGCATGCAAAGGCAAGCAACAATCTTATAGCTTCCATCCTAGCAACAGGTGCATAGGATTCATCAAAGTCTACACCGAATTCCTGACAGTAGCCCTTGGCTACTAGTCTGGCCTTATTCCTCGAGATAATTCCATCTTCATTCATCTTATTTTTGAACACCCACTTGGTTCCTATGACATTTATACCATCTGGTCTTGGGACAAGCTCCCAGACATTATTCCTTTCAAACTGACCTAATTCCTCACTCATAGCATTGACCCAAGCTTGATCAGCTAAGGCCTCTTCTACTGTTTTGGGTTCAATTTGTGAGACTAAAGCAATTAAGTCATCATTATTCACATTTCTAAAATGAGACCTAGTCCGAAGAGGATCTTCAGGATTGCCTATGACTTTATCTAAAGGATGGTCTTTAAGAAATCTGATATTTGTTGAAGACTCACCTGTTTCTCTTGGTCCTTCCTGATTGGGGGAATTTGTTTCTCCACTCGGCTGAGTCTTTTCTTCTCCTGTTGGTCTTCTAGAAAGTCTCCACCATGATTGGAATCCTGTCAAGATTTTCAACATTAGAGACATCTTTCTTTTCACTAAAAAGGATGTGTGGAGACTCTTCCACTTTCTGATCAGATATGTTAAATACCCTATATGCCCTTGACACTTCAGAGTAACCCAAGAAAATTCCAGGTGAGCTTTGGCTTCAAACTTGTCTAAATCTTTCTTATCATTGTTATGAATAAAACATTTTGCTCCAAAAATTCTGAAATGAAACAAGTTTGGTTTCTTACCTTTTAGAAGCTCATAGGGTGTTTTCTTGTGAATGGGTCTTACCATGGCCCTGTTGATTATGTAGGTTGCTGTATTGGCCGCTTCTGCCCAAAACCTTCTAGGTAATTTACTTTCAATCAACATGGTTCGGGCCATCTCTACCACTGTTCTATTTCTTCTCTCCACAATCCCATTTTGTTCAGGTGTCCTGGGAGAAGAAAACCTGTGAGTTAGTCCTTCTTTGTCACAAAGTTCAGTAAACATGGAGTTTTCAAACTCACCTCCATGGTCAGATTGAATAGAACAAACCTTGTACTTCCCTTCTTGTTTGACCTTATTGAAAAACAGGTTAAACTTTTGAAATGCATCACTCTTATTTGCTAAGAAAAATATCCATGAATATCTAGAGAAGTCATCTATGATGACATAGCCAAACCTGTTTCCATTGAGACTCTGAGTTCTAGTGGGACCGAAAAGGTCCATATGAAGAATTTCCATTGGTCTAGAAGACAATGGCTCAGATCTTAATTTAAAGGAATTTCTGGTCTGTTTGCCTAGAGCACAGGCATCACATGCTTTTGATATTGAGTTGAATTTAATTCTAGGCATGCCTCTGACTAAATCATGCTTGACCAATTTATTTAAAGTTGAAAAGCTAGCATGACCTAGACGTCTATGCCATTCAAAGGCATCATTTTCAGAATTGGCAGATAAGCAAATAGTAGATTCAGATTTCTCATCTAAGTCTACAATGTAGACATTATTAATCCTGTTGGCTACAAATTTAACCATGTCAGAATTTGTTTCAAGGATTTTGCATGAACTATCATCAAATACAACCCTGTGACCCCTGTCACATAATTGGCTAATGCTAATCAGGTTGTGTTGAAGCCCTTCCACAAGTAATACTTTTTCAATGGAATTTGTGGAAGACTTACCTACTGTGCCAACTCCAATTATTTTACCTTTGTTCTTTCCTCCAAACTTGACCAGACCCCCTGGCTTCATCTCTATCTTGCTGAACTTGGATCGGTCTCCTGTCATATGCCTGGAGCAGCCACTGTCGAGGTACCACTTGTTGTCTTCAGCTGCCAGGCCGACCTACACAAATATATCAAGCAGAGTGATTTGGAACCCAAGATGAGTTGGGTCCAAGGACATTGTTCAAATCTCTGATCAAGTGTTTAGGTATCCAGATTTGTTTCAGCATGGTTTTCTCTGGCACCTTCCTTTCTGGTTTATTAAAGTTGAATCAGCTGAACTGGAGAAGTGAGTTCTATTCCATTCATTAGTCTTCCTATTCCTAGGAAATTTCCTGTAGGCTTGTTGATTAGCATATCTTTGACCATGAAAGTTATTTCTCCAGTAGGTCCTGTTTGGACCCATCTGATTGTTGTAATTCCAGCTCTTATTCTGATTTATTTTCTTGGTCCATCTACCATTTGTGTTCTGGTGAGTGGACTTAATGTTATTCTTCATAAATTTCATTCCCATCTTAAATGGTTGTCCAGTACTGGTTTTTGTATTTTCTTTAGGACTTTGAGTTTCCTTAGAGCTGTTTGAGCTGGATGGTGTGTCCAGCTTTTCTTTTCCCTTCTCTGGACAGAAGGTGATGGTCTTGAATTGCAAGGGTCTCTTGTTGGTTGGGTCATAGCCTAGACCTTCCTTATTGAAATTGACCCTAGTCCCTAGTATAGCATCTAGGCTAGTCTTTCCTTGGACAAACTTTTCTAAGACTTTCTGTTTGTCTTCCAGCTCCTTTTGAAGATACTCAGAATTCTTTAGGAGTTCAGCATTTACTTTCTTCACAGCTTCATATTTCTCTGAATTCACTCTAATTTCATTCATGCCTTCTTCAATTTTAGTTTTGAATTCATTGAGCTGTTTTTGACTTTCTTGAGTTTCTCCCTTGAGCTTATCATTTTCTTTCCTTAGTGAGGTCATTTCTTCTAGTTGTTCTTTTAGCTTTTCATTTTCCTCACAGACTAGAGTTTGTTCTTCAACATTTGTGTTAAATTTTCTTTTCAGAACTCTGTGCTCTTTACTAAGAGAATTAAATTTATCTAACAAATCACCATAAGCATCCTCCCAGTCATCAATTGAGAAATTTTCAAAAACATTTATTACCTCCTCTTCACTGTTTGCCATAAGGCAAATTCCATCTTCATATTCTTCTGAGGAAGCATCTTCAGGGTCTTCTTCTTCCTCGCTCCATGTGCAGACCATCGCCTGTGGCTTCTTCTTCTTTTGCACCTTTATGTTTTTCTTCTGAAGATAGGGACCCTTCTTCTGGAGGTCTGGGCATTCGCCTTTCATATGTCCCTGTTTGTTACAATTAAAACAAGTCAGCCTCTTAGGATTTCTATCCCTGTAACTAGTAAATTCAGCACTCTTGTTGAAAGAGTGTGGCTTCTTCTTCCTAAAGGTCTTTCCCTTCTTCTTCAGAAATTTTCTGAACTGTCTAGTGAGCATTGCCTGCTCCTCCTGGTCAAGATTTGACAGACCTTCAAGCTCAGACTCGGACTCGGGACTACTGCTGCTGCTCCCACTGTTACTACCCTTGTTTCGGGAAGCTCTTAGAGCTACATTTTTACCCTTCCTCTCACTTCCTTCTCCACCTCCTTTGAAATTCATCTCATAGGTCATAAGGATCCTATGAGTTCATTCACAGTCAAGACAGTCAAATCTTTTGACTCCTCAATCACAATGGCCTTAGTGTGCCATGCCGGGGATAAAGATCTAAGGATTTTCCTGACTATATCTGCCTCAGCAAGATCCTTCCCTAGCCCTTTAAGAGTATTTGTGATTAAAGACAACCTGGCATACATCTCAGTTATATTCTCGTCTGCATTCATCTTAAACATTTCATACTTAGAAGTGTAGAGATTTATCTTCGAGGCTTTCACTTGAGCTGTACCTTCATAGATCAATTGCAGCTCATCCCACATTCGCTTGGCAGTCTGTATGCAGATATACGAGCATACTCCTCTGGATGAACAGCACACTGGATTATGTTCAGCGCCGTCCAGTTGAGTGAGAGAGCTTGACATGGTCATCTGTCCAAGCGTCCTCGTTTGGTGGCAGATCATATGGCCCCACCGTGATTACTCTCCACAGTTTATGGCTCTGAGCCCTGATGAACACTTCCATCCTGTTCTTCCAAAACAAATAGTTAGTACCATCAAAATAAGGAGGGCGACTAATGGATTGACCTTCGGCCATGAAGGTTCTAGGACCACCAGCATTTCCTTGACCGTTCGTCCACATGGCGTAAACCTGCTCTGATACCAATTGTTAGCGCAGCAAGAGTGATATAGAAGGGGGGGATGAATAGATCACTCCCAATTTGCAGAAACTCAGGCGGAAAATAGATTCTACTGCTAACGCACCTCCTTAACCCGTACACAGAGAAATATAGATGAGAGTGAAGAACTGATCACTTGAAGGCAAAGGGACAAGCAGATGAAGAGCACAGAAATCAATAGCAAACCACAGAGGAGGCACTCGGTTTTTAGGTGGTTCGATTGCAGTCCGCAATCTACATCCACCCCTCACTCCAACTAGAGTGAGGATTCCACTAGGCAAAGCTAGATCACAGCAGACTCAGTCTGCGTACAACATGCTGCCACACAGCTTGAACACCCAAGGGAAACAAATCCCTCGACCAAGCTCTGCTACCCACAGAACTTGAAACCTGTTCTAGCTCCCAGCTAGAACACAACCGGAGAATCCTCTCCCTTCCTCCACACACGGAGGGAAACTGTTAATGACAACCTGTCACTAACAACACCAGAGATCACCGATCTCTCTTCCTCTGCAACTCAGAGGGAAACTGGAGTAGTACTCCCTTCCTCCACACACCGGAGGGAAACCAATTCAAATCAGAATGGAAGAACAAAATAAACGAAAGCAAAATAGAAAGAAAAACCAATGAAGAAGAAATCGGTTCTGAAACCCAATACAAATGTAGCTTCAAATGAAGCAATTCATCAATCCACACACACTCTCTCTCTCTCGAACAAACTCCTCTCAGATATGGAACTCTCTGCTCCTTTTCTTTTCTGGATCGTGCAGACTCTCACCAATGGCTTCTGCTTTTTCTTTTCACGATCGAACTTCTACTGAAGGATGAAGCTCTATATTTATAGCAGATAATGGCGTGTGGCTGCCAGGTTCCCGCCCATGCACTTTTGGCCAGATCATTTGAATTTCGACCACATGGCAGCATCCTGACAAGGTTGCCATCCACGTGTCATGCGCCTGTTGTCTTGGATCACGTGTCAGGTGCCAACCTCGATTCACGTGCCCAATCATCAGCCTGAATCGCCTGCAGATAGACAGATGGAATGTATAGACTTAGTTAGTTCAGGCTTTCAACATGAATGTATATACTTTAGAAACACAACAGAGTAAGTGTGCACACCGTGAGAGAGTGTACAGACTTACTGAATAAAATGCACGTGAAGGCAGTGTATAGACATGAACAATGCAAACGATTGTTACCAATGTGTACACTTTACAAGGCTCAGCCACTGTGTAGACTTCACGAAGCCTAAGCAGTGTACAGACTTGAAACGATAGTTAGCCAAGTGTGTATCATGTGAGAGTGTATTCACTTGGAGGTCTTCAGCATCTTCAGTGTATGGACTTAAGCATTTCAGGGCAATCCATAGCAATGTATAGACTTAGGCGTTCTGTTCAAATCAAAACCAATGTACAGACTTCATGCTGTACAGACTTGATGTTGATCAACAGATCTTTGAACATCAGCCCAAGGCGTCAACGCTTCCATCGAGCAGCGTCGCCTCAGCTTCCTCAGGCAAGATGCTCACGCCCTTGGTAACAGGCCAATGCGTCAACGCATCCAGTGTCAGCGTCGACGCAGTGAGCAAGACAGAAAGGTGTGCGTCTACGCAGTCAGCCAAGTGCGTCAACGCACGAAAGGCACACAATCCATGAAGACAGACAGGCTGTACAGACTTTGAAGCTTGCTGAATGAAACGATCGGCTGATGGACCAATGTACAGACTCTGAATGTAAAGGCAGTCTGTATAGACTTGAATCGCTTGAAGCGATGTATGGACTTTGTGAAGCTCAAGCACTGTACTGACTTGTGAAGACTTCAGCGATGTACATACTTGGTGTAACTCAAGTGAATGTATAGACTTGTGAAAGCACTGTGGATGTGTGGACTTGAGCGAATGAAGCCGATGTACAGACTTGGTAAATCGAAGCCTCTGTACAGACTTTCCTAAGACGCAGTTCAATGTATAGACTTGAACGAAAAAGGCCGATGTACAGACTTGCCTAAGACGCAGCTTGAGACGCTGGCTGAGACGGATGCTGTACAGACTTTGAAGAACATTGAACGTTTGAGCAGCATGCAATGTACACACTTAGTGGTGTACAGACTTGGCCTGGAAAGCGTAGGGAAAAGTTGAATGTATGGACTTGGCCAATGCGTAGGAAAAGATATCGAATGTACAGAGTTGGTGAATCACAGGCCAGTGTATAGACTTAGAGAAATGAAGTCTAGTGTATAGACTTGGAGAACTGTTCAATGTGTTGGGTTGGCGTTGTATAGACTTGGCTTTGAGCACTTGGGCTGAAGGCAATGTGCAGACTAAGCGATGTATAGACTTTGCCCAAGGAACCGAATGTATAGACTTTGCTGAAGCTAACTCTGAAGCAATGTTCAGACTTTGCAAACAAGACTCTGGGCGATGTATAGACTTACACTATCGGATGTGTAGACTTCAAGACAATGCAGCAGCCAGTGTATAGACATGAAGTTTGACAATCCAATGTATAGAGTTGAAGCTTGGAAGGATGTATAGGGTTGAGCTGAACTGACTTTGGCAATGTGCAGACTTGACTGGTCGGGCAGTGTACAGACTAGAGTATTAGGATCAATGTGTAGACTTTAGTAAGAAGGTGCCCGATGTACAGACTTAAGGAAGATATGCCAATGTACAGACTAAATGGATCCAGCTGGTGTATAGACTTTGTGCCCAAGCTATCAATGCTCTGATGCGTCGACCCACCCTTTCTGATGAGTCGACCCACTGCTGTTCATATTAACCAAACAGTGCATATAGAATCAAGATAGCATGCATATCTGACAGCCAAATGAACTGTACTCACTCACATGATGAAACAGCATTAATCTCGAGATAGAAGATTGATTTATAGTGTGAGACATCATCAAAACCATAGGGATGCAACACCCTATGCATAGGTGTAGGAGGCTAAGGCTCCTAGGTTGTTCGACCATAGGGGTCAACATGCTTGTCATCTCTAATTGCCATGCTATGCCCTTGAGAAGGTCCTCTAAAGTTTCCACTTGGTAGGATGTTTGGATTATGGTGTGATAGGAGGAGATGTGCACTAGGGGAAGGTTTTCCTTTATGGGAAAGTAATCGTGGGCCGTGATCTCTCTTATTGGGCTCTTCTTTAGCCAACTAATAAGGGACTCTTCCAAGATGAATTCGACCTTATCTATAGGGGTGGTGGAGGGTGAAGATCCTCGTGCGAGGCTCCCTCTTCAATTGGGACATGGGTGCTCTCAATGGAGGGGATAGGTTCCCGAGAGGTAGTTGTCTTCATGTGGTAAAGTGGGTGGACTACTTCTTCCAAAGCTAATGGAATGGGAAGGTTCTTTGAGGGTGGGGTGATGATGGCCGGAGTATGGTGCACCCGGGGTGGTGAACAAGGGCGGGATTCCCGCAGGTGGGAGAATACAAGGTTGTTGAATTTAAAGGTTCCCGAAAAGTGTGGCGGATGCACTAGGCAAGTCCGACGTGTTGGGTCGATGTCGGCATTCCTTTCATCTAACCATTTCTTACCTAGGATTATACATGGACCCGCCAATGTTCCCTTTTGACACCAAGCCCCATCCAAATACTTAGTCTTCCCGAACCATTTATGGAATTCAATAAAGACTTGGTCTCCATTGTGCACAATTTGTCCGGTCCTACAAAGAGAGGTAATGATATCGGGGGACACCCAATTTTCAGATTCTAGGTCAATGAAATCAATTTCTACGGGCTCTCCATTAGGTAAGCATGCATGGGATATGATTGGGAGAGGGGCCATGTGACCCAAGACTCAATGTTAACAATGATGGTTTGACAATGCACGGTTCGGACAAGAATGCAAGCATGCCCTAGGACTTGACTTGATAGAGACAAGTCAATAACCTAGCTCTGATACAAATTGATGTGATACCAACCTCAGACCTAATGCAAGCAAGCACAATCGCATTCAAATGGGCCGAATTGGGCCACCGCTCTATCGTCGCTCACCCAAGCCCGGGGTAACTTGGCAATGCCAAGGTGAGGTTGAGGGGTTGGGCCTTTGTTGGTAGAGGGCCAGCAAGGCCAAGACTTGATTCCCAAAGGGTGTGGATGCCCAAATCAAGGGGGCCGACAAAGTGCCAAAGGCACCGGTTGCAATTTTCCCACGGTGATCACTCAAGACAACGGGGCTTGAGGATCGGGCTCTCACTCGCATAACCAGCGGAATTAATAATTAATATTGAAAGACAAGCACTAAATGGAGTGAGGGTTTGAGCACTTACTCGACCGGTTTGAAGAAACCGGTCCCGCTTGGAGACGAGGGCGAGCGGGGAGGCGAGTGGGTCCCCACACGCCGCGGCGGTGTAGCTTGACCTGCTCAAATCAATTACAACACTACGCCTCTCGCAGGAGGGAGATCTTGGGGTGGGGATTAAATGATTACAATCAAAACTACCTCCATACAGGGAGCAGCCTTCAGCCGGCCAAGCGGGGAGGGGGAAACTAAGTCGAAGATGTTGAAGCAACGAAGACGCCGAATCTGCCTCCTTTCAGCCAATGAGGATAGACAGTCGGTGCTGGAGCTATAGATCTGTCTCTGGAATTTTGCCGGGGACGAGACTAGTGGGAAACTCTTCATTACAGGATCAAGGATGCTTCAGAATTTTGTTAATTTCTCATGGGGTCGCTGCCGGTCGGGCGGGAGCTCCAACAGGGCCTCTGGTTCTCGGACTGACAGTAGCAGGTCACCAACAGTAGGAAGAAGACGCTGTCCCGGTCGCTCCCGAACTCCGAATTAGGTGCCGTCAGTTCCGTTAGAACCTTGGGTAAGTCCTCTTTGCAGTAAAAGAAACGGAGATGCCAGAGGATGCCGGAGACGATCTGTGGCATCAGAAGAGTGAGGAGGGGTAGGCGCAGACTGTGGAAGACAGAGTCGCGCGACCGTGGAAGAAAATTGGTTACTTCTGTTCCCGGATGCTGAATGGACTTCCGCTTCTTGTTTCTGAAAGTAGACAGGCCGAGGAAGAACTTTTCAGAAGACCTTGTGGCCCGATTCCTTCGGGGCTCGTTGTAATGAAGCTTTTCCTCCGGTTATGGAACTCTGCAATGGCCGACCTGCGCAGTCGGGGAAGAACGGGGTTCCTGGGCAGCACCGAGCTCCGATGAGGACGAAACCACTTCCGTTACGAAGAGGACAGGCAGCCGCTTCCGTGGATGCCTCTTATGCCTTCAGAATCACAGGTAGATGACCGTGATGGCTTCTGCAAGCTACTGGTATCTCTGCATCATTTGGACAGCAACCTGCAGACTTTGTTGAAGCCACCAAAATGACCTAAAGAAGAAGATGGAGGATGTGTATGTGTGAAAGGGGTGATGGGGGTGAAAGATAAAGTTTGTGGGAGGGGTGGGGATGCTAATAATGATAGGAAAGAGATGGGAGGGGGCAGGGGGCGCAGGTTCTCAGCTGGAGGTAGGGGAAGGTGGGTGCAAGGGATGAGAATGGAGGGAGGTGGGAGGGGCGACCCTAACTAGAAGGGAGGGGAGGGGGGCGGCCAAAACATGGAGGGAAGGTGGATTTCAAATTTGAAATGGCTTTGGAAGTTGGGTGACTGTGTGGGGAAGTGGGGGATTGTGTTGGAAGGGGGGAAGATTGTGTTGGAAGGATAAAGATTCCACCTTGGGACAAGGGGGGTGGAGTAATGGGGCTATGGGAAGTGGAGTGGCCTTAATGGAGGTGGTTGGGGGTTGGAGGTGGTTGGGAGGAGGGAGGAGAGAGGAATGGGGCGAACCCCTTAGTGGGAGGAGAGAGAAAGAGGGATAGAGAGAGAGTAGGGTGGGGAATCACTCCCCTAGGGCTTCACACCCAACTATAGGATTCACTCCTCTAGAACTAAATTTGAACACTCAAATGGAAATCTTTTGTATTGATTCATTCATTCATTACCTCCAAATGAAGGAAATGGGGCCTATATATAGGAAACCCACATTTTACAATAAGTCCCTTACAAAAGACTCAATAACAAATAACCGAAGGGGTAGGGGGGGCTCATGGGCCAAGCCCGAAGAATTGGGCCCAATAGCACATTACACAATCTAATGACACTCAAACTTAGGAAAATAAATGCAAGACCTGGGAACATGACTCAAATAAAAGGGGAAATACATCAAATGACTCAAATAAAATTACATAGGACTCAAAATTAAATGACTAAACCATGCCGGATGCAACCGGGGCGAGGAGACGAGCTGTGAACGTGGGCATGGGAGGTGATGTCCCCATCACCTTAGGGGAAACCTATTGACACATGGGCAGATATGCAACATGAGTTCCTTAAGAAGTTTTACCCCATCGGTAGAACTAACACCATGAGACGTGCAATCACAGGATTTGCACAACTCCCAAATGAACAAATACATGAATCATGAGAGAGATTAAAGGAACTCCTCAGAAAATGCCCACATCATGGGCTCTCCAAATGGCAAATAGTGCAAGCTTTCTATGAGGGCCTAGATGATCAAGTTAGGCAGATTATGGATGCATCATGTGGTGGGGCCTTTATGAGCAAGAGTGAGAATGAGGCCTATGCATTATTTGAAATGTTGAGCGAGAACTCAATCAACCATGCTTCCTTATCCTCATATGAGAGAACCATTGGGCCCTCTAAACGGGTCGGGATGTATCGGGTGGAACCTGAAGCTAGGGTGGATGTGAATTTCATCCATCAAAAATTAGACAAGGTGGACATCATGGCCCAAAAGCTAGAACAGGTTGATATGCTAGCCCACAAGTTAGACCTGCTCCTGGCCCAAAATAAACAAGAAATCACTATCTCAACTACATCCAACCCATACCCGGACCCAACACACCATGAGGTGTGTGCTTTATGTGCTAGCCCGGACCATCATGTGTCTGATTGCCCAACAGCAGCCCAGTTACCACCTTTTATACAGGAGTAAGTCCAAGTAGCCCAGGGGTTCTCTAAGCCCAACTATGACCCATTTTCTAACACCTATAATCCGGGCTGGAGGAATCACCCCAATTTCAATTGGAGAAATCAACAAGCTCTCAATCAACCCACCATCCCCTCCGCATCTCAAACTCACAAACCACCCATCCAACACCAATTCTAAGCTCAGCCACTATTTCAAGGAAATGCTAATGGTCGAGGACCGTAAGCCCAACAACCACTTCCCCGATTCAACCAGGGTCAGGCCCCATACCAACCTCCTCAGCCCAATTACGAGTAATCTTCCAATTCCCAACAAATCTATCAACCTCCTCCGCAACACCACCAGGACTCCCAAACTGATGATAGATTCCATCAATTACAACAACTAATTCTTCCCCAAAACCAATCCTTCCAACAAACCATGCAAGCCCAAAGTAAATCTTTCCAACAGACCTTCCATGCCCAACAACAAACTATTTCTAAGTTGGAAACCCAATTGGGCCAATTGGCTGAAGCCACCATGAGAAGGGAAATGGGCCAATTACCAAGTCAGCCCATTGCCAAGCCCCGCAATCAACAACCTCCAGGCTTCCCTCTAAGAGCTCTCATTCTTCCTCAACCCAATCAGCCCAATCAACCTCAGCCGCCCCCTCCTGTAGGTCCTCAGTTTGAGAATGCCAAAGCCATCTCTACCCTTAGGAGCGGGAAAATTCCTAATGATCCTTATAAGGCTAAGGATGTGGGTAGTAGTTCGGGCCAAGACGCCCATGAGGAGAGTAATAGTGAGGATGAGGAGCATGTGATTGTGCAAGAGAAGAAAAAGCCAGAGGGTGAAGAGAAGAAGTTGGATAAAGGGAAGGTGAAAGTTGATGAAGGACCCCAAGAATATGTGCCTAAGGTCCCTTTTCCCGATGCTCTAAAGTTGAAAGCTCACAAGAAACTACCGGTACAACAGGAAGAATTAGTGGAATTGTTTAAACAGGTGAATATCAATATTCCACTCTTGGATGCAATCAAGCATGTGTCGGCATATGCAAAGTTTTTGAAAGAGCTTTGTACTCCAAAGAGGGAGCCAAGGGCGGTGACTCAAAAGATCCGCTTGTCTAAGGATGTGAGTGCTGTTTTGATAAATCATTTGCCAAAAAAATTGAAGGACCCCGGAGCCCCTTTAATCTAATGTGATATAGGTGGAGTCACTTTTGATCGAGCATTGCTAGACTTAGGTGCTAGCGTGAATCTTTTACCCACCTTTATCTATGAGCAGTTTGATCTAGGGGAGTTAAAACCCACTTCAATCATCCTCCAATTGGCGGATAGGTCGGTTAAAACACCAAGGGGTCTGTTGGATGATGTCATTGTTAAAGTGCATGAATGTTATTTCCCGGTGGATTTTCTCATTCTTGATATGGCCTCGTCTCAGGATTTAAAGCACACACCTATTATTTTGGGACGTCCTTTTCTAGAAACTGTTAAGGCCAACATCAACTATGCCACGGGAATGATGGATATATCATTTGGAGGCGAAAAAATTTCTCTGAATATTTTTAAGGCTTCTCAGTATCCGGATCAAGGAGATGAATGCAATGTCATTGATATCTTTGAGGATGTGATTCCAGATAACATTGAGGACACCGTAGAAGAGGGTAGCATGCTTCAGGATTCTCCTCTCTCTTCTGCACCCTGGTCTAGGGTAGAGTCACTCCCTCCATTACAATCCGAACCTACTCTTCCATCTCTGGATCATCCGCCTACTCTTGAATTGAAGCCTCTGCCAGACTCACTTAAATATGCATATTTGGGACCTAACCACACTCTACCTATCATCATTGCCTCCAATCTCACTTTTGCTCAGGAATCTCAACTCTTAACTGTTCTTAAGGATCATAGGGGGGCAATAGGTTGGTCGGTGGCGGATCTCAAGGAGATCAGTCCGGATGTTTGTATGCACCATATCTATTTAGAGGACAATGCCAAACCAAGCAAGGAGATGCAACGCCGGTTGAATCCGAACATGAAAGAGGTGGTTAAGCAAGAGGTGGTGAAGTGGTTAGATGCCGAAATTATATATCCCATCTCTGACAGCAAGTGGGTCAGTCCTACACAAGTTGTTCCAAAGAAATCCGGGCTGACCGTGATTCAAAATGAGAAGGGTGAAGAGGTGCCGATAAGACTACAAATGGGGTGGAGAGTCTGTATTGATTACAGAAAATTAAACTCAATGACAAAGAAAGATCATTTTTCTCTCCCGTTTGTAGATCAGATTTTAGAAAAATTGGCTGGACAAAGATATTTTTACTTTTTGGATGGATACTCCGAGTATAATCAGGTTGCTATCTACCCGGAAGATCAGGAAAAGACTACATTCACGTGTCCGTATGGCACGTTTGCATTTAGAAGAATGCCGTTTGGGCTTTGTAATGCCCCTGCCACCTTTCAGCGGTGTATGATGGTAATCTTTTCTGAAATGGTGGGAGATTTTTTGGAAATTTTCATGGATGACTTCTCAGTTTTCGGTGACTCATTTGATTACTATTTGGAGAATTTACAGAAGGTGCTGGCACGATACATTAAATCTAACATTGTGTTAAGCTGGGAGAAAAGTCACTTTATGGTAAGAGAAGGCATTGTGTTGGGCCATGTTATTTCTGAAAGGGGAATAGCGGTAGATAAGGCTAAGGTTGATCTGATTTCTAATCTTCCTCCCCCTTCGTCTGTCAAGCAAATCCGCTCTTTTCTTGGCCATGCAGGTTTTTATAGAAGATTCATTCAGAACTTCTCTACCATTACCTGTCCGCTCACTAAGCTCCTAGCCAAGGACACTCCATTCCAGCTAGATGAGTCTTGTATTGAGGCTTTTCACTCTCTTAAAGCGGCCCTCACTTAAGCCCCAATCCTACAGTCTCCTGATTGGTCGCTCCCATTTGAAATCATGTGCGATGCATCTGACTATGCCATAGGAGCTGTCTTAGGCCAGAGAATTGATAAGAAATCTGTGGTAATTTATTATGCGAGTCGCACCCTCGCCAATACTCAATTGAATTATACCACCACAGACAAAGAACTTCTGGCTATTGTATTTGCCCTAGAAAAATTTTGCTCATATCTTTTCGGGGCCAAAGTCATTGTTTATTTGGATCACGCTGCATTGAAATACCTGCTCACCAAGAAGGATGCTAAACCCCGTTTGATTAGATGGATTCTCTTGCTACAAGAATTTGATCTTGAGATCAAGGACAAGAAGGGGTTAGAGAATGTTGTAGCTGATCACTTGTCTAGGATTGTGATTCCTGAAAGTGCTCCTATGTCTGCTTCCTTCCCTGATGAGCAAATTCTTTCCATCTCTCATAACTCAACCCCCTGGTACGCTCACATAGTCAATTACCTGGCGGTAACACAGATTCCAGGAGGGTGGTCTAGGTAGGAGAAGGATCGATTCTTTTCAAAGGTTAAGCACTATTTTTGGGAGGACCCCAAATTATTCCATGCTGGTCTAGATCAGATAATTAAGAGGTGTGTCCCCGAGGAGGAACACCAAAGTGTTCTGAACTTTTGTCACACTCTAGCTTGTGGGGGACATTTCTCGGGAAAGAAAACAGCTACCAAAGTGTTGCAAAGTGGATTTTTCTAGCCCACTCTCTTCAAAGATCCCTATGAATTTAGCAAGATTTGTCTTAGGTGTCAAGCTGTGGGGAACATAAGCAAATGAGATATGATGCCACTTAACACCATTCTAGTGGTTGAAATCTTTGATGTTTGGGGAATTGATTTTATGGGGCCCTTTCCGCCATCATTCGGACATGAGTACATTCTTGTAGCGATCGACTATGTGTCTAAGTGGATTGAAGCCATTGCCACCCGGACCAATGATCATAAAGTTGTCATGAAGTTTGTCCGAAAGAATATATTTTCAAGGTTCGGGTGTCCGAGGGCGATCATTAGTGATGGCAGTTCTCATTTCACTCATGCCCAATTTCGAGCTCTTCTCAGGAAATATGGGATCACTCATAAGATTGCCACCCCCTACCATCTCCAAACAAGTGACCAAGTGGAGACATCCAATAGGGAGATCAAAAATATCCTGCAGAAATCTGTTAGGCCTGATAGGAAGGATTGGTCTGAAAGATTGGATGA
This sequence comes from Amorphophallus konjac, assembly GCA_022559845.1. NCBI lineage: Eukaryota > Viridiplantae > Streptophyta > Magnoliopsida > Alismatales > Araceae > Amorphophallus > Amorphophallus konjac. Next base: position 168,210,649 of record CM040122.1, on the reverse strand, counting down.
CGCTCTTTGGGCCTATCGGACAGCATACAAAACTCCCATTGGCATGTCTCCATATAGGTTAATCTTTGGGAAAGCTTGTCACCTACCCGTTGAGCTTGAGCATAGGGCCTATTGGGCTATTAAGCAGTTCAATTTTGACTTGGCCCAAGCCAGATCTCATAGGGCCCTACAACTAAAGGAGTTGGAGGAGTTGAGGAATGAAGCCTATGAAAATGCCAAGATTTATAAAGCTCAGACTAAAGCATTCCATGATAAATATATTTCACAAAAAACTTTTCAAATCAACCAACAGGTCTGGCTTTTAAACTCTAGGCTGCGATTATTCCCCGGTAAATTGAAATCTTGATGGGATGGACCATATGTGGTAATTAAAATATTTGACCATGGTGCAGTAACAATTCTTGATCCTAAAACTGGTCAAACTTTCACTGTCAATGGTCAACGTTTGAAACCTTACATTGAAAATCTTCCAATGCTGCAGGAGGACTCTCTCAAACTGAGTGACCCATTGTGAGCTATATTGCGTCTGGCTGAAGACGTTAAACTTAGCGCTTCTTGGGAGGCAACCCAATTATCCTGTCTCTTTTCAAAAAAAAATGTGATTGATTTTCTTCTTTTGTCTAAGGAGCATGGAGCAATATTTCTTTGATGACGACATCTCTCTCTCAGGTCGTATCTATCCTTCCCTCTACTTTTTATGGCTTTATTTCATTTCTATATCTTATTCATGCCATTAGGGACAATGTCACCTAAGTTGGGGGATAGCTTGAGCTCTAATTTTCTCAAAATAATTACAACCTTTCATCACACCTCTAACAAGTGTTTCATGTTCAGATTTCGTTATGAGAAACTTTTCTTAGAATGATAGGACTTAGAGTCTTACTCGTGAAAGTTGCAAGTTAAAGGGATGAATTAATTGGTTATGTCTTTAGTATTTTCCTCAGAATACACCTGAAAATTCTATTGAACTTGCACACAATTGCACAATAACAAGATCGGTGGATGACAAACATTAGGATGATGGGAATTTTACTTGACACTTAGGTGATGATGAATATTATGCCCATTCGTTGAACGTAATCGTGAGGAAAAAGCTACCTGCCAAAAAAAAATACACAGGGAAAATGCCCCTGAACTTAGTAACCGGGCCTGCTTCTCCTAAGGCAAGAGTTGAGGTTCGCGTCAAATGGCGAAGGGATGTGTAGCACCGTGTGTCAAAAAAAAAAAAGAAAAAAGAAAAAGAAGAAGTAGAAACTGGCAGAGTGAAGCTACCTGTAATTCGAGAAGCTTAATTTAAGAGGTGGGCAGAATTGAAAATCATCTTCAAGTGAAAGGTAGAAGACTCATTCATCTAGACTGTTTGGTAGTCACTAGTCAAGTTATATCACTCATACACAAAGAGATATTTAATTTTGAGTGTATACTGAGGAAAGGTCTAAACACATGGACTGATGAAATTTGTACCGAATACATTCTACTTGAACTTGTAATACTCCAAAGTCTAAATCATCATGCATAATGTTCTTGCCACGAACTGTGACACATGAGTGTTTGCTAGTCTTAATTTTATAATTGTTTACATTGCTAAGGGACTAGCAATATTCAAGTTGGGGGGTGTGATAAGTGTCTATTTCTTATGATAATTCATCGCATGAACACCATTTTATGTGCATATAATTAGGTAATTATGCATATTTCATAGTTAACCTCAACTCCGCATTTAAATTGGAGCTTTCATGCAAATTGATTAATTTGGTAGTTTTATTTAATAATTTGAAGTTGAGGGCCATGAGCATTAATTCTCCATTGCATAACTATGAGCATTTGAGATTTATGTGCACATTATGGTAATTTTTATGGACTAGATTGTAATTATGTGTGTGCAGGACACCGAAGGTAATTGCAAAAGAAGCCAGGGGCAAAATTGTCATCACCACTTTGACCAAGTCAAATAAAGAATTCAAAATATTTTGGTTGGAGGGAAAAGAAAGTTCAAAATTTTGAATTCAAAGTTTGAAAAGGAGGAATCCAAAGTTTAAGTTTGAAAAGGAGGAAAAGGATATTCAAAGTTTGAAATAAAGGAGAGACATGATGAGCCTTGGGAAATGGGGTGCCTCAAGTCCAAGAAAGGGGGTGCCCACCTACTTTTATCTTCCCCATACATCATATTCCACTTAAATCTCAGCCATCTATCTCCTTTTGATATAATCTCCACCCTCCATCTACCCAACGTTTCCTATAAATAGCCCATGACAAGGAGGAGAAAGGGAGTTCTTCTTTTGGCATTTTTCTCTCCCTCTCACATCTATTAGTTCTCAGAGTTCACCCTCTTACGTCCCTCTTCTCCTCTTGTTGTCTTCATGAAAGTTTTTTATTTTTAAGTCCTCTACAACTTCTTCTTCTGTATCATCTTCTAATTCCTTCTGATTTTTAAGCTATTTCATATTTTTCACTGTGCTATCCTGTTCATCTGTGAACCAGTATTTCTCTCTATTCTTTCCCTTATTTCGCCCCTTTCTAGTCATTTTATGCTCTTATTGTCTTCATAAAAGTTCTTTATTTTTAAGGTTTCTACAACTTCTTCGTATACATCATCTTCTACTTCTTTCTAGTTTTGAATTTATTTCCCGTTTTTTAACTTGCTATCCTGCAATGTTACAGTTCATCCGAGGTGCTAGCTTTTGTTATTCCTCCATTTTGAAGCCCTTCTGCTCTTCTTTGCTATCTGAGTTCTTCATAAAAGTTCTTCCCCTCTCCCTCCTCTTCAACTTCTGCTTCTTAAGCATCCCCTAATTCATCTTGATTTCAAAGTCATTCTCCTCCAAGAGCGGCTTCAACGATGAAGGTGACTTCCTCCCGGCGTAGACGACATCTTTCGCGAGGTGGTTCGTGATCCAAGGCCAAGAGAGGATGGCACCATCATCACCATTGATGCTACCATCTTCACATCTCAGGCTCCTCTTGTTGTTATTGTTGTAATTTTATTTTACTTCATTGTAATCTTGTCACATCTTTGTTGTAAGCTCATCTTGCACTTCATGTACTCTATCTTTTAAGTTAATGAAAAGAGTTGTTCTTTTGATCTAGTTCTTGATCTTCTTCCATCTCTACCTCCTCCTTCTATCTCTTCTTTTCACTTCATGCAATTAATTTCTGTAGCATAGGCGCATAATCATAGGTGTTTTTAATTAAGTATTTGGTTTGTTCTTCATTTCACTATTTTCTTTAAGCAAAGTAAAATCACAAGTGTTTTCTAAAGGACCCCAAGATTTTTAGCTCTAAAAATCTCTTCTTTCCTGTGGATTCGACCCGTGCTTGTCATAGTACTAAGTTCTCTTTTGATCATTTTGTGCGAGTTCAGTTTTAAGATTGTTATACGCGTGTTTTAAACGATGAACTTTCACGTTATCAGCATGCTCTTGCTCTGCAAAACGCCTCTCAAAGTCTCACAGTCGGAGAGATAGCTCCGGTTGTCGTTGGCCCGAGGGGCTGGGGAGGCGCACTTGCATGCTGTCCCGACGCTCCTCAGGGGCCTCGACGTCCAGAAATGATCGGCGTGCTCCAGTCTTCTCCCTCCTCGGGGTTGAGGAGGCTTCCTGCTCCGGGGGAGGGGCATGCGATGGTCCTCCTGACAGGTTGCGAATGAGCCGCCGCCCCCGGAGGGTGAAATGGCCTCCAGCAGTTTGTTGGGAGGCATCTCCACGTGGGGGGCTCTTCGGGGGGAGCTGCGACGTCTCCTCTCTGGTCGCCTAGGCCCTCATGAGATCCACGAGGACATCTAGTTTTGTGTTAAGGGTTTGGAGGGCATCGGCGCTCCCACCGGCAAGCTGTTCTCCCGCCACTGATGGAGGTATCTCGTTGGCGTGGTTTTCCAACGGGGAATGCTCCGTGGGGAGGGAAGGTGCGCCTTCTTCCATCACCAAGGCCTTTCCCAAATCGCCGGTAGTCCTCTTGCCAGAACTTTTTCGCACCATGATGGCTCTTTGTTCGTTTCCCACAGACGGCGCAAGATGAAGAGGGGTGATACGTGCAGCGGAGAGTGAGATAGAAGGGAGGGATGAATAGATCACTCCCCAATCCGATAAACACAGCCACAAGTTCTTAGCCTCTCAAACTATAGAGATAAAGGCCACGTAAACAGACAACGAAGATGATAAGAGAAGAAGTGATATCGAGAAAGCAACAACAAAGAAGCAAAGTCTCAAGAAGTTGGAGAGCAGCACACGAAAACAACCAAACCACAAATGAGATAGTGAATTTTTAGGTGGTTCGATTGCTATCTGCAATCTACGTCCACCCCTTACTCAATCGAGTAAGGCTTCCTTGCACTTGAGTCGCACACAGCAGACTCAGTCTGCAACAACCGCTGCCAAACAGCTTGTACAGAGGAACAGCCTCCTCAATCTTCTGATCGACTAGAAGAAGAGAACCGGAGAACAATCTCCCTTCCTTTGCACGCAGCAAAGGGAACCCTGTGCAGTTACTCCCAAGTAACTCACACAACCAGAGGATTGAACCTCTCTTCCTTCAAGACACTGGAGGGAATTGGAGAACCTCTCCCTTCCTCCGAACAGTGGAGGGTAACAATATGGAATGAAGATGATCAAACAAAAACTTGAAAACACAGCGATCGGTAAATGATAATATTCTCTAGAAACAAAGATAATGTAGCTTCCATAGAAGTAGATCTTCTCATTCACGAACACTTCTCCCTCTCAGAAATTTTTCTTTCTCTTCTGCTTCTGTTGGCTCTTTTCTCCTTCTCCTCTCTTTTCTGTTCTCGTTGTTATTTTTTCTTCTGCTCAGCATTCACTTTTTATAGAGCATCAGAGGACGGGCGTGTGCTTTCCATTATTCCTGCTTAAAGGCCTTAGCCCACGTGGCAGAATCACACCTCACTTCTCTCCATGTGTCACGATCCTGTCACCTCCTCCATACTGGGATCACGAGCCATTCTTATTCTTCTCAAAAACAATACCTGACAGACAATCAGAAGAAAGCATTTCGGATACTGGTAAGAAGGATGACACTGCATTGGGCATATAAATGCTAAATGCACGAACTGGGAGAGATGCACCGATTATATAAAACATGAGGCAAATGTTGCACCGAATGTGAATAGACATAACATGCACTGAGTAGAGATATTCAAGTCAACCATTGAATTGACTTACTAAAGTGATTTACTACATGGGCACAAACTCTAGCGTTCACCTATGCAGCTGGTGTGCACAGACATGGATCCAAGAGGCACACAACGAAGACTTTGTACTGAGTCAAAGGAAAGGATCAAGGATATGCACGGACTTTTAAAAACAACTGTGTAACACAGTAGATGCACCAAGTTGGATTTGCGAGAATTGCAGCGAGATGAAAGAGAAGAATCATCCGAACAAAAACGGATGCAAGACAGACCTTTCACCGAGTCTGAAAGGCGAGACGCACAAAGATGCACAAACAAGATATGCATGAACCTAAAAGTGTATGCTGTAATGAAATACAATGAAATGCACTGAGCCAATTTATGTCTAGACACGTAATGCACCGAGATGGAAATGGGGCTACAGTGTTTGTGAGTGAGACAGAGACTTGCACCAAATTGATAAAGAGAAGTACAAGACACCGCTTGCACCAAGACGTATTTGCACTGAGATGAAGAGACAAGATCTAACGGTCCATACCAGACGACGATTGCACCGACTAGAGCTTGCACCGACCTCGAGAGGTGAGATGCAAGAACATGTTATGCACGGACCTTAAAGCTATTACCACATAGTTCCTGCATGTTTTGAAACAAGTAAATGCACCGAATGTATAAATTGATCTAGGGATAAGAACAAATTGATTTATAGTGTGTGACATCATCAAAACCTTAGGGATGCAACAATCTCCCCCTTTTTGATGATGGCAACACTATGAATCAAGCAATATCAAGGCATTAGCAATATCAAGGCATTAAAAATAATCAGTTAAAAACAGGCCAATCATACAGACAAATCAAGCACAACTTCTGAACCTCAGTTTTCCTCCAAAAACACTTTCTCATAATATGAATGGTCTCTCGGATATTGCATGGCCTCATGACCTCTCTCCCCCTTTGACATCATCAAAAGGAAATGAAAAAATGTATGAAATTGCTGTAGACATGAGGAAGAAGTATAGTGACTTCTTAGTGTAGAAAGACCCAACTACATATCTTAAGAGAATAAGTGAGGTGCTAAACTCAAGTGAAGATTTTTGAACTCTGGTAATCAGTAGAGAATCAGTATGAGGGAAAAGTTTATCCACATACATAGTATATGATGTAGAACAGGGGTGAACAAGCATGGCAAGATTTCTGATTAAAACAACAGTACTTTGTAGACGACAAGAGATAAAATCAGAGAAGGTGTTCTCATAGTATTGAAGACAAGCATTCCAGAACTTTGCACAGAGACAAGGGATAATATAGAGTTTTGCAATGGGATCAATGAGTAGTTTGGTAAATCACACTTTTGACATTAGGGAGACACCTTGATCAGAGGCCGGAATCCCCAGTTACTCAGTGTGAGTACCTTATTACTTCTTCCTTTTGAAGAACAGAGTTAGTAACTGTGGCTTTTTACATGGAGAAACACCTTGATCAGAGGCCAGAGTCCTCAGTTACTCACCACTGTAGATCCTAATTAGAAATCCACTTAGAATAAAAATAGTGAAAGAATATGCATAAAAGGGATAAAAGGGTATAAGCACATGGTGCTAAAGGGAAGTGTGATCGCCAGAGACGCGAAGGCCTCAAAAATATAACAATAAAAACATGGAGGGATCGTGAAAAATACCTTGAAACGCGGGTGATGTGAGTACTCCTTTCTCTTCTATATCGGCCGGCCGATGAAAAGAGTTTCTCTTATTTGATTACCCTTGCAAAACAAAGACAAACACCAATAAAGAAATTGAATTAGAAATATGGTGAGTGTAGCATCAATTCATGTAAAAGATGAGCATGGAAACATAGAGTAGAACACACCTTGTGGGTGGTTGCCCTTAAACCCCTATGCAAAGAGGGTATGGGAATATGATGATGATGAATGATGAATAATATGCAAAATAAGTGAATAAAAGAAAGAGAGCAAGAGATGCACTGTGGAAAGCCTCAACACACACGGTTGAGGGAGAAGGCTAGCAGAAGATGTATATGCATTCATGTGTATCAATGAAAATAGATCAAAAGGGGAATAAAAAAGGGAAAGAGGAGCCTGTGCTTCGCTTCTTGGCCTTGGATACTTGATGGGGAGGGAGCTTCAAAAGGATGAAGATTGTTGTACGTTTGCAGCTTCTCCTTCGGCCAACAACAGCAGCAGCAGCAACCTGTAAACGAAAACAGAAGAAGGAAAAGAGAAGAAGAAAGGAAAAAAAGGATCTACAGAAAAAACGAAGGAAGAAAACTCGGAAGAGGAGAGGAAGAGGGGAAGAAACCTGTATAACAGAGACGTAAGCTTTATTAATAGGTTGAAGGGGATATAAGAAAGGGCAAGAGACCTGCGCAGGCAACGACTCCAGTTCCCAATCGAGGAAGGTCACTAAATGAAGCAAGGACTCTTGGGGAAAGTGCTGCGTTCGTTTAGAACCCGAATGGTGAAACACGACCTGAACAAGGGCGTCAATTCAAGAATTGACGACCTGTAAGAAAGGCGTTAATTTAAAACGCGCCTTGGAACAAGGCGTCAATTCAGGGATCATTTTTAGAAATAAATCTTTCTTTTTTTTTCTGAAAATTGTGAAACACGCCTCAACCAAAGGCGTTAATTAAAAATGCGCCCTACCAAGGGTCGTTAATTCAAAAATAATCAAAATAGGGCTATTTTTCATTTCTCAATATTATTTTTCCATTTTTTAGGTGGAGGTGCATCTCAATATGTTGATTCCAATGACTATTTTTGCGTATTTTTCTGACACCCGGAAAGCCACCAAATCACCTCTCAAAGGGGGTTGAAAATAATATTAAAATATTCAATTTGAAAAGTGACGCCCTCACATGTGTTGTGATTTCAATTTTTATATTTTTTATTTTATTAAAAATCAAAATAACGTCTCTTGTTAAGTCGTTAATTCATAAAAAATTCTAAAAAATCCTCAGAAAAATCCAGAAAAATAGGAAAAGGAGAGGAATTGACGCCTAATTGAAATGGCGTCAATTTTTCAAGAAACGCCCAAGGCTAAGCCGCTATTTAAAAGACGTCCCACGTCAAGTCGTAATTCTGGAAAATTCATAAAAATAGAGAAAAATATCCAGAAAATCCAGAAAAATCCCGAAAAATAGGAAAAAAAAGAAAAGGGAGAACAAAGGGAGAAATCCAATAAAAGTGAGAAAAACCACTCAAACAAAGTTAATTTGAGGGTCAAATTGGGGCATTACAAGGTAATATGAGATGTACTCACAGTAACGTCAATTTTGGCGTGTCTACAGCTGCCCCGACTTGGCGTCTGCTTTGCAAGGGAGCAGAGCAAACTGAAAAGTAGATGCCAAGGTGTGATGAGACACGCAATCAACATCACTTGATGAGAATTAAATCAAAAGCTCGAGATGAAACAATCTCGAGAAATTCAATGAAATCAACGATGTTTGGATAAAAGAGGGAGTGTGCACGCGGGCACGAAGGAGAATGATCAACTTCCAACGCGGTGGAAGTACCCCAGGTCACAAACCTGTAGGTTTCACCATTGGGGAGCGGTTACCAGCCAATGTGGACGTGCTGCAGCCAAGGTGGATCAAGGGAAAAAGATTGAAATAAGATGATAGAAATCCAAACAAGGAGCTTTCGAGAAAATGACCCAAAATAGCGACAAAACAGACTGAGGATTCCATCAGCAATGAATATCTCATATCTGGGGAAGATTAAGATCAATTTGACTCTCCAAATCAGCTCATCAGAATGATTTTCCAACGTTGATTCAAAGTCCTACATGAATGCATGCTGGGTTTAAAAGAAAAAAATTAAAACAAGTGAAAATATAAGATAATCAAGGATAATATTGTTAAACTGCCAAGACTGAGTCAAGAAACCGTTTTCACGAGCTGATACTGAGCTGAAGCCCGTTTATCCACGCATCAACTCACAAAAAGGAACCATCGTCCCCAGTCTCGGACGGCTCAACGGCCTATCCGTATGACTAAAACTCCTCTGGAATCGTCATTATTTTTGATGAAGGGGAACTCAAATTCCAGATTTACCAAAGTCACAAGGTCCTTGATATGATCTAGTAGCGTATGTAACATATAGTAGAATGCATACAGGGGAGATGGTGATAGCAATGAGCATGGGGGAATAGAGAACTGAGGTGCAAGCACCGTGGGACTTGGATGATGATGCCCAGTCGGTGGGACCAAGAGCCTCTTCCTGCGCTCAAAGATTCATCAGCCAAGATATAAAAGATAATAAGCAATGAATAAGGCATGTAAGCATAGCAAGCATAGCATGAATCAAAGCATCAATAGCATGTATGTATCATATCATGAATAGCATTCAAGTGTGCACAGCGTGAAAGGCATGAATAACATAGATAGCATCATTAAAGTATAGATAGCATAGCATCATTATTTGTCGTTTGTCATGAGGATGACAACTTGGCTAATCAAGATTTGGAGTTGAATGATCAAGATCTGATAATGCCCATCCCGCGGAGTGATCAGTAAGATTTGATAAAAAAAGATTTAGAGATGAATAATCGGAGTAATGCGTAGCAAATTATAAAGATGTGATCAATTGTGAACATGGGAAGAATCAAAAGGTAGATGGCAATGAATGGAGAGGACTCATCCCGTGCTCTTGGTCCTTGTAAAGTTGTCGTTCCTGTAAAAAGCACCATCAGAAAAATACAATGCATTTTTTTTGGATTTTGAAATATGCAAATTTTTATGAGTTTTGAAAATATTTGAATTTTTATGTGGATTTTGAAAAATATTTGAATTTTTATTATGAAATTTTAAAAATATTCAAATTTTTTTTTGGATCTTGCTTATTCAACTTTTTTTGGATTTTGGCTTAGAAAATATTCAAATTTTTTTTTGGATTTTGACTTAGGAAATATTCAAGTTTTTTCTTCTTTTGATTTTTTTATTTTTTTTGTTTAGACATTGTTAATGCAGTATCAAAGGGTGTTTTTGAATCACTGATTAGGGGTCCTTGTTCCTTCCCCTTTCGCTAAAATTACCCAAAGCAGAGCGTGCATTGAAGGGTGACGCCCTATAACTGACTGCCCTTGATTAACGGCGCCCCTACCAAGGCCATACCCGAGAAACATTCGGTCTTAGAGGGAGAAGAGAAGAATAATTGAGGATAAGCTTTATACAGGATGGGAGATGTCGGGACTCGAATTCCTTCCAAGGTGTTTCCCCTCAAAGAGGTAGTCTGTTGCGCCGGGGCTTTGTGCCTTTGATTTTTAGGCCCTTGACATGCATACAACCAGGGTTTTCCCTGCGGGGACTTTGCCACTCTTGTCATGCCATAATTCATACTTTGCTTTTATCGAAATTTTGACTTGATTTTCATAATAGCCCTTTTGGCGAGATATATATCATGAAAACTCATATAAAAATTCATATTGATTTTGGGTCAAGACTGCCCCTATTTGAGACTCCTCTCGTATTGGGGATTACCCTGGGTGGGTCATCTCACCCGTCAACCTCTTGCCCCTGCATTCGATCGAGTAAAGAAGAGAAAAGACTTTCAGATATACTCATGGCATGGCCAAAGTAGCAACGGTGTTTTATCCAAAGGAGCCGGCTAAGGACGCCGTGAAGTGTGTGGAATGCCCAGCTAAGGGTTGCTCTTAACAAGCGGGGAAAGAATGTCGAATTCCCAGCGTGGGGTTCTTATTAACCAAAAGTGCTGCAGAAGTAAGCCTAAAGACTCTTTTGAGAATGATTTAATTAAACAAAAGCCTAAGATAAAGGTCTAAAACACCACTTTCCAATTTTGTTAAGAAGCACTTTATTTTGAAAATCCTGCGTGAAGTAATGAGATAATTATATCATAACAATACGTACTTACGCCAATATGTTACCCTGTAGCCTTTGTAGGAGTAACTGCCAGATGCGATGTTGATCATCGTGGGATAGTCCTCTTTGGCAGTCAAAAGGATTGGAAGCAAAGGGTCGAAAGTGGCTTAACAAGAAGGAGTGGTGCTCAGACCAGACTCAGACGAATAAGGAAAAAAAAGGAAGAGAGGCGAGGGCTAGAACTCCCTCACTAAGGTGTGGAGACCCTGATCACATGAAAGGTCTACAGAAGAAGCGGAGAATTAGAAGGAGGAGTGAGGACTAAAGCCTCGAAAGCAATGAGAGAAAGGGCAGATGCCCAAGGCAGTGGATGTGGAAGAAGTTGGGTCGGACCCATGATTAGGGGGAATCAGAAGAAGAAATTGATAGATGGAAAGAGGCGGATCCGGAGGGTCTGGCGGCAGAGGAGGAGAATCATGATAGAAGGAATCCGGAGGCTCTGGAGGGATAAGATATCGAGGGACGCCGTGCCCTGGGAAGAAATATGGAAAAAGATGATGGAAAAGGAAGAAGAAAATGAAGGATGTGATGTCTTGGAAGAGCAGAAAGATGAATCGGAAGAAAGATGGATGGTCCAGAGGTTCCGGAGGAATGGAATGCCGAGGGACGCGGTGCCCGGGGAAGAATGGATGAAAAGGATTAGGAGGGTCCGGCGGTTCCGGAGGGATGGAATGCCGAGGGACGCGATGCCCTGGGAGAAGAGAAAAATCCGGAGGTTCCGGAGGAATAAGACAGAAAGGGGCGCGATGCCCAACGGATAAAGAGAGGGGTGAAAGATCCGGAGATTCTGGAGGAAGCAGATACCGAGGGACGCGATGCCCTGGGAGAATCAGTAAGAAGCCCATAAGATCCAGACTTGAGGGTGTGTAGGGGCGCGATGCCCAAAGAGCAAGATCCGGAGGTTCCGGAGGAAGCAAATACCGAGGGACGCAATGCCCAAGGAGGAAGTCCAGAAATTCTGGGAGAACGAGATGAAAAAGGGCGCGATGCCCTAGCAGGATAAAGGAGAAATCCGGAGGGCCCGGATGCAGGAGTTGGAAAGGGGCGCGATGCCCTGAGAAGAGATTGGAAAGGGGACAATGCCCGAGCAATGAGGATGAAGATGAATAGGATGGGAAATGCAGAATATCCGGAGGTGCCGGAAGGCGGGGAAGATACGGGTTTGGAAACTCGGGCAAGAAGAAGTGCAAATTTATGCGAATGCAATGCAACAGATGTGATAAATGCATGGATGCAACAGAATGCATGAGATGCAAAGAATATGACGAACATGAAGGGTGAGAGGATGAGATCCTCCTCCTTACCCTTGGGGTGGCCCATGTGGAAGATGTGATAGAGAGAAGGTGGATGAAATAGAAGAATGCCTTTCGGCACCAAGGTAACCGCCCTTCCATGGCAGTGAAAGTGTACAGCCAATTGGCCCAATGGATGAAGCACAAGCCCATGACGAAGCTTCAATAGTAAATGACAACTCCCTTGGAAAGTGAAAAGTAATAATGTGAGGGAGTTGAAAGTTGGGATAGAAAGTCTCGTGTTGCCCAAGGATTGCGGCATATAAAGAGTGTTGAACAAAATGGTCTTTTGCCCCTTGTATGGAAGAATGAGTTCAAGCTTCGGAAGTTGGGACAAGGGGTGCCCTGCCCGGCCCTTACACAGCATCAATGCTTGACATTCTCTGAGCAATGGCGGCGACTTGGCCTTTTCAATCGTTCTTGGCACAATAACCCGGATTGGCATCCGGCAAATAAACTCTTGCATCTTGAATAGCGCAGCCATGGCCAAATCTTTCTTGCCCGGCTCCGGATTATCTTCGGCACAAGTGCTTGTAGAAAGCCTCCCATTCCGAGTGGTAGGGGAAGGTGAAGCGGAGGCGGAAGGCTCCATGGATAGTAGGGGTATAATGGAAGGTGTTGGAGAAAAGGTGAGTGGAAGTGGAGGTTCAAACACATCGAGCTTTTCCTTTTGCTCGGAAGCAGTCGGGATTGGCTTGAGTGCAAAAAGGGGTGGATCCTGCTCAGGATTAACCATGGGTAAGGGTAATAGGTTAAGTGGTGAAATGGGAGTGGCCAGGTTTGGGGTTACAGGTGTAATGGAGGGTTGAGGTGGCGGTAACGGGAGACTAATTGGGGAAGGTTCGATGGTGGACTCGGTGGAGGGCGGTGGTGTGGAGGTTAATGGCTTAATGAGTGGAGGTTTAGTGGAAGGCTCAGGGAAGGCTGGTGTCATGAAGGTTAATGGTATAGTTGGTGGAGGTGTAATTGATGGAGGTTCGGTGCGGAGAAAACGTCGAACGGGATGAGCGGCGTTAAGGATAGGAGGAGACTCCAGATGTGCCGGCGCGGGTGATTGGAGTATCGACCCATCATCGTAACACCAACTAGTCTCATAAACGGGGGTTAGATTGGGTATGGCGGCTTCATCCTGAGCAGGGGGTTCATCAAATAGTAATGGGGGGAGAGGGAAACGAAGGAAACTCGGAAGGGGTGCCTGCGCAGCTTCATCATCGTATATTGCTTCAAATTCTTCAATTGCCGGCTCTTGCTTGCTTGAACAGCCGATGCCATAGTCATCCCTCCTGTCTTTCCACTCTTTCTCCATCTTTGTAATGTCATTTAAAGCAGCATGAAGGGGATTGACTGGAGTAGGAGGAGCGGGCCGTGGGCTCGTAACCCTCTTTAATTGTTCCTCCAAAGAAGCGACTTTGTCGATAAGAGCTTGCTGGCGGGGTGTGACTTGAGCAATAGGGGGTTAGTAGGGCCTTGAAGGAGGGGCCGTATAAAAAGGCCGTGGAAGGGGATTAATGGGCCGACCCATAGAAGAACTCGGATGGGCCGGATTGCAAGGAATAGATGGGCCTTGGGGCCGTGATGGAGGAGGAATAGAAGGAGGCGGGTGTCGGACCACCCGAGTAGGAATATGAATAGAAGAGGGAAGTGGGTGATGGGCCACCCGCATAGGATTGGAAGGAGGATGAGATGAATGAGATGCACCCTCAACAGCGGCCTTAAGAGCTTGAATTTGTTGAGGGGTGAGATGATCTAATGCATGAATGATTTGGGAAACCTTCTCATCATTGGGACGAGACGGTCCCGTAGGAGTAGTGGCTCGCGATTGGATTGAAGGACCATGGGATTGGATATTGCCCATGGGTCGGGCAACACCGTAAGAATGAGGACGTGGTCCTTTGAAAGAATTATGGTGAGAATGATGAACATGTTGAAATTGAGGGGAATAAGATGTGCTAGGTTGATCACCCTCATGAACATTAATTGAGTTGAACATGTTGACTTTCTTATCAAGGTAATCCAAATAATTCAATGTGCAATCAAAACAGTTCACAGAAATAGCAAACAAGTTGGGATGGTTACCTTTGACTTCTTATGTTTGAACCTTGGTGAATTAATGATTTTTAACAAAATTATGATTCACACAAGGGAGGAACCTAGTTTCAAATGTGATTTCAACTCCGGTGCCAACTAGGAACACTCTCTCACCGTGTATGGCCAACTAAACCCGGGACTTCAAAGGGTACAACCTGCCCGACGTCCGTGAGGGAATCCACGGGTGCGGGGACTTACGGAGGCTTGGTTTAGGAATTTCCAATCCAAAGAGACGGAGTGCTTAATGGAGGGTCCTTCCTTCACCAAGAGGGTGTGTGGAATCCTAGTGTAGAGAGAGGAGGTCTCCCAAACCAATGCAAATGAATGAATGTAGGAGATATGAACGAATCACAGCAGTAAGATCAATCAATGAATATGAGCATGAATCAGCATGAAAAATCACAAACGGGAGGGTTCTGTAAACCCACAAGAAAGAGACGCCCTGGCAGGGGTCGCTACCAAGAAACAGACGACAGCGTGGCTGTCGTGAATCGCTGTGAGGGCCCAGAAACAGTGAAAAGCGCGCCTTGGAGTGAGGCGCTATATATAAAAGGACGCCCCTGGGTGAGGGCGTCAAATGTAAACACGCGCCTTGATGTGAGGCGCTAAGCAACAAAAGGACGCCCTGGGGAAGGGCGTGAATTCACAGAAAGCAGGAGATGTGATGGAAGACGCCCTGGCAGAAGGCGTTACACATAAAGAAGACGCCCTGGATCAGGGCGTTAAAATAAAACGCGCCTCTGTCTAAGGCGTTAATTTCCTCTATCTCCAGAAAACTCTACGGCCAGAAATATCAAACACTCACAGTCAGAGGCAATCAACAAATATATGAATTAAGATATTAGCATGCTCATCAAAATTTTTGGATAAGTGGAAATTCTAAAAAAAACCTATCAAATTGACAGATCACATGGGGAGAGTGCAATGCACAATGGAGGGTGCCCGTGGGGCACAAAGGAAGCGCACCGTGGGTGCAAAAGGGGAGATGGCACACGTGGGTGCCCAAGGGAAAGGGTAATCAAAAGAAAAATGAAGGGGTCCCACCGTGATCGCCAATTTGTAGATCCTAATTAGAAATCCACTTAGAATAAAAATAGTGAAAGAATATGCATAAAAGGGATAAAAGGGTATAAGCACGTGGTGCTAAAGGGAAGTGTGATCGCCAGAGACGCGAAGGCCTCAAAAATATAACAATAAAAACATGGAGGGATCGCGAAAAATACCTTGAAACGCGGGTGATGTGAGTACTCCTTTCTCTTCTATATCGGCCGGCCGATGAAGAGAGTTTCTCTTATTTGATTACCCTTGCAAAACAAAGACAAACACCAATAAAGAAATTGAATTAGAAATATGGTGAGTGTAGCATCAATTCATGTAAAAGATGAGCATGGAAACATAGAGTAGAACACACCTTGTGGGTGGTTGCCCTTAAACCCCTATGCAAAGAGGGTATGGGAATATGATGATGTTGAATGATGAATAATATGCAAAATAAGTGAATAAAAGAAAGAGAGCAAGAGATGCACTGTGGAAAGCCTCAACACACACGGTTGAGGGAGAAGGCTAGCAGAAGATGTATATGCATGCATGTGTATCAATGAAAATAGATCAAAAGGGGAATAAAAAAGGGAAAGAGGAGCCTGTGCTTCGCTTCTTGGCCTTGGATACTTGATGGGGAGGGAGCTTCAAAAGGATGAAGATTGCTGTACGTTTGCAGCTTCTCCTTCGGCCAACAACAGCAGCAGCAGCAACCTGTAAACGAAAACAGAAGAAGGAAAAGAGAAGAAGAAAGGAAAAAAAGGATCTACAGAAAAAACGAAGGAAGAAAACTCGGAAGAGGAGAGGAAGAGGGGAAGAAACCTGTATAACAGAGACGTAAGCTCTATTAATAGGTTGAAGGGGAGATAAGAAAGGGCAAGAGACCTGCGGAGGCAAGGACTCCAGTTCCCAATCGAGGAAGGTCACTAAATGAAGCAAGGACTCTTGGGGAAAGGGTTGCGTTCGTTTAGAACCCGAATGGTGAAATACGACCTGAACAAGGGCGTCAATTCAAGAATTGACGACCTGTAAGAGGGGCGTTAATTTAAAACGCGCCTTGGAACAAGGCGTCAATTCAGGGATCATTTTTAGAAATAAATCTTTCTTTTTTTTTCTAAAAATTATGAAACACGCCTCAACCAAAGGCGTTAATTAAAAACGCGCCCTACCAAGGGTCGTTAATTCAAAAATAATCAAAATAGGGCTATTTTTTATTTCTTAATATTATTTTCCCATTTTTTAGGTGGAGGTGCATCTCAATGTGCTGATTCCAATGACTATTTTTGCGTATTTTTCTGACACCCGGAAGGCCACCAAATCACCTCTCAAAGGGGGTTGAAAATAATATTAAAATATTCAATTTGAAAAGTGACGCCCTCACATGTATCGTGATTACAATTTTTTTATTTTTTATTTTATTAAAAATTAAAATAACGTCTCTTGTTAAGTCGTTAATTCATAAAAAATTCTGAAAAATCCTCAAAAAAATCCAGAAAAATAGGAAAAGGAGAGGAATTGACGCCTAATTGAAATGACGTCAATTTTTCAAGAAACGCCCAAGGCTAAGCCGCTATTTAAAAGACGCCCCACGTCAAGTCGTAATTCTGAAAAATTCATAAAAATAGAGAAAAATATCCAGAAAATCTAAAAAATCCAGAAAAATAGGAAAAAAAAGAAAAGGGAGAAAAAAGGGAGAAATCCAAGAAAAGTGAGAAAAATCACTCAAACAAAGTTAATTTGAGGGTCAAATTGGGGCATTACAAGGTAATATGAGATGTACTCACAGTAACATCAATTTTGGCGTGTCTACAACCACCTAGTCACCATTGCTTTATGATGATCTGAGATATTCAGGTCATTTTGCATGCAAATTTTTTTTATATATATATAAATTGGACACCTCATGACATAGGAGTTACTTCACTTCATTGATGAAACTCTCAGTTTCTCAGTGATCAAGCCATAGGCTTTTGTTCATTTAGTTGATCCCTTATGATGTGGAGGGGAAATGATTGAAGACAATACTAGAAGGACTGTTTCTTTGTAATGAATCTTGAGATCTAGATTTCAAGTTGTTCTAAACAAATATCAAGACATGCAGGTTTTAGCCTGACCTGAAATCATTGACAATGTAGGAAGATATACTTTGACCACTTAAACCAAATCTCTGATAAACCACTAGAGGAAAGATTCTAGCAGGACTTTAGTAACACAAACGTATAGACTTAAGAGATGAATGAGATTCTATTGACTGAGAGAACTGCACTCATTCAATCATGAGAACCAGCAATGACACACATCTGGTCAGTGTTTTTGAATCAGACAAAATCACTACCTTTCCAGCTCCCCCTTAAACGAAGCACTCAATAAAACTAATCAGAAGATACACAAAACTCCCCCTCACAATAAGGACAGACATTTCACATAGCATTTTACCAACATAGATCAATTCAATATCAGGAGAAAAATAGTTAAGATAATTTGAACAAGCCTAGTTCTCTCCTTAATGTGGTGAATTTGTCATTGTCTAGAGACTTGGTGAAGATGTCAGCAATTTGATTAGCAGTGCCTACATGAATCAGTTCAAAGTTGTTCTTAGAAACCACATCTCTTCTGAAATGATGCCTGATTTCTATGTGTTTGGTGTGGGAGTACAGAACAGAATTCTTGGCTAGGTTGATGGCACGGGTATTATCACAGTAAATAGGTGTGCACCCCAGGTCTACTTGATAATCCTGAAGTTGGTGTTTAATCCAAATGACTTGTGTGCCACAACTCCCTGCAGCTACGTATTCAGCTTCTACAGTGGAGAGGGCCACAGAGTGTTGTTTCTTGGAACCCCAAGATACTAAACACCCACCTAGAAATTCACAGTGACCACTAGTGCTCTTTCTATCTAGTTTACAACCGGCATAATCTGCATCTGTGTATGCAACTAAATCAAGTGTGTGTGATGCATGAAACCATAAACCAAGACTGTGAGTAGTGGACAGGTATCTGAAGATTCTTTTTACTGCAGCTAAATGCAATTCAGTGGGTCGAGATTGATACCTTGCACACATTCCTACACTAAATTGAATATCAGGTCTTGAAGCAGTCAAATAAAGTAGAGATCCAATCATACCTCGATAGAGCTTGGCATCTACTTCTTTACCTGTCTCATCTCCATCCAATGAGGTGTTGGTACCCATTGGTGTTGTAATGTGCTTCAAGTTGTTCATGCCAAATCTTTTGAGAATTTCCAATGTGTACTTGGTCTGGTTGATGAAGCATCCATCCTCTAACTGTTGTACCTGTAAGTCAAGAAAATACCTTAACTCACCTACTAAACTCATTTCAAATTCAGCAGACATCAGTTTAGAAAATTCATTGCATAGTTCAGAGCTAGTTGACCCAAAGACAATATCATCTACATATACCTGAACTATGATGAGGTCTTTATTTGAGCTCTTCGAAAAAAGAGTTTGATCTACTTTACCTCTGTGGTAGCCCTTGCTGATCAGAAATTCTATCAGTCTTTCATACCATGCTCGAGGAGCCTATTTTAGGCCATACAGGGCTTTGTTCAACCTGAAAACTTGGTTAGGTTGAGGAGAAAACTGAAATCCGGGGGGTTGTTCAACAAAAACCTCTTCCTTGATAACACCATTCAAAAAAGCACTCTTCACGTCCATTTGCTGGAGTTTTATGTTCTTGGAACATGCAAATGCTAGCAATATTCTTATTGCTTCCATCCTAGCAACAGGTGCATAGGACTCATCGAAATCAACACCAAATTTCTGACAGTAGCCCTTGGCTACTAGTCTGGCTTTATTTCTAGAAATGATTCTATCTTCATTCATTTTATTCTTAAACACCCACTTAGTTCCTATAACATTAGTATTTTCTATTCTTGGAACAAGCTCCCAGACATTATTTCTTTCAAATTGACCTAACTCCTCACACATGGCATTAGTCCATGACTGATCACTTAAGGCCTCTTCTATTGATTTGGGTTCAATTTGAGAGACCAGAGCAATTAGGTCCTGGTTATGAACATTCCTAAAGTGAGACCTAGTTCTAAGAGGTTCTTCAAGATTGCCTAATATGTTATCTATTGGGTGATCTTTAAGATATCTAACATTTATTGAAGACTCACCTGTCTCAGCCGGCTCTACCTGGTTGGGAGCATCTGATGACTCATTTGGCTGAAGCTCCTCTTCTTCTTTGTGTTCTAGGAATTCTCCATTGTGCTCGGAATCCCTGTCAGTGTTTTCAATGTTAGTAACACCTTTTGCTTCACCAAAACTAATGTGTGGAGACTCCTCAACTTTCTAATCATTTATGTTAAAGACTCTATATGCTCTTGACACTTCAGAGTATCCTAAAAATATTCCAGGACAGCTTTTAGCATCAAATTTATCTAAGTCTTTCTTGTTATTATTATGGATAAAGCATTTAGCTCCAAAAATTCTGAAATGAGTCAGATTTGGTTTCTTACCTTTCAACAGCTCATAGGGTGTTTTCTTGTGGATTGGTCTTACCATGGCCCTATTGATTGTATAAGTTGCTGTATTGGCCGCCTCTACCCAAAATTTTCTTGGTAGTTGACTCTCAATCAGCATGGTCCGGGCCATCTCCACAATGGTTCGATTTCTTCTCTCCGCAATTCCATTTTGTTCTGGTGTCCTGGGAGAAGAAAACTTGTGTGTAAGTCCCTCTCTTTCACACAGTTCAGAAAACATGGAGTTCTCAAATTCACCTCCATGGTCAGATTAAATTGAACAAATTCTATGTTTTCCTTCTTGTTTGACTTTATTAAAAAATTGTTTGAATTTTTGAAAAGCATCATTTTTGTTGGTTAAGAAAAAGATCCATGAAAATCTGGAGTGGTCATCAATGATCACATAACCAAATCTACTTCCATTAAGACTCTGAGTTCTAGTAGGACCAAAAAGGTCCATATGAAGAAGTTCCATTGGTCTAGACGACAATGGCTCAGATCTTAGCTTGAAGGACATTCAGGTCTGTTTGCCTAGAGCACAGGCATCACAGACTTTTGAAGTTGAACTGAACTTGATTTTAGACAAGCCTCTAACTAAATCATGCTTGATCAATTTATTTAAAGTGGAGAAGCTAGCATGGCCTAAACGTCTATGCCAAACAAAAGCGTCACTTTCGGAATTGGCAGATAAGCATAGATTAGAATCAGACTCAACATCTAAGTCTACCAAGTAGACATTATTGGTTCTGTTGGCTACAAATTTAATGCTATCAGAATTTATTTCAATGATTTTGCATGAATTATTGTCAAACACAACCCTGTGACCCTTATCACATAATTGACTTATGCTAATCAGATTGTGTTGAAGACCTTCCACAAGTAAAACTTTCTCAATGGAGTTAGTGGAAGACTTACCAACAGTGCCGACCCCAATGATCTTACCTTTGTTCTTTCCTCCAAATTTGACCAGACCCCCTACCTTCATTTCTAACTTGCTAAACTTGGATCGGTCTCCTGTCATGTGCCTTGAGCAGTCACTGTCGAGATACCATTTGTTGTTCTCAACTGCAAGGCACACCTACACAAGCAAAATCAAGCAAAGTAGTTCGGAACCCAAGATGAGTTGGGTCCAAAGACATCATTCAAGTCTTTAAGCAGATGTTTAGAGATCCAGAATTGTCTCAACTTGGTTTTCTCTTGCACCTTAATTTCTGGTCTATAGAAGTTGTGAGTGGAGGTATGTCCAGCTGGTCTGGAGAAATGAAATCTATTCTAGTTATTAGGTTTCTCATCCCTGGGGTATCTCTTGTGAGCTTGTTGATTAGCAAATTTTTGAGGATGAGTGTTGTTTCTCCAGTAACTCTTGTCAGGACCCATTCTTTTGTAGTAGTTCGAACTTTTATTCTGATTCATTTCCTTGGTCCAGCTACTACTTATGTTCTGGCGAATGGGCTTTGTGAAATTCTTCACAAAATTCATTCCTATTTTAGATGATCGTCCAGCATTGTTTGTTAAATTTTCTTTTGGACATTGAACACTTTGGTTTCTGTTTGAGCTGGATGGAGTGTCCAGCTTTTCTTTTCCCTTTTCTGGGCAGAAGGTGGTAGTCTTAAACTGAAATGGTCTCTTGTTGGATGGGTCATAGCCTAAACCCTCCTTGTTGAAATTAACCCTTGTACCTAGTATAGAATCCAGATTCGATTTTCCTTGAACAAATTTTTCTAAAACTTTTTGTTTGTCCTCCAACTCTCTTTGCATAGACTCACAATTTTTCAAGAGTTCAGAGTTGACTTTCTTAACAGCTTCATACTTCTCTGTGATCACACTATTTTCATTCAGACATTCTTCAAATTTGATCTTGAGTTGGTTGAGCTGTGTGTGAACTTCCTGGTTCTCAAGGGTTTGCTTTTCATTCTCCTTTTCCAATGAAGTCATCTCTTCTAATTCTTCTTTTAGTTTCTGATTTTCCTTACAGATTTGCATTTGTTCTTCAACATTGGTATTGAATTTTCTTTTCAGAACCCTATGCTCTTTACTAAGTGAATTGAACTTATCTAACAGTTCTGCATAGGCGTCTTCCCAGTCATCGATAGAGAAATTCTCAAAAATATTTGTTACCTTATCTTCGCTGTTTGCCATCAGGCAAATTCCTTCTTCATCCTCCTCTGAGAAATTATCTTCCGGATCCTCTTCCTCATCGCTCCAGGTGCAGACCATTGCCTGTGGCTTCTTCTTCTACACTTTCGAGCTCTTCTTCTGAGGGTTGTGACCTTTCTTCTGAAGATCAGGGCAGTCCCCTTTCATGTGTCCGGGTTTCCTGCAATGAAAACACGTAATTCTCTTAGTACTCCTATCTTTGTCATTGCTGGAATCGAAGTTCTTACCAGAAGGGTATGACTTCTTCCTCCTGAAGGTCTTTCCCTTAGACCTTAAGAATTTTCTGAATTGGCGAGTAAGCATTGCTTGCTCCTCTTGGTCGAGATTTGACAATCCATCAGACTCGCAATTACTACTCCCGCTACTGCTACTTCCCTTGCTGCGGGACGCTCTGAGGGCAATATTCTTGTTCTTTCTATCGCTTCCCTCACCATTCCTTTTAATGTTCATCTCATACGTCATAAGGGATCCTATGAGTTCGGTGACAGTCGTAGTCGTCAGATCCCTTGACTCTTCTATCACAGTGGCTTTTGTATGCCATGAAGGGGTTAGAGATCTAAGTATCTTCCAGACAACGTCTCCCTCAGCCATCTCTTTTCCAAGGCCCTTAAGACTATTCGTGATCAGAGACAATCTGGCATACATCTCAGTTATGGTCTCCTCTGATTTCATTTTAAACATCTCATATTCAGAGGTGAGGAGATTTACCTTTGTTGCTCTCACTTGAGCTGTATCTTCGTAGATTAATTCCAGCTCGTCCCACATTTTCTTGGCCGTCCTACATGCTGAGATGCGAGCGTATTCATTTGGGTGTACAACACACTAGATGATGTTCAGGGCTGTCCAGTTGAGCGACGATTGCTTGACTTGATCATCTATCCATGCATCCTCGTTCGGTGGTAGCTCGTATGGCCCTGTGGTGATCACCCTCCACAACTTGTGGCTTTGCGCCCTGATGAATACCTCCATCCTGTTTTTGCAGAATAGATAATTGTTACCATCAAAGAAAGGAGGACGACTGATAGATTGTCCCTCAGCTATAAAGCTTCGAGGACCATTAGGGTTAGCCTGACCGTTGGCCCACATGGTGAAAACCTGCTCTGATACCAAATGATACGTGCAGCGGAGAGTGAGATAGAAGGGGGGGATGAATAGATCACTCCCCAATCCGATAAACACAACCACACGTTCTTAGCCCCTCAAACTATAGAGATAAAGGCCACGTAAACAGACAACGAAGATGATAAGAGAAGAAGTGATATCGAGAAAGCAACAATAAAGAAGCAAAGTCTCAAGAAGTTGGAGAGCAGCACACGAAAACAACCAAACCACAAATGAGACAGTGAATTTTTAGGTGGTTCAATTGCTATCTGCAATCTACGTCCACCCCTTACTCAATCGAGTAAGGCTTCCTTGCACTTGAGTCGCACACAGCAGACTCAGTCTGCAACAACTGCTGCCAAACAGCTTGTACAGAGGAACAGCCTCCTCAATCTTCTGATCGACCAGAAGAAGAGCACCGGAGAATAATCTCCCTTCCTTTGCACGCAGTAAAGGGAACCCTGTGCAGTTACTCCCAAGTAACTCACACAACTAGAGGCTTGAACCTCTCTTCCTTCAAGACACTGGAGGGAACTGGAGAACCTCTCCCTTCCTCCGAATAGTGGAGGGTAACAATATGGAAGGAAGATGATCAAACAAAAACTTGAAAACACAGTGATCGGTAAACGATAATATTCTCTAGAAACAAAGATAATGTAGCTTCCATAGAAGCAGATCTTCTCATTCACGAACACTTCTCCCTCTCAGAAATTTTTCTTTCTCTTCTGCTTCTGCTAGCTCTCTTTCTCCTTCTCCTCTCTTTTCTGTTCTCATTGTTATTTTTTCTTCTGCTCAGCATTCACTTTTTATAGAGCATCAGAGGACGGGCGTGTGCTTTCCATTATTCCCGCTTAAAGGCCTTAGCCCACGTGGCAGAATCACACCTCACTTCTCTCCATGTGTCACGATCCTGTCACCTCCTCCATACTGGGATCACGAGCCATTCTTATTCTTCTCAAAAACAATACCTGACAGACAATCAGAACAAAGCATTTCGGATACTGGTAAGAAGGATGACATTGCATTGGGCATATAAATGCTAAATGCACGAACTGGGAGAGATGCACCAATTATATAAAACATGAGGCAAATGTTGCACCGAATGTGAATAGACATAACATGCACTGAGTAGAGATATTCAAGTCAACCATTGAATTGACTTACTAAACTGATTGACTCCATGTGCACAGACTCTAGCGTTCACCTGTGCAGCTGGTGTGCACAGACATGGGTCCAAGAGGCACACGACGAAGACTTTTTACTGAGTCAAAGGAAAGGATCAAGGATATGCATGGACTTTTAAAAACAACTGTGTAACACAGTAGATGCATCGAGTTGGATTTGTGAGAATTGCAGTGAGATGAAAGAGAAGAATCATTCGAACAAAAATGGATGCAAGACAGACCTTGCACCGAGTCTGAAAGGCGAGACGCACAAAGATGCACAAACAAGATATGCACGAACCTAAAAGTGTATGCTGCAATGAAATACAATGAAATGCACCGAGCCAATTTATGTCTAGACACGTAATGCACTGAGATGGAAACGGGGCTACAGTGTTTGTGAGTGAGACAGAGACTTGCATCGAATTAATAAAGAGAAGTACAAGACACCGCTTGCACCAAGACGTATTTGCACTGAGATGAAGAGACAAGATCTAACGGTCCATACCAGACGACGATTGCACCGACTAGAGCTTGCACCGACCTCGAGAGGTGACATGCAAGGACATGTTATGCACGGACCTTAAAGCTATTACCACAGACTTCCTTCATGTTTTGAAACAAGTAAATGCACCGAATGTATAAATTGATCTAGGGATAAGAACAAATTGATTTATAGTGTGTGACATCATCAAAACATTAGGGATGCAACAGAGGGGTGATCTCGCACTGCTCCTGAACGGGTAAGAGGATGACCATGTACACTTGAAGTGTGAACTGCAAGAAGGGAAACCAGTCAGAGGTGCCCAGGGACAGATCCCCGGGGAAGACCCTCTGATACTTAAGTCAGCAAAGTAGTAGAGCTCGGATGCAAAGGGTAGAGCTAGGAGGAAGATGGGAGCGCGAGATCCCTCTCCACCAAAAGGTGAAGTGGTTCCTGCTCAGGGTTTCTGGCTCTTGCCTTGCTTACCTCTTGTAGTAGGGCTTTCTAGTTTAAATAGAGGCCCGTTGTGCGACTGATCCCTGTAAGCGGAGGAGTCTCAGGGGGGTTACGTCTTTCATGTGGACTCCTTATAGCACGCGGACTCTTGGTCTCCCTTATCCCCTTGAGCTTCCTGCCATTAAGGGACTCGCAACGGCCGTACTAATAAGCTTCCATCAGTGAGCTCGAGCGATAGGCACTTGCCCAGTAGTGGTCTCCCGAGTGATGAGTGCATGGTCGGGACAGAGAATAGGGGGCTCCGGGGGAGCTTTCCCTATCGAACTGATGCTCAGACTTCCCAACCCGAAGGTCGCCTAGGAAGCGCTTATTCCGAGTGAGTTTTTGGCTTATGCTAAGTGGGCTAGGGGGCTACCACTTTGAGGAGTTGGGCCTCGTTCGGTCTGGTTGGACCTCTTTTGGCCTCTCTGCACGGGCGACGAGATTTCCCCTCTCCAGACAGCAATGAACATCATGCAATGTGTTGTGCATCCAGAGGAATACTCTAGGATATCTGCATGCAAGACAGCCAAGAAAATGTGGGATGAACTCCAGTTGATTTATGAAGGAACGTCCCAAGTGCGAGCCACCAAGGTAAATATGCTAACCTCTGATTATGAGTTATTTAAAATGAAACCCGATGAAACCATATCCGAGATGTATGCTAGGCTCTCACAGGTGACCAACAGTCTGAAGGCTCTACGTAAGCAAATCCAGGAGAGTGAATTAGTTAGAAAAATCCTGAGGTCTCTAACCCCGGTATGGCACACAAAGGCCACTGTATTAGAAGAATCCAGGGACCTATCCACCATGACTGTCACAGAACTGATAGGATCCCTGATGGCTTACGAGATCAACCGTAAGAGGAATACATAAGACAACAAGAAAGGGAAAACCATAGATCTTAAGGTGTCTAGAAGCAGTGGTGAAATTAGTGAGGAGTATGAGAACTTCTCAGACCTCGATGATGAGCAGTAGGCTATGCTGGCCCGACAGCTCCAAAAACTCCATAGGACCAGAGGTAAAACATTCAGGAGGAGGAGACCACAACAGGCTGGTAAGAACACCAATTTTAAATTTGATAAGAACAAAAATTCTGACAAGATTACATGCTTTCACTGTAAAAAGCTAGGTCATATGAAGAATGAATGCCCGGAGCTCATGAAGAAGAATGTAAAAGTGTAGAAGAAAAAGCCTCAGGCCATGGTCTGCACATGGAGCGATGAAAAAGAAGACCCTGGGAGCAGATCTTCAAATGAAAAAGAGCAAGGACTGTGTCTTATGGTTGAAAGTGACAATGAGGTAAGCAATCCTTGTGAGAATTATTCTATTGATGAATGGGAGGATGCTTACGCCGATTTGCTAGATAAACTTAACTGTCAAACCAAAGAATACAAGGTCATGAAGAGAAAACTGAACAACACTCTTAGTGATAAAGTTTCCTTGGAAAAAGAAATTGAAGACCTTAAGAAACAGCTTGAGGAAATGAATCCACTGAAAATTGAAAATGAAAATCTCATAACATAAAAGGAAGAAATCAGGAACAATCTGGATGAATTTAAGATAAAGTTTCAAGAAATTCAGAAAGAAAATGAGTTAATGAAAGAAAAATATGAAGCTGTGTAGAATGCAAATTTTGAAATCTTGAAACAATGTGAGAAACTTCAGAAAGATTTAGATGATAAATAGAAAATGTTGGAGAAGTTTGTGCAATGAAAGACCAACCTAGATACCATGCTAGGTGTAAAAATTAACTTCAACAAAGAGGGTCTAGGCTATGACCCAACAAATAAAAAACCCTTTGAGTTCAAAACTATAACTTTCTGCCCAGGCAAAGGGTAAGAAAAACTGGATACCCCATCCATTTCGAACAGCAATCAAAATGTTCAGCAACCCAAATTGATGAAATTCATAAAATCTAATTCAACTAACTCTGTTGGACAACCAATTAAAACTCAAGGGAACTTTACCAGCAAAACTACCATGCATTGACCTAGTTTCATTGATGCATCAAGACACTCTGTCTTTCACAGAGCCAAGGCTAGCATTCAGGATGTGATGCCTCGACGCAACACACTCATGCCTCAAGGCAACACACTTAATAGGTCGAGGCAGGTGACCCAAGACAAGAAACCATCAAGTCAAAAAAATAGGAATAAAAGTGGGGCACACTGGTCAAATTCTATCTACTCACCAAGATATTTTAACAATCATGATTTTCCAAGACAGAATGGATACATGAAATTCTCAAAGAAGAATCAGTCAACCAATTGGAACAAGTTTCCTCCTAGTAAAGTCCAAAGTGGACAAAAGACTGTAAATAATTTCACCAAAACTATCAACAAGAAACAAGATAATAAAAACATTTTTAAACAATTTTGGATCCCAAAAACTCTGCTGAAAGATTTGAATAATGTCTTTGGACCCAATCTTCCTTGGGTTCCAAACCTTTTTCCTTGAATTGATTTTAGGTTAGTCTGGCAGCCCTGAACCGCAGGTAGTATCTAGATAGTGCCTGTTCCAGACACATGACTGGAGACCGAAGTAAATTCAGTGAGGTAGGAGGACTTGTCAAATTTGGAGGGAAAAACAAAGGTAGAATAATCAGTTCAGGAACAATTGGTAAGCTCCCTTCAAACATTTTTGAAAAGGTTCTTTTAGTTGAAGGTCTCGAACATAATTTGCTTAGCATCAGTCTGTTGTGTGACAAAGGTCACCAAGTCATTTTTAATAATCATGTTTGCAAAATTCTTGAAGCAAATTCTGACCAAGTTAATTTTTTAGGACATAGAGTGAATAATGTCTACATAGTAGACATCAATGATTCATCTACATCAAATCTCGGTGATGGGAATGAAGCAACCTGCCAGGCCAAAGTGGATCGTGGAAGCAGCCGGGCCGAAGATGAATGTGCTACCTTTGGGTAGCGCGACCTGGAAGAAGGCGCTAGGTTTCCCTAGCGCGATCTAAGACAGAAACGTAGTTGTTGACGGTTCAACTTTCCGGCACTTGGAACTCCCAAAAGTCTTCAATGTTTGCTATTTTCCATGGTTGTAATCAATGTTCTAGCGTCGTTGTGTCTTCCCCTTCCCCTATATATGTATCCCATCTCGTTTGATCTAAAAAAAAAGAAGAAGCAATGAATCTATGAGAGTTTATGAGTGTAGCCATGGCTATCTTCCCCAATCTTTGGAACCCTCTTTCCTCCTCCCCTCTCCGAGTGCGATGCCCAATTCTCTTCTCCTAATCCTCTCTCTTTTCCCCTTCAATGGAGGACGTTCGAAGCTCTGGATGCACCGGCTCTGAGACAGGGTCGGGTGTGAGGCCCCATTCGGATCTCCGTTCTTCCTCCATCACCGTTCACCTTCCTTCACCGCCGCAAAGGACGCTGCCAAGGCCAAGATGGAGCTCGGTTGCACCGGTCCTGCGATGGGTCCGGGCGAGAGGCCCCAGTCAAGCCCTATCACGGCCCTAGCTCGCTCCATCACATCCTCTTTATCCCCCGTCACCCACCCCCGTAGCCACCTTCACCAAGTTATCCTAGCTAGTATTAGGTTCGTTTAATCCCTGTTTAGGGTCCCTCATGTGTTTGTTTAGGATCTCTCGTGTATTACCCACCTTCCAATGTGTTTCTCCCCCTGTAATTCATTCCCCCGAAGACATCCACGGGCGCCCCAATGTCAAGGTCCGTCATTCTGCCTACGTCTGTGAACGCGCTAGAACGATATAGCGCGTTCTTCAGAACGTGCGTAAACGATATAGCGTGACCATGGGCAGAATGAAGAAGACCCTCCACTTCTGTTTCACACCATTTGGTATCAGAGCTTAGGGAACTAGGCTGTTCTCATAGACTGGGATCTTGAGCTACAAGGTTCGAGGATGAACCTTCCCAAGTGGAGGGGTTTGATGGGAATCAAGCAACCTGCCAGGCCGAAGCGGATCTTGGAAGCTGTCGGGCCGAAGATGAACGCGCTACCTTTGGGTAGCATGACCTGGAAGAAGGCGCTAGGTTTCCCTAGCGCAATCTCAGATAGAAACGCAGTTGCTGATGGTCCAACTTTCCGGCGCTTGGAACTCCCAAAAGTCTTCAATGTTTGCTATTTTCCATGGTTGTAATCAATGTTCTAGCATCGTTGTGTCTTCCCCTTCCCCTATATATGTATCTCATCTCATTTGATCTAAAAAAAAAGAAGAAGCAATGAATCTATGAGAGTTTATGAGTGTAGCCATGGCTATCTCCCCCAATCTTTGGAACCCTCTTTCCTCCTCCCCTCTCCGGGTGCGATGCCCAATTCTCTTCTCCTGATCCTCTCTCTTTTCCCCTTCAATGGAGGACGATCGAAGCTCTTGATGCACCGGCTCTGAGACGGGGTCAGGTGTGAGGCCCCATTCGGATCTCCATTCTTCCTCCACCGCCATTCATCTCCCCTCACCACCGTCAAGAATGTTGCTAAGGTTAAGATGGAGCTCGGTTGCACCGTCCCCGCGAAGGGTTTGGGTGAGAGGCCCCAGCCAAGCTTCCTCACTGCCCTAGCATCATCTACGTCCACCTTTCTTCCCTCGCCGCTCACCCCACATCCGCCTTCACCAAAGTTATCCTAGCTAGTATTAGGTTGGTTTCATTTCAATTTTAGCGTTCCCCGTGTGTTGTCCATCATCCTGTGTGCTTTCCCCTTGTGTTTTGAACCCCCAGAGTCATCCACGAGGCCCAGAATTGAAGACCCATCGTCCTGGGTTGCTGTCTGTGAACGCGCTAGAACGGTATAGCGCGTTCTTCAGAACGCGCGTAAACGATATAGCGCGACCATGGGCAGAATGAAGAAGACCCTCCACTTCTGTTTCACATCACTCTGCTTGTCTGCTAGTTTAGAAAATAATGCTTTTAATTGGCATAGGAGACTAGGGCATGCTAGTTATAGCACTCTAAACAAACTGGTTAAGCATGATCTGGTCAGAGGCCTGCCCAAATAAAATTTTCAGAGAATTCTAAAATGTGTGATGCATGTGCTATGGGTAAACAAACTAGAACATCATTTAGACTTAGGACAGGACCCATGTCCTCTAGGCCTTTGGAGCTTTTGCATATGGATCTTTTTGGACTCTCTTGTTCACTAAGCTTCAATGGTATGAGATTTGGATTTGTGATTGTGGATGACTTTACTCATTTTGCATGGATTTTCTTTCTTGCCCATAAAAATGATGCATTCCATAAATTCAAACTATTTTTTAATAAAATAAAGCAAGAGGGTAAGCATAAGATATGCATAATCCAAACTAATCATGGAGGAGAGTTTGAGAATTCTATGTTTTCTGATCTATGTTATAGTGAAGGACTGACTCACAGGTTTTCTTCTCCCAAAACTCCAGAGCAGAATGGCATAGTGGAAAGAAGATACTGAACCATTGTTGAAATGGCCAGAACCATGCTCGTGGAGAGTCAGCTACCTAGAAGGTTGTGGGCAGAGGCGGCCAACACTGCATGCTTTACTATCAACAGGGCCATGGTAAGACCCATCCATAAGAAAACCCCCTATGAGCTTTTAAAAGGTAAGAAGCCAAATGTGGCTTACTTTAGGATTTTTGATTCTAAATGCTTCATTCACAATAACAATAAAAAGGACCTTGATAAGTTTGAAGCCAAGAGTATCCCAGGAATTTTTCTAGGATATTCTAAAACATCTAGGGCATACATGGTTTTATATATAACTGATCAAACTGTAGAGGAGTCTCCTCATGTTGTTTTTAATGAAACCATCAATTCTGCTAACTTGGATGATGATGATGATAGGAATTCAAGACATGATGGACAGTTTCTGGAAGAAAATTTGAATGAAGAACCAAAGGCACCTGAACCAACTGCACAACATGAACCAGTTCAGGGTGAGTCAGCCGAGCAAGGTGAGTCTTCAACAAATCTCATATTTCTAAAAGATCACCCTGCACACAACATCATTGGTAATTTGCAAGACCCCCCTAGAACTAGGTCTTATCATCAGGCTATAAATAATGAGGATTTGATTGCACTAGTGTCCCAAATTGAACCCAAAATAGTAGAAGAAGCCTTAAATGGTGAATCTTGGGTAAATGCAATGAACGAGGAATTGGGTCAGTTTGAAAGAAATAAAGTCTGGAATCTTGTTCCAAGACCTGCAAATGTGTCAGTCATAGGAACCAAGTGGGTCTTTAGGAACAAAATAAGTGAAGATTGTGTCATCTCTAGAGATAAGGCAAGGTTGGTAGCCAAAGGATACTATCAAGAGTTTGGGGTGGACTTTGATGAGTCCTATGCCCCAGTGGCTAGGATGGAAGCGATTAAGATATTGCTAGCTTTTGCTTGCTCTAAAAACATTGAACTTAATTAGATGGATGTTAAAAGTACATTCTTAAATGGGTATATAAAAGAGGAAGTTTATGTTGAGCAACCCCCTAGATTTGAACTGTCTGTACAACCTACCCATGTGTTTAGGTTAAATAAGGCATTTTATGGCTTGAAGCAGGCTCCTCGGGCCTAGTATGACAGATTAACTGAATTCTGGATCAGCCATGGGTACAGTCGAGGTAAGGTGGATCAAACCCTTTTCACTAAGAATATGTGTGACCACCTAATTATAGTTCAGGTATATGTGGATGACATTATATTTGGTTCAACAGGTCCTGAACTATGTAATGAGTTTGTTGGTCTGATGTCAAGTGAGTTTGAAATGAGCCTGGTAGGAGAGCTGAAATTTTTTCTTGGATTATAGGTTCAGCAGTTGAAAGACGGATGCTTCATCAGCCAGACAAAGTACACCTTGGAGATTCTCAAAAGATTTGGCATGGACAAGGTGAAATACATAGCCACTTCAATGAGTACAAACACTTCCTTAGATGATGATTTGTCGGGTAAAGAAGTGGATGCAAAATTACACTGAGGTATGATTGGTTCTCTCTTATATTTAACTGCCTCAAGACCTGACATATAATTTAGTGTGTGTATGTGCGCTAGATTTCAGTCTAGACCCACTGAATTGCATTTAGGTGTTGTTAAAAGAATTTTCAGATACATCTCAGGCACACACAATTTGAGTCTTTGGTATCCTGATGCATACAATTTAGATCTAATCTCATACACGGATGCAGACTATGCTGGCTACAAATTAGATAGGAAAAGCACTAGTGGCTTCTGCCAATTCTTAGGTGAGTGCTTAGTCTCTTGGGCCTCCAAGAAGCAGCACTTTGTGGCCCTCTCCGCTGCTGAAGCTCAATATGTAGCAGCAGGGAGTTGTGGTACACAGGTTATTTGGATTAAGCACCAGCTCAAGGACTACAATATAGACCTTGGTTGTACACCCATTTACTATGACAACACCAGTGCTATAAACCTGTCTAAAAATCATGTATTGCACTCACGCACCAAACACATAGAGATTAGACATCATTTCATAAGAGATGAAGTGTCAAAAGGAAACTTTGAATTAATCCATGTAGGCACATCACAGCAAGTTGCAGACATTTTCACTAAGCCCTTAGATAATGATAAGTTTTCTACTTTAAGAAGAGAATTAGGCATTTTCAGACCCCCTTGATTTTTGATTTCCATCACCTACTCTTCTTGGGGCTGCTACATGCCTCGATGCACTGATCCGATGCCTCAACCTATCTGTTCAATCTTCTTCACTTCCAACTCTGTCGCTTGTCTCTACGTCGATGAACTCAGCTAACAGGTCGATGCATCTGTGCATCTTTTGTTCCTTATCATTCTACCCTCTTGCTCATTTAATCTTGTTATATAAAATGGTGTTAGGAGGAGGGCATCTGATGTTTGGAAACCTGCACTATGCGTGAGATGGTTTTTGAACCACAACTCTCCGCCAAGTACCAAGGCAAAAACATTTCATAGAGTCAGGGGGAGATTCTTTACATGCTACTGTCTAAATTCCTTTTGATGCATGAAGTCTTAGTGTGAGGGGGAGTTGTTTAGTTTTAAGTCTGTCAAACTACTATGATTATTTAGATTCCTATGCAGTCTGTTCACAGATCTAGAATCACATAAAATGCTTAAAAGCCTTAAATCTGTCAACTGAATGATTAGCCAGGAAGTTTCAATCTTATGATCTTGAAGAGAACAATTTGAATGTTTCTGAAGAATATTTTCTTACAAGAACAATGAATCAAGATTAATATTGGAGTATGATGCCCTGAATTTCTTCTAAAAACTTGAATCTTGAACTCATAGATTCCAATCAAGTAGAAAATATGTACATGAAGTATTGTCTTCAAACACCTTGCCTTTATCAATATAAAGGGGTAAATTCTTCTCAGAGTAATGATTTGGTTCACTGAGAAACCAACCCTTTTCACCTTGAAGTGGAAGAAAAGTTGTGTCATGAAGTGCCAGATTAACTCTGATTAAAAAGGGCATGGCCTCTGAAATCATGGTAGAGCAATGGCACGGGAGGTTGAGTAACTGGGTCACTTCACCTAAGACGTGTTGTGCCTCATGTAAAAAGACATTTCCATTTGCTAACTCTGTTCTCAAAAGAGAGGCATTCAGGTTACCACATTGAGTAACTAGGGATTCCTGCATCTAACTAATGTGTCTCCTCACGAAGAAAAGTGTAGGTCCAACCTTGTTGCTCATTGATAAAGGAAATCAGTCAAAAATATGTTGAAAAACCCCATCTAACTAAAATATTGTATGGTTGTTTGTCCCCAATATTGTTGGAAAATTGACTACTTGAAAAATCTATTCCTGTTCAGCTAGTAGAGTTTTAAGACATACTATTCTACGCACTCATATGACAAGTTGATTTAACCTCCTTGTTCCTGTATGAAGATAATCTTCAAACACATCATTTAAAATCTCACAATGTCATCAGTGTGAAACATCTAAGCAGACTATTTCAGTTGACTTCTTTACACTTTTAAGAGAAAACTCTGCCAATTCCCAAATCTGTGAACTTCTTGTATCGGGGATCTCTTGATCCTTCAGTCTGTCTTCACAATCCACACTTTCGTTCTTATTTTTGATAATGTCAAAGGGGGAGAGAGCAAAAAGATTTAGAACAGTTACAGCTGAGAACAGAAAGAGTGAACAAGAGAAAAAAATGTGGAATGTGGGAGAGAAAAAGAAAAGGGGAGAGAAAATGGAGAAAATGTGTGTGGTTTGGGGAGTGAGAGTAACTTGCATGGTAATTTAGGTTTAAAGGGGAGTAGTAGAGTTGGATGGTTTAGAATTAGAACTGTCTGTCCATCAGTCCATCTCTAGCATCTCCATCATTTCTCTATCATTTCTATCTTCCCATAAAAATAAATCTTTTCCATTTAATAAAACATTTCATGATGTATTGCCATCATAAAAAAGGGGGAGAATGTTGAATTCTAAGTTTTGATGATGTCAATATAATATGTATTCTTGGTACTGACACTGACCTTATTCTTGCAGAAGATCTAAATCTGAATAAAGCCAAGAAAAGAACCTTAAAGAGCTTGGAGCATCTAAAATGATAACGCAAAGACAGAGATGATGCATCGACGCCTCTACTAGATACCTCGATGCAGCCACGAACTCTCAGGCAAATTCGGAATGTTGCATCGATGTAACAAGGGAAATACCTCGATGCAGTCAACATTACCGAAGCAACTTCAGCATGATGCATCAACACAACCAACAAATATAGAGAAGATGCATCGACGCATCAAGCAGATGTCTTAGTGCACTCACAACTTCAGAAGAGAGTTACAGAGCTGCGTTGTTGAAGTCAAAAGGATGACTCGACACATCAAGAGTCCACATGAAGGACTCTCAATTCAGAATATGGAGTCCGTCAGATAGGTTGATGCACCCAGTAGATGCATCAACGCAACAGGATGCTACACAAAGATTCAAGCACGATGCTGAAGCATCTTGCCTCGACACACTAAGAAGAAGAACTGCCATAGTACATATGAAGTCTACGCATCAGGACGATGCACCAGCGCATCAAGGTAGGTTGTGTACCTTCAAAAGGAACTACGTAAACACATCAGGGTGATGCACTAAAGAACCAGTCAAGGTTTAGATTCTAAAAGGCAGCAACATCAAAGCATCATGATCATGCATCGACGCATCAAGCCACAAGCCATGTCTAAAGTCAAAGCCAACATCCAATGCTCCGACATCTCTGCTTTCAACACAGAATGTCTGTACTCCATACCTTGACCTGTCTAACATGAGCCTTATTCCACATCATATGGAAGGATTACTTTCAGACAAATTCAGAGTGATTAAAGTCTCATTCGACTTGTTAAAGGTTCAACATGATCTATGGAGCTGCAGCGAAGGGCTATTAAGGAAAACTTGAGCCGCAAAGAAGAATCTACCTCAGGCACATGGTCACTCTATAAAGGAACACGTGATGATCGTACTGAGAAAGAAGTGGCACAAAAACTCTCAGCACACGTGGCTGTCCTATGGAAATTTCGATTGCTATCAGAATATTCTTTATCCAAGTGGACGAATCAGCATTTGGTTGCTGATCTGGATAGCAGAGAGATGGACGATGACGCTCTATTCTATAAATCTGAACACTTTCGTTCAGAAGGAAAGGGGGATGGAAAAATTGTAGAAAGAAGAGCGTATCTGAGAATCCCTTCTGAGAGAAAAGAAAAGAGAGAACTCCACAGAGAGAGGGAGAGAAGCTCATCTAGCCGATTTTATCGCGAAATTGCTTCGATCTGAAGCAACATTGCTGCCTACTTCATTTCGATCGAAGTTTTATATTCTGAGTTTCTATTTTCTATTTTCTATTTTCTTCTATTCTTCAGCACTGTGATTTCGTTTTGTGGTTCCCTCTTGGTAAAGAGGAAGGGAGTCTAACTCCGGTGTCCCCTCTGTAGGTTTAAAAGAAGAGAGGTCTGTGACCTCTGGTTGGGTGAATTGCTGTGAGCAATTCACTAGGTTCCCTCTTGGTAAAGAGGAAGGGAGGTTGATCCTCCGAGTTTCCTCCTAGGTTGTAGGAGAAGCAAGGAGTGTGTTCCTTAGGGAAGCTGTATGGCAGCTGTTGTTGCAGACTGATTCTGCTATGAATGATTGCTTGATTAAGTAGGGAACCTCACTCGTTCGAGTGGAGGAGTGGACGTAGGAAGACTATGGGTCTGGCCGAACCACTATAAAAACCGTGTGTCATCTGTTTGATGGTTTGCATCTTTGAATGTTCTATCTGAATTTACATAGTTCATTCCGCTGGTTAATTTGCTCAGGATTTAGAGTGAGTTGCAACATCAATGTGGTATATCAAAAGGCTCAGTTTAAACGATAGGTGACGCCTATCTGGAAGGCTGCCTCTTGCGTGAGGAGATCTTCTGATCGAACCTCCGTCAAGTACCAGTGACCTCGTTTGTAGGCGCATTCAGGTGCTGAAAGTGTTTGCTCTTGCTATCTCTTTGGTCATCTAGTTTAGTTCATTATTTTTGAATGTGCACTCTAACTATCTGATTAGTGATCAATCCTGCACGAGTGGACTATCTAGTGTTGCTATTGCTTATTTGCTTCTGAGTAGCCTATGGTTTATTGTTTGCTCGAAATTTAGAGATTGACATATTCATCCCCCCCTTCTATATCAATCTACTTTTCGTTTATCAGATATATGCCATCATATTCCCTCATGTGGGGGTATAGGGGCAGGACCGTCAACCTCTAGAGGACTGGACGTGTTCAGTCGAGATAATAAGATGGTGTTGCCCCCACCTGAAATCAAGGTGGGAGACAGTATTTCTGGCTCCTCCCAACCTGGCCCAGCTCTGATGTCAGGTTTATGCCAGAAGATGCAAGAAATCAAAATGATGAAAAGAAAATCGGGCGAGACGGGTTTAGACCTAGCTGGCCCGCACCCAAATTTGACAGCTCTGGTAGAAATGAACAAGCCAAGCGTGGAGCGAACAGCTGAAACGAAGATGGCTGAGGGAGGAATCATCGAGGCAGCTTCGTATAGGATCAACCAAGAAGATGATGAGTCCGCTTCAGACTATATAAGAAGAAGGGGAAACCCCCTTGAAAGATGCTGCAGCCCTCTGAGCTACGAGGACACCATTCAACAATGTGAAAGAAATATGAAACATGAAATGCTACCCAGAGTGATGGGCATTGAAGTCAGAACCTTTGAATAGCTAAATAAGCTGGTGATGCGGCACGGCCAAGTATGCCACGGGGAGTGACTCGATGCACCTTGGACCTAGACTCGCAAGCATGCAACGGAGAGTGACGGACTAACTCGAGCGGGCTCACTCGCGTAGCACTCACTATTGCTCGTAGGCAAGCCGGTGATGGTGGAGAGGGTCTGGGGCGGGACCTTAACGTTCCGGGGGTTTGGCTTAGCTTAGATTGAACCCCTAAGGGGCTGGGATACCCAACTCCATGGGCGGCCAACATGCCGAGGGTGTGGGTTTTGGGGTATCTCTCTCAACTCGCTCTGCAGTGGACGCTCAATTTGATCAAGTATGAGTTCGGGCGCTCAACTCACCGTCCGATGGCACTAAAGCGATACTCAACCAGCAAAGTAAAACCAACAAGGAGGGGGGACCGGATGCTCACCTGATTGGTGTGAAGACATCAATCCCGGTCGGAGATGAGGGCGAGTGAGGAGGCGTGGGTACGCACCCGCACGTCGCGTCAGTGTCGCTTGACTTGCAAATTAAAGCTTACACCACTACGTCTCTCGCAGGAGGGAGATCTTGGGGTGAGGGTTAATTTAGATTACAACCAAAACTACCTCCACGTAAGGAGGGGCGGTCAGTCGGGCAGGCGTGGGGCGGGGAGCGAAGTGAAG
Organism: Amorphophallus konjac; assembly: GCA_022559845.1. Taxonomy (NCBI): domain Eukaryota; kingdom Viridiplantae; phylum Streptophyta; class Magnoliopsida; order Alismatales; family Araceae; genus Amorphophallus; species Amorphophallus konjac. Next base: position 168,172,525 of record CM040122.1, on the reverse strand, counting down.
CGGGTTCTGCCGGGACTGACTCGGCAGGGACAGCAAGTCGAATTTGGGGATGCTGGGGATGCCTCCAAGTGCTGCTGGTCGCGGGGCCGGTGCTGGGTCATCCGGGGTTGAGGTAGCAGGTCATAGTAGGGGCCCCAGGCTGTCCGGAGGTGTGGCTATGGTCGTGATGGGCCTGGAATCAGGGCAGGTCTGATCTGGTCCTGTCTAGTCCAGAACCAAAGCTGTCTATTGCAGGGGTCGCCACTAACTCCTCGGGGCTTCGACAGGGACAGGACCGACGCTGACGTGGCTGTGGCCAAAGTGGGAGCTTGCTGATAGAGTCTCCCGTCGATCCGGAGTCAGGATGAGCGGCGGCGGGGTCAAATCCATGAACCGGTCAGGTCTGCCCCGTCTGAGCCTGTCGGACCGGGTGGCGATGTCGGGGGCGTCACGAGCTCCACCAGTGGCCGAAAGTGGCGGGGCTAGTGCCGTATCATTCTGGGCTGGCCCAGGAACTCGCTGATGGATTGTAGGCCGATCAGAGACCGGCTGTGGCTGAGGGAGGCCCGAGATCAGAGCAATCCGGAGAGGTCCTATCTGGCTCAGTGGCGCAGCTGCCTGAATAAAATGTCGCCACGAGTTCCTCCGTGCTCCGATGACGATGGGACCAGTGCTGACGCGTTCGTGGGGAAGACCTCTTTGAGTAGGAACTAACGGAGCCTCCCGAAGATGTCAGTGCAGAGCGCAGGAGACAGAGGATTAGGAAGGGGTCTGAACCAGTCTGGTGGGGCTGATCTGCGCACACCGAGGAAATCTGTTGGAACACAGTGCTTTGGAGTTCAAATGGTGTCCTTGTTTCTGAGGCATGCAGGGGACTTATAGATGATGACCTCCTTCGAAAACCATGATGGGATCTTCATAGGAGAGGCCATGGTCGCGTCTGCACTCGGGCTAAGATCTGTAACATGATGCTGGATGCGCAGTCTGGCGAGAACTGCTCCTCCGAATAGTAAGGACGTCGGATGGAGGCGGGACCACCTCACCTGCGAAGCTACTTGGACGAGCTTTCCACTGACATATGGCTTGCCATCTGGAACCTCGTGGTGGTGGCGGGGTAGACTCTGAAACCCGGACCTTTATTGCTGCCTGCGAACTAGCACAGGGGACTGGTGCTGGGTGAGTGTGGGGGTGGGGAAATGGGAGAAGTGGAGGCAGGGGAGAGGGTGTATGGAGGTTGTGGGATGGTGGGAGGAGGTGTGGGGGTGGAAGGAGGAAGATGGGGAGGTGAGAAGGGCGGAGCTAGGGCTTGGGGCGAAGGTGGGAGAGGTTGTTGGCAGGTGGGGTGCGGCCTGGCCAAGGTGATGGGGGGTGGAGGGCTGGTCGATCACAGGGAAGGGGGGAAGAGTTGGACGACCTAGGGAGGGGGAGAGTGAATGGGAGAGGGTGGGGAGTAATGGCTATCCTTTGGAAATAGGGAGGGATGCTTGGGGAGGTGAAAGGTTGCTTGGGGGATAGGAAGAGGTGCTTGGGGAAGTGAAGAGGTGTCTAGGAGAAGGGGAGGCTCCCTTGGGGTTGGAGGAGAATTGAAGGGGATGTATGGGGAAGGGGGAAGGGTTTAATGAGGAGTGAATGGGGAAGAGAGAGATGGGATTTCAAAATTGGGAGAGGGAGGAGAGAAAGGGGTCACCCCCTTCTTTGGAGAGAGAGAGAGGGAGAGAGAGAGAGATATAAAGAGAGAGAGAGATAATTGGAATCCCAATGGGTTTTCTTCTATGCAAATATCCAAAGTTGTACATATGAGAGGAGTGGGGGCCTATTTATTGGCTTAGATAATTCCTATGACCAAACTGACCCTGACAAACAAGCAAATGACCAACAAGGCCAAGGGAGGGGCGCCCTTGGGCCTAGCCCACTAGTTGGGCCCAATTGACTAACAAGCTAACCCATTAACCTATTAATTGACTCAAATAAAGAAAGATTACACATACATGACTCAAATAAAATGAAAATTGCATGCTATGACTCAAAATTAAGTGACGGAGATGATGATGCGTCGATGGCGAGCAACCGGAGTCCCGAAAAAAGATGGAGTGGCTGGGGATGTCCCTATCATACCCCTGGGGTGGGGAGAACTCGACCACGTCGAGTGTGGGTCCACCGGGATAGCGGTAGACCAAAGCAGATCTGGGCGAAGCACGTCCTCCCAGCTCAACCCTACGTCCTTAGCCGGGGGATGGATCTTCCACTTCTCACGATAGCGCGGGCATACCCTCTTCCTGGCGATGGTACCTTGCTTGTCCAGTATCGCCACCATGTGCTCACGTCGGGCTCTCGGGCTCTCGGGCTCATATGTGGAGGCTCTCTGATGGTGTCGCTCACAAAGGTAGGTGTAAGCTCGAGGTGCTCACTAGGTTCCACCGCGAGGCCCTCAAAGGGTGCTAGATCCGCCATACAAAAAGTCGGTTGTATCCCAAAATCCTTCAGTAAGTTCAGCCCATGAGCATGTTTGCCAATGCCACTCGGAACTCGGGAAGGTCCAAGTCCTCGTGCCCTCGGTTTGGAGATAGCCCTAGGGTAGAGCCACTCCGATATAACCATCATCGCATTGTCTACTTGGCACTCTAAGTAACGCTCGTAAGTTTTTGCTCGCCCTTTGTGAACCTTGCCACTCGTTGCTAATTGCTTGCTTAAGTGCTCATGCCATGCATTATGATGCGGTGTATGTGTGAAAACTATAGTGTGCAAGGGTAGACCGGGACAAACATATGTGGACCTATCGGGCATGTGGTGACTATCAGGCTTGTTAGACGTGGGAGGTCCTGGGCACCCACAAGTGAACCTATCATGCATATGTGTGACCAATGTTGGGGAACCACGACACCCATTATTGGAACCCTGGTTTTAATGATGACAATCTATGAGTCATGTGAAGACTGGATTGCATAAATTTGTCTGCACTTGATCATTTCATATAAAATGCATGTCTGTGCACAGTTGAGTCTTTCAGCATACAAGGTCTGTGCACCTTGCGTTTGTGGCATATAGTACATGCATAGGTTGAAGAAGTCAGTGCATATCTTGCATTTGCATCTCACCTCTAGGGGTTAGTGCAATTTTTAAGTCCATGCAATTCTTGTCCAGCACGCACTGTTTAGTTTCGTTATTTAGTGTCTGTGCATTCTTCTTCGCCATCTCGGTGCATCCTATGTTCTAGACATTTTGATGAGGGCATCCCTTGCCCCTCCACATTTTCTCCGGACTCGGATTGTTCGTCGACAAGCGCCATTATGTTAGTCATGTATTTTTGAGTCTAGTCATGTAATCTTCACATTTTATTTGAGTCAATATCATGTAATTTTTCCTTTATTTGAGTCATGTACCTAGGTTAGTGAGTCATTTTCCTAAGTATTGTGTCATTAGGTTGGTTTGTTAGGCTAGTGGGCCTAATTCATTGGGCTTGGCCCAAGGGCACCCCTATCCCTTCGGTTATTTGTCATTGAGTCAAATGTCAGGGACTTTTGTAGAAATGTGGGTTGCCTATATATAGGACCCCATTCCCCTCATTTTGAAGTAATGAACAATTGAATGAAAATTGAAATCCACTTCCAAATCCCACTAGATCTCTCTCTCTCTCACTCTCTCTCTCTCTCTAAGGGGTCCCCCCCTCTCTCTCTCTCTCTCTCCCTCCACCCTAATTTTCAGAATTTTCTCTCTCCTCCCCATTCACCCCTCATTAAGACCTCTCCCCTTCCCCATACACCCATTTAACTCCCCCCCAACCCAAGGTGGCATCCTCCAATCCACACCCCACCTCCCAACCCCCAACTACCCAACACCACTTCCTAAGCACCCCTTCCTCTCCCCAAGGTTGAAGGGGCTCTTCCCTAAGCCCAAATTTAAATTTCCCTCTCCCTAGGGCAGTGCCCTTCCATCTCCCCACCTCCCAAACCACCCAAAGTCGCAGCCCCCCTTCCCCATACCAGCCAAGTTCACCCTCCACCTCTTACTCTCTTGGCCATCCCCTTCCCCAACCCCTCATCTTCTTCTCATTCAGCCTCTGTTTCAGGCAGCAGAGTTGCAGCGACTTGTAGAGGCAGCCACGACCATCTCTCAAAGATTCAGGTGGCAAGGCCTACATTGCTGGAATCATCATCGAGATAGCTTTCCAACGGTGGTGGTCTTGCCGGCTTCCGAGTTCGGAGCTGTCCGGAGGAGCGTCATCTTCAACAACTACGCAATCTGTCCCAGACTGAAGACCAGAGCGATCTTGGAAGCTGTTCTGCAGACAACCTTGGAGGAATTCGAGCACACTTCTTTCTACAAAATTCTTCTTCGTCTAGTCCTCCATCAGTAGCAGAAAGAACGACGCCAATCTCCTGCCTGAGCTATTTGTTCTGAATTATTTCGTCGAAGTGTGTAGTCTGCCACCAGTGGACTCAGGTTTGACCTGTCTTCATTTATCTGGCCACCATTCTCATCTCCGACCTCGGATTGTGGCCTCGTCAACTTCTGCTCGAAGATACTCCGACCACGATCGTGTCACCGCCAGTTTCGTTCAATTTGAAGTTCAGGAGCAACCGCAACGCCTTCTGCAATCCACTGCATCAGTTCTGCATCAGTCCAAAGCAGAGTATTGCTGTCCTGCTCCAGTCGCCGGTCCGATCAGCCCCGAGGTCCAGAGCTTCCCAAAAAATTCAGGCATCATCCTCTGTCAGTTGGAAAACTTTTGGCGCAGGTTTCGTCAAGATCTGAGCTCTGTGAAATTTGTGGCAGTGACATCACCGGTCCCCTATCCAATAATTCTGAAGGTTGGCAGAACCGGCGGGGATCGGCAAATCGGGTTTCCTTAGCATAAATCCCCACCCCGCTTGGCCGGCTGAAGGCCCCTCCCTGCGTGGAGGTAATATTGGATGTAATAAGATTAATCCCCACCCCAAGATCACCCCTCCTGCGAGAGGTGTAGTGGTGTAATCTTTCCATTTCAGGTTGAAGCGACACCGACGCGGCGTGCGGGTGCATACCCTCGCCTCCCCACTCGCCCCCGTCTCCGGCCGGAGTCGGCGTCTTCACGCCAGCTAAGTGAGCTCCTGAACATCTCTCATTGCTGTAATGGACTTGCTTAGCTTAGTATTGCTATAGTTACTCCGTCGGCGGTAAGAGAGTGTCCGATTTTAAATTGCTACCCAAATTGAGTGACCACCACGGGCGAGTTGTAAGAGCATCCACTTAACCCACACCCTTGGTGTGTTGGCCGCCCATGATTTGGGCATCCTAGGCCCATTTGGGGTTCTTCCCAAGCTAGCCAACCATTGGAGCCTCAAGGTCTCGCCTCGGACCCTCTCCAACATCGCCTAGTCGCCATCGGGCACTAGTGTACGCCATACGGGTGAGCTCGCTAGTGTAAGTCCGCTGCTCAAACTTGAATGCTTGCAAAATAGGTCCATAGGTGGTGTCACATCAAGTGGTATCAGAGCAAGTTCATAACTTATCTCTATCAAGTTGGTCCTAGGGCATGTCTATGCATTTAGAGTCTTCAAGTGCATCACTCTTGTCCCCTAGTATGGCCACCTCATATCGACCTTACCAATCGGCCCACTCCATAAGTCCAAGCCACCAAGAGATGCCTACCACTAACACCCATAACTTCCCTGGCCATGTCAACTACTTCATGAAAGTCTTGACCTATGCCAATGAGCGGCTTGATAACATATCGGGCCGACTCAACCAACTTGGAGAAAATAGGCCCGCCCCAAGGACGGACGATAGGATGGTCCCTTTCCCACTTCCCACCTTTGATGGAACCTCTCCTAGAGAATATTTAGATTGGGAAGCTACAATGGACCAATACTTCACTTGGTATCATATGTCCGAGGATGAAAAGGCATTGGTTGCCAAAATGTAACTTACCAAATGGGCAGAAACTTATTGGATGTTAATTATCGGGCTAAAGGTACTTAGAAGGGAAACTCCTATCACCACTTGGAAGGACATGAAGGAGCAACTTAGGGCTAGATATGTTTCCCCCTCATACTCAAATCACCAAGACCTAAGGAGCACTTCAACTCCTTCATCCCCACCTGGCCAACCCATGACCCTAATTCTCCATTCCACATCACTTCCCACCTATCCTACCCCAACCACCACACCAGCACCCTACCTACAAACTCCCACCACAACCATATGTCAACAAACCCAATTGGACCCCGTGTCCACCCATCCACCGAGGCCCATAATGGCCACCACCCCCAAACCCAAAACCCCTCACCAAACCCATACCCCACAAGCCCCCTTGACCACCACCACAAACCCACCATCATCCCCAAAAAGGGACACATCTCCCAAAACAAATCAACCCAAAATCCCTCACCCAACCCACCTCCCGCTTCCTACACCAATCTTTCCCCAACCTAGGCCTCCTCTACTTCCCCTTCTTATCCCAACCCAAGCCCATGCTTGTTCACCACCCCGAGTGTGTCATACGCTAGCTATCACCAAACCACCCCCCATAGATCCCCCTACTCCATTAGCAATAGAAGTTGCAACCCACACACCCACCCAAGTGGAGAAGGATGCCCATCCGAATCCACCTCCCAACATAGAGGAAATCCAAAGGCCAAACAACTCACACACCTCTAGCCTAGCTCCTCTAGAGACACCCAACCTCACCATAGGTAAGTCCATACTCCAATGGCTCAAGAAAGGTTTCACCATTCCTAGTTCACAACCATGCCACCTACCCATGGGATATCAATCCCAAATCATTCCCATTCAGCCACATGTCACTTATCAAACTTCCTATTGTGTGAAAGATTTGGGAGACTTAGTGAACTACCTACATTGGCAAATTCACTTGACCAATATGCTAGCCATGAGACCGTCCGAAACTAACACCATTAGCCTAGCATATCCCACCATTGGCTCCATCACTTCCATCTACATTAATGGCCAAGTTACTAGTGAGATCATCCTCCTTCTTCCCATGGAGGAAGAACCTATCCTATTCCACTCCCCAACCATAGAGATCCCAAGTGCTTTGATCGGCCAACCCATTAGCAACTTTGGCCCAATTATTGAGGAGGAGGACTCACCATTCGAGGATCTTGAGAGCATAGAGTACCCCTACCAAGGTGACCCTTACCATGATCCCTTTAACCCTTTTCTATGGGAGCCTAGATCTCCATGTAACCCACTCACCTTATTCACCACCCACCCTTTCCTACCTCCACCCACCATGTTGGGCCAAGCCCACCTCATCCATGACCCAGGTTACACCATAGGAATCATGACCTTAGGCAACACCCGCCTAGAGATCAAGAAGGTGCCCCACCCTATATCCACCTACCTAGATCCCTTCGACCCTTTTGAGTGGAAGCTCAAAGACCACCCCACCATCCCACATGAGGAAGTCATCTTTGGGAAAGGAATTCATATGTCTTGGCACATCACACCGCTTGGCATGATTAGTCCGTCGGGTACATTCATCCATATCACCCACATGTCAAGAAGAAAACATGAGTGGTCAATATTTGGTTGTAATGGTCCACCATCATTCATCATAAATCTCAAGCATGTTAGGAGCATTCATAGATGTCCGGGTCCTCCAACATTCATCACACTCACTCACAAGAGGGACACCTATGGATGCCCCGGTCCTCCCAAATCCTTCAAAGTCTTCATAACATCAATGCATGATAGGTCTATATGTGGTTGTCTTGGACCCCCTTTGCATACCATACATTGTCAACTCACACCGCATCATAGTACATGACATATGCATTCAAGCAAGTATCAAGCAACAAGCGGTGGGATTCACAAGAAACGAGCACAAACTCCTAAGCACCACTTTCAGTTCCAAGTTGACAACTTGGCGATGATGGCTTTGGAGTGGCTCTACTTTAGGATCACCTCCAATCTGAGGGCACGAGGACTTGGACCTTGCCAAGTTCCGAGTGGCTTTGGCAACCAAGCTTATGGGTTGAACTTTTAAAAGGGTTTTGGGATTCTCCCCATTTCTCATGTGGCGGATCCAGCACGCTCTAAGGGCACCGCGGTCGATCCTAGTGAGTGCCTCGAACTTACACCTACCCTTGTGAGAGACACCCTCGGAGTGCCACCACAAATAGCCTGAGAGCCCGACGTGAGCACACAGTGGCAATACTAGGCAAGCAAGATCCCATCGCCAGCATGAGGGTATGACCAAGCCACTTTGTCGAGCTGAAGTGCCGTTCCCCGACTATGGTCGCGGGTTGAGTATGGAGATCGTGGATCACCCAGAACCGCAGTTCGATGTACTACTTCCCTGGTGGACCCATACTCGACGGGGTCGAGTTTTCCCCACCCCGGGGTTATGATGAGGGCATCCCTTGCCCCTCCACATTTTCTCCGGACTCGGATTGTTCGTCGACAAGCGCCATTATGTTAGTCATGTATTTTTGAGTCTAGTCATGTAATCTTCACATTTTATTTAAGTCAATATCATGTAATTTTCCCTTTATTTGAGTCATGTACCTAGGTTAGTGAGTCATTTTCCTAAGTATTGTGTCATTAGGTTGGTTTGTTAGGCTAGTGGGCCCAATTCATTGGGCTTGGCCCAAGGGCACCCCTATCCCTTCGGTTATTTGTCATTGAGTCAAATGTCAGGGACCTTTGTAGAAATGTGGGTTGCCTATATATAGGACCCCATTCCCCTCATTTTGAAGTAACGAACAATTGAATGAAAATTGAAATCCACTTCCAAATCCCACTAGATCTCTCTCTCTCTCTCTCACTCTCTCTCTCTCTAAGGGGTCCCCCCCTCTCTCTCTCTCTCCCTCCACCCCAATTTTTGGAATTTTCTCTCTCCTCCCCATTCACCCCTCATTAAGACCTCTCCCCTTCCCCATACACCCATTTAACTCCCCCCCAACCCAAGGTGGCATCCTCCAATCCACACCCCACCTCCCAACCCCCAACTACCCAACACCACTTCCTAAGCACACCTTCCTCTCCCCAAGGTTGAAGGGGCTCTTCCCTAAGCCCAAATTCAAATTTCCCTCTCCCTAGGGCAGTGCCCTTCCATCTCCTCACCTCCCAAACCACCCAAAGTCGCAGCCCCCCTTCCCCATACCAGCCAAGTTCACCCTCCACCTCTTACTCTCTTGGCCATCCCCTTCCCCACCCCCTCATTTTCTTCTCATTCAGCCTCTGTTTCAGGCAGCAGAGTTGCAGTGACTTGCAGAGGCCGCCACGACCGTCTCTCAAAGATTCAGGTGGCAAGGCCTACATTGCTGGAATCGTCATCGAGATAGCTTTCCAACGGTGGTGGTCTCGCCGGCTTCCAAGTTCGGAGCTGTCCGGAGGAGCATCATCTTCAACGACTGCGCAATCTGTCCCAGACTGAAGACCAGAGCGATCTTGGAAGCTGTTCTGCGGTCAACCTTGGAGGAATTAGAGCACACTTCCTTCTAAAAAATTCTTCTTCGTCTAGTCCTCCATCAGTAGCAGAAAGAAGAGCTATTTGTTCTGAATTATTTCGTCGGAGTGTGCAGTCTACCACCAGTGGACTCAGGTTTGACATGTCTTCATTTATCTGGCTACCATTCTCATCTCCGACCTAGGATTGTGGCCCCGTCAACTTCTTCTCGAAGCTACTCCGACCACGATCACGTCACCGCCAGTTTCGTTTAATTTGAAGTTCGGGAGCGACCGCAGCGCCTTCTATAATCCACCGCATCAATTCTGCATCAATCCGAAGCAGAGTGTTACTGTCCTGCTCAAGTCGCCAGTCCGATCAGCCCCGAGGTCCAGAGCTTCCCAAAAAATTCAGGCATCATCCTCTGTCAGTTGGGAAACTTTTGGCGCAGGTTTCGTCAAGATCTGAGCTCTGTGGAATTTGTGGCAGTGACATCACCGGTCCCCTGTCCAACAATTCTGAAGGTTGGCAGAACCGGCGGGGATCGGCAAATCGGGTTTCCTTAGCATAAATCCCCACCCCGCTTGGCCGGCTAAAGGCCCCTCCCTGCGTGGAGGTAGTATTGGATGTAATAAGATTAATCCCCACCCCAAGATCACCCCTCCTGCGAGAGGTGTAGTGGTGTAATCTTTCCATTTCAGGTTGAAGCGACACCGACGCGGCGTACGGGTGCATACCCTCGCCTCCCCGCTCACCCCCGTCTCCGGCCGGAGTCGGCGTCTTCACGCCGGCTAGGTGAGCTCCTGAACATCTCTCATTGCTGTAATGGACTTGCTTAGCTTAGTATTGCTATAGTTACTCCGTCGGCGGTAAGAGATTGTCCGATTTTAAATTGCTACCCAAATTGAGTGACCACCGCGGGCGAGTTGTGAGAGCATCCAGTTAACCCACACCCTTGGTGTGTTGGCCGCCCATGATTTGGGCATCCTAGGCCCATTTGGGGTTCTCCCCAAGCTAGCCAACCATTGGAGCCTCAAGGTCCCGCCTCGGACCCTCTCCAACATCGCCTAGTCGCCATCGGGCACTAGTGTGCGCCATACGGGTGAGCTCGCTAGTGTGAGTCCGCTGCTCAAACTTGAATGCTTGCAAAATAGGTCCATAGGTGGTGTCACATCACATTTTATAAGTCAGTGCATTCAATAGTCGGTGCAATCCTTGGCCTAAGGCATTTCTAAGTCGGCGTACATAGAAGATCGGTGCAAGCCTATGCTTGGTCTTCATTCCAACATCAGTGCATTTCATTACTGAAGTTAGTGCGCGTTCTCATTTGTACATATCGAAAGGTCTATGCATCGTGGGGTTCGGCACACATGTGCACTCTTGCAGGGTACACCCACACGTAGTCTGTGCATTTCTTTGCACTATAACCATAGTGAGTCGGTGCATACCTCATTGTGTACACCGATGGTCTGTGTGAGTGACTTGCCCAACATATATATCAAGTCATTGCATATGGTCTTATTCATATATGAGTCCGTGCATGCATAACTCTACTTATAATATGTTTGACCTAATGACTACTATTCTCCTGACAGAGATTCTCTCTCCAAAGAACTGAGGCCAAGTGATTGTAACTTCTAAAAGTGACACGTGATCCAAGATTGGAGGAGGTGCTAGGATCGAGACATGTGGAAAGCACTGAGCTAGGATGTTGCCACATGGCCCAAGGCATGTTGGGGGGATCGTGGAAAGCACACGCCCTTCGTCTGATGCCCATAAAAAGGGAAAGAGTGGAGAAGAAGTAATAGGAGGGAACACAATATAGAAGAAGAATTAGAGAGAAAAGGGGGTGTTCGAGCACCTGAAAACAAAGGAGAACAGAAAGGGGATAGAAAGAGAGAGATAGTTTTGAAGGGAAGAAAGTGCAGCACATTGAAGATCAACTTTTATATAGTGTTCTCTGGATCAGATCCGAGACACTTGGCTCCTGCACGAGCATTTTTCGTTTTGGATTTATTGACAGTCCTCTGTTTGCTGTGTTTTATTCTTTTCATTTCTTCTTCCTTGATACTCGTTCAAGTTGTTCGTCAGCGGTTGCAGAGGAGGTCTCCTCTGGTCGGCTAAGCTGTAAAGCCCAGCGGGTCAAGCTGTTTGTCAGCGTTGCAGAGGATTGGTTCCTCTAGACAGCAAGCTATGTTGCTCAGCGGTTGTAGGCAAGCTGTGAGGCCCAACGGTCTTTCAAGCTGTGAGTCAGCAGGGAGCCATACTCTGGTTGGAGTATGGGGTGGATGTAGGTCAGCTGACTGAACCACTTAAAATATCTTGTGCCGTGTGGTTGAATGTTTTCTCGTGTGAAATTGATTGTTCATAATTGCCTAGATAGCTTCTGTTGGTATGTTTTCAAATAGTTGAATAGGCATGCATCTCTAGTGTTTGTAGATTTGTCCACAAAACAAGCAATCATTAGTTTACATTTTTATATTGGGTGAAATGTTTTAAGAAGATCCATTCACCCCCCTCTGGATCTACGTTTCTTCCTACTTTCGCACTCATCAATTGGTATCAGAGCATACCATATGTCCCATCAATTGGTATCAGAGCGGGTTTTCTGCATAGAGGGTCCAACGACTTGCAGATCCGTTCCTTGATTTGGTTTTGGTGCGATCTGGTTTGATCCTACTCTTAGCATTACTTCTGATCTGATTTGTAGTGACTTCATGGCTGAAATTCCAGTAAACACCGGTTCTAATTTTTATGGCTGGTATGGCTCCTTTAGAGACTATGTGATGCACGTGGATTCAGATCTTTGGGTTCTTATAGCTCTTAGTCCATATGAAGTTCCAGAGGACAAATCCCAATGGAAATCTTCAGACAGACAGAAATTTGATGAAAATAAAAAGGCCCTAGATCTAACCAAAAGGGCAATAGACTCTAACTATGTTCCATATGTCAATGAATGCAGGAGTGGAGCGGCTATCATCAACATAATCTTGGGAAGATCCGTTGGAGATGAGGAAATGTGCCTGATGGTCAGAGATCAGTCTGAGGACTCATCCTCCCAGGTAAATTCTGAAGCTGAGGATTTTAGCTATGATGATTTAGTTTCCATGAATGAGCATTTACTGAATAAATATGATAGAGTCAAATCAGAAAAGAAAAAGTTGAGAAAAGAAATGATTCATGAAGTTACACGTTTAAAAGCTGAGAAAGAAAGTTTGAAATCTGAAAATGAGAATTTAAGAAATGAACTTGCTAGAGATGAAAATTCATGTAATGAATGTGCATTCTTAAAAGAACTAATTGAAGACCTTGATTCGGATGACGATATGCAGAAGAATTTAATTAGATCCTTGAAAGAAGAAAATGAGTCATTGGTTAAACAGAAAAAGAAAACTGATGAATATCAAGATAAATTGATTGAAGAGAACAGTAAATTGAAGGAACAGAATAAAAAACTGATGGTCCTTAATACAGTCCTTTCTGAAAGATGGATGGCTTACGAAAAAGGAAAATCTGTTTTGGAGGAAAAGGAAATAAACAATGAAATAAAGCTACGACAAGAAAATGAATCTTTAAAAAATCTCAATGACTGTCTGCATCAACAAGTTATCTCCTGTGAACATGATGCTGCCACTTTGCAAGCTGAAATTGAAGATCTAAAAAATTCCCTTTCAAGGTTTGGTAAGGGTAAAGATAACTTGAATAAACTGCTTGGGTCAAATGTGAATTTCCAGAAAGAAGGCTGGGTTTTAATCCGGTTAATAAGAAGATTGATATGAAAAAGAACTTCACTATTTTTGTAAAAAGTTCAGAACAAGAAAAGCCATCCAGCTCATCTGTCTTCCAATTCACGGCCCAGAAAATAGAAAATCCAACAAAAAATCTGAAAAAGATTCAAAAACAGAAAAAGATGGTTATTTCAAATAAGTCCAAATCTGCTTTTGACTCTTCCATGCAAGTTGTTAATGATTGTCACACACACTCACATGCACATGCTAATAACAAAACTGTCACAACAGTGCATGCTCACAATAAAAGAAATGTTTCATGTCACTACTGTGGTAGGAAAGGACATGTTATGGATGACTGCATAGTTTTGAAAAATGATGAGTTAGATGCATGTAAGCATACCAACACAGTTCAAAATAAGTCTGTGAAAATGCCTGATAGAAATATCTCCAATGCATGTTACTACTGTGGCAAAAAGGGTCATTACATGCATAACTGTTATTTAAAGAAACAGGAAGATCAAAACTACAGAAATGATTATGCAAAGAAGCATGTGAAGAAATTTCAAAATCAGAGTGTTAATTGCTTTAATTGTGGAAGATTTGGGCATGTTAAATCTGAATGCTGGTTTTTAAAGGACAGAAAAATCTATCCTGCTCACACGAACCATGTTGCATATAGGAGAGTTCAGAATCCTGTATTCATGCATAAACCTCCCATATGCAATAAGTGTGGCAGATTAGGTCACATTGATTTTAATTGTTCCTGAAATAACTAGAAAGCATCAATGTGGGGTGCAACTCATCCACTTGGACCCAAGAATCCTTGGGGTCCAAGATTGTTCAAATAACACTTTGGTTGCAGGTGTGCTCCTGAAGATAAAATAAAAATGGGACTCAATAAATTCAAGGCACTAAGGTCAGTCAAATTCCACCTTTCAGGTTTGTTAGTTTTGTCTAAATAACAATCTCTGTGGTATGTTGCATGATTGATTGGAACAAATCTGATGATTGATGATATTCTCTTAAGAATAATACATATTAAGAATGAAATCCATGCATACTCCCTGTGAGATTTTTTTTTGTTAGTTCTTCATGCTAATAAGTAGGATGCATACAATGTTGATACATATCTGTGTGCTTAAAGAGAATTAGATAGTGGTTGTTTGACATCTCGACACATGTTGAGGGGGAGCTGTGCCATTCAGAGATAGAATACACGTTTTGGTCAGTGTTTCATTGCTGCTTGGGTAGTTAGGTTTTTGTGTCTGATGATTTGCAAGGGTCTGCTCTTGTGGTATTGACTTTGGAGTCAGCTTGAATCTGGTCTAATATGAGACGTCAGTTGATTATGATTTGGGTTTTGGATACACTGAATCTCCAGAAGGCTGAATGTTTGATGGTTTACAGAGATGGGTGGTTATATGATGATGGTCATTCAGACTATGTTTTGGATTTGTGCTATCTTGCCGTTAGTCTTAACCCTGCTCATGAACGGTCTTCATCTATATCACCTTGCTCCTTGTCTCCTTCCCTTATTCATAGTTGTTGTCAAAGAAACTCATAGTATGTGCAAGTCAGGGGGAGTAATATCTGAATACTATCACCTTTACTCATTTTCAATAATTAACTACTAAGACCACCCTGAACTAAGAACGAAATTGCTGATCTAATCTAAGATGTGATTTTTGGTGTATGAATATTAAATCTTATCTGAAAAGCTCTCACAATTAACCCTGGAAGATACCTCAATGGTCTTAAAATAGTCTCAAATTAAAAATTGCTCAGTAGGGCATCAATAATATGAAAGTCCTTAGTAATAAACCAATCTGATAGAAAATCCAAGGTTTATATGGTCCTTATGTTATGTCTAAAAAAAAATTCTGACAAAAGACCTGGGAATACGCCATTAAATAAAAATTGAGTGTGGCAGAGCAATGGCATATTATTTGAGAAACTGATCATCTGTTTCAAAAAAATTTAGAGGTCAAGTCATGATAATGAATGCTATCTCTGTTCAAAAATTATTATGAAACATAAAGGTAAACTGCACTGAGTAACCAGGGACTCTGGTGTTTGATCAACATGTTTCCTTGAGTAAAAAGGGGCAGTTATACTGAAATGTTCAATAAAAATTTCTCTTGGCAAAAGTTCAATTAAAACATGGTTGACCTTTTGGTTTCTTCAGAAAATTTAGACTGGCTTAATGTCAATATAAAAATTTGGATCTTTCAATCAGTTATTGGCCAATAAAAGGGAGCCAGTAAGATTAATGATCATCTTTACTGGGTTATTTCCTTGATTAAGCAGTTTCATTACCATTGGTTATCAGGGATAACTTGTGGAGAATAAAATTCTAAGATATAATCTCATACGCCGGAAACCGCATTTCTGCGTAGAAAGGCATTTTATTTTAAGTAAGGGGTAGTTTGGGTATTAATTGTTGAAAATTGGTAAAGCTGGCAGTGTCTCTAGTATATACATAACCCTACTTGCCTTACCCATCATACCCTCTCCTTTGAAGTCGAAACGGTCTCCCGCTCTCTCGTCTTCTTCTCTCGGGTTCCTCTAGCAAGTCCGCCTCTCCAGCCTTCCCTCTTCTCATCACGTCCATTCTCTCTCTCCGTCTCATTTTTCTCTTCTTATTGCTTCCACTATGTCCTCTCCGTCTGCCACGAGTGAGGGGAAGAAGAAAGTCACAGAAGAGCAGCATCTCATGTCTCATCAAGTCATGGAGACCGATGCAACCAAATGCTACAAGCGAAGATCAAAGGAGTTACATGCAGAAGAAGTACCTTCTGAATCGGCTCAGAAGGAGTCTGTCAAGGGGAAGAAAAAGGAGCTTGAAGTACACTCGCTAGAAGACCATGGGTCAGCCAAGGTTGATGTGCCGCTACCAAAAGTCAAGAAGCTGAAGTCAGCAACGGGTAGAAGTAAGAGGAAGGTACTCAAAGGAGAAGATATCTCAGCTGAAGCATCAAGACATGCAGAAATAGCACTGGAAGCTGGTAAGATAGTTTTCCCTCGGTACATAGATTTTCATGATTAGAAAATGATTGAAAAGTTTCCTGAGTTGATTGAAATTTTTAGAGTTCAGAAATGGATAAAATGTATGGGTAAGCATAGAGTATATTATCCGAGACTCGTAGCTGAGTTCTATCAGAATCTGAAGTATGATGTGAGTCAGGCAAAACTATTTTCTATAGTCAAGGGGTCTAAGATTGAAGTCTCTAAGCATTCTCTACATAAAGTGTTTAGAATACCAGAAGAAGGAGAAACTGAAAGGAAGTTTGCATATGATCTTCATGATGCATACTCACTCATCACAGATGAGCCTAAAAATCCCCAAGATAAGAATCATTTGAAATTGGGTCAGTTCAACGCAAACATTTTCTCTCCTCTCAAGAGACTGCTACATCACATTCTTACTGCTATGATCACTCCACAAGTTGGAGGGAGAGGAAGACTGACCAACACTCAGAGATTTGTTTTATACTGTCTACTGAAGAGAATCATAGTTTGTTTGCCTGAAACAATAATTCAGATTATGAGAACTTGCAAAGAGTCCAGAAGACATTTGCCTTATGCAGCTCATTTAACTGGCATATTTAAGAAGGCAAATATATCTTTAGAAAATGAGCCTTCAAAAGAAATTCCAAAGTTTAATGTGTATAACATGGATTTTATTGATAAGTACTTCAAGCTGAAAGATACTGACTCAGAGAGCTCTTCTCGTGAAATTCAAAGAAAGGACAAATCAGAAAAGCATGCTCCCTTGAAGAAAAAGAGGAAAGTTCAAGTGGAAATAGTGTCAGAACAGTCTCCTCAGACTCCTCAAGAAGAAACTCTTCCTTTGATAGCTGAAAAAGACCAAGAATCTGCTGATAAACCTGTTGAGAAAAATCTCAAGGATCTGCAGCTTGAACAAGAAATCCATGAATTGGACTTAACTGATGCTCAAATTGTACAACAGCTAGATCAAAATATCAGTGAGCTATTTGATAGGTTTGGAGTACAATCTGAGCAGGAACAGCAAATTGAGCAAGAACAAGAGGAAGATCAAACAAGTGAAGCCGCAGAACAAGAGGGTGATTCACAAGGTGTAGAAGAGGAAAGAGAAGAAGAAATTGAAGCTGATGAAGAACTGCTGTCTAGGATGGTTACACAGATTTTGACAGAAGAGACTGATAAAATTTATGAAGAAATTGCTGAGTCAGTTGTCAATGAACAGGAGGGTGAACAACCAAGAGAAGAAGAAGCTCCACAAGGAGCTTCACATGAGGAAGCTCAGACATCAGCTCAAGGAGTAGCTGAGGAAGACTTACAAGAATTTGTTTTGGGTCCTGGCCCTCATTACAGGAGGTATCCAAGAATATCATTTGCTCAAGCTCCTGAATATGGTCCACATTTCGGGGGGATAGTTAGTCTTGGTATGCCACCTACTCCACCTCCTGAACAGCAGCATGCATACTATACTGAACTTCTGGAGTCTAGTGCATCCACATTTAGATCACCTAGACCTAGTACTGAGCCTGATATTGCCCAGATGCTGTCAAATCTGACTGAGATAGTGCTGAATCAGAATGAATTGATGAATAAATAGTTTCTGCTCAATACCATTCAACTTGACAGAGTAGATTCCCGCATGCAACATTTGGAAAGAGTTGTCAAGACCCAAGGGATTGAGTTTTTGACTGCCAAACACAAAACTGATATAGCAGTCCGAGAGATCTTGGAATCTCTTATGGGAATCAGTACTAGAGTTGGTGACATGGTAAGCAAAATTCAAGATTCACAACTCTCTACTTTCACCAAGCTTGCTCAAATTCTGAGCCACACTTTTGATCTGAAGATTGAATTTGAGTTGATAAAGAATACATTGAACAATATTGCAGCCTGTCAGCCTGGAGTCCTCAACAAATTTCGAGATGTTCAGTCTGAATTGGAGACCCTCTCAAAGACCATTAAACAAACTCTTTCAAAGCAAGATTCTACCACTTCTCTAGTGGACAAACTTGGGGATACAGTGCATCAAAAATTAAATGAGCTGTTAGACTCCTTGAGAAATCTTCAGCCCAGATGTTCTATCCCTGGTTCCAGTAGTGCACCTCCTTCTAGAGACAGGGGGAGTTACAGAGGTCAATGATTCCCAAGGTTTCCCCATTTTTTTGATAATGACAAAGGGGGAGAGGATATTGGCTGTATGAACGTCCCACTGATGGACAGTTTTTGGATAGGATATTGGTTGTATGAGCGTTCCACTGATGGACAGTTCATGGTTCTACACTGATGATTTTTTTGTCACTGTTTTCAACAAATATGAAAGCTTGCAGTACAATTTGACAGTTTTTCAAGTTTCTGGTGTAAAGCTTTCATTGATTGACAGTTTTAATGCTGAATGAGATAATTCTGTTGAATGAGATAGTTCACTCAGACACTAGTATGTATTCTCTTACTATACACAGAAATGTAACTTCTACATAGTGCATATTTGCGTTGGATGCATGTTTTATGTGAATGTTATCTTTGCCATACATGTCAACAAATAAATTCTCTGGAGGTTTCAGTCATACATGAATTATAGTTGTCATCATCAAAAAGGGGGAGATTATTGGAACCCTGGTTTTAATGATGACAATCTATGAGTCATGTGAAGACTGGATTGCATAAATTTGTCTGCACTTGATCATTTCATATAAAATGTATGTCTATGCACAGTTGAGTCATTCAGCATACAAGGTCTGTGTACCTTGCGTTTGTGGCATATAGTCCATGCATAGGTTGAAGAAGTCAGTGCATATCTTGCCTTTGCATCTCACCTCTCGGGGTCAGTGCAATTTTTAAGTCCGTGCAATTCTTGTCCAGCACGCACTGTTTAGTTTCGTTATTTAGTGTCTGTGCATTCTTCTTCACCATCTCGATGCATCCTCTGTTCTAGACATTTTATAAGTCAGTGCATTCAATAGTCGGTGCAATCCTTGGCCTAAGGCATTTCTAAGTCGGCGTACATAGAAGATCGGTGCAAGCCTTTGCTTGGTCTACATTCCAACATCGGTGCATTTCATTACTGAAGTTAGTGCGCGTTCTCATTTGTACATATCGAAAGGTCTATGCATCGTGGGGTTTGGCACACATGTGCACTCTTCCAGGGTACACCCACACGTAGTCTGTGCATTTCTTTGCACTATAACCATAGTGAGTGGGTGCATACCTCATTATGTACACCGATGGTCTGTGTGAGTGACTTGCCCAACATATATATCAAGTCAGTGCATATGGTCTTATTCATATACGAGTCCGTGCATGCATAACTCTGCTTATAATATGTTTGACCTAATGACTACTATTCTCCTGACAGAGATTCTCTCTCCAGAGAACTGAGGCCAAGTGATCGTAACTTCTAAAAGTGGCACGTGATCCAAGATTGAGGAGGTGCCAGGATCGAGACACGTGGAAAGCACTGAGCTAGGATGCTGCCACATGGCCCAAGGCATGTTGGGGGGATCGTGGAAAGCACACGCCCTTCATCTGATGCCCATAAAAAGGGAAAGAGTGGAGAAGAAGTAATAGGAGGGAACACGATACAGAAGAAGAATCAGAGAGAAAAGGGGGTGTTCGAGCACCTGAAAAGAAAGGAGAACAGAAAGGGATAGAAAGAGAGAGAGAGTTTTGAAGGGAAGAAAGTGCAGCACATTGAAGATCAGGTTTTATATAGTGTTCTCTAGATCAGATCCGAGACACTTGGCTCCTGCGCGAGCATTTTTCGTTTTGGATTTATTGACAGTCCTCTGTTTGCTGTGTTTTGTTCTTTTCGTTTCTTCTTCCTTGATACTCGTTCAAGCTGTTTGTCAGCGGTTGCAGAGGAGGTCTCCTCTGGTCGGCTAAGCTGTAAAGCCCAGCGGGTCAAGCTGTTTGTCAGCGTTGCAGAGGATTGGTTCCTCTGGACAGTAAGCTGTGTTGCTCAGCGATTGTAGGCAAGCTGTGAGGCCCAGCGGTCTTTCAAGCTGTGAGTCAGCAGGAGCCATACTCTGGTTGGAGTATGGGGTGGATGTAGGTCAGCTGACCGAACCACCTAAAATATCTTGTGCCGTGTGGTTGAATGTTTTCTCGTGTGAGATTGATTGTTCATAATTGCCTAGATAGCTTCTGTTGGTATGTTTTCAAATAGTTGAATAGGCGTGCATCTCTAGTGTTTGTAGATTTGTCCACAAAACAAGCAATCATTAGTTTACATTTTTATATTGGGCGAAATGTTTTAAGAAGATCCATTCACCCCCCTCTGGATCTACGTTTCTTCCTACTTTCGCACTCATCAATTGGTATCAGAGCATACCATCTGTCCCATCACTTGGTATCAGAGCATACCATCTGTCCCATCACCCATAAGTATACCTTTCATGCACAAGAGTAATTGGGTGGGTAACGATGGATGGGGGAGAGCCGGCACACTCGAATGTGGACTAGTCATGCATCGGACCTAAAGTGTATGTGGCACAAATGAGATGACTTGACTTACCAACCATGCCAAATGATGTGGTATGACATGACACATGCATTCATATCCCAGAGATGACTCCTATGTGTCGGGATATGGGATGGCCTTTGAGCTTCCACTCGTAAGGGTCAAAAGGGTCAAGGAAGGATGGGTTGTTGGGGAAGTGTGCCCCTTGACATATGAATACCCAATCTTCAAGTTCCTCGAGGTGGGTCGGGTCTGTGCTAGTTGGCGATCTAATGGGAAGGTGGAAATCTTGGGGTGGGGTGCTTCTTAATTCCCTAGGTGCATGTCGTTCCTGGTCATGGCTTCCCTTATGTGGTCCAAGTCTAGGAAGAGGTGGGTTCGGTCAAATATTGTGGGTGGAGGTAGGAAGTAGTGGGTGGTGAATAAGGCGGGTGGGCCACTTGGGTACCCGAGCTCTTATAGGAAGGGGTCAAAGGGATCATGGAAAGGGCCACTTAGTGAGAAGAACTCTATGCCTTCTAGGTCCTCAAAAGGTGGTGGGTCATCCCTAAGGGTGACGGGAGACGGGGTATCAGTCATGCGGGGATGGCTTGGCTTTCTACCTGAGACAAGTAGCTCCAATTCGTGGATGGAGTCGGGCTCATCGGGTGTGGGGAGGAATAAAAGGTGGTCGCTAGTGTAGCAACCAACGGTGCAAATCAAGGTGATAGACCCGACACATAGGTGGAGGATGTCAAGGCCCTGAGGTCGGTCGGTTCCTGGGGTCAACATACCAGTCAACTGAATTTGCCCTGCTAGGCCCTTAAGAAGATCCTCCGAAGTCTCCACTTGGTAGTATGATTGGATGGTGATGCGATAGGAGTTGAAGGGCACTATGGGGAGTTGTTGCTCCATGGGAGGGTAGGCATGGGACGTGATAGGGTGAATCGGTCTCTCCTTTAGCCATCTAGCCAGGGACCCACTTATGATGATTTCGCTCCCAACTAGAGGGGATGGCATAGAGTGAAGATCAAAGTGCGAGGCTTCTTCCTCGACTTGGGTATGTGTTTCCTTCAAAGTGGGGAGTGAATCCAGGGTGTTCACCACTATGGGGTCGGGTGTATAGATCATGGTTTCCTTTACAAAGGGGACGGGGAGGTTCTTAGTGGGCAAGGTGATGATAGCCGACACATGGTGCACCCGTGGTGGTGGATTAAGGTAGGATTGGGTTGGGGTAGGGAGTGGGAGTAGCGAGGGCCTATGTAGGGGTCGGGTTGGGGTAGGAAGTGGGAGATGGGTTGGGTGAGGAGGTTTGGGTTGGTTGGTCTTGGGAGGTGTGTCCTTTACGGGGGAAGATGGAGGGGCGGAGGCGGGGGCCAATGGGGTTTGAGTGGTATGCACTGGGTGAGGGAGTTTGGGTTGGGGGGTGGTGGCCCTCATGGGGGCAGATGGAGAGGCAAAGGTGGGGCCTAATTGGGTTTGAGTTGTGGGAGTTGGGTGAGGGAGTTTGGGTTGGGGGGTGGTGGTCCTCATGGGATTAGATGGAGAGGCGGAGGCCGGGGCCACTTGGGTTTTAGTGGGGAGGGTTCGGTGGCGAAGTGTAGAGGTGTTGGTGGGGGTAGGAGGTGATGGGTGTTGTGGAGGTTTGGCCTTTATGGTGGCCTTAAACTGGTCGGGAGAGAAAGGAGGAGTGGTAGTGCTCCTCGGGCTATGGCTCTCCGAGTAGGAGGGGGAGGTTTGGGGAACGTAGATCTTCCTAAGTTTAGTTTTCATGTCTTCCCATGTGTAATTGGGCTCTTGCCTTCTAATCCCCCTTAAGCCTTTAATGTCCTGCCACTTATCCCTAGCTTCACGCAAAAGCCGATGCTTGGCAAAATGGACTCTCGTGGGTCCATATCATAGCCCTCTCAAAGTGTTTTTCCATGGTACTCTCCCACTTTAGATAGGCAATAGGGCATGATCCATCGAAGCCGAGATCCTCAAAAGAGATTATGTCAAAGGGGGGGTTGATCGGACCCTTGTGGAGGGCCGAGTGGGACAGATATGACCAATGAGAGGTAGCCATGCCAGTGGGCACGGTTGATGCACCAGGTGATGAATGCAAAAGTGCCTACGACCGACTTGTAGAGACAAGTCATGAACTTGTTCTGATACCACTTGATCTGGCACGGCCAAGTATGCCACGGGGAGTGACTCGATGCACCTTGGACCTAGACTCGCAAGCATGCCACGGAGAGTGATGGCCTCACTCGAGCGGGCTCACTCGCGTAGCGCTCACTATTCCCCGTAGGCAAGCCAGCGACGGAGGGGAGGGTCTGAGCCGGGACATTAACGTTTCAGGGGTTTGGCTTAGCTCGGATTGAACCCCTAAGGGGCTGGGATATCCAACTCTGTCG
Organism: Amorphophallus konjac; assembly: GCA_022559845.1. Taxonomy (NCBI): domain Eukaryota; kingdom Viridiplantae; phylum Streptophyta; class Magnoliopsida; order Alismatales; family Araceae; genus Amorphophallus; species Amorphophallus konjac. Next base: position 168,149,590 of record CM040122.1, on the reverse strand, counting down.
GTGGCCAACACGCCGAGGGCGTGGGTTTCGGGGTATCTCTCTCAACTCGCTCTGCGGTAGATGCTCAATTTGATCGAGTATGAGTTTGGGTGCTCAGCTCACCGTCCGATGGCACTAAAGCGATACTCAACCAGTAAAGTAAAACTAGCAAGGAGGGGCAACCGGATGCTCACCTGATTGGTGTGAAGACACCGATCCCGGCCGGAGACGAGGGCGAGCGAGGAGGCGTGGGTACGCACCCACACACCGCGTCGGTGTCGCTTGACCTGCAAATTAAAGCTTACACCACTATGCCTCTCATAGGAGGGGGATCTTGGGGCGGGGTTTAATTCAGATTACAACCAAAACTACCTCCACGTAGGGAGGGACGGTCAGTCGGCCAGACGTGGGGCCGAGAGTGAAGTGAAGCGGGTTCTGCTGGGACTGACTCGACAGGGACAGCAAGCCAAATTTGGGGATGCCGGGGATGCCTCCATGTGCTTCTGGTCACGGGGGCGGTGCTGGGTCGTCTGGGGTCGAGGTAGCAGGTCGCAATAGGGGCCCCAGACCATCCGGAGGTCCGGTTGTGGTCATGGCGGGCTTCGAATCAGGGCAGGTCCAATCTGGTCTTATCTGGTGCATAACCAAAGCCGTCTGTTGCAGGGGTCACCCCTAACTCCTCGGGGCTCTGACAGGGATGGGACCTGCACTGACGTGGCCGTGGACAAAGTTGGAGCTTGTTGACAGAGCCGCCCATCGATCTGGAGTCAGGCTGAGCGGCGGCGGGGTCGACTCCAAGAACCGGTCAGGTCTGCCCCGTCCGAGCATGTCGGACCGGATGGCGATGTCGGGGGCGTCATGAACTCCACCAGTGGCCGAATGTGGCGGGGCCAGTGCCGTATCATCTTGGGTTGGCCCAGGAACGTGATGATGGATTTGTAGGCCGATCGGAGACTGGCTGTGGCCGGGGCAGGGCTGGGATCAGAGCAGCCCGGAGAGGTCCTGTCTGGCTCAGTGGCGCAACTGCATGAAGAAAATGTTGCCACGAGCTCCTCCGTGCTCCTATGACGAAGGGGCCAGTGCTAGTGTGTTCGTGGGGAAGTCCTATTTGAGCAGTAACTAACGGATCCTCCAAAAGATGTCGGTGCAGAGCGCAGGAGATAGAGGAGTAGGATGGTGTCCGAACCAGTCTGGTGGGGCTGACCGGTGCATGCTGGGGAAATCTGCTAGAACGCAACGCTCTGGATCAAATGGCATCCTTCTTTCTGGGGCATGCAGGGGACTTGTAGATGACGACCTCCTCCGAAAACCACGCTAGGATCTTCATAGGAGCGTCCGTGGTCGTGTCTACACTCGGGCTCAGATCTGTAACCAGATGTTGGATGCGTAGTCTGGCGACAACTGCTCCTTCAAACATCACGGACGTTGGATGGAGACGGGACCACCTCGCCTGCGAAGTAGCTTGACGAGCTTTCCACTGGTGTATGGCTTGCCTTCTGGAACTTCGTGGTGGTGGCGGGGTAGACTCAACAACCAGGATCTTTACTGCTGCCTACGAACTGGCACAGGGGGCTGGTGCTGGGTGAGTGTGGGGGTGGGGAAATGGGTGAAGGGGAGGCTGGCGAGAGGGTGTATGGAAGCTATGGGATGGTGGGAGGAGGTGTGGGGGTCGAAGGAGGAAGCTGGGGAGGTGAGGAGGGCGGAGCTAGGGCTTGGGGCGAAGGTGGGAGAGGTTGGTGGCAGGTGGGGTGCGGCCTGGCCAAGGTGGTGGGGGTGGGGGGGTGGTCGATCGCAGGGAAGGGAGGGAAGAGTTGGATGACTTAGGGAGGGAAAGAGTGAATGGGAGAGGGTGGGGAGTAATGGCTGGCCTTGGGGAAGAGGGAGGGATGCTTGGGGAGGTGAAAGGTTGCTTGGGGGGATAGGAAGAGGTGGTTGGGGAAGTGAAGAGGTGTCTAGAAGAAGGGGATGCTCCCTTGGGGTTGGAGGAGAATTGAAGGGGATGTATGGGGAAGGGAGAGGGGTTTAATGATGAGTGAATGGGGAAGAGAGAGAGGGGCTTTCGAAAATTGGGAGGGGGAGGAGAGAGAAAGGGGTCGCCTCCTTCTTTGGAGAGAGAGAGAGAGATAATTGGAATCCCAATGGGTTTTCTTCTATTCAAATATCCAAAGTTGTACATATGAGAGGAGTGGGGGCCAATTTATAGGCTTACATAATTCCTATGACCAAACTGACCCTGATAAACAGACAAATGACCAACAAGTCCAAGGGAGGGGCACCCTTTGGCCTATCCCACTAGTTGGGCCCAATTGACTAACAAACTAACCCATTAACCTATTAACGGACTCAAATAATAAAAGATTACATATACATGACTCAAATAAAATGAAAATTACATGCTACGACTCAAAATTAAGTGACGGAGATGATGATGCGCCGATGGCGAGCAACCGGTGTCCCAAAAAAAGATGGAGTGGCTAAGGATGTCCCCCTCAGCTGGCAACTGATGCTGAGTCCTTCTTGGCAAAATACCGCCCGGCTACAACTACTACAAACCAAAAGAATGGGCCGATGGATGAGTAGCCGATGCAAAGAAGAAATGCATGCCACCAATTTTAAATCCTTCAAGAAGCAAGGGGGAGGCAGAAGCAGCAACTAGCTCTTATTTAGCGAAGCCTGCCGAGTAAAAGCCTTCACTGAGAAGCAAGATGATAAAGCCATACTCCTTTCCGAAGGAGGAAACCCTAATGTTGTTCGAATGGGCCCACGAATATGACAAGATTGTCCTCCCGGAGCCTAAGAGACCAAATGATGCCAGATGGAAAGATGACCCTCAATTCTGCCCTTATCATCAACAGAGTGGACATTCTATCGAAGATTGTTATGTAGTCAAAGACAATATTGAAAGCCTGATCCAGAAGGGTGAAATATAGATAGATGAGTACAAGGTGGATCCACAGCGTCCTCATCAGATGCCCAGCTTCAAGAAGACGGCCAACATGGTCTCACCACGCCATCTAAAGAGCAATGTGCTCTAAAGGGCGTTTCAAGCCCCTAGGATTATGGCACACAGAAAATGTGCAAGATGCAAATGGTGCTCCGTCTTGGGGGAAAATATTGAAAACAAAAGAAGATAGAAACCCGAAGATGAAGAAATTACTGCCCTATACGGCGATATGTTGTCGACACTTGTTAAAGTTGACAAAATGCACAAAAAAAAGCTAGCCGATGTCAAAGCCAATGATAGAATGAGGAAGCTAAACTCTTGCTGAGAGATGCTCTCCCCAGATGAAAGATGCAGCAAGATGCACTCCAACTCTACGTGCTCTAGCACACTACGGGGATGCCCGATGGGGAATGGCAAGATGTTCAACCGTCGAATAGGATTAATTTAGTCGTGGGCAATGCTAACTCGAGATGATGATGAGAAACACGATGTACGATCCAAAATGATGTACTCGGGGTATACTATGAAGGTCGACCGAAATAAAGATGCTCAAAGCCAATACACTCGCGAAGCCACCAAAGCTACTAATAGTCCTACCAGACAAAGTAATCGGGGTCGCGGACAAATTTGCACCAGGAAGTCCAGCAAGTTGGAGGAAGGACCCGATGGAGAACCAAAAGCTCGAAGTCCGACTGGAAAGGGACATCAGCGTGACAATCCAGATAACGACAGTGAGGAAAATGAAATGATGATGTAATGATCATGTAGATCATGATGGATGATGATGATGAAATGATCATGAGAATCATGATGAACGATGAAGAGAAGTAAAGAAAAGGAAGAGATGATGATGATGAAATGATCATGAGGATCATGGTGAATGACAAAAAGAAGTGAAGAAAATGATGATGATGAAGTGATCATGAAGATCATGATAAATGATAAAAATGATGATGAAAAAAGATGAAAGAATGATAAAGCTGACAAGCAAGATCAAAATGGAGATTAATGAATAATGATGAATGTTGAAAGATATTCGATGATGTTTGAAGATATTCGATGATGTTCGATGATGTTCGAAGATATTCGATGATGCTCGATGACGTTCGATGATGTTCGATGATTCGATGATGTTCGATGATGTTCAAAGATGATTCAATGGTGTTCGATGATGGTCAATGATGATCGAGATGTCAACTATTGGCGCCCGTGCCGACAGATATTCTGATGAAGATGAAGTTGTTAAAGATGTTGAACGATTGGCGCTCGCGCCGATAGATGTTCTGATGAAGATAAAGATGCTAAAGATGTTGAACCATTGGCACTCGCGCTGACAGATGTTTTGATGAAGATAAAGATGTTAAAGATGTTGAACCATTGGCGCTCGCGCCAACAGATGTTCTGATGAAGATAAAGATGTTAAGGATGTTGAACCATTGGTGCTCATGCCGACAGATGTTCTGATGAAGATGAAGATGTTAAATATGTTGAACCATTAGTGCTCGTGCCGACAGATGTTTTGATGAAGATAAAGATGTTGAACCATTGGCGCTCGCGTCGATAGATGTTTTGATGAAGATAAAGATGTTGAAGATGTTAAACCATTGGCACACGCACCGACAGATGCCCTGATGATGATGAAGATGTTGAAGATGTTAAAGATCTTAAACCATTGGCGCCTACGCCGACAGATGCTCGTTGATTATAAAGATGATCGATGATGATGGAGATGTTCAATCGTTGGCATTCAAGTCGACAGATGTTCTGTGATGTCAAAGATGTTCAAGATACTTAACCACCGACGTCCGAGCCAACAGAGGTCAACGATGTTCAAAGATGTTCACGACACTCGAAGAGGTTCAACCACCGGTGTTTGCGCCAGTAGATGATCGACGATGCCAAAGAAATTCTATCATCGGCACCCAAGGCCTTTTGAGGTCTTAGCCAAGATATCCAAACTAGACCTTTCGTCTGAGTCGGAGAAACCTGAAATCCTTGCGTCGATGCGATCCCAGCATCGATGAACCACCTTAACTCGGCGCCTAAGGCCTTCCGTGGTCTCATCCAAGGGATTTGACCTAGACCTTTCATCTAAGTCGGAGAAACCTGAAACCCTTGCGTTGGTGAGATCCCAGCATCGATGAACCACCTTAACTCGGCGCCTAAGGCCTTCCGGGGTCTCAGTCGAGGGATTCGACCTAGACCTTTCATCTAAGTCGGAGAAACCTGAAACTCTTGCGTCGGTGTGATCCCAGCATTGATGAACCACCTTAACTTGGCGCCCATGGCCTTTCGACGTCTTAGCCGAGATATCCAAACTAGACCTTTCGTCTGAGTCGGAGAAACCCGAAATCCTTGCGTCGGTGCGATCCCAGCATAGATGAACCACCTTAACTCGGCGCCTAAGGCCTTCCGGGGTCTCAGTCGAGGGATTCGACCTAAACCTTTCGTCTGAGTCAGAGAAACCTGAAATCCTTGCGTCGGTGCGATCCCAGCATCGATGAACCACCTTAACTCGTCGCCTAAGGCCTTCCTGGGTCTCAGTCAAGGGATTCGACCTAGACCTTTCGTCTAAGTCAGAGAAACTTAAAATCCTTGCGTCGGTGCTATCCCAGCACTGATGAACCACCTTAACTCGGCGCCTAAGGCCTTCTGGGGCCTCAGTCGAGGGATTCAACCTAGGCCTTTCATCTAAGTCGGAGAAACCCAAAACCCTTACGTCGGTGCGATCCCAGCATCGATGAACCACCTTAACTTGGCGTCCAAGGCCTTCCGGGGTTTTAGCCGAGGGATTCGACCTAGACCTTTCATCTAAGTTGGAGAAACCCAAACTCCTTGTGTTGGCGTAATCCCAGCATCGATGAACCACGTGACTCGGTACCCATGGCCTTCCGAGGTCTTAACTGAGAGGCATGGCCTAGACCTTCCGTCTAAGTCGGATAAACCCAATTCCTTTGCGTCGACATAAACCCAATGTCAACGATACTACTATAAATTTATAACCTGGTCCCACCGTGATCATCAAAAAAAGGAAGGGAAAAAAATAAAAAAAATAAAAGAAAAGAAGAAAAGAAAAGAAGAAAGAAATGATCCCCTAATGTTTTTAACTCGGCGCCCAAGGCCTTCTGGGGTCTTAGCCGAGGGATTCGGCCTAGACCTTTCATCTGAGTCCGAGAAACCCGAAATCCTTGGGTCGGTGTGATCCCAGCATCGATGAACCACCGTAACTTGGCACCTAAGGCCTTCCAGGGTCTCAACCGAGGGGATATGATCTAGACCTTTCATCTAAGTCGGAGAAGCACGAAATCCTTGCATCGGTGTGGTCCCAGCATCGATGAACCTCTTAACTCGGCTCCTAAGGCCTCCCAGGGTCTCAGCCGAGGGATTCGACCTAGACCCTTCATCTAAGTCGGAGAAACAAGAACTCCTTTCATCGGTGCAATCTCAGCATCGATGAACCACTTAACTCGGCACCCATGGCCTTCCGAGGTCTTGGCCAAGAGGCATGGCTTAGACCTTCTGTCTAAAACCAGATAAACCGAATATCCTTACGTCGGTATAGACCCAATATCAACGAATATCATCTTGGTCGGCGCCTGACTCCCGACCGGGAACGATCGATACAATTTGAAGCTAAGAGCACTCACGTGAAGCTGAAGATGTTCCACTCTAATGTCAACTGCCTATCGGGCAAGAAGATGACACTCGTGGGCCCCGCTTCCTCATCCCTTGCTCGCGACACCCGCAGGTTGGGGGCATTTGTTGATGTTCAAAAAAAAAGAGAGAAGAAAGAAGCAGCGTCCTTCTCGCAGGCGCCAATTCTTTAATTGGCGACTCGTAAAGTGACGCCAATTTTATAGGTCGACTCACCCTCTTTTGGGTCGACTCATGGAATGGGCGCCCTTTTATGTGGACGCCAATTCTTTAATGGGCGCCTTCTCAAAGTGACGCAAATTCTCTATATTATTTGATTTTCCAAAAGTTTATTGGATTTTTAATCTGATGAATTGGCGCCCTTTACAGGGACGCCATTTTGAATTAGCGGCCAAGTTATCGATGCCATTTTATTGGGCCCGAAGAATTAGCAGCCATCCCACTGGTCGCCATTTTCGTAATCGAAGAAAGCACGGCCTACCCTGTCGACGCCATTTTCGCGTGTTCGGGTACTGTAGCACCTACGGCTCCCCTGTTTTCCCGCAACGCCCAATGGCGCTCCCATGCCACCGAGCGGCCACCCTCATGCGTGGCTCACGGGGAGGGTGCCACCAGAGGGGCCTCCCCTACCTCACCCACTCCCCTGTCACGCCGTAGCAGTGACAAAAGGGACGCCGACGCGATAGCAGGCGACATGACAGCACAACAGCAGCGATAGCGGATAAGAAAAAAGAAACAAGAAGCACGGGGGGGGGGGGGGTTCTCCTCCGAACAGGGTTCTTAAACCCTATAAAAGGCCCCCCTGTGGAGCCACAAAGCCCTCTTCAGCAACTTGGAGGAATTCTCCTTAGCTTTCTATTCTCCTTTCGTCGCCTGAAGCTCCTAAGATTTCTACATAGGGAGAAGAGAAGAAGCAGAAGGGGAGGGAAGAGTGCCCAAAGCGAAGTTCAGGGAGAGAGAGTGTGAGGTCTGCCTACATCAATGGTGGGTCTTTTGTGTAGCTTTTCTCCTTTTATCTTCTCTGTATCCTGAGAGGCTTGGCCTCGATGTAACCTCTTTCTTTTGGAAGATGAATGAGATATGGGGGGCTTCGGCCTTGATTTTCTTTTGATCCCTTCGTCCCCATCTCCGAATCCAGATATACTATCCATATAGTGATGCATATGTGCATACTTTGGTTCCGGTGGCCACCGGCCCAGAGTTTATCTAAAGTTGATGGATATGACCCCGAGGATTCCAACCGCCGGCGTCATATCAAAGTTTTCCCCACCTTTCATTTTTTTATGAAACGATTCTTCTTCTTTCCCTTCTCAAAACCCCATTTTGGAGTTTGGACCGATTCTATGGCCATGATTCCAAAGGGGTGAGGAACATCAGATTTAATCCCAAAATAACCGATTGCTTTCACGAATTGTGGGCTTCGAGGTTTTGATCACTCGTGGATCCTCGAGGGCTCGCTTATTCATATCGTGGACCCCGGGCGACTCCCTCTAAAAAAGTGGCCATCAATGGCCGTAGCATGTGGCGATAGCTCAACCCCACATCTCGACGACGAGGTTGTGGCAACCCATGGGCTGTCGAGGTCCTTTGTAGGCTAGCCCTCGTGATTCTCCGCGCCTAAATTGGGTTATCGAGTGTTGCCGCTTTCGTGCGCTGTGGACGCGGGATTTTTATTTATTTATTTATTTTATTTTGATTGATTTATTATTTATTGATTTATTGGCGTGCCAGTCACCAGAGTGACGATTTTATTGTGCGCTCGATCTGACTTGGTCAGTCGATTGTGAAGTCCGAGTCGGGACCTGAAGTCCGTCATACCATAAACGCTATGACGTTAATTACGTCCTTCCTAAGAAGGACAACCCTTGATTAAACGCCAGAAAATAGGAGGAGGATAGCGGTAAAAATAAAACTCAAACGAGGGAGAGAGTTGGTTCATTCACAAGGCATTAGATAGCCTGAGTAAAGCGAAGATACACCAGTTGCGGAGCAAACTCGGCAGCATATCCCCATTACCTTGGACTATGCCAAGTGGGGATAGGAAACCACCCATGCAGCGGCAGGGTGGGCTCCGTAAAAGATCAGGTATATATACATAACCGGAATCCGGATGGGGATCGGCCTGATGTAACACACCCGGTACGAGTGCGATGTCTTATTAATGTCCCCCTTTGGAGGACCATCGGAGATCATGCAAGGGCATAACTCCGTGGGCCAACGGGGTTAGAAGAGAGTACCACACTCGATTGGTGGGGTATATGTAAATTTCGGCAGCATGTCCCCTCAACTTGGATTATGCCAAGAGAGGATAGGTCATCATCCACGGAGAGCCGGGACAACGACCGAACAAAGATGGGCACCAGGCCCAGGGACATCTCTTGCCTTCATATCATTGATTAATATTCCCTTGGAACCCATCAGAACACATGTAATGACATGGCTCTTTGGGTTCATAAGGCAGCGGTGAAATCCGGATTAGGGACGAGAGCTGTAGGGGAGATCTTCCCCATTATTGTATCTCATCAAGACACAAGTGATGGTCTCTGAGTATCCCCTTAAACATATGTATGGGGAGATTAAGAGGTTTGAAGAAAGATGGTGCATAGATGGGCCTCGGAGTGGGTTTCATTGACCGAAGGAGGGATCTCGGCGTGGCTTTCATATTGGCCAAAGAGGGGATCTCGGCCTGGGGCTTAGTCAGCCAAAAAAAAAAAGGGGGGGGGGGGTCTCGGCCAGGGGTTTAGCCGGCCAAAAGAGGGAGCTCTCGGCCGGGGGGTTATCGGCGTGGGGTTTAATTGGCCGAAAGGAGAGGGTGTCTCGGCCAGGAGCTTTCGGCGGCCAAAAGAGGGTCTCGGCCAGGGGCTTCCCGGCGCGCTCATCGCCGCGCCGGGAAGCTGGCGCCGAGAGGCACCAGGCCGGGAAGGCTAGGTGGAGGGGAGTTCAACGGCCAGTGGGCACGACTGGGGTGATTTTGTCGGCTTGCTGAAGGGGGAGGCCTTCTCGGCAGCGTAGCTCTCGGCGTGGAAATTAGTACGCCGAGAAGGTGAAAGGATAGGGGTTTCAGAGCTTCGCTAACGATGCTCTGTTCATATGTTTTCTGGGATTTCAAGCTCAAATTGATACCGGGCCAGGAGTTCAGAAGGGGGATTTCATGGATGCTTCTGTTAGAAGGATGCCAAGCGAATTGGACGGTGGAATCAATGAAAGAAACCAGACCATCACCTGATCCCGTGGAGGGTTTTATCTGCTTGTTGCAGGCCGTCTGGGGGAGTCAAGAGATGAATGTCCTCTGACCCCTCTGGACGAGCCCAATGACATTGAAAACCGGCGAAGGAGGGACTCTCAACGCAGAAACTCCGGGCCCTAAGCATTCAAGGCTTAGAATGGAGGACCCAGGGATCGGATCATCATTTATCAGAGCTAGACAGTCCAGGTAACCAAGAGATTGATGTCTCTGGTTCCTAAACAGCGTAAAGGAGCTCGACAGAAAACTCAGATTATATGCAGAGAATCAGCCATTGAGATTGGAGAGGGGAGAAGAGAATAGAACTCGGTAACCCATTAGATAGGGGTAGGAGCCCTATCTTCGTCCCTCTTCGAAGAACAGACTCATATGATCGGCTCTGAAACTCAAAGAGTCTAAACTATATTTTCTTTCAGACGAGGACTATGCACATAGAGAGACAGAGATCAGATGTCTTAATCAATCGGTGTCCAGGTGATGGGGCATCAAAGGCGATTTCCATACACGGGTGAAGTGTATTTGTGAGTTATGGCTTGTATGAGATTGTAATTGTGTATTTTCTTTCTTTTGGGCTCCTTGTAAGGCTTATATCAAGCCAATGGGCCATTTGCTATGTCAAGTCCAAGGTTAGATTGCCATTTAGTAGAGTCCATTAGAAAGCCTAGTTCATATTGGACCAAGTGCCACCCTTATGGACCATATTAGTCATTTAAGGCCCAATTGGGCCACTCCCTCTCATGGGCCACCAAGACTTGGAAGGCCCAAGTCTAGACTTGAGTTAATGGGTTGAGTTGGCTTGCCTTGGACCAGCCTAGGCCCAAGAGAGGCCCATGAATGGGGCGCCCCCTCTTTTGGCCTTATTAGGCTTGTTAGGTGGTGTTTGAATAGCTTTAGTCTAAGGTTGAATAAGCATGGTCAAATTAGATTAAACTAATGTATTAAATGTGTGATTCACATTGTATCCCAGCCCTTCAATCCAAACCCCTAGATCCAAGGGCTGAGGGTGAGTTTGGTTGGCATCCTACATAAGGTTGTATTTTTCATATTGAAGGAATTAATGAAGAGAAAATAGGCATTTGCCCCAAGTGAGATTTGCGCCCCTCCCCTCTCTCTCCCTGGTTCCTCCACCCCCTCTCCCCTTTCTAGAGTGTAATCCCTTCCCCCTTGATCCCCTCCAGCATCTGAAGCTGTAGCAACCCTAATAAATGGATAATTGAAATGAATTAAAACATATATATTACAGAAGTAATATATAAAAGGAATAGGGTTAATTGGACGAAGTAAAGCAAAATTAAAAATAACGCCTCTTATTAAGGCGTTAATTTATAAAGAAACGCCTCTATCCATGGCGTGACTAAAGAAAGGACGCCCACATATGCGGTCGTCAGTTCTCATACGACCAAATGGGTAAGTAAAAGAAACGCCCCTATCTTGGGCGTGTTTTAAAACACGAAACGCCCTTTGTCAAGGCGCTTTTTAAGAAACGCCCTAAAGTAAGGCGTCAATTAAAGAATAGACGCCCTGACCAAAGTCGTTAATTCAGTTCGAGAACCGATCGAACCCAGAACTTATCCAAGGAAAGATTAACATAATCTAGTAAGTGTCTATTAGAGTAAGGACTCTATTAAGGATATATTACCCTCAATCAAACACTACTCTTGTTAGGACTTCAAAATCCTATAAATAACATGTTCGATCGAACCCTAAAACCCATTTGATCGAACGTCTGCTGCTAGGTACGTGAAGAACAAACTATTCCTTTGATCTCTGCTTTGCCTACACGAAGAACTAATGATTCTTCACTCTCTTTTCTTCTTACAGGTTGAGGAAGCCTAGACATCGTGAAGAACAAGGGTAAGTTCTTCTAAACTTCCATCTTCAGCCAAGCTTATGAAGAAATTTCTAATATCTCTTCATATTCCTCTGTAGGAAAACTCTAGGGATCGACCAAAGAACAAAGGTTCTCTGCCTACTGCTGATTCAGTTTATCCTTATCAACGTCTTCACGTGTCTGTCACCTTCAAATCCATTGTTAAGGTAGGATTTTCTCAAGTCACTGTAGCCCAAACTAAATTGATACAGTACAATAATTATCATGCATATACATGGTTTGGTTTACTATGGTTTCTGAACGATTTTCTGTTAATTTCTGGAAAGAAACGTCCTTAGCAAGGGCGTGACTATGAAATACACGCCCCAGACTAGGGCGCTACTTTACAAATCACGACCCTGCCAAGGTCGTCAATTTTGGATTTGACGCCCTGCACACAGGCGTTAATTTCATTTAATCATTAATCACCCATGTTAAGAATTGAGTATCTATGAAATAATGATCCTACAATGATGCATGATCACATGTCTTCAAACCTGCTAAATTTTATTATCATGACCATACATTCGTTCTCCATGAATTCTATTATCCTGAAATTATTACTGCCCATGAAAACTCATGGTATCTCTTGAATTCACGACCTAGACTAGGCCGTTTTCCATATGTAAACGCCCCATCATAGGGCGTGAATTAAAAATAAACGCCCCTTACTAGGGCGCGTACCTGTTAAAATCCTGGAATATATATTCTGTGAAAATAAGAATTTAATGATTAACGCCCCTGACAAGGGCGCGTTTTTGATAAATTTCTGAGAATAATTATATCCTGTCGAATATGTAAATGATGAGACGCCTGCCTCTGCAGTCGTCAACTTTGAAGAAACGCCCCCAGGAAAGGCGTGTTTTTGATAAATTAATGAAATAATGGAAATTCTGCAAATTGGCAATATATGTAAACGCCCTTCTGTTAGGCGTTAATTATTCAATACACGACTTTACTTAAGTCGTTATTTTACTGTAAACTGATTTTATCCTGATTCTATTACCGATGGTTTCATATTATACATATATATATATATATATATATATCGGCACTATTCTCCACTCCGTGAGTATAGTCCCACGTTTCATGTTGATTTATCGATCACACTCAACTCTCATTGACATACAAGCTCTCCATTGGACATTCCGTTCCTTTGGACTAGCGAGTTAGTCATAGAGACCTCCGTAAGACTCCTCGTAGCCTTGGATTCCCTCAAGGCCGACTGAGCTGGTTGTACCCTAAAAACCCATTACACAGTTTTTGCCATGTCAATCTAAAGAAACATGGTATACCGGCCCTTATGATTATACAAAGAGTATATCATAAGAAATTCTTGATGGGATGATGATATCATGCCATATCGTGTCATTCTTGTAAACCCCAATTCTATGATAAGAATGAGGGTATCTTGCTTGATCTTATGTTCATGTGGACCTCAATTCTATATAAAGAATGTCCATATTGATTTGTCATGGTACCTAAGTTAAGGGAACCATATTCTACCTAGTTTTATCGACATCGTGATTATACCGTTATTATCGCCATTCTATGTCCTTTGTCATATTTTGGACTCTATTCTATCAAAGTTGTCATACGTGTCTACAAGCTTGATTATTGAAATTCTATATTGGCTATATAAACAAGAGTGGATGTCAAAACACATGATAAATGCCTGCGCATATAGGGCCCGATCTGGTCCTGGGAGGAGCACCCGAAAGTACTTGTGCCCATGGGAGTTAAAATGATAAGGTATCTGGCATTATACCGAGTACTTGACTTGCTTGATTGGACATTCCACACACATCTTGTACTTGAATCGTACTTGACTTTACATGAAATGCGTGGCCCGAAAAAAGGTAATTTACTTGCTTGATACATGATAGCCAAAGTTCTTGACATGACTTGTTAAACGTGCTTGCTTGAATACCTTGAATATACTTGTCATCTTGTTGGAAGTTCATGATTAAGTTCATTTTATTTCTTTGATATTACATTCTCTCTATCTTGTCGTTTTCACGCGAGTATGCATAGCTTTATTGCATTCATGAAAATGTAATTATTTAAACCCCTTGCTAGTACTTGAGATATAATTTCCTACTGAGCGTTCGCTCATTCCGTTTGTCCCTTTCTACTTTTCAGGTAAGTCCGACGACGATGGAAGTCAATCGGATGGGAATGGTCAAGAGTGAAAGTGATAGAGCTTCTACAAGTGTCGTCTAGTCTTGTCTATAGTTTCTTGAGTCAAATATGTATTCTTTTTCTTTTTGTTAAACAGAGTATTGGATTTGTAATAGTCTATCCATTATGAAATAAAGGATTGGGTTATCTTGCTATTTTGCGCATCTCTATCTTTGTGTCGAGTACACGACCACTCTGATTGACATGATTGATATAGACACGTCGCGCATCTCCGGGTATCTTCCGCGCTCGGGGCGTGACAGTCTTTGTGGTATCAGAGCCTAAGGTATTCAATTCCTAGGAAACCCAAGTCCAAGGATAGGTTTCAAAACCTTTAACCAAGTGAGAGTGGGTAGAACCAAGGGTTAAATGATCAATGAGTCCTTTATAAGATCACAGTGATATAATACTAACGTAGCTATCGTAATTGTAGGATAATGGCTGCCGAACGTGCTCAATGGCGCAACATGCAGCGTACCCTTCAAGGGATGACCCAAGTGCTACAACAGGTAGCACAAGGTGGTGCTCCACGAGCTGGAAGCTTACACCAAGCATTCAAGAATATGAATCCCCCGAAGTTCATGGGATCGACCGATCCAGACGATGCCGAGCATTGGGTTCGGGAGATTGAACGTATATTCCGTGTTATGCAATGCACGGATCAGGACAAAGTCTTATTAGCTACTTTCCAGTTAGAAAAGGATGCTAGATGCTGGTGGGAGTCGATTGAAGCTACTATTGACCCAACTCAAGTTACATGGGGTGAATTCGTTGAATATTTCAACGCCAAATATTTCTCTGATAGGGTCCAGGAAAAGAAGGCCGCCGAATTTGCCGCATTAAAGCAAAGATCTTTATCGGTGGCTGATTATGAAGCACAGTTCTCTAGACTGTCTAGATATGCTAAGCATTTGATTAGCACGGAAAAGATGAAAGCTCGTAGATTTCTTAATGGGCTTAGGCCTCACTACATTACTCAATTGGCGCCTATAGATATTCAAGTTTATACTGAAATGGTGCGCCGAGCTCAGTTGCTTGAAGATGCCACGGAATTATCTGATAGGATCCGTGGGAAAGACAAAAAGGAGCAAGTCACAAGTTCGGGTTCTTTTAAACCCAACTTTAAGAAGAGGCCCAATAATGGAGGTTCTTCCTCTCAAGATCAGAAGTACAAGAAATCCAAGCCTTTCTCTATCACCACTACCCCTTCAAACGTAGTATGCAAGCATTGTGACAAGGCTGGTCACAAAACAGAAGAATGCTGGAGGAAACTAGGAGCATGTCTCCGTTGTGGGAGTCGTGAACATCGGATTCCCGATTGTCCATTAATGAATGACCAAGCCGGTGAGGGTAAACGTCCAGTGACAAAGAATGCTCGTCTTCATGCAATCCAAGGGACCGAACCAGAAGAAGAAGGCGGATTGGTGGAAGGTACATTAAAAATTTGTTCTAAATATGCACATGTTTTATTTGATACGGGTGCATCGCATTCCATTATTTCCAAGAAGTTTGCTGACCCATTACCTCTAGAACCAGAATGGATGAAGATAATATTGTCTACTCCTCTCGGAAACGAGACGGATATCACACATCATTACCAAAATTGTGAGGTATTGGTTCGAGGAAAGAATTTTCCTATTGATCTTATCTGCTTAGATCTAAAAGAATATGATGTTATACTAGGGGCAGATTGGTTATCCAAATACCAGGCAACGGTTGATTGCCGTGATAGCAAGATTGTTTTCAAGGAATTTCCGGAACTGACTTATACTAGTCCTAAGAGTCGAAGCAAATCCCCTCTTATCTCGGCTCTTCGAGCAAGCAAGCTCGTCAAGAAAGGATGTGTATCCTTCCTTGCTTTTGTCACTATTAAAGAAGCTAAAGAAACCAAGATAGAGGACATTCAGGTAGTGCGAGAATTTCCAGACGTATTTCCGGAAGAATTGCCGGGATTACCCCCTCAAAGAGAAGTGGCCTTCACCATTGACTTAGTCCCTGGTGCCGGTCCTGTTTCCAAGGCACCATATAGAATGTCCCCTGCTGAACTCAAGGAGTTGAAGGAGCAGTTGATGGAACTAATCCGAAAAGGGTTTATTAGACCAAGTACTTCCCCGTGGGGAGCACCAGTCTTATTTGTAAAGAAGAAGGATGGGTCCATGAGATTGTGTATCGACTATCGACAGTTGAATCATCTTACTATCAAGAACAAGTATCCACTGCCGAGAATCGATGAGTTATTTGATCAGATTTCAGGATCCAAATATTTCTCCAAGATTGATCTCAGGTCGGGATATCATCAATTAAGAATCAAGGACGATGACATTCACAAGACTGCATTCAGAAGCAGGTATGGCCATTACGAATTTGTTGTTATGCCTTTTGGACTAACAAATGCCCCTGCTGCCTTTATGCAGTTAATGAATAGCATATTCAGGCCTTACTTGGATCAATTCATAGTAGTCTTCATTGATGATATATTGATATATTCTAAGACTAAGGAAGAACATGAAGAGCATTTGAGGATTGCATTGCAAGTCTTGAGGACAAATCAATTATATGCTAAACTCAGCAAATGCGAGTTCTGGCTTGAAGAAGTGGCTTTTCTCGGACATGTCATATCCAAGGACGGTTTATCTGTGGATCCGTCAAAAGTTGAAGCTGTGAGAAACTGGGAGAGACCCACTAATGCAAGCGAGATCAGAAGTTTCTTAGGTCTTGCAGGCTATTATCGGTGATTTATCAAAGATTTCTCTAAGATCGCCGTACCACTTACAAGATTAACTCGTAAGGAGATCCGATATGAATGGAGTGAGGAATGTGAAAGCAGTTTTCAAACTCTCAAGGATCATCTCACCACAGCTCCGGTCTTAGCCCTACCAATTGAAGGAGAGAAATTCGAGGTCTACACTGATGCTTCTGGCATTGGCCTCGGATGTGTTCTAATGCAACAAGGGAAGGTCATAGCATACTCTTCTCGTCAACTGAAGAAGCATGAGGAGAATTACCCCGTCCATGACTTGGAACTGGCCGCGGTAGTATTTGCCCTAAAGATATGGAGACACTATCTCTATGGGGTACAGTTCACTGTATACTCCGATCACAAAAGTCTCAAATATCTATTTTCACAAAAGGAGCTGAACATGAGACAAAGACGCTGGCTAGAATATCTCAAGGACTTCGACTTCAGTATACAATACCATCCCGGAAAGGGTAATTATGTGGCTGATGCCCTTAGTCGAAAGCCGAGAGCAAGGATAGCCAATTGTATGATACAAGAATGGAGGTTACTTGAACAATTCTCCGAGCTCAATATAAGCTTGGACACGGAATCCAAATTTATCACATTATCTCATGTAAGCATACAGTCAGACTTATTATCTGAAATACAAATACTTCAGGATGATGATCCTATATTAGTAGAAATCAAAAGCAGATTAGAAGGACAATCTGATTTTCAACTAACTTCTGATGGAAGATTATCGTTCAAAGATAGAACTTGTATACCCGATTGTCCGGAATTAAAGAAGAAGATCTTAGATGAAGCTCACAGATCAAGATACACTATTCATCCTGGATCAACTAAAATGTACCAAGATGTAAAGAGGAACTTTTGGTGGCCCAATATGAAAAGAGAAATAGCGGACTATGTATCATGCTGTCTCACATGCCAACAGGTCAAGGCGGAACACCAAAAGCCTGCGGGAAAACTACATCCTCTAGATATTCCTAAGTGGAAATGGGAGGATATTGGTATGGACTTCATCATGGGTTTGTCTAAATCTAAAGGAGGACATGATGGAATCTGGGTTATCATTGACCGATTGACTAAATCGGCACATTTCTTGCCAATCAAAAGCCGATGGTCAATTGATGTGCTAGCTGCACTATACATTAAAGAAATAGTCAGGATACATGGAATTCCTGTCTCAATCGTGTCTGATAGAGATCCCCGTTTTACTTCTCATTTTTGGAAGGGATTACAACATTCGTTGGGGACAAGGCTCAACTTTAGTACTGCTTTTCACCCACAAACGGATGGTCAGACCGAGCGAACTAATCAAGTTGTTGAAGATATACTGAGAGCATGCATTATTGACTTTGGAGGAAGCTGGCATGACCACTTACCTTTAGTTGAATTTGCATATAATAATAGCTATCAAGCTAGTATCCAAATGGCACCTTTCGAAGCCTTATACGGAAGGAGTTGCCGATCTCCCATATGTTGGAACGAAGTTGGAGAGAAACAACTATTAGGTCCAGACATGGTAAGGGATACAACTGAGAAGATACAGGTAATCAGAGAAAGATTACAAGTTGCTCAGACAAGGCAAAAGGCTTATGCTGATACCAGGAAAAGAGATCTTGAATTCCAGGTTGGAGATCATGTATTTCTTAAAATATCCTCTGGACGTGGCATACGAAGATTTGGTGTTAAGGGCAAGCTTACGCCAAGATTCATCGGACCATTTGAGGTACTCGAAAGAGTTGGCGAGGTTGCTTATCGCATCGCGTTGCCTCCTCAGTTGTCCGAGGTACACAATGTATTTCACATATCTATGTTGAAGAAGTATGTGCACGATCCGTCACATATTATTGAGCATGGAGATCTGGTGATCCAGAAAGATCTCACATATGAACAGAGGCCTTTAAAGATATTAGATCGAGAAATACGAGCTCTAAGGAATAAGGTTATTCCCATGCTCAAGGTGCAATGGAATAAGAATCCTGAACGCGAAGCGACATGGGAGACCGAGGAATCTATGAAGAAACGATTTCCTGAGTTATTCTAAGAGGTATATGTCCTACACTCTCCGCGTGTATAATTATATATATATTGAATTTGGGGACCAAATTCTTTTTAAGTGGGGGAGGGTGTAGCAACCCTAATAAATGGATAATTGAAATGAATTAAAACATATATATTACAGAAGTAATATATAAAAGGAATAGGGTTAATTGGACGAAGTAAAGCAAAATTAAAAATAACGCCTCTTATTAAGGCGTTAATTTATAAAGAAACGCCTCTATCCATGGCGTGACTAAAGAAAGGACGCCCACATATGCGGTCGTCAGTTCTCATATGACCAAATGGGTAAGTAAAAGAAACGCCCCTATCTTGGGCGTGTTTTAAAACACGAAACGCCCTTTGTCAAGGCGCTTTTTAAGAAACGCCCTAAAGTAAGGCGTCAATTAAAGAATAGACGCCCTGACCAAAGTCGTTAATTCAGTTCGAGAACCGATCGAACCCAGAACTTATCCAAGGAAAGATTAACCTAATCTAGTAAGTGTCTATTAGAGTAAGGACTCTATTAAGGATATATTACCCTCAATCAAACACTACTCTTGTTAGGACTTCAAAATCCTATAAATAACATGTTCGATCGAACCCTAAAACCCATTTGATCGAACGTCTGCTGCTAGGTACGTGAAGAACAAACTATTCCTTTGATCTCTGCTTTGCCTACACGAAGAACTAATGATTCTTCACTCTCTTTTCTTCTTACAGGTTGAGGAAGCCTAGACATCGTGAAGAACAAGGGTAAGTTCTTCTAAACTTCCATCTTCAGCCAAGCTTATGAAGAAATTTCTAATATCTCTTCATATTCCTCTGTAGGAAAACTCTAGGGATCGACCAAAGAACAAAGGTTCTCTGCCTACTGCTGATTCAGTTTATCCTTATCAACGTCTTCACGTGTCTGTCACCTTCAAATCCATTGTTAAGGTAGGATTTTCTCAAGTCACTGTAGCCCAAACTAAATTGATACAGTACAATAATTATCATGCATATACATGGTTTGGTTTACTATGGTTTCTGAACGACTTTCTGTTAATTTCTGGAAAGAAACGTCCTTAGCAAGGGCGTGACTATGAAATACACGCCCCAGACTAGGGCGCTACTTTACAAATCACGACCCTGCCAAGGTCGTCAATTTTGGATTTGACGCCCTGCACACAGGCGTTAATTTCATTTAATCATTAATCACCCATGTTAAGAATTGAGTATCTATGAAATAATGATCCTACAATGATGCATGATCACATGTCTTCAAACCTGCTAAATTTTATTATCATGACCATACATTCGTTCTCCATGAATTCTATTATCCTGAAATTATTACTGCCCATGAAAACTCATGGTATCTCTTGAATTCACGACCTAGACTAGGCCGTTTTCCATATGTAAACGCCCCATCATAGGGCGTGAATTAAAAATAAACGCCCCTTACTAGGGCGCGTACCTGTTAAAATCCTGGAATATATATTCTGTGAAAATAAGAATTTAATGATTAACGCCCCTGACAAGGGCGCATTTTTGATAAATTTCTGAGAATAATTATATCATGTCGAATATGTAAATGATGAGACGCCTGCCTCTGCAGTCGTCAACTTTGAAGAAACGCCCCCAGGAAAGGCGTGTTTTTGATAAATTAATGAAATAATGGAAATTCTGCAAATTGGCAATATATGTAAACGCCCTTCTGTTAGGCGTTAATTATTCAATACACGACTTTACTTAAGTCGTTATTTTACTGTAAACTGATTTTATCCTGATTCTATTACCGATGGTTTCATATTATACATATATATATATATATATATATATCGGCACTATTCTCCACTCCGTGAGTATAGTCCCACGTTTCATGTTGATTTATCGATCACACTCAACTCTCATTGACATACAAGCTCTCCATTGGACATTCCGTTCCTTTGGACTAGCGAGTTAGTCATAGAGACCTCCGTAAGACTCCTCGTAGCCTTGGATTCCCTCAAGGCCGACTGAGCTGGTTGTACCCTAAAAACCCATTACACAGTTTTTGCCATGTCAATCTAAAGAAACATGGTATACCGGCCCTTATGATTATACAAAGAGTATATCATAAGAAATTCTTAATGGGATGATGATATCATGCCATATCATGTCGTTCTTGTAAACCTCAATTCTATGATAAGAATGAGGGTATCTTGCTTGATCTTATGTTCATGTGGACCTCAATTCTATATAAAGAATGTCCATATTGATTTGTCATGGTACCTAAGTTAAGGGAACCATATTCTACCTAGTTTTATCGACATCGTGATTATACCGTTATTATCGCCATTCTATGTCCTTTGTCATATTTTGGACTCTATTCTATCAAAGTTGTCATACGTGTCTACAAGCTTGATTATTGAAATTCTATATTGGCTATATAAACAAGAGTGGATGTCAAAACACATGATAAATGCCTGCGCATATAGGGCCCGATCTGGTCCTGGGAGGAGCACCCGAAAGTACTTGTTCCCATGGGAGTTAAAATGATAAGGTATCTGGCATTATACCGAGTACTTGACTTGCTTGATTGGACATTCCACACACATCTTGTACTTGAATCGTACTTGACTTTACATGAAATGCGTGGCCCGAAAAAAGGTAATTTACTTGCTTGATACATGATAGCCAAAGTTCTTGACATGACTTGTTAAACGTGCTTGCTTGAATACCTTGAATATACTTGTCATCTTGTTGGAAGTTCATGATTAAGTTCATCTTATTTCTTTGATATTACATTCTCTCTATCTTGTCGTTTTCACGCGAGCATGCATAGCTTTATTGCATTCATGAAAATGTAATTATTTAAACCCCTTGCTAGTACTTGAGATATAATTTCCTACTGAGCGTTCGCTCATTCCGTTTGTCCCTTTCTACTTTTCAGGTAAGTCCGACGACGATGGAAGTCAATCGGATGGGAATGGTCAAGAGTGAAAGTGATAGAGCTTCTACAAGTGTCGTCTAGTCTTTTCTATAGTTTCTTGAGTCAAATATGTATTCTTTTCCTTTTTGTTAAACAGAGTATTGGATTTGTAATAGTCTATCCATTATGAAATAAAGGATTGGGTTATCTTGCTATTTTGCGCATCTCTGTCTTTGTGTCGAGTACACGACCACTCTGATTGACATGATTGATATAGACACGTCGCGCATCTCCGGGTATCTTCCGCGCTCGGGGCGTGACAGAAGCAACTCCGGTGATCGCCGCCGCCATCGTCTCGCCGCCGACGCGTCGTCGCCAACGGTTTCGGTGTTCTGTCCACTCAGGATAGAACCTTCTTCTCCGAATTCCTGCTACCACTCCCTTCGTCTTCTGAAGCTCAAAACTTCAGGGTTGGTTCCCCTCTAGAACCCTTATCCCCACAAAAAGAATCACGTCAAAATTCATCCTTTAGCTATTTTTTGATTTTCGTCCAAGTCCAAGTTCCAGATCTGTCCTGGTTCTATTTACTGTTCACCAGCTCTGAGTTTACCCCATTCGAACCATCTTTTGATTTTTGTTGGGTCGCCCAAATTTATTGGGAGTTCTGTCCACATCCCCCTACCACCAGGAATTTTATTAATTTTCGGTTCACCCTCCAAGTATTTTACAAAAACCGTACAAGTTCCCAAGAACAGTCTGCCCACAGTTTCCCAGATCCGACCCAGGTCTAGTAAAGAAATCCCCGAAAATCCATTTCGTCTCCACTCAGAAAACAAAAAATAGTCCCGGATTCCTCTCTCAGAGACCTTCAACTTTGCTGAAGAAATTATTTCCAGATTCGGAGGTCTTCTCCCCGGTCAACATCAATCTTCAGAGAAGTCAGAACCTGCCCCTGCAGTTCTGGCCAGATTCCAGCAAGCTTGTAAAATACATGATCAGAAATACAGATCTGATTATTTTTTTTTGAAGACCCCTACGTCGAAGTATTCTGAGTCAGCTTTCCAACGGCGCTAACCTCGTCGCATTCCGACGACGGGGCTGATCGCAGCAGCAGTTTTCTCCAAGTCGCGCGCCTGCAAACAGAACTTTCAGGTTCGTGGCCGAGTTCCCGGCAAGCGTCGTCCGAGGGCCGCCCGGCGTCCCGCGGTCGTTCCAGCAGCTTGCCATCCCAGGGGTACGCTTCCCAGGTGTCTCCACCACAGAGGAGTCATCAGGCCCCACACGACCCCTCTGGTCAATACGTGGGCCCCCACTAGCACGAGTACGCGTGAAGCCGAAGCATTGCCCGAAACCGCCCGTCAACCCGAACTTGGTCCTCCCGGGCCCACTTGTGTCGCCCTTTACCTCCCTGCGTGGAGTGGGCTTATTTGTACTGCTGTAAACATAATGTACTAAGTTCCCGGGAGTACGAGCTTCGGCCGGGTGCCGTCTTCGCCACGCCGAGAGCGTGGAGGTATCGCCTTCACCCTTACACTTGGCATTGGCTTAATTCTTTATATGCTTGTTTATGCCGCTGCTAGAGAGCATGTGTAGGGATACCTAGCTCGCCTTCAATTTATAATATCACTGCTGCGAGAGAGAGCGAAGCCGTCCCGTGACCCGATCCGGGCACAAGTGAGAGCCGACCACCCTAGCTCCCAGCCGGTTTCTCAACCGCGCACATCCGACGCTTCCCTCGTTAAGGGACGATCACGAGCTTGTCGTGTCCGTGGTCCCGTCCCGCATCACCAGGCGAGCCATATCGATATTTCATTGCATTGCATAGAAAACTTACACTGATCGTGAAAGAGAAATGCAAGACAGAGAGGTAGAAGTCAAGGCCGGAACTCTCCGGCTACATTTGATAAATCGAGAAAAGACTTGCTAGATTACATCAAAGAAAAGAAAACATGGAGGAGGGGAGGGTGGAGCATTGGCTCCTCTCCCTCCCCTGGCGGCCCACCTGGGGTTTCTCTTCTTCCTCTTCTCTTCTCTGGCAGCGGAGGCTCTCTCTCTCTCTCCTTTCCTATCTCCTTTTCTGGATGGGTTTCTTTTCTTTCTGGCTATGTCTAATCTCTTTCTTTTTTTGCTCTCTTCCGTTCGTCTTTTTTGATCGAGAGAAAGGGGGGTTTTTATAACACCCCTTCTCCCCCTTATCGGCATGGGCATCTCGGCGGGCTATTTTTGACCTCCCAGCACGCCTTATTCGGAGGCGGTAGGCTCTCGGCGCATCACCTCTCGGCATGGCCTTATTGGGCTTTCGACACCGTACGGATGGGCCAGCCCATTTATGTCTCTTTGTATTTCATCTTTTCTTAAATGAACTCATCATTAAGCTTGAGCTGTAAGAGCTGCTTAATCTGTCCTTCATTTGTCGGCACCTCGAGCAAGTCAGGCAAGGTGAGGGCCCATTAATTGGTGAACTAGCATGGTTTCATCAGAATACTTCTGGGGGTTTTCATCGGTCAGTGGACCGCAGTTCTTCATCAGTAATGTCATCTGAGCGACGACAATACCGGACATCAGCTTGGCCGGGGAAGGCTTTAGCTGGGTGACAGCTTCAGTAACGGACTTTCTGTAATCCCGGCTTTGCAGGAGTTCCTTGGATCTTCATTACTGATTCAATCTCATCTTTTGTCTCATCTCTATCTTTGGTTACATTTCCGGTGTCAACAAATGCCCCCCACCTGCAGGCGGCGTAAGCGCAGAATAAGCGGCACGGGGCTTGCAGGTGTCTTTCATCATTCGAGGGTATCTTCCTCAATTTGTCTTTAATCGGGTTCTCAGACCCGATCATCTTGATGCAACAATATTTTGCACACTTATCTTCCCTTTTCATATTGTCATTCTTCATATTTTCTTTATTTTCAGCAATTCGGAGCTTCTCGGCACAGGGCCATAGGCTTCTCGGCATGAGCCTCTCGGCGCGAAGCTTCTCGATGCGAGGGACTTCACGGCGCGGAGCTTCTCGGCGCGGACGAAGGGGGCTCTCGGCCTGGGGCTTCTCGGCGCGCCCTGGCGGAAGGGGGCCTCGGCCAGGGCTTCTCGTCCTGGGGGTTCTCGGCCTGGGGGTTATCGGCGCGCCTTCTGGCTGACAGGGGCTCTCGGCCTGGGCGGTTCTCGGCGCGCATTTGGCCGCGCCAAGAACCCATCTGCTTCGGGCCCTATATTAAGGCGCCGAAAGCCCTTTTTTCTTCATTCTTGCTTCTTCTTTCTCTTTCCTCATTTTTCTTTCTTCTTCTTCGGCCCGAGCGATCTTTTCCTCTCGGCCGTCTCATTTCCTTTCTTCTTCTTCGGCTTTCTTTCATCGGCGAGAGCTTCTTCTCCTCTCTCGGCCGTCTCATCTTCTTCGCCGGTCAGGACGTTCTTTGGGGATTTAATCCCTTTTGATTTCGGGACCACCCCCTCTTGGTTGGTGACTCCCTATTCTCCTTGGGCAGACCCCGAATAAGGGGAGATGCTGCCGAAATTTTCATAGGGTCTCATGTTACAATCTTTATAAGACTGGCTTTTAATTCACACTTTTTCTCCGACTGCAGACACTGCAATGGCTTCCAGTTCTGATGCTGCATCTTCCGGAGCTGTTGGTGCTAGCTCATCGGCCCAGCCCGACATATCACGAGCCAAAGTAAACTGGCTGAACGTGCACAGTCTGGACTTCGGATACGACAGGGTTGCTTCAGTCGATGAATCGTCTGACTCTGAGACTGACACAGTGTCGACGGCCCGGGTATACTCCACGGCGACCGAGACATGCTTCAGGCCGGATGGTAGCTACCGGCCAGACCTCCCGAAGGACCGACATTTGATGCCGTTCATCCGGACTTTCACAGTGGGCGGCATGCGAGACTACCGGATAGCTCGCGTAGTTGAAGCTGCCATCCTTGCTGAGCGGGATAGCCTGAAGGAATCAGTGTATCGCAGCAAGGCCATCTATCTTCCTGGGGAAAAGCGCGACTGGGATGCAGTCCTCGGCATATCGGAGCTGGAACCAGAGAAGAAGATGCTGGCCCGGGCCCCGGAATTCACACCTACCCGGTGGGATAATGCTAGCGGCCGAGTTCATAGGGAGAAGCCCGGCTATGGCATGTTCTTGGCACCATTAAAGTGGGGATATCGCGAAGAACCCTTCGTGCTAAATTGTTCGGCCGTTCATTTCAAGCACCATCTGGCCGCTGGTTGGTTCGGGGATACCAAAATCACTGACGCGCACTTATTCCGAGTAGGGGCAGTGGAGTTCACAGAGTTTGTTCTGAAGGAGTATGCCCCTCTGCTGATCAGAGCCGGGGTATATCACAGCATTTTCGCTTCTAGATTTCGATATCCCATATCCAGAGGGTTATGCTGCGGGATGTTCGAAGTGTTCTGCCCTTTATTCAACACTTTTTATACAGCGGAGGGTGAGACATCCCTGGACCTCTGGAGTTTATCACAGCTTTTCAGTCTGCCCCTTGATGGCGAGCCGTATGAGGAAATTTGTTTGACAGATTCTGAGAAGGATAGCTCTGATGGCGAGGGCAAGTATTCCATCGGCTTCTCATATCGGTATCTGATGAAGGTATACCGCTCCATCTGTCTAGCGTACAATAGAGGGTCCTCTAAAGGCTATCATCCCCGAGAGAAAGGCAGCAAACTGAGGGTCCGGATAGGGCAGTGGCTCCAGTATTTCTTTGACGGTCCCCTGAAGTATGCAGACTTTCCTTCCCTGGGTCCAGTTGCCAGTAAACAGATAAGGGCCCCTCGCTATAAGTCGGCGCTGCCATCCTCATTGCGTCATGTGGGCAAAGGTGGTCCCAATCCGGCAGGAGTAGATCCCATCACACATTGTGCGGCCTATTTCACCTTCTGGTTGTGTACTTTCGCCCTCCCACAAGGGGACGAGACAGTCATTCAGCCAGAGGCCATATATCCAGCTTGCCAGATGGCATGGGGGATGAAGCAGTCGCTTTGCCCAGTGGCCCTGTGTTTGATATATAAATCTTTGGGGGACCTGCACAAGCATCGGACTCCCCGTTCTTTGAGGACCGTGGGTCCTTTTCACTTCTTCAACGCCTGGGTTTGTAGTATATTCCCTGAGCTGGCTCCGAGAACCTTGCAGGCAGATACGGTGTTGCCTAGAATGGTCGAATTTGCCAGTGCTGAGTCTGGTCCCTTTTATGATCAATTGTTTAGAATAAGGGGCCGACTGATAAGGGTACCAGTGGACGCCCCTGGCAGCATTCATTTCTGGAGCTTGGCGGCAGGTTCAGCTCCTTTGATTGATCCTCAGAGAGAGTGCAAGCTGGAAGAGACAGAGACTTATGCTCATCCCGTCACAGGGGCTGAAGTTGCTCGGCCTATCCTGGAGCCGGAGCTAGTCAGATGGGCCATGGCTATTCGGTCAAGTGTTTTAGTTTTCAAGAAGGGTGGCCTTCTTCTTTTGGAGCCATACTATCCGTTCCGATTTGGGCGGAACTTCGGCTACGACCAACACATCCCCACCTCAGCTGCTCAGTTTCCTTTGGATAGCCGGGCCAAGCACGGGTCCGTCATTGTTGGCGAGGGCCGGTTGTGGTGGGATTTCTATCATCGCCGGGACGATGTAGTTTTCAGGGTGCCCACTGTTTCTAACCGTGTTCCCCGGGTAACATCAGAATATATCAAATGGTGGAACATCCGGACCGATTTTTACAGGGACGGTAGGGGTGCCTTCTGGGATGTGGCAGAGCGCTCCTTCCTGAAACAGCAACCTGGGCCGGTGTTTGATATTCCTGAGGCCCACTTAAAAAAACTTTACTCACAGCACCCGAGGGAGGCGGAGAATTATCTGACTCAACGTCGGGCATTGAAGGAAAAGAGTTCTGAGCCGCTTGTCCCTGTCTTTGCTGCTATCAATGAAGACACTTTCATGAAGACCTTGAAGCATTTATGCCGTGTGGGAGACGCTCGCTTGGAGGAGCAGCAGTACCCATTCCCTGTTGAAGAACCGCTCCCGACAGTAGCTCCTTGGAAGGGTCCAATTGATAAATTTCATCCATATAGGACGTTTGTACGCCGAGAAGATAGAACTCAGACGTACTATAGGCAAACGTCCTGGCTGTTCATTCTGCTGAATTTGCATGGATTATCTGCAGAAAGCCCGATAGCTGGCATATTGAACAAGCCACTGTTTATATCATTTCATTATGTCGATGGTTGGGGCATGGACCATCTTGATTTATTTCGATGCCTTGACTCTCACGGCCATAATGATCTGGCAGCTTTAGTAGAGAAGTGCCAGATATTTGGTGATGTGTGCTGGCTCATCAAGGAGGCTGCTTCCCGCTCCAAGGAGGTAGCTTATCTGTACTAGCCACTTTCTGTATTCTACGACGGCCCGACAGGTAAGATTTCTTCTTTTCTGATTGCAGTGTTTTCTGCTTAGCATCTGAATTTCGCACCCACTGATCCCATCTGTCACGCCTCGAGCGCGGAAGATACCCGGAGATGCGCGACGTGTCTATATCAATCATGTCAATCAGAGTGGTCGTGTATTCGACACAAAGACAGAGATGCGCAAAATAGCAAGATAACCCAATCCTTTATTTCATAATGGATAGACTATTACAAATCCAATACTCTGTTTAATAAAAAGAAAAGTACATAGTTGACTCGAGAAAACTATAGAAACAACTAGACAACACTTGTAGAAGCTCTATCACTTTCACTCTTGACCATTCCCATCCGATTGACTTCCATCGTCGTCGGACTTACCTGAAAAGTACAAGGGACAAACGGAATGAGCGAACGCTCAGTAGGAAATTATATCTCAAGTACTAGCAAGGGGTTTAAGTAATTACATTTTTATGAATGCAATAAAGCTATGCATGCTCGCATAAAACGACAAGATAGAGAGAATGTAATTTCAAAGAAATAGGATGAACTTAATCATGAACTTCCAACAAGATGACAAGTATATTCAAGGTATTCAAGCAACTACGTTTAACAAGTCATGTCAAGAACTTTGGCTATCATGTATCAAGCAAGCAAGCAAATTACCCTTTTTCGGGCCACGTATTTCATTTCATGTCAAGTGCGAGTCAAGTACAAGATGTGTGTGGAATGTCCAATCAAGCAAGTCAAGTACTCGGTATAATGCCAGATACCTTATCATTTTAACTCCCATGGGCACAAGTACTTTCGGGTGCTCCTCCCAGGACCAGATCGGGCCCTATATGCGCAGGCATTTATCATGTGTTTTGACATCCACTCTTGTTTATAGCCAACATAGAATTTCAATAATCAAGCTTGTAGACACGTATGATAACTTTGATAGATGAAAGTCCAAAATATGACAAAGGACATAGAATGGCGATAATAACGGTATAATCACGAGTTCGATAAAACTAGGTAGAATATGGTTCCCTTAACTTAGGTACCATGACAAATCAATATGGACATTCTTTATATAGAATTGAGGTCCACATGAACATAAGATCAAGCAAGATACCCTCATGCTTATCATAGAATTGGGGTTTACAAGAACGACATGATATGGCATGATATCATCATCCCATTAAGAATTTCTTATGATATACTCTTTGTATAATCATAAGGGCCGGTATACCATGTTTCTTTAGATTGACATGGCAAAAACTGTGTAATGGGTTTTTAGGGTACAACCAGCTCAGTCGGCCTTGAGGGAATCCAAGGCTACGAGGAGTCTTACGGAGGTCTCTATGACTAACTCGCTAGTCCAAAGGAACGGAATGTCCAATGGAGAGCTTGTATGTCAATGAGAGTTGAGTGTGATCGATAAATCAACATGAAACGTGGGACTATACTCACGGAGTGGAGAATAGTGCCGATATATATATATATATGTATAATATGAAACCATCGGTAATAGAATTCAGGATAAAATCAGTTTACAGTAAAATAACGACTTAAGTAAAGTCGTGTATTGAATAATTAACGCCTAACAGAAGGGCGTTTACATATATTGCCAATTTGCAGAATTTCCATTATTTCATTAATTTATCAAAAACACGCCTTTCCTGGGGGCGTTTCTTCAAAGTTGACGATTGCAGAGGCAGGCGTCTCATAATTTACATATTCGACAGGATATAATTATTCTCAGAAATTTATCAAAAACGCGCCCTTGGAAGGGGCGTTACTTTCTAATTCCATTTACAGAATATGTGAATTTCAGGATTTTAACAGATACACGCCCTAGGAAGGGGCGTTACTTTTCAGATTCACGCCTTGTTCTGGGGCGTTAGAATATGGAAAACGACTTTGTCCAAGTCGTGAATTTCAAGGAATTTACGATATTTTAATAAATAATATTTCGAGAGACAGGAGACATGTCGTGGCAGTAAAATTTAACAGGAATTCACAGAGTCATGCAAGATATTAAAAATCATTATTTCATATGTATTGTAATTTTTAAACAGGATCAATTATTAATCACATGCGATTCTTATGAAATTAACGCCTGCGTAGAGGGCGTCAAATATTAAATTGACGACCACTATCATGGTCGTTTCTTTTAAATTAGCGCCCCAATCAAGGGCGTTTCTTTCAAAATTTTGCAGAAAATGTAATAAAACCTTATAAACAGTATGCATGCCATGCTCATATACGTATGTATAGATATCTTGCATTAACTCTTATTTGGGCTACAATAACTTGAGAAAATCCTACCTTAATTGATAATCTGGAGATCGACGTGAGGTGTTCTGAAACTCCTACGACTTGGCAGCAAGAAAGGGCAGGAAGATGATTGATGAGGATGAGAGAACCTGCAGAAGATATATCAAAGATATCAATCTTCTTTGTAATGGCTTGCTGGAAGTGAAGAAATAAGAACTTACGCAAGTTCTTCAGGACGCAGATCTTCTTAACCTGTACAGAAGAGAAGGAGATGAAGAGTCAGTAACTCTTCATATGCTTTTTAAAAAAAAGAGAAGAACGTTCGGTTCTTTACTCACCGTAGCAGACGATCGATAAAATAGGTTTAGGGTTTGTTCGATCAAGACTATTTATAGGATTTTGGAAATCCTATTAGGGTTAGTGATCGTGTGGAAGTAATGCTTCCCTAATAGAGTCCTTACCCTAGTAGACACTTACTAGATTAGGTTAATCTTTCCCTGGATAAGCTCTGGGTTCGAACGAGTCACGAACTGAATTAACGCCTTTGGTCAGGGCGTGTATTCTTTAATTAACGCCTTGTATAAGGGCGTTTCTTAAAAAGCGCCTTGAAAAAGGGCGTTTCGTGTTTTAAAACACGCCCAAGATAGAGGCGTTTCTTTTACTTACCCATTTGGTCGCGTGAGAACTGACGACCGTAGGTGTGGGCGTCCTTTCTTTATTCACGCCTTTGATAGAGGCGTTTCTTCTTGAATTAACGCCCTAATAAGAGGCGTTATTTTAATTTTGTTTTAGTTCATCGAAATAACCCTATTCTTATTATCTGTATTACTACTGTAATATATATATTTTAATTTATTTCAAATATTCATTTATCAGGGTTGCTACACCCTCCCCCACTTAAAAAGAATTTGGTCCCCAAATTCAATATATATATAATTATACATGTGGAGAGCGTAGAACATATACCTCTTAGAATAACTCGGGAAATCGTTTCTTCATAGATTCTTCGGTCTCCCATCTCGCTTCGCGTTCAGGATTCTTATTCCATTGCACCTTAAGCATGGGAATAACCTTATTCCTTAGAGCTCGTATTTCTCGATCTAATATCTTTAAAGGCCTCTGTTCATATGTGAGATCTTTCTGGATCACCAGATCTCCATGTTCAATAATATGAGAGGGGTCGTGCACATACTTTTTCAACATGGATATGTGAAATACATTGTGTACCTCGGACAACTGAGGAGGCAACGCGATGCGATAAGCAACCTCGCCAACTCTTTCGAGTACCTCAAATGGTCCGATGAATCTTGGCGTAAGCTTGCCCTTAACACCAAATCTTCGTATGCCACGTCCAGAGGATATTTTAAGAAATACATGATCTCCAACCTGGAATTCAAGATCTCTTCTCCTGGTATCAGCATAAGCCTTTTGCCTTGTCTGAGCAACTTGTAATCTTTCTCTGATTACCTGTATCTTCTCAGTTGAATCCCTTACCATGTCTGGACCTAATAGTTGTTTCTCTCCAACTTCGTTCCAACATATGGGAGATCGGAAACTCCTTCCGTATAAGGCTTCGAAAGGTGCCATTTGGATACTAGCTTGGTAGCTATTATTATATGCAAATTCAACTAAAGGTAAGTGGTCATGCCAGCTTCCTCCAAAGTCAATAATGCATGCTCTCAGCATATCTTCAACAACTTGATTAGTTCGCTCGGTCTGACCATCCGTTTGTGGGTGAAAAGCAGTACTAAAGTTGAGCCTTGTTCCCAACGAATGTTGTAATCCCTTCCAAAAATGAGAAGTAAAACGGGGATCTCTATCAGACACGATTGAGATAGGAATTCCATGTATCCTGACTATTTCTTTGATGTATAGTGCAGCTAGCACATCAATTGACCATCGGCTTTTGATTGGCAAGAAATGTACCGATTTAGTCAATCGGTCAATGATAACCCAGATTCCATCATGTCCTCCCTTAGATTTAGACAAACCCATGATGAAGTCCATACCAATATCCTCCCATTTCCACTTAGGAATATCTAGAGGATGTAGTTTTCCCGCAGGCTTTTGGTGTTCCGCCTTGACCTGTTGGCATGTGAGACAGCGCGATACACAGTCCGCTATTTCTCTTTTCATATTAGGCCACCAAAAGTTCCTCTTTACATCTTGGTACATTTTGGTTGATCCAGGATGAATAGTGTATCTTGATCTGTGAGCTTCATCTAAGATCTTCTTCTTTAATTCCGGACAATCAGGTATACAAGTTCTATCTTTGAATAATAATCTTCCCTCGGAAGTTAGTTGAAAATCAGATTGTCCTTCTAATTTGCCTTTGATTTCCACTAACATAGGATCATCATCCTGAAGTGCTTGTATCTCAGATAATAAGTCTGACTGTACGCTTACATGAGATAGTGTGACAAATTTGGATTCCGTGTCCAAGCTTATATTGAGCTCGGAGAATTGTTCAAGTAACCTCCATTCTTGCATCATACAATTTGCTATCATTGCTCTCGGCTTTCGACTAAGGGCGTCAGCAACATAATTACCCTTTCCGGGATGGTATTGTATATTGAAGTCGAAGTCCTTGAGATATTCTAGCCAGCGTCTTTGTCTCATGTTTAGCTCCTTTTGTGAAAATAGATATTTGAGACTTTTGTGATCGGAGTATACAGTAAACTGTACTCCATATAAGTAGTGTCTCCATATCTTTAGGGCAAATACTACCGCGGCCAGTTCTAAGTCATGGACGGGGTAATTCTCCTCATGCTTCTTCAGCTGACGTGAAGAGTATGCTATGACCTTTCCTTGTTGCATTAGGACACATCCGAGGCCAATGCCAGAAGCATCAGTGTAGACTTCGAATTTCTCTCCTTCTATCGGTAGAGCTAAGACCGGAGCTGTGGTGAGATGATCCTTGAGAGTTTGAAAACTTCTTTCACATTCCTCACTCCATTCGTATCGGATCTCCTTGCGAGTTAACCTTGTAAGGGGCACGGCGATCTTAGAGAAATCTTTGATGAATCGCCGATAATAGCCTGCAAGACCTAAGAAACTTCTGATCTCGCTTGCATTAGTGGGTCTTTCCCAGTTTCTTACAGCTTCAACCTTTGACGGATCTACAGATAAACCGTTCTTGGATATGACATGTCCGAGAAAAGCCACTTCTTCAAGCCAGAACTCGCATTTGCTGAGTTTAGCATATATTTGATTTGTCCTCAAGATTTGTAATGAAATCCTCAAATGCTCTTCATGTTCTTCCTTAGTCTTAGAATATATCAATATATCATCAATGAAGACTACTATGAATTGATCCAAGTAAGGCCTGAATATGCTATTCATTAACTGCATAAAGGCAGCAGGGGCATTTGTTAGTCCAAAAGGCATAACAACAAATTCGTAATGGCCATACCTGCTTCTGAATGCGGTCTTATGAATATCTTCGTCTTTAATCCTCAATTGATGATAACCAGACCTGAGATCAATCTTGGAGAAATATTTGGATCCTGAAATCTGATCAAATAACTCATCGATTCTCGGTAGTGGATACTTGTTCTTGATAGTAAGATGATTCAACTGTCGATAGTCGATACACAATCTCATGGATCCATCCTTCTTCTTTACAAATAAGACTGGTGCTCCCCACGGGGAAGTACTTGGTCTAATAAACCCTTTTCGGATTAGTTCCATCAACTGCTCCTTCAACTCCTTGAGTTCAGCAGGGGACATTCTATATGGTGTCTTTGAAACAGGACCAGCACCAGGGACTAAGTCAATGGTGAAGGCCACTTCTCTTTGAGGGGGTAATCCCGGCAATTCTTCCGGAAATACGTCTGGAAATTCTCGCACTACCTGAATGTCTTCTATCTTGGTTTCTTTAGCTTCTTTAATAGTGACAAAAGCAAGGAAGGATACACATCCTTTCTTGACGAGCTTGCTTGCTCGAAGAGCTGAAATAAGAGGGGATTTGCTTCGACTCTTAGGACTAGTATAAGTCAGTTCCGGAAATTCCTTGAAAACAATCTTGCTATCACGGCAATCAACCGTTGCCTGGTATTTGGATAACCAATCTGCTCCTAGTATAACATCATACTCTTTTAGATCTAAGCAGATAAGATCAATAGGAAAATTCTTTCCTCGAACCAATACCTCACAGTTTTGATAATGTTGTGTGATATCCGTCTCGTTTCCGAGAGGAGTAGACAATATTAACTTCATCCATTCTGGTTCTAGAGGTAATGGGTCAGCAAACTTCTTGGAAATAATGGAATGCGATGCACCCGTATCAAATAAGACATGTGCATATTTGGAACAAATTTTTAATGTACCTTCCACCAATCCGCCTTCTTCTTCTGGTTCGGTCTCTTGGATTGCATGAAGACGCGCGTTCCTTGTCACTGGGCGTTTACCCTCACCGGCTTGGTCATTCATTAATGGACAATCGGGAATCCGATGTTCACGACTCCCACAACGGAGACATGCTCCTAATTTCCTCCAGCATTCTTCTGTTTTGTGACCAGCCTTGTCACAATGCTTGCATACTACGTTTGAAGGTGTAGTGGTGATAGAGAAAGGCTTGGATTTCTTGAACTTCTGATCTTGAGAGGAAGAACCTCCATTATTGGGCCTCTTCTTAAAGTTGGGTTTAAAAGAACCCGAACTTGTGACTTGCTCCTTTTTGTCTTTCCCACGGATCCTATCAGATAGTTCCGTGGCATCTTCAAGCAACTGAGCTCGGCGCACTATTTCAGTAAAAACTTGAATATCCATAGGCGCCAGTTGAGTAATGTAGTGGGGCCTAAGCCCATTAAGAAATCTACAGGCTTTCATCTTTTCCGTGCTAATTAAATGCTTAGCATATCTAGACAGTCTAGAAAACTGTGCTTCATAATCAGCCACCGATAAAGATCTTTGCTTTAATGCGGCAAATTCGGCGGCCTTCTTTTCCTGGACCCTATCAGAGAAATATTTGGCGTTGAAATATTCAACGAATTCTCCCCATGTAACCTGAGTTGGGTCAATTGTAGCTTCAATCGACTCCCACCAGCATCTAGCATCTTTTTCTAACTGGAAAGTAGCTAATAAGACTTTGTCCTGATCCGTGCATTGCATAACACGGAATATACGTTCAATCTCCCGAACCCAATGCTCGGCATCGTCTAGATCGGTCGATCTCATGAACTTCGGGGGATTCATATTCTTGAATGCTTGGTGTAAGCTTCCAGCTCGTGGAGCACCACCTTGTGCTACCTGTTGTAGCACTTGGGTCATCCCTTGAAGGGTACGCTGCATGTTGCGCCATTGAGCACGTTCGGCAGCCATTATCCTACAATTACAATAGCTATGTTGGTATTATATCACTATGATCTTATAAAGGACTCATTGATCATTTAACCCTTGGTTCTACCCACTCTCACTTGGTTAAAGGTTTTGAAACCTATCCTTGGACTTGGGTTTCCTAGGAATTGAATACCTTAGGCTCTGATACCACAAAGACTGTCACGCCCCGAGCGCGGAAGATACCCGGAGATGCGCGACGTGTCTATATCAATCATGTCAATCAGAGTGGTCGTGTATTCGACACAAAGACAGAGATGCGCAAAATAGCAAGATAACCCAATCCTTTATTTCATAATGGATAGACTATTACAAATCCAATACTCTGTTTAATAAAAAGAAAAGTACATAGTTGACTCGAGAAAACTATAGAAACAACTAGACAACACTTGTAGAAGCTCTATCACTTTCACTCTTGACCATTCCCATCCGATTGACTTCCATCGTCGTCGGACTTACCTGAAAAGTACAAGGGACAAACGGAATGAGCGAACGCTCAGTAGGAAATTATATCTCAAGTACTAGCAAGGGGTTTAAGTAATTACATTTTTATGAATGTAATAAAGTTATGCATGCTCGCATAAAACGACAAGATAGAGAGAATGTAATTTTAAAGAAATAGGATGAACTTAATCATGAACTTCCAACAAGATGACAAGTATATTCAAGGTATTCAAGCAAGTATGTTTAACAAGTCATGTCAAGAACTTTGACTATCATGTATCAAGCAAGCAAGTAAATTACCCTTTTTCGGGCCACGTATTTCATTTCATGTCAAGTGCGAGTCAAGTACAAGATGTGTGTGGAATGTCCAATCAAGCAAGTCAAGTACTCGGTATAATGCCAGATACCTTATCATTTTAACTCCCATGGGCACAAGTACTTTCGGGTGCTCCTCCCAGGACCAGATCGGGCCCTATATGCGCAGGCATTTATCATGTGTTTTGACATCCACTCTTGTTTATAGCCAACATAGAATTTCAATAATCAAGCTTGTAGACACGTATGACAACTTTGATAGATGAGAGTCCAAAATATGACAAAGGACATAGAATGGCGATAATAACGGTATAATCACGAGTTCGATAAAACTAGGTAGAATATGGTTCCCTTAACTTAGGTACCATGACAAATCAATATGGACATTCTTTATATAGAATTGAGGTCTACATGAACATAAGATCAAGCAAGATACCCTCATTCTTATCATAGAATTGGGGTTTACAAGAACGACATGATATGGCATGATATCATCATCCCATTAAGAATTTCTTATGATATACTCTTTGTATAATCATAAGGGCCGATATACCATGTTTCTTTAGATTGACATGGCAAAAACTGTGTAATGGGTTTTTAGGGTACAACCAGCTCAGTCGGCCTTGAGGGAATCCAAGGCTACGAGGAGTCTTACGGAGGTCTCTATGACTAACTCGCTAGTCCAAAGGAACGGAATGTCCAATGGAGAGCTTGTATGTCAATGAGAGTTGAGTGTGATCGATAAATCAACATGAAACGTGGGACTATACTCACGGAGTGGAGAATAGTGCCGATATATATATATATGTATAATATGAAACCATCGGTAATAGAATCAGGATAAAATCAGTTTACAGTAAAATAACGACTTAAGTAAAGTCGTGTATTGAATAATTAACGCCTAACAGAAGGGCGTTTACATATATTGCCAATTTGCAGAATTTCCATTATTTCATTAATTTATCAAAAACACGCCTTTCCTGGGGGCGTTTCTTCAAAGTTGACGACTGCAGAGGCAGGCGTCTCATAATTTACATATTCGACAGGATATAATTATTCTCAGAAATTTATCAAAAATGCGCCCTTGGAAGGGGCGTTACTTTCTAATTCCATTTTACAGAATATGTGAATTTCAGGATTTTAACAGATACACGCCCTAGGAAGGGGCGTTACTTTTCAGATTCACGCCTTGTTCTGGGGCGTTAGAATATGGAAAACGACTTTGTCCAAGTCGTGAATTTCAAGGAATTTATGATATTTTAATAAATAATATTTCGAGAGACAGGAGACATGTCGTGGCAGTAAAATTTAACAGGAATTCACAGAGTCATGCAAGATATTAAAAATCATTATTTCATATGTATTGTAATTTTTAAACAGGATCAATTATTAATCACATGCGATTCTTATGAAATTAACGCCTGCGTAGAGGGCGTCAAATATTAAATTGACGACCACTATCATGGTCGTTTCTTTTAAATTAGCGCCCCAATCAAGGGCGTTTCTTTCAAAATTTTGCAGAAAACGTAACAAAACCTTATAAACAGTATGCATGCCATGCTCATATACGTATGTATAGATATCTTGCATTAATTCTTATTTGGGCTACAATAACTTGAGAAAATCCTACCTTAATTGATAATCTGGAGATCGACGTGAGGTGTTCTGAAACTCCTACGACTTGGCAGCAAGAAAGGGCAGGAAGATGATTGATGAGGATGAGAGAACCTGCAGAAGATATATCAAAGATATCAATCTTCTTTGTAATGGCTTGCTGGAAGTGAAGAAATAAGAACTTACGCAAGTTCTTCAGGACGCAGATCTTCTTAACCTGTACAGAAGAGAAGGAGATGAAGAGTCAGTAACTCTTCATATGCTTTTTAAAAAAAAGAGAAGAACGTTCGGTTCTTTACTCACCGTAGCAGACGATCGATAAAATAGGTTTAGGGTTTGTTCGATCAAGACTATTTATAGGATTTTGGAAATCCTATTAGGGTTAGTGATCGTGTGGAAGTAATGCTTCCCTAATAGAGTCCTTACCCTAGTAGACACTTACTAGATTAGGTTAATCTTTCCCTGGATAAGCTCTGGGTTCGAACGAGTCACGAACTGAATTAACGCCTTTGGTCAGGGCGTGTATTCTTTAATTAACGCCTTGTATAAGGGCGTTTCTTAAAAAGCGCCTTGAAAAAGGGCATTTCGTGTTTTAAAACACGCCCAAGATAGAGGCGTTTCTTTTACTTACCCATTTGGTCGCGTGAGAACTGACGACCGTAGGTGTGGGCGTCCTTTCTTTATTCACGCCTTTGATAGAGGCGTTTCTTCTTGAATTAACGCCCTAATAAGAGGCGTTATTTTAATTTTGTTTTAGTTCATCGAAATAACCCTATTCTTATTATCTGTATTACTACTGTAATATATATATTTTAATTTATTTCAAATATTCATTTATCAGGGTTGCTACACCATCACCCTTTTGCCATTTTCAACAGACCGGCCTGATATAAAGCGGCAGGGGCTCTATAGAAAGATTATTGCGCAGGCCGAGAAGCCTACTTATTTTGAAGTCCCGACTGCAGCACCGACCACTACTCCCCTGCCTCCTGGCAAGAAGAGGAAGGCTTCCGCAGTCAAGGCTGCAGTTGGGAAGGCCAGGAAGGCCAAAAAGGCCCATGTTCAGCAGTCGACTTCTGTGGCGATGGACACTGGGACCCCTCTCCCCAACATTCCCTCATTCGATGAGTTTGAGTTGCAAAGGGAGGCTACTCAGACACCGGTTCAGGGTAACATCATTAGTTTGCATTTGCATTCTTCATCATCTTTTGCAGATTTTCAAAGAAGTCTTCGACTCTGATCCCTTCCCTTTTTGCGCAGCTCAAGAGCCAATTGTGGCACC
The DNA here is from genome assembly GCA_022559845.1 of Amorphophallus konjac. NCBI lineage: Eukaryota > Viridiplantae > Streptophyta > Magnoliopsida > Alismatales > Araceae > Amorphophallus > Amorphophallus konjac. The sequence goes on along the minus strand of CM040122.1, from coordinate 168,110,398 downwards.
CTCCGAAGCAGAGACCAGGCTGCCTTCCCCCACGCCGGCTAGTGAGGCGGGGGGTAAGTGTGCTTTCTCATCTGTTTCACGCCTCTATTGCTTTTTTTACTATAACCCTCAGAGGTTCCTTTTCTGTTGAAGTGGCAGCCGAGGAGCAGACTGAGGTTGAAAGGATGACAGAAGAGCTGATTCAACCTCCGGAGGGTCACAAGACTCAGTCGAAGCGGGATACTGTTCCGGCCAGGCGCATAATTACCCGGTCCACATCCCGACATGCTTTAGAGGCGTCCCCACAGCATGTAGCCAGGGTAGAAATATCATTGGGTAGCTCTACAACCGTCTCTGATGAGGAGGGAGTGGCTTTCAGCGGCAGTGAGGGGGAAGCTCCTGAATCAGAAGCCCCGCTTGTACTTGCAAAAGGCGCTATGTCTTTTCAGCCTGCTAAGCTGCTGGTGCCATCTTCCGAGGAGGAGTTGCAAGAGGAGTTCGCCGGGCTCGATACCAAGATCGATATATCTTCACTCTTTGTCACTTCAACTTCGGAGTTTCCTCCTCTTTCGCCCCACTTCGAGGATGTGAACCCTGCTTCAAAGGTGGGTCCCCTTTCAGGCTTGCTGCTTCATCTGCATCTTCATTTAGTGCTGAAGGTTGTTTTGCTTTGGTCTCAGGGCCATATCACTGCCAGCTCAGACACAACTGCAACTTTTATGGAGGTTTCTTCTGCAAACTGGGCTATTGTCCCTTTTCTACCTTTATCCTGCATGGGGGCTCCTGAGGTCATTCGCCCTGTTCCAATGCGAATACAGTCTTCAACAGATTTAGCATCGTTGGACCTGGGGGCCTCAGGAGACAGATGCACTCCTATTAGGGCTTCAGATTTCAGAGCCGAAGCTGATCTAGCCAGAAGTTCTGCTTTCATACCGGCCCCAGTGATGACCATCGCCCCTGAGTCAACAATTCCCACAACATCAATCATGGAGGGTGAACCTTTGCCTCTTCAGACTGTAGCCTCCGCGGCCTCGACATTGAAGGAATTGGCCACCGAAGCGGAGATGGAAGAAGGAGAGGTAGCTGCTGCAGAACTGGGAGTATTGCCTGTAACCGCCCCGGACTCTATCTCCATACTTTCAGAATCTGAGGAGGAGGTGCCTTTGGTAGACCTCCCATCTTCTTCTTCGCAGCTGGATATCACCCTATGGGCGGACATTGACAGTGAAGTAACATTTGAAGTAGCTCCTCTTCCTTTGCCTGGCTTTACTTCACCTGAGAGTTTTATCTGGCAACATCTGGGCATGCTGCGCCAGCTAGTGGAGTCCCAGCCCGGACTAACCTATCCACAGTTGAAGGAGATAGCCGAGCGCTTCACCACCGGCTTGCAGGCGATGGGATGTCCCACAGAAATATGGGCCCAGCGGGTTCTTTTATTGTTAAAATTTGTTCATCGCCGGGATTTCTTGACACATATCATGTCTGACAAACTGACGGCTTTGAAGTTGCAAAGAATGGAATACAAATCCGAGATGGCAAAGATGAACTCTATTCTTCAGGAGCGACAGTGCCAAATGCAGTCTTTGGCGGAGCGGGAGCAGTTTGTGCGCGACCGGATAACTATCCTGGAAGCTGAACTGTCCGATCTCCGAGCCGAGCTGCCGCAGCTAACAACTTCTTGACCGCAGCTCGAGGAAGAAGCAGCTCTATTAGAGGGGCAGGTGGCGTCCTTTCAAGACGAGTCCGTTCGACTGCAGGAGGAGGAGGCTCTTCTTCACGAACTGGGAGCCGCCCCTTATGTGGGTCTTCTGGCTTTCGAGGATATCTTCAGGCAGCCATGAACCATCTTCTCTTTCTTTTTCTTTTGTACTCTTTTGCGATACAACGTCCCCTCGGGGCCCTTTATGTACTCACTTATTAATGAAAAGAAATCTTTGGCTTCACGCGTATCCATTTTCTTCTGCATGTGGTTTTATCACTTTGAGAAGTGGGGTAGCGGTTTTAGCAATTCCTCATGCGAATGGCCCGTACTTGGCAGGAGAGCGTCCACCCCCTCAGAGAAAGGATGGGGAACTCGCTCCACCGCGTGACGGCATCCGGGGAGGTGCTTAAATCGGATTCTGTTGGTAGCAGCAATCGTCCCTCTTGGCAATATTTGCTGCGAGGGAAACAATTTGTAGAAATGTGAAAGAAGAGGTTTCATCGGACTAGACGAAAGGTCTAGACTGGGTAGAGGTTATAGCAGGTGGGACATTGAAAAAGGGTATGGGGTTTTCATCAGAACGGCCATAAAGTCCGAACTGGACAGATTGTATCATTGGCCGGGCGATGTACCGATCAGCCAATGGTTGACTTCATCATCGATATTGAGCTTATATCGATGCAACGGGGATTTCATATGTTTTATCAGAATAGACGTAAGGTCTAAACTGGATAGGGTTTCATCATTGATCGGGCAAGGTGCCAATCGATCAACAGTTGGTTTCATCATCGATATTGGGTTTATATCGACACAAAGAAGAGTTTCATCAGCATAGACGAAAGGTCTAAACTGGCTAGGGTTTCATCGTTGATCGGGCAGGGTGCCAATCGATCAACAGTTGGTTTCATCATCGATATTGGGTTTATATCGATGCAAAGAAGAGTTTCATCAGCATAGACGAAAGGTCTAAACCGGCTAGGGTTTCATCATTGATCGGGCAGGGTGCCAATCGACCAACAGTTGGTTTCATCATCGATATTGGGTTTATATCGATGCAAAGGGGCTTATAAGTTTCATCAGAATAGATGAAAGGTCTAAACTGTAGGATTTCATCATTGATCGGGCAAGGTGCCGGTCGATCAACAGTGGGACGTCGGTAGAGGCGTAGGTCTCGTCAGAATAGACGTAAGGTCTATTTCAGCAGGTTTTATCGCAGGTGAGGCTTGCCAAGAAATACGTAGGCTTCATCAGGACAGACGTGAGGTCTGAGCTGGACAGGCTTCATCAGAATGGTGATGGGTTTTGTTGTCGATGGGACGTTTGAAAGAGGGTATGTGAATTTTATCAGGGTAAACGTAAGGTCTATCCCGGAAGGGTTTTATCATCGGTGGGGAATGAAGCCGACTGACCGACGGGAGGTTTCATCAGTGAAAGGGAGGTAAGGGTAGCGTGCCTGTTGGCATGGAACTTTTCAATTATCACATTACTGACCCAAGTGCCCTTTCGGGTTTTCACCGGAGCCAGCCCCCTCTTGCTTTTGCCCACGCGCCCTTTCGGGTATTCACGTGGCGGGGTACCCGATTTTGCCTGCAGTGCCCTTTCGGGTTTTCACCACAGTTGGGTTTTGGCCATTTTTGCCCTTGTCCGGGATATCCGAACAAGCCTGGTGGGGTATCTCTATTTTTAACCCCATTTTTTTATTTATATATATATATACGTATATATATTTCTTGAATTGGGACTTCAGCACGGATCAGGCGATGTGCTGCTCCATTAGTGACTGCTTTTATCATCGGTATTGGGTTTATACCGATGCAAGGATTTCATAGGATTCATCAGGATAGACGTGAGGTCTAAACTGGATGGGTTTCATCATTGATCGGGCAGTGTACCAATCGATCAACAGTAGGTTTCATCATCGGTATTGGGTTTATACCAATGCAAGGATTTCATAGGTTTTATCGGCATAGACATAAGGTCTAAACCGGACAGGTTTCATTGCTGATCGGGTGAGTGAGCCCATTGATCAGCAGCAGGTTTCATCACGGTATGGGGTTTATACCAAATGCAAGGATTTCATAGGTTTCATCAGGATAGACGAAAGGTCTGGCCTGGATAGGTTTCATCGCCGATTGGGCAGTGTGCCGATCGACCAGCAGCAGGTTTCATCATCGGTATTGGGTTTATACCAATGCAAGGATTTCATAGGTTTTATCGGCATAGACGTAAGGTCTAAATCGGATGGGTTTCATCATTGATCGGGCAGCGTACCAATCGATCAACGGCAGGTTTCATCATCGGTATTGGGTTTATACCAAATGCAAGGATTTCATAGGTTTCATCAGGATAGACGAAAGGTCTGGCCTGGATAGGTTTCATCGCCGATTGGGCAGTGTGCCGATCGACCAGCAGCAGGTTTCATCATCGGTATTACGTTTATACCAATGCAAGGATTTCATAGGTTTTATCGGCATAGACGTAAGCTCTAAATCGGACAGGTTTCATTGCTGATCGGGTGAGTGTGCCCATTGATCAGCAGCAGGTTTTATCACGGTGGGACCTGGGACAAGGTATGAGGGCTTTTATCAGGATAGACGTAGGGCCTATACTGAGTGGGTCTAATCGTCGATCGGGCAAGGCGCCGGTCGATTGACGAGGAGTTTTATGGCGGGAGGTGAGGCTTTCTTTGGGATTACCACATTACTGACCCAAGTGCCCTTTCGGGTTTTCACCGGAGCCAGCCCCCTCTTGCTTTTGCCCACGCGCCCTTTTGGGTTTTCACGTGGCGGGGTACCCGATTTTGCCTGCAGTGCCCTTTCGGGTTTTCACCACAGCCGGGTTTTTGGCCATTTTTTTGCCCTTGTTCAGAATATCTGAACAAGACTAGCGGGGTATCACTATTTTTAACCCTCTTTTTCTTTTCTTTTCTTCTTTTTTTTTTATTTGGTATGCGAGCTGAGAGAGAGGGCAGCTTGGGCAGGGCGAGATGCCACTGAACCAGGGAGAGGGTAGCTTGATCAGGGCGGAGTGCCATTGACCAAGATGAAGTGGCCTGATTAGGGCGGAGTGCCGCTAACTGAGGAATGGGTAGCTCGGCTAGGGCGGAGTGCCGCTAAACCAAGAAATGAGGTAGCTCGGCTAGGGCGGAGTGTCGCTAGATCAAGAAAGAGGTAGCCTGGTTAGGGCGGAGTGCCGCTAGACCAAGAAGGAGGTAGCTTGGCTAGGGTGGAATGCCACTAGATAAAGAAAGAAGGGTAGCTTGGTTAGGGCGGAGTGCCCCTAGACTAAGAAAGAAGTAGCTTGGTTAGGGCGGAGTGCCGCTAGACCAAGGAAGAGGGTAGCTTGGCTAGGGCGGAGTGCCGCTAGACCAAGGAAGAGGGTAGCTTGGCTAGGGCGGAGTGCCACTAGACTAAGAAAGAAGTAGCTTGGTTAGGGCGGAGTGCCGCTAGACCAAGGAAGAGGGTAGCTTGGCTAGGGCGGAGTGCCGCTAGACCAAGGAAGAGGGTAGCTTGGCTAGGGCGGAGTGCCCCTAGACCAAGAAAGAGGGTAGCTTGGCTAGGGCGGAGTGCCACTAGACCAAGAAAGAAGGGTAGCTTTTGGCCTGATTATTCGGAGAATATCGGTTGTGCAGCATGATACAGCTTTAGGTGCCTACCGTTGAGTGGCGAGAATTGGATCTCCCCTCGATGGTTGACAACCATATAGGCCCCACCTTCGTAGTCCCTATGTATCACATAAGGACCTTCCCAATTAGGATTTAGCTTTCCTTTTGGGTTGGACGCCATGACTTCTCTTTTCTTGACCATGACAATGTCGCCTTTCTTAAATTCTCGTCCTTTTACGAGTTTGTTGAATGCAGTGGCCATGCGGGCCTGATACATCTGGATATTCTTCTGAGCTTGGAGGCGCTTCCCTTCCAATTCAGCCAATTCTTGTAATCTTCTTTCTGCATTGGTTTGTTCGCCATGAGCCAGGTCATATTGGACAGCCACTCTGAGTGACGGGACTTCCAGCTCTAGTGGAACTACTGCCTCTGAGCCGTATACCAGTGAGTATGGCGAGCACCCTGTAGGTGTCTTGAAGACAGTGCGGTACTCCCACAGAGCTTCATACATCTTTTCTTCCCAGTCCTTCTTATTAGAGCTGACGACTTTAGCCAGCAAGGTGCATAAAGTTTTATTGAAGGCTTCTGCCAATCCATTTGCCTGTGGATTGTAAGGAGTGGAAGTCCTCCATTCGATCTTATACTTTTCGGCGAGCCGATAGATCTTTTGATTTCTGAAATGACTTCCATTATCAGATATTATCCGGCTGGGGATCCCAAACCGGAAGATAATGTTCTGTTTGATGAATCTGGCGACCAGTTCACCAGTCACTTCTCGTAATGCTATAGCTTCCGCCCATCGGGAGAAGTAATCTGTTATTGCTAGTATGTACTTATGTCCGGCCGATGAGGTCGGTAGTGGGCCGACTACATCAGTTCCCCATTGTGCAAACGGCCAGCTAGGGACTGTAGGGTGCAGAACGGCAGGTGGCCTTCTAGGCACAACAGCATGCTCTTGACATTTCTGGCATGACTTTGCAAACTTGCAACAGTCTTCAAACATAGTGGGCCAATAGTAGCCCAGCTTCTTGATTTCTATCTTCATCTTAGGGCCAGCTTGATGAGCACCTGCCGTCCCAGCATGTATTTCTTTCATTGCTTGCCAAGCTTCCTCAGTAGATAGGCAGCGGAGCAAAATCTTCTTGCGTGCATCTGCCATTATTCGAAACAGAGTTCCATTTCTGAATTCATAAGAATCTTTGATCCTTAGAAGTTTCATCTTTTCTTCTCTTTTCTGCGGCAGCTGTTGGTGTAAAAACCATTGTAGCAGGTGTTGTCTCCAATCAGATGCATGTTCTGTACTGATAGTAGCAACTTCTTCTTCTTCGGGGCACTCTTCTAGCATGCTGGGGACCTGTCACCGGTTTATAACAACAATGTTCAGTGTTTCATTTGGTGGGACTGCTATTGAGCTGGCTAGTTTTGCCAGTGCATCAGCTTGGGCATTATGTCCACGGCCCACATGCTTGAGCTCAATATGATAGAATTTCGCCATGAGGCGCACAGCTTTTTGGTGGTAGGGGTTCAACTCCGGCTTTCGCACTTCGAACTCCCCTTGGATTTGCTTTATTATCAACATTGAATCCCGAATACCTGAAGCATCTGGATACCCATGTTGAGGCTTATACATAGCCCGATTATCAGAGCTTCATATTCGGCTTCATTATTGGTGCAGGGCTTGTTTATAGAACAGGAAGTATGCACAACCTCCCCTTCTGGTGATCTTAGCACAATACCGGCTCCGGCCCGTATTCTGGTCTTTCCATCGGAGTCGGTCTCTGTTCTAGATGCTCCATCAAAGAATAGCTGCCACATAGTTGACTGAGCCTGGCAGGCTTCTAGTGTCTCATCATCGGGTAACTCAGTCCCCAACATATCATTCTCTGGCACAGGATGCTCTGCGAAGAAATCGGCCACGGCCTGTCCTTTTATTGCCCTCTGGGGTATATATGTGATATCGAATTCCATCAGAATTACTGCCCATTTGCCCAACCGGCCTTTCAGTACTGGCTGAGTCAGTATGTATTTGAGTGGATCTGCTGCAGATATCAATCTGATTTCATGTGACAGCATATAGTGCCGGAGCTTTTTAACGGCAAAGACTAGTGCCAAGCATGTCTTTTCTATATAGGTGTAGCTTTCTTCAGTTCTAATCAGCCTCCGACTCAGGTAGTATAGAGCCTGCTCTTTGCCTTCTTCATTTATCTGTGCTAGCATTGCCCCAGGGAACAGTGTGTGGCTGCAATGTACAGTATCAGGGGTCTGCCCTTAATAGGTGCCCCCAGCACTGGAGGGGTCTTGAGATATTCTTTCAGCTTCTCAAAGGCTTCCTGACAGCCATCGTCCCAGAGGAACGGTACATCTTTCATCATGAGCTTGTGAAAAGGGTGGCATCTCCCCGACAGATTTGATATGAATCGTCGGATATAGGCCAAACGCCCTTGTAGAGATCTCAGCTCGTGGAGATTCCTTGGTGGAGGGAGCTCCTGGATAGCTTTAATCTTGGATGGGTCGATCTCAATGCCCCTATGACGGACAATGAACCCAAGGAATTTTCCACTGGACACGCCGAAGGCACATTTCATAGGATTCATCTTGAGTTCATATTTGCGCAGCCTCTGGAACACTATCCTCAGGTCTTGCAGATGATCTTCTCTTCTGCTGGTTTTCACCACCAGGTCATCAATGTAGCACTCTACTTTCTTGAAGAGCAAATCATCAAAGATCTTTGTCATAGCTCTCTGATAGGTAGCGCCGGCATTCTTAAGGCCGAACGGCATTCTTTTATAATGAAATATCCCTTCGGGGTGCGGAATGCAGTGTGCACTCTGTCTTCTTCAGCAATCCAGATCTGGTTGTATCCGGATGACCCATCCATGAATGACAGGGCTTCATGGCCAGTGGTTGCATCGATCATGACTTCAGTGATCGGCACTGGGAAATCATCTTTTGGGCAAGCCTTATTCAGGTCCCTGAAATCTACACATATTCTGATCTGCCCATTTTTCTTCTTCACGGGCACTATATTGGCCAGCCATGTAGTATACTGGTTCTCTTCAACAAAGTCCACATCAATCAGCTTATCGACCTCTTTGTTAATCTGATTTATCAGTTCGGGGCGCATTCTCCTGGAAGGCTGCTTCACAGGGCTTGCCTCTGGGTTTATCGCCAATCGGTGCTGTGCCACATCGAAACTCAGTCCTGGCATTTCATCATATGTCCATGCGAAGCAGTCTCAGAATTCTTTCAAAAACTGAATATACTGTTCTTTGACAGCTGGCTCCAGCAGTGCACTGAGGAATGTCGGCCTTGGCTCATCTGCTGACCCCAGATTTACTTCTATCAGCTCATCGACGGTGGCTTGGCCTCCGTCTTCAACTTCGGGTGGGGCTTCTTGCAAATCAATAAAGCCTCCCGGGATATAATCTTCTTCATTCTCATGATTTTCTGTTTCATCATATTGGTCATCAGCGGATGCTGGTGCATCATATAAGGCCAATATGGCCGGATTCTGTTCAGTCTGCCCCGAGGACGTGACTGGCTCAGCGGAAAACTTCGAAGTGGAGTCTTCCGTGCTTAGAGGCTCTTCTGATGTGGGCTCCCCTGAGAGGTCATCATTATGTAGAGCTCGGAATTCTTCTAGAATGCGCCCAAACTCCAGGCACTCTTGCAGCTCTCTGGCTACTTGATCTTCATCCGGGGTTCCCGTATCAAATTGTGCCTCGGCCTGGAACAGATCCTCTTTGCAAGATGGATTCTCCCAGCACCAACCCTTCTTAGTCTCATCAGACATCCTTGCCTCCGGCTGGTTGTCTTGGGCTTCATTGTCTGTTATGGATTGATACATAATTTCTTCATCTTCAAAGGGGTATTGATCATATCCCACTTCAGGGGGATCTTCATTCTGGTAGAAGGCAGAGATGACATCCACCTCGGCTTCATAGTATTCTTGCAGGGTATAACCCAGTCCCGGGTGCTGTGTGATCTTCCTCAGTTCCTTGCTATCTCGAGGCGGATCCCATAGCTCCTTGAATGCTTTCTTCTGAGCAGCAGGCTGCATCGATGGCATTTGCATCTTGGAGAACATTTGTGAAACCCGTTGGGTAGTATAATCCAAGCCTGTAATCGGTACCATCAGGTTTGCAGCTTCTTCAGGGGCCATACAGTCTTGATCATCTTCTTCGACTGGCTCCCCGGTGTAGAATATAATAGGGGGTTCGCAGAAGTGAGGGATTTCCATAGTCTTCAGTGGCAACACCGTCTGGTATTCTATGCTGGCTATGGGCTTGACTAGACCCTGAGGAACTTCCACCTGTGTGTATTCTTCTTTCATTTTTTCTTCAGTATCATCTGGGTGTATGCCAGGAGGAGTGATCCGAGCAAAATCACCAGCATAAGAGATGTGAGATACTCCATGCTTTTTAATGTAGCCTTTTGGCGGCGGCAGAGACCAGTTTCTTGTCTTCGTCGCCTGCTTTTTCTGGCTGACCACAGCTTCTTTTCCTTTATCCTTTTGTTACACCTCAGTGTAGTAGGATGCATCGAGCATATGGCACTCGAACACTTCGAAAGGATGTAGGTCTACAAACACCCTTTCTTCTTTTCCTTCATGGCAGTATTTTATGCATTGGTGTAGTATGGATGGCACTATCTGATATTCGTGCAGCCACGGTCTTCCCAGCAGGGCCTTATACGTGGTGTTGGAGTCGATTACATAGAATCGTACCACGGTAGTGAGGTCACCCAGTGCGAGGTTGAAATCAGCCACCCCCAGAGGTGTTTCACATTTCTGATTGAACCCTGCAATCTTCATATCTCTGACCTTGGTAAGCTGCAGGTCAAAGTAGTATTTCTGATAGATGCGATAGGGAAGGATATTTACAGCAGCCCCGGGATCTATCAGTATCCTGCTCAGCGACTGACAGTTCAGGGAGCCCCTCATATACAGCGGTCTGTTGTGACCGGTATTTGGGATTAGCATATCATCTTCCGTGAAGGTGATCGATGGCCCAGCATTCACTTCTGCCAGGAGTGCTTCACATTGTGCCGGAGACTGCAGGGCATCCACGATTGCTTGGCGAGCTTCTTCGCTCAGAGAGAGAATTTCCCAGATGGAGAATCTGGTAGGGAGCTTCTTCAGCATTTTCATGACTCGACTGCCCACCCGGACATTAGATAGTCTCATCTCCTCTGCCCATCGGGGTCTTGGAGGTTCATGTGGTGCCTGTGGCCTTTGCTGCCCAGTCCCAGTTTCATTTGCTTCATCGGTCTCCCGAAAGGCTTCCTCTGTAGCGACTGCCCCCGGCTCTGCTAGAGGGTTACTTTCTTCATTTTCTTCATGCTGTTTCTACTTTCTAGCTGCTGTCTGCTGGCATTTATTGCTTTTAGCTGGAGCAGTATGAGCCGGTTGCTCATTCTTAAGCTGGACAGGAACTCCAGGAATGAAGGGGCTTCATCTGCCTTCTTTTTGTCTTGGTACAGACTGGCAGGGGGAGGAACCTGGGCACCTCGTATCTCTGGTTCCGGGATTTGATAGGGTTGCTCCCCTCTGAACATAATATTATGGTTGGCTGGTGGTGGGCGCCCCCATCTTCTCCCAGAACGTGTTGCATGGGCCGAGGTGGAGGCTTCGGCATGGTTAGCTTCTAGCGGGGCGTCGGATGCTTCTGGCTCATCATCCTCCCGGGCAAGGAAAAGAGTACCGACAGAGTGTTACATTGTACTGTCGTGACCTTCTTTCCCTTCTTGGACTTGGGTCGTCTCCTCTTCTTCTGGGAATTTGGCTTTGCTAGCTCCTGCCCCCAGAAGGGTTCATTCTCAGCTTTTTCTTGTTCTGCCTCTGGCTGCTCTTTGATTTTCAATTCTTCGAGCTGTTCCCAGAGTATACAGTCTTTCATCAGCAGATGCTTGGGCTTCTTCTGCTCGTACTCATCAAGCTCATTAATATATTGCTGCAGACGCCTGGCTGCAGGGCTTACTTCTTTATGTGTAGGGAGGGGAGTTTGTCTCCTCCGGTTGTGAGTAGGGATCCGGATGACTGGTCCAGTCTCAGTTGTATGCCATATTGGCTTTATCGGAGGCGGCTCGGGCCTTGGGGTAACACCCCGGATAACTGCTCCGCTGGTACTGGCTGCAGGAGTCTTCTTTTTGCTTTTTATGGGTATCATCTGCCATCCTTCCTGATCTTTCTGTGGGGTGAGGAAGCAAGCTTCATAGGTGTGCTTGGTGCATTCTTCAACGGCTTCCTTGGGCAGCTGTTGGTAGACTGAGATCATATTGGCAGCCATTCTCCAGGGTGGAGGCTCATGTGGATGGGGCGGCTTTACCTGGTAATCTCCCAGCTGCAGCTCACCTTTCTTGACCATTCCTTCCATGATATCTTTGAAGACATAACAATCTTCAATTGCGTGCCCCAGCGCACGGTGAAATGGACAGAACAGCGGATCATCTTTCTTTGCTGCATCTGCTGGTCTTTTGGGTTCAGGCAATGTTACCTTATTGAACTTGTATGCCCAGTTGAACAGTGCGGCCGTCTTATCTTTTGGGAAGGAATATGCTTTTCTCATCTTGTCTCTCAGAGAGACTTTATCTTTTCTTTCTGCTGTATCTGCCAGCGGGGGAGCTTCATCTGCCCCTTTCTTCCCCTTTTGTTGCTCGAAGGTTCTGAAATCGACGGTGTTGGCCTCAGAGTGTGATGGCCGTCGCTCATTGGATTTTCCCTTCAGCATGGTGGGGACATTGGCGGTCGGACGCTTGGACAAGAACGTCTCGACTTCTGCCACTATATTGTTCAGTCGATCAAATGTTCTGACATCTGCACCGATCATTTTTTCTAGCACCTCCCTCCTGAGGCTCTGCTTGCATATCTGCACTGCATCTTCTTGATGAGGAGGTCTTCGGCATCTCATGGCTAAGTTCCTCCACCTTTTGATGTAGTCCAGTGCAGTTTCATCTTGCTTCTGCCTGGTTGCATATAGCTCTGCTATCGTGATTTCCCTTTCCGTGACATGAAATCTGTCGCGGAATTTTCTCTGCATATCAGGCCAATCAACCACTGACCCAGCTGGCAGGCTTGAGTACCATTCAAAGGCCAACCCAGTGAGGGATGAGCCAAAGAACTTGAGCAGATAAGCTTCATCGACTGCTAGGTCGCCCATGATTGTAGTGTAGTAGGCTATATGCTCCCTAGGGGAGCCTTGGCCATTAAATTTCTCGAACTTCGGCGGCTTACTGACGCCTGGGGGTAGTCTCTTGGCAGCATACTGGGGAGGATACGGTACCTTGTACACATCATAGGTACCAGCATCACCACCAGTCTTTTCTGACAGCTTCATTTCCACAATTCTTTCAATCATCTGCTTGTGGGCTACAGCTGGATCTATGTCTTCTGGAAAGAAGTGAGCTTGTTGCTGGCTGTGAGGAGTTGTCATCACAGTGGCGCGCAAGATGGGCGCGGTAGGCTGTGTCTGAGACACAGAGGGCTGAGCTGCTATTTGCTGTGGAATAGGTTGGCTCGGTGTCTTGCCCTTATCAGCTAGGAGAGGGTTAGCTGGGATAGCCGTCTCTGCTGAGCTGGATGTCTGCCCCGCAGGTTCAGCTTGCTTTGAGACTGATGTAGCTTCATGTCTCTCATTGAGCTGCCTTCGGAGAGCACTGATCTCCTGCTGGTATCTTCTGAACATCATCTGGACCATAGGATCCAAGGCTGATGGGATTTGCATATCTTCAGAAGTCCCTTCAGCATCATCAATAAGGGGATTGTCCTCATCCTCTGTCGTCACCACATTGACTGTCATGGTGGTGATCTTGCGGGCTTCATCATATTTCTTCATCTTATCTTTTGCGGCCTGGCCTCTTCTTGTGACAGGACCAGGTCTAGTAGCCAACCTGAGCAGTTCATCTGGCCGAGTTGGTAGTATATCTTGCCCCCTGGCAAGTCCAGCCATGTTGCAGGCGAAGATTTGCATTTTTTCTTTCCGCCTGTAGACCTTTCTTTTCACCTGGTCAGGATATTTGAGCCGGTCAAAGACCGATATTCTTTCTTTGGCTTCTTCCCGGTACAGGTCTTCTTTGTCATATCCGGCCCTGAGACCTTCTTCATAGTGATTTGAATCGGAGGAAGAGGCTCCGATCATCGTTTCTCGAAGTGTTTCTTCTTTTTCTTCACCTCTGGTGCCCAAGGCACGGGATAGTCTTTGTTGACCGAGGGCAGAGCTCCCCAGGTAGTGGAAGTAGTCTTGGACTATCTGCTTCATCTCTTCAGAATTGTGCCTCTGTGGCTCAGGCTGGAGCATTAGTCTTTCCTGGCTTCTCTGCTGATAGGCCAGTCTTGTTACCTGAGCATTCAAATGCTCGGCTTTGGAATATTTGAACAAGTCGGCCTGTCTGGCACAGGCCCTCGGTCTTCTTGGGATGGCGACCGTGACTGGTTCGCTCATTCCCACATTGCCGTTTCGGCAGCAGTTGACAGCAGCATCATATTTCTTTCTTTGCCATCTTCTGCCCCCAGCCCTGGGACGGGTGACAGTAAGGTCTTCCTTCCTCTCATCCCTTCTGCCCCTCATCATGGGGCGAGCAGCAGTCAAATTTCTTTCTTCATCATTTCTCTCATCTCTTCTGCCCCAGGCTTTGGGGCGAGCAGCAACAGCATTTCTTGTCTCTTTTCCCTCTCTTCTTCGGCTTTCTGCCCTGAAGCGGGCAACAGCATCTTCAGCAGCCTTCTCCTCATCTCGAGCTGGAACCCAGCTCTGAATCCTCTTCGGTCGCCAGACCTGTTTGTATTTTGCTGGCTTGGGCGCCAGCGGCTTCCTCTCATCAGCCTCCCAATTGGCCTGCCTGGCGGCCAGAGTCTGGAATCTGTTGGTAGTGGGCACCATCGGGATGATCACGTCCGGCCTGACCTCCCTTGGGCAACCATTCATGTTTGCCCGGACACCTCCAATCATCATGGTCTTTCCGGAGTTGGAAAGACGACGGTCAACAGCATCATACCGGCTCCTCCGGTTGGTTCTTCTCCCTTCTGAGCAGCAGCAGGGACCATGCCCCTTTTTTGGACATGATGGACGTAGCAGGCGACGGCCGTGGGGACCGTTTTCTCTGGTAAGATATTCTTCTGGTCAGTGATCTCACCGGGGCACTTGCAGCAGTGCCTTGCTCATTGTCATCGACCTGCAGAAGGTCAGTGAAGACGACGCCCAAGCAGTTGGGCAGCCCAACGGCAGGCGGCATCGATCCGAACGCGAGAGGTACCGCCAGGTAGCCTTCTCGCACATGCATGTCAATCGGCTGCTGGTCGAAGCAGACAGACATGATTCCAGCTGTCATTGTAGATTCCTGAAAATAAGGAAAGTACACAGAATCAGAATTTTGAGGGGGGCCCGCTGGGCCTCCTACTTTAGCGTAAAGATGAAGGGAGACTCGTCCCACCGGGCGTGCCAGACTTGTGGACGCGGGATTTTTATTATTATTTATTTTATTTATTATTTATTATTTATTGATTTATTGGCGTGCCAGTCACCGAAGTGACGATTTCATTGTGCGCTCGATCTGACTTGATCAGTCGATTGTGAAGTCCGAGTCGGGACCGGAAGTCCGCCATACCATAAAGGCTATGACGTTAATTACATCCCTCCTAAGAGGACAACCCTTGATTAAACGCTAAAGGTAGGAGGAGGATAGCGGTAAAAATAAAACTCAAACGAGGGAGAGAGTTGGTTCATTCACAAGGCATTAGATAGCCTGAGTAAAGCGAAGATACACCAGTTGCGGAGGAAACTCGGCAGCATATCCCCATTACCTTGGACTATGCCAAGTGGAGATAGGAAACCACCCATGCAGCGGCAAGGTGGGATCCGTAAAAGATCAGGTATATATACATAACCCGGAATCCGGATGGGGACCGGCCTGATGTAACACACCCGGTACGAGTGCGATGTCTTATTAATGTCCCCCTTTGGAGGACCATCGGAGATCATGCAAGGGCATAACTCCGTGGGCCAACGGGGTTAGAAGAAAGTACCACACTCGATTGGTGGGGTATATGTAAATTTCGGCAGCATGTCCCCTCAACTTGGATTATGCCAAGAGAGGATAGGTCATCATCCACGGAGAGCCGGACAACGACCGAACAAAGATGGGCACCAGGCCCAGGGACATCTCTTGCCTTCATATCATTGATTAATATTCCCTTGGAACCCATCAGAACACATGTAATGACATGGCTCTTTGGGTTCATAAGGCAGCGGTGAAATCCGGATTAGGGACGAGAGCTGTAGGGGAGATCTTCCCCATTATTGTATCTCATCAAGACACAAGTGATGGTCTCTGAGTATCCCCTTAAACAGATGTATGGGGAGATTAAGAGGTTTGAAGAAAGATGGTGCAGAGATGGGCCTCGGAGTGGGCTTCATTGACCGAAGGAGGGATCTCGGCGTGGCTTTCATATTGGCCAAAGAGGGGATCTCGGCCTGGGGCTTAGTCAGCCAAAAAAAAAGGGGGGGGTCTCGGCCAGGGGTTTAGCCGGCCAAAAGAGGGAGCTCTCGGCCGGGGGGCTATCGGCGTGGGGTTTGATTGGCCAAAAGGAGAGGGTGTCCCGGCCAGGAGCTTTCGGCGGCCAAAAGAGGGTCTCGGCCAGGGGCTTCTGGCGCCGAGAGGCACCAGGCCGGGAAGGTCAGGTGGAGGGGAGTTCAACGGCCAGTGGCCACGACTGGGGTGATTTTTGTCGGCTTGCTGAAGGGGGAGGCCTTCTCGGCAGCGTAGTTCTCGGCGGGGAATGTTGCACGCCGAGAAGGTGAAAGGTAGGGGTTTCAGAGCTTCGCTAACGATGCTCTGTTCATATGTTTTCTGGGATTTCAAGCTCGAATTGATGCCGGGTCAGGAGTGCAGAAGGGGGATTTCATGGATGCTTCCGTTAGAAGGATGCCAAGGGAATTGGACGGTGGAATCAATGAAAGAAACCAGACCATCACCTGATCCCGTGGAGGGTTTTATCTGCTTATTGCAGGCCGTCTGGGGGAGTCAAGAGATGACTGTCCTCTGACCCCTCCGGACGAGCCCAATGACATTGAAAACCGGCGAAGGAGGGACTCTCAACGTAGAGACTCCAGGCCCTAAGCATTCAAGGCTTAGAATGGAGGACCCAGGGATCGGATCATCATTTATCAAAGCTAGACAGTCCAGGTAACCAAGAGATTGATGTCTCTGGTTCCTAAACAGCGTAAAGGCGCTCGACAGAAAACTCAGATTATATGCAGAGAATCAGCCATTGAGATAGGAGAGGGGAGAAGAGAATAGAACTCAGTAACCCATTAGATAGGGGTAGGAGCCCTATCTTCGTCCCTCTTCGAAGAACAGACTCATATGATCGGCTCTGAAACTCGAAGAGTCTAAACTATATTTTCTTTCAGACGAGGACTATGCACATAGAGAGACAGAGATCAGATGTCTTAATCAATCGGTGCCCAGGCGAGCCATATCGATATTTCATTGCATTGCATAGAAAACTTACACTGATCGTGAAAGAGAAATGCAAGACAGAGAGGTAGAAGTCAAGGCCGGGACTCTCCGGCTACATTTGATAAATCGAGAAAAGACTCGCTAGATTACATCAAAGAAAAGAAAACATGGAGGAGGGGAGGGTGGAGCATTGACTCCTCTCCCTCCCCGGGCGGCCCACCTGGGGTTTCTCTTCTTCCTCTTCTCTTCTCTGGCAGCGGAGGCTCTCTCTCTCTCTCTCTTTCCTATCTCCTTTTCTGGATGGGTTTCTTTTCTTTCTGGCTGTGTCTAATCTCTTTCTTTTTTTTGCTCTCCTCGTTCGTCCTTTTTTGATCGAGAGAAAGGGGGGTTTTTATAACACCCCTTCTCCCCCTTATCGGCATGGGCATCTCGGCGGGCTATTTTTGACCTCCCGGCGCGCCTTATTCGGAGGTGGTAGGCTCTCGGCGCATCACCTCTCGGCATGGCCTTATTGGGCTTTCGACACCGTACGGATGGGCCAGCCCATTTATGTCTCTTTGTATTTCATCTTTTCTTAAATGAACTCATCATTAAGCTTGAGCTGTAAGAGCCGCTTAATCTGTCCTTCATTTGTCGGCACCTCGAGCAAGTCAGGCTAGGTGAGGGCCCATTAATTGGTGAACTAGCATGGTTTCATCAGAATACTTCTGGGGGTTTTCATCGGTCAGTGGACCGCAGTTCTTCATCAGTAATGTCGTCTGAGTGACGACAATACCGGACATCAGCTTGGCCGGGGAAGGCTTCAGCTGGGTGACAGCTTCAGTAACGGACTTTCTGTAATCCCGGCTTTGCAGGAGTTCCTTGGATCTTCATTACTGATTCAATCTCATCTTTTGTCTCATCTCTATCTTTGGTTACATTTCCGGTGTCAACAAATGCCCCCCACCTGCGGGCGGCGTAAGCGCAGAATAAGCGGCACGGGGCTTGCAGGTGTCTTTCATCATTCGAGGGTATCTTCCTCAATTTGTCTTTAATCGGGTTCTCAGACCTGATCATCTCGTTGCAACAATATTCTGCACACGGATCTTTCATTTTCATATTTTTTTATCTTCGCATTTTCTTTATTTTCAGCATTTCGGAGCTTCTCGGCACAGGGCCATAGGCTTCTCGGCATGACCCTCTCGGCGCAAGGCTTCTCGGCGTGAGGGGCCTCTCGGCGCGGCCGAAGGAAGGCTCTCGGCACGCCCTCGGCCGAAGGGGGCTCTCGGCCTGGGTTCTCGGCGTGAGGGGCCTCTCGGCGCGGGCAGGCTCTCGGCGCGCCTTTTGGCCGCCTGGGGCTCTCGGCATGGGGGGCTCTCGGCGCGCATTGTTTCGCGCCGAGAAGCCCCTCCCCCCTTTCTCTTATTTAATCCCCCGAGAGGGTTTTCTTCTCATTTCTTCATCTTCTTTCTCTTTCTTCATTTTTCTTTCATCGGCGGGAGCTTCTTCTCCTCTCGGCCGCTCTCGTTTTTTCTTCCCGTTTGGTTGGATTTCGCCCGGGTAGGACGTTACTCTGGGATTTAATCCCTTTTTATTTCGGGATCACCCCCTCTTGGTTGGTGACTCCCTATTCCTCTTGGGCAGACCCTGAATAAGGGGAGATGCTATCGAAATTTTCATAGAGTCTCATGTTACAATCTTTTATAAGACTGGCTTTTAATTTACACTTTTTCTCCGACTGCAGGCACTGCAATGGCTTCCAGTTCTGATGTTGCATCTTCCGGAGCTGTTGGTGCTAGCTCATCGGCCCAGCCAGACATATCTCGGGCCACAGTAAATTGGCTGAATGTGCACAGCCTGGATTTCGGATATGATAGGATTGCTTCAGTTGACGAATCATCTGACTCTGAAACTGACACCGTGTCAACAGCCCGGGTATACTCCACGGCGACCGAGACATGCTTCAGGCGGGATGGTAGCTATCGGCCAGACCTCCCGAAGGACCGACATTTGATGCCGTTCATCCGGACTTTCACAGTGGGCGGCATGCGAGATTACCGGATAGCTCGCGTAGTTGAAGCTGCCATCCTTGCTGAGCGAGATAGCCTGAAGGACTCAGTGTATCGCAGCAAGGCCATCTATCTTCCTGGGGAAAAGCGCGACTGGGATGCAGTCCTTGGCATATCGGAGCTGGAACCAGAGAAGAAGATGCTGGTCCGGGCCCCGGAATTCACACCTGCCCGGTGGGATAATGCTAGCGGCCGAGTTCATAGGGAGAAGCCCGGCTATGGTATGTTGTTGGCACCATTAAAGTGGGGATATCGCGAAGAGCCCTTCGTGCTGAATTGTTCGGCCGTTCAGTTCAAGTACCATCTGGCCGCTGGTTGGTTCGGGGATACCAAAATCACTGACGCGCACTTATTCCGAGTAGGATCAGTGGAGTTTACTGAGTTTGTTCTGAAGGAATATGCCCCTCTGCTGATCAGAGCCAGGGTGTATCACAGCGTCTTCGCTTCTAGATTCTGGTATCCCATATCCCGAGGGTTGTGCTGTGGAATGTTTGAAGTGTTCTGCCCTTTATTCAACACTTTCTATACAGCAGAGGGGGAGACATCCCTGGACCTCTGGAGTTTATCACAGCTCTCCGGCCTGCCCATTGATGGCGAGCCGTATGAGGAAGTTTGCTTGTCAGATTCCGAGAAGGATAGCTCTGACGGCGAGGGCAAGTATTCCATTGGCTTCTCATATCGATATCTGATGAAGGTATACCGCTCCATCTGTCTGGCGTATAGCAGAGGGTCCTCTAAAGGCTATCAACCCCGAGAGAAGGGCAGCAAACTGAGGGTCCGGATAGGGCAGTGGATCCAGTATTTCTTTGACGGTCCCCTGAAGTATGCAGACTTTCCTTCCATGGGTCCGGCTGCTAGCAAGCAGATAAGGGCCCCTCGCTATAGGTCGGCGCTGCCATCCTCATTGCGCCGTGCAGGCAGCGGTGGTCCCAACCCAGCAGGCGTAGACCCCATCACACACTGTGCGGCTTATTTCACATTTTGGCTGTGCACTTTCGCTCTCCCACAAGGGGACGAGACAGTTATTCGGCCAGAGGCCATATATCCAGCTTGTCAGATGGCATGGGGGATGAAGCTGTCGCTCTGCCCAGTGGCCTTGTGTTTGATATATAAATCTTTGGGGGACCTGCACAAGCATCGGACTCCCCGTTCTTTGAGGACCGTGGGTCCTTTTCACTTCTTCAACGCCTGGGTTTGCAGTATATTCCCTGAGTTAGCTCCGAGAACCTTGCAGGCGGATACAGTGTTACCCAGGATGGTTGAATTTGCCAGCGCTGAGCCTGGTCCCTTTTATGATCAGCTGTTTAAAATAAGGGGCCGACTGATAAAAGTACCAGTGGACGCCCCTGGCAGCATACATTTCTGGAGCTTGGCGGCAGGTTCAGCTCCTTTGATTGATCCTCAGAGAGAGTGCAAGCTGGAAGAGACAGAGACATATATCCATCCTGTTTCAGGAGTCAACACTGCCCGGCCAATCCTGGAACCGGAGCTGGTGAGATGGGCCATGGCAATTCGGCCCAGTGTTTTGGTCTACAGGAAGGGTGGCCTGCTTCTGTTGGAGCCATACTATCCGTTCCGATTTGGGCGAAACTTCGGCTACGACCAGCATATTCCTACCTCAGTTGCCCAGTTTCCCCTGGATAGCCGGGCCAAGCACGGGTCCATCATTGTTGGCGAGGGCCGGTTGTGGTGGGATTTCTATCATCGCCAGGATGATGTAGTTTTCAGGGTGCCCACTGTTTCTAACCGTGTTCCCCGGGTAACACCAGAATATATCAAATGGTGGAATATCCGGACCGGCTTTTATAGGGACGGTAGGGGTGCCTTCTGGGATGTGGCAGAGCGCTCCTTCCTGAAACAGCAGCCTGGGCCAGTGTTTGATATTTCTGAGGCCCACTTGAAAAAACTTTACTCACAACACCTGAGGGAGGCGGAGAATTATCTGAATCAGCGGCGGGCTTTGAAGGAAAAGAGTTCCGAGCCGCTTGCTCCTGTCTTCGCTGCTATCAACGAGGACACTTTTATGCAGAGTCTGGAACATCTGAGCCATGTAGGGGGCGCTCGCTTGGAGGTGCAGCAATACCCATTTCCTGTCGAAGAGCCGCTCCCGACAGTAGCTCCTTGGAGGGGTCCAATTGATAAATTTCATCCATATAGGACGTTTGTACGTCGGGAAGATAGAACTCAGACGTACTACAGGCAAACGTCCTGGCTGTTCATTCTGCTAAATTTGCATGGATTATCTGCGGAAAGCCCGATAGCTGGCATATTGAACAAGCCACTGTTTATATCATTTCATTATGTCGATGGTTGGGGCATGGACCATCTTGATTTATTTCGATGCCTTGACTTTCGCGGCCATAATGATCTGGCTGCTTTAGTAGAGAAGTGCCAGATATTTGGTGATGTGTGCTGGCTCATCAAGGAGGCTGCTTCCCGCTCCAAGGAGGTAGCTTATCTGTACTGGCCACTTTCTGTATTCTATGACGGCCCGGCAGGTAAGATTTCTTCTTTTCTGATTGCAGTGTTTTCTGCTTAGCATCTGAATTTCGCACCCACTGATCCCATCACCCTTCTGCCACTTTCAACAGACCGGCCTGATATAAAGCGGCAGGGGCTCTATAGAAAGATTATTGCGCAGGCCGAGAAGCCGACTTATTTTGAAGTCCCTGCTGCAGCACCGACCACTACTCCCCTGCCTCCTGGTAAGAAGAGGAAGGCTTCCGCAGTCAAAACTGCAGTTGGGAAGGCCAGGAAGGCCAAAAAGGCCCATATTCAGCAGTCGACTTCGGTGGCGATGGACACTGGGACCCCTCTCCCCGCCATTCCATCATTCGATGAGTTTGAGCTGCAAAGGGAGGCTGCTCAGACACCGGTTCAGGGTAACATCAAAAGCTTGCATTTGCATTCTTCACTGTCTTCTGCAGGATCTCAAAGAAGTCCTTGAATCTGACCCATTCTTTTTGCACAGCCCAAGAGACAGTCATAGCACCTTCTGTGGTGGAGACCAGATTGCCTTCTCCTACGCCGGCTAGTGAGGCGGGGGGTAAGTGTATCTTCTCATCTGTTTCATACCTGTATTTGTTTTCTTTGCTACATTTCTCAGAGGTCTCTTTTTGCATCAGTGGCAGGCGAGGAACAGACTGAGGCTATGGTGACAGAAGAATTGCTTCAACCACAGGAGGGTTACAAGGCTCAGTCGAAGCAGCGTACTGTTCCGGCCAGGCGCATAATTACTCGGTCTGCATCTCGACATGTTTTAGAGGTGGCCCCACAGCGTATAGCTAGTGTGGAAATATCCTCAGGCAGTTCTAAGACCGCCTCTGATGAGGAGGAAGCGACCTTCAGGGACAGTGAGGGGGATGCTTCTGAATCAGAGGCCCCACTTGTATTTGCAAAAGGTGCTCTGTCTTTTCAGCCTGCTAAGCTGGTGGTGCTATCTCCTGAGGAGGAGTTGCAAGAGGAGTTTGCTGGGCTCGATACCGAGATTGACATAACTCCACCATTTGTCATTCCGACTACGGAGCTTCCTTCTCTTTCACCCCACTTCGAGGATGTGGACCCTGCTTCAGGGGTGGGTTCCTTTTCATGTTTGTTGCTTCATCTGCCCCTTTCTTCCCTTTTTTTTTTAGCGCTGAAGTTGCTTTGTTTTGGTCTCAGGGCATTGCCATTGCTAGCTCAGACATAACTGCGGCTATCACGGACATTTCTTCTATAAACTGGGCTATTGTCCCTTTTCAGCCTTTAACTTGCACGGGAATTCCTGAGATCATTCGCCCTGTGCCAGCGCGGATACAGTCTTCGACAGATTTAGCATCGTTGGACTTAGGATCATCAGGAGAGATTTCCCTCCTTGTTAAGGCCTCCGAGTTCAGAGCCGAAATAGACCCAGCCAGAAGCTCCGCTTTTATACCGGCTGCCATAATGTCAATCGCGCCTGAGTCAGCAGTCCCTGCCACAGTGGCTATAGAGACTGGATTTCTGCCTTTACAGACTAGGGACCCTTCGCCCCCATTATCAGGAAGAGTAGCTGGAGACGAAGCCTTTATTCAGGAGACTCATGAAGAGATAGCTCCATCATTCATTGGTCCTCCCTCCGTGAATGTTCAAGCCATAGCACCCGAGACAGCGGTGGAGGGGGAATCTTTAGTTCAGCCGGAGGGCACGGAGAGGGACCGGCCAGTTCTTCCAGCAGATTTGCCGTCTTCATCCTCTCAGCCGGATGTCGCACTGTGGGCAGATATTGATAGCGAAGTGACCTTCGAAGTAGCTCCTCTTCCTTTGCCTGGCTTTACTTCACCTGAGAGTTTTGTCTGGCAACATCTGGGCATGCTGCGCCAGCTAGTGGAGTCCCAGCCCGGACTAACCTATCCACGGTTGAAGGAGATAGCTGAGCGCTTCACCGCCGGCTTGCAGGCGATGGGATGTCCCACAGAAATATGGGCCCAGCGGGTTCTTTTATTGTTAAAATTTGTTCATCGCCGGGATTTCTTGACACATATCATGTCTGACAAACTGGCGGCTTTGAAGTCACAAAGAATGGAATGCAAATCCGAGCTGGCGAATACGAACTCTATTCTTCAGGAGCGACAGTGCCAAATGCAGTCTTTGGCGGAGCGGGAGCAGTTTGTGCGCGACCGGATAACTATCCTGGAAGCTGAACTGTCCGATCTCCGAGCTGAGCTGCCGCAGCTAACAACTTCTCGACCGCAGCTCGAGGAAGAAGCAGCTCTATTAGAGGGGCAGGTGGCGTCCTTTCAAGACGAGTCCGTTCGACTGCAGGAGGAGGAGGCTCGTCTTCATGAACTGGGAGCCGCCCCTTATGTGGGTCTTCTGGCTCTCGAGGATATCTTCAGGCAGCCATGAACCATCTTCTCTTTCTTTTTCTTTTGTACTCTTTTGCGATACAACGTCCCCTCGGGGCCCTTTATGTACTCACTTATTAATGAAAAGAAGTATTTAGCTTCACGCATATCCATTTTCTTCTGCATGTGGTTTTATCACTTTGAGAAGTGGGGTAGCGGTTTTAGCAATTCCTCATGCGAATGGCCCGTACTTGGCAGGAGAGCGTCCACCCCCTCAGAGAAAGGATGGGGAACTCGCTCCACCGCGTGACGGCATCCGGGGAGGTGCTTAAACCGGATTCTGTTGGTAGCAGCAAACGTCCCTCTTGGCAATATGTGCTGCGAGGGAGGCAATTTGCAGAAATGTGAAAGAAGAGGTTTCATCGGAATAGACGAAAGGTCTAGACCGGGTAGAGGTTATAGCAGGTGGGACATTGAAAAAGGGTATGGGGTTTTCATCAGAACGGACATAAAGTACGAACTGGACAGATTGTATCATTGGCCGGGCGATGTACCGATCAGCCAACGGTTGACTTCATCATCGATATTGAGCTTATATCGATGCAAGGGGGGTTTCATATGTTTTATCAGAATAGACGTAAGGTCTAAACTGGATAGGGTTTCATCATTGATCGGGCAGGGTGCCAATCGATCAACAGCTGGTTTCATCATCGATATTGGGTTTATATCGACGCAAAGAAGAGTTTCATAAGTTTCATCAGCATAGACGAAAGGTCTAAACTGGGAGGGTTTCATCATTGATCGGGCAAGGTGCCGGTCGACCAATAACTGGTTTCATCATCGATATTGGGTTTATATCGACGCAAAGAAGAGTTTCATAAGTTTCATCAGCATAGACGAAAGGTCTAAACTGCAGGATTTCATCATTGATCGGGCAAGGTGCCAATCGATCAACGGTGGGAAGTATGTGGAGGTGTAGGTCTCATCAGGACAGACGTAAGGTCTATTCCAATAGGTTTTATCGCAGGTGGGACTTCGCCAAGAAATGTGCAGGTTTTATCAGGACAGACGTGAGGTCTGAGCTGGATAGGCTTTAGCAAAAATGGTGATGGGTTTCATCGTCGGTGGGGCATGGAGCCAGCTGACCAACAGAAGGTTTTATCAGCGAAGGGGAAGTAAGGGCAGCGTGCCTGTCGGCACGGAACTTTGAATTACCACATTACTGACCCAAGTGCCCTTTCGGGTTTTCACCAGAGCCAGCCCCCTCTTGCTTTTGCCCACGCGCCCTTTCGGGTTTTCACGCGGCGGGGTACCCGATTTTACCTGCAGTGCCCTTTCGGGTTTTCACCACAGCTGGGTTTTAGCCATTTTTACCCTCGCTCAGAATGTCCGAACAAGTCTGGCGGGGTATCTCTATTTTTAACCCCATTTTTTTTATATATACATATATATATATATCTCTTGAATTGGGACTTCAGCATAGGTCAGGCGACGTGCTGGTTTATTGGCGGCTGCTCTTATCATCGGTATTGGATATATACCGATGCAAGGATTTCATAGGTTTCATCATGATAGACGAAAGGTCTGGCCCGGATAGGTTTCATCGCCGATTGGGCAGTGTGCCAATCGACCAGCAGCAGGTTTCATCGTTGGTAATGGGTTTATACCGATGCAAAGATGCCATAAGTTTCATCAGGATAGACGAAAGGTCTGGCCTGGATGGTTTTCATCGTTGATTAGGCAGTGTGCCAATGGATCAACAGCAGGCTTCATCATCAGTATTGGGTTTATACCAATGCAAGGGTTTCATGAGTTTTATCGGCATAGACGTAAGGTCTAAACCGGACAGGTTTTATTGCTGATCGGGCGAGTGTGCCCATTAATCAGCAGCAGGTTTCATCACGGTGGGGCATAGCGAGACACGCGGCTCTAGTCGGAACAGATGTAAGGTCTACACTGGGCTGGTTTTATTGTTGATCGGGCAGGGTGCCCATCGACCAACGCTGGGTTTCATCATCGGTATTGGGTTTATACCAATGCAAGGATATCATAGGTTTCATCGGATAGACGTAAGGTCTAAGCTGGATAGGTTTTATCATTGACCGGGCAGTGTGCCAATCGATCAACAGCTGGTTTCATCATCGGTATTGGGTTTATACCAATGCAAAGGTTTCATGGGTTTCATCAGGATAGACGTAGGGTCTAAACTGGATATGTTTCATCATTGATCGGGCAGTGCGCCAATCGATCAACAGCTGGTTTCATCATCGGTATTGGGTTTATATCGATGCAAAGATTTCATAGGTTTCATCGGGATAGACGTAAGGTCTAAGCCGGATATGTTTCATCATTGATCGGGCAGCGCGCCAATCGATCAACAGCTGACTTCACCGTGGTGGGACTTTGGGCCAGGAATGCGGTTTTATCAGGACAGACGTAGGGTCCGTACTGGGTGGATTTGATCGTTGATCGGGCAAGGTGCCGGTCGATCGATGAGAATTTTATGGCGGGAGGTGAGGTTTCTTTAGGATCACCATATTACTGACCCAAGCGCCCTTTCGGGTTTTCACTGGAGCCAGCCCCCTCTTGCTTTTGCCCACGCGCCCTTTCGGGTTTTCACGTGGCGGGGTACCCGATTTTACCTGCAGTGCCCTTTCGGGTTTTCACCACAGCTGGGTTTTAGCCATTTTTGCTCTTGCTCAGAAAACCTGAACAAGACTGGCGGGGTATCTCTATTTTTAACCCCATTTTTTTTATTATTCTCTTTCATTTCTTCTCTCCTTTTATTTGGTATGCGAGCCGTGAGAGGGCAGCTCTGGCAGGGCGAGATGCCACTGGACCAAGGAGAGGGTAGCTCGATCAGGGCGGAGTGCCATTGACCAAGATGAAGTGGCCTGATTAGGGCGGAGTGCCGCTAACCGAGGAAAAGGGTAGCCTGGTTAAAGGAGGTAGCCTGGTTAGGACGGAGTGTCGCTAGACCAAGGAAGAGGGTAGCTTGGTTAGGACGGAATGTCGCTAGACCAAGGAAGAGGGTAGCTTGGTTAGGACAGAGTGTCGCTAGACCAAGGAAGAGGGTAGCTCGGTTAGGACGGAGTGCCGCTAAGCCAAGGGAGGGGTTAGCTCGGTTAGGACGGAGTGCCGCTAGACCAAGGAATGGAGTAGCTCGGTTAGGGCGGAGTGCCGCTAGACCACGAAGGAAGGGTAGCTCGGTTAGGGCGGAGTGCCGCTAAACCAAGGAAGAAGGTAGCTTGGTTAGGGCGGAATGCCACTAGACCAAGAAAGAAGGGTAGCTTTTGGCCCGATTACTCGGAGAATGTTGGTTGTGCAGCATGATACAGCTTTAGGTGCCTACCGTTGAGTGGCGAGAATTGGATCTCCCCTCGATGGTTGACAACCATATAGGCCCCACCTTCGTAGACCCTTTGTATCACATAGGGACCTCCCAATTAGGATTTAGCTTTCCTTTTGGGTTGGACGCCATGACTTCTCTCTTCTTGACCATGACAAGGTCACCTTTCTTAAATTCTCGTCCTTTCACGAGTTTGTTGAATGCAGTGGCCATGCGGGCCTGATACATCTGGATATTCTTCTGAGCTTGGAGGCGCTTCCCTTCCAATTCAGCCAATTCTTGTAATCTTCTTTCTGCATTGGTTTGTTCGCCATGGGCCAGGTCATATTGGACTGCCACTCTGAGTGACGGGACTTCCAGCTCTAGTGGAACTACTGCCTCTGAGCCGTATACCAGTGAGTATGGCGAGCACCCTGTAGGTGTCTTGAAGACAGTGCGGTATGCCCACAGAGCTTCATACATCTTTTCTTCCCAGTCCTTCTTATTAGAACTGACGACTTTAGCCAGCAAGGTGCATAAAGTTTTATTGAAGGCTTCTGCCAATCCATTTGCCTGTGGATTGTAAGGAGTGGAAGTCCTCCATTCGATCTTATACTTTTCGGCAAGCCGATAGATCTTCTGATTTCTGAAATGACTTCCATTATCAGATATTATCCGGCTGGGGATCCCAAACCGGAAGATAATGTTCTGCTTGATGAATCTGGCGACCAGTTCACCAGTCACTTCTCGCAATGCTATAGCTTCCGCCCATCTGGAGAAGTAATCTGTTATTGCCAGAATGTACTTATGTCCGGCCGATGAGGTCGGTAGTGGGCCGACTACATCAGTTCCCCATTGTGCAAACGGCCAGCTAGGGACTGTAGGGTGTAGAACGGCAGGTGGCCTTCTAGGCACAACAGCATGCTCCTGACATTTCTGGCATGACTTTGCAAACTTGCAACAGTCTTCAAACATATTGGGCCAATAGTAGCCCAGCTTCTTGATTTCTATCTTCATCTTAGGGCCAGCTTGATGAGCACCTGCCGTCCCAGCATGTATTTCTTTCATTGCTTGCCAAGCTTCCTCAGTAGACAGGCAGCGGAGCAAAATCTTCTTGCGTGCATCTGCCATTATTCGGAACAGAGTTCCATTTCTGAATTCATAAGAATCTTTGATCCTTAGAAGTTTCATCTTTTCTTCTCTTTTCTGCGGCAGCTGTTGGTGTAAAAACCATTGTAGCAGGTGTTGTCTCCAATCAGATGCCTGTTCTGTACTGATCGTGGCGACTTCATTTTCTTCGGGGCAGCCTTCTAGCATGCTGGGGACTTGCCGCCGGTTTATAACAACAATGTTCAGTGTCTCATCTGGTGGGACTGCTATTGAGCTGGCTAGCTTTGCCAGTGCATCAGCTTGGGCATTATGTCCACGGCCCACATGCTTGAGCTCAATATGATAGAATTTCGCCATGAGGCGCACAGCTTTTTGGTGGTAGGGGTTCAACTCCGGCTTTCGCACTTCGAACTCCCCTTGGATTTGCTTTATTATCAACATTGAATCCCCGAATACCTGAAGCATCTGGATACCCATGTTGAGGCTTATACATAGCCCGATTATCAGAGCTTCATATTCGGCTTCATTATTGGTGCAGGGCTTGTTTATAGAACAGGAAGTATGCACAACCTCCCCTTCTGGTGATCTTAGCACAATACCGGCTCCGGCCCGTATTCTGGTCTTTCCATCGGAGTCCGTCTCTGTTCTAGATGCTCCATCAAAGAATAGCTGCCACATAGTTGACTGAGCCTGGCAGGCTTCTAGTGTCTCATCATCGGGTAACTCAGTTCCCAACATATCATTCTCTGGCACAGGATGCTCTGCGAAGAAATCGGCCACGGCCTGTCCTTTTATTGCCCTCTGGGGTATATATGTGATATCGAATTCCATCAGAATTACTGCCCATTTGCCCAACCGGCCTTTCAGTACTGGCTGAGTCAGTATGTATTTGAGTGGATCTGCTGCAGATATCAATCTGATTTCATGTGACAGCATATAGTGCCGGAGCTTTTTAACGGCAAAGACTAGTGCCAAGCATGTCTTTTCTATATAGGTGTAGCTTTCTTCAGTTCTAATCAGCCTCCGACTCAGGTAGTATAGAGCCTGCTCTTTGCCTCCTTCATTTATCTGTGCTAGCATTGCCCCCAGGGAACAGTGTGTGGCTGCAATGTACAGTATCAGGGGTCTGCCCTTAATAGGTGCCCCCAGCACTGGAGGGGTCTTGAGATATTCTTTCAGCTTCTCAAAGGCTTCCTGACAGCCATCGTCCCAGAGGAACGGTACATCTTTCATCATGAGCTTGTGAAAAGGGTGGCATCTCCCCGACAGATTTGATATGAATCGTCGGATATAGGCCAAACGCCCTTGTAGAGATCTCAGCTCGTGGAGATTCCTTGGTGGAGGGAGCTCCTGGATAGCTTTAATCTTGGATGGGTCGATCTCAATGCCCCTATGACGGACAATGAACCCAAGGAATTTTCCACTGGACACGCCGAAGGCACATTTCATAGGATTCATCTTGAGTTCATATTTGCGCAGCCTCTGAAACACTATCCTCAGGTCTTGCAGATGATCTTCTCTTCTGCTGGTTTTCACCACCAGGTCATCAATGTAGCACTCCACTTTCTTGAAGAGCAAATCATCAAAGATCTTTGTCATAGCTCTTTGATAGGTGGCGCCGGCATTCTTAAGGCCGAACGGCATCTTTTATAATGAAATATTCCCTTCGGGGTGCGGAATGCAGTGTGCACCCTGTCTTCTTCAGCAATCCAGATCTGGTTGTATCCGGATGACCCATCCATGAATGACAGGGCTTCATGGCCAGTGGTTGCATCGATCATTACTTCAGTGATTGGCACTGGGAAATCATCTTTCGGGCAAGCCTTATTCAGGTCCCTGAAATCTACACATATTCTGATCTGCCCATTCTTCTTCTTCACGGGCACTATATTGGCCAGCCATGTAGTATACTGGTTCTCTTCAACAAAGCCCACATCGATCAGCTTGTCGACCTCTTTGTTGATCTGATTTATCAGTTCGGGGCGCATTCTCCTGGAAGGCTGCTTCACAGGGCTTGCCTCTGGGTTTATCGCCAATCGGTGCTGTGCCACATCGGAACTCAGTCCTGGCATTTCATCATATGTCCATGCGAAGCAGTCTCGGAATTCTTTCAAAAACTGAATATACTGTTCTTTGACAGCTGGCTCCAGCAGTGCACTGAGGAATGTCGGCCTTGGCTCATCTGCTGACCCCAGATTTACTTCTATCAGCTCATCGACGGTGGCTTGGCCTCCGTCTTCAACTTCGGGTGGGGCTTCTTGCAAATCAATAAAGCCTCCCGGGATATAATCTTCTTCATTCTCATGATTTTCTGTTTCATCATACCGATCATCGGCAGATGCTGGTGCATCGTATAAGGCCAATATGGCCGGATTCTGTTCAGTCTGCCCCGAGGACGTGACTGGCTCAGCGGAAAACTTCGAAGTGGAGTCTTCCGTGCTTAGAGGCTCTTCTGATGTGGGCTCCCCTGAGAGGTCATCATTATGTAGAGCTCGGAATTCTTCTAGAATGCGCCCAAACTCCAGGCACTCTCTCAGCTCTTTGGCTACTTGGTCTTCATCCGGGGTTCCCGTGTCAAATTGTGCTTCGGCCTGGAACAGATCCTCTTTGCAAGATGGATTCTCCCAGCACCAACCCTTCTTAGTCTCATCAGACATCCTTGCCTCCGGCTGGTTGTCTTGGGCTTCATTGTCTGTTATGGATTGATACATAATTTCTTCATCTTCAAAGGGGT
Organism: Amorphophallus konjac; assembly: GCA_022559845.1. NCBI lineage: Eukaryota > Viridiplantae > Streptophyta > Magnoliopsida > Alismatales > Araceae > Amorphophallus > Amorphophallus konjac. Next base: position 168,079,634 of record CM040122.1, on the reverse strand, counting down.
ATTGATCATATCCCACTTCAGGGGGATCTTCATTCTGGTAGAAGGCAGAGATGACATCCACCTCGGCTTCATAGTATTCTTGCAGGGTATAACCCAGTCCCGGGTGCTGTGTGATCTTCCTCAGTTCCTTGCTATCTCGAGGCGGATCCCATAGCTCCTTGAATGCTTTCTTCTGAGCAGCAGGCTGCATCGACGGCATTTGCATCTTGGAGAACATTTGTGAAACCCGTTGGGTAGTATAATCCAAGCCTGTAATCGGTACCATCAGGTTTGCAGCTTCTTCAGGGGCCATACAGTCTTGATCGTCTTCTTCGACTGGCTCCCGGTGTAGAATATAATAGGGGGTTCGCAGAAGCGAGGGATTTCCATAGTCTTTAGTGGCAGCACTGTCTGGTATTCTAGGCTGACGACGGGCTTGATTAAACCCTGCGGAACCTCCACCTGTGTGTACTTTCTTTCATTTCTTCATCAATATCATCTGGGCGGATGCTAGGAGGAGTTATCCGAACAAAGTCTCCAGCATAGGAGATGTGGGATACCTCATGCTTTTTAATGTAGCCCTTGGGTGGCGGTGAGACCAGCTTTTTGTCTTTGTCACCGACTTCTTCTGGCTGACCACAGCTTCTTTTTCTTTATCCCTTTGTGACACCTCGGTGTAGTAGGATGCATCGAGCATATGGCACTCGAATACTTCAAAGGGATGTAGATCAGCAAACACCCTTTCTTCTTTTCCTCCATGGCAGTATTTTATGCATTGGTGTAGCGTGGATGGCACTATCTGATATTCGTGCAGCCACGGTCTTCCCAGCAGGGCCTTATACGTGGTGTTGGAGTCGATTACATAGAATCGTACCACGGTAGTGAGGTCGCCCAGTGTGAGGTTGAAATCAGCCACCCCGAGAGGTGTTTCACATTTCTGGTTGAACCCCGCAATCTTCATGTCTCTGACCTTAGTGAGCTGCAGATCAAAATAATATTTCTGATAGACGCGGTATGGGAGAATATTCACAGCAGCCCCTGGATCTATCAGTATTCTGCTCAGCGACTGACAGTTCAGGGAGCCCCTCATATACAGCGGTCTGTTATGACCAACATTTGGAATTAGCATATCATCTTCCGTGAAGGTGACTGATGGCCCAGCATTCACTTCTGCCAAGAGTGCTTCACATTGTGCCGGGGACTGCAGGGCATCCACGATTGCTTGGCGAGCTTCTTCACTCAGAGAGAGAATTTCCCAGATGGAGAATCTGGTAGGGAGCTTCTTCAGTATTTTCATGACTCGACTGCCCACCCGGACATTAGATAGTCTCATCTCCTCTGCCCATCGGGGTCTTGGAGGTTCATGTGGTGCCTGTGGCCTTTGCTGCCCAGTCCCAATTTCATCTTCTTCACCGGTCTCCCGGAAGGCTTCTTCTGCAGCGACTGCCCCTGGTTTTGCTAGAGGGTCACTTTCTTCATTTTCTTCATGCTGTTTCTGCTTTCTAGCTGCTGTCTGCTGGCATTTATTACTTTTAGCTAGAGCAATATGAGCCGGTTGCTTGTTTTCTAAGCTGGACAGGAACTCCAAGAATGAAGGGACTTCATCTGCCTTCTTTTTGTCTTGGTACAGACTGGCAGGGGGAGGAACCTGGACACCTCGTATCTCTGGTTCCGGGATTTGATAGGGTTGCTCCCCTCTGAACATAATATTATGGTTGGCTGGTGGTGGGCGCCCCCATCTTCTCCCAGAACGTGTTGCATGGGCCGAGGTAGAGGCTTCGGCATGGTTAGCTTCTAGCGGGGCGTCGGATGCTTCTGGCTCGTCATCCTCCCCGGGCAAGGAAAAGAGTACCGACAGAGTGTTACATTGTACTGTCGTGACCTTCTTTCCTTTCTTGGACTTGGGTCGTCTCCTCTTCTTCTAGGAATTTGGCTTTGCTAGCTCCTGCCCCCAGAAGGGTTCATTCTCAGCTTTTTCTTGTTCTGCCTCTGGCTGCTCTTTGATTTTCAATTCTTCGAGCTGTTCCCAGAGTATACAGTCTTTCATCAGCAGATGCTTGGGCTTCTTCTGCTCGTACTCATCGAGCTCATTAATATATTGCTGCAGACGCCTGGCTGCAGGGCTTACTTCTTTATGTGTAGGGAGGGAAGTTTTCCTCCTCCGGTTGTGAGTAGGGATCCGGATGACTGGTCCAGTCTCAGTTGTATGCCATATTGGCTTTATCGGAGGCGGCTCGGGCCTTGGGGTAACACCCCGGATAACTGCTCCGCTGGTACTGACTGCAGGAGTCTTCTTTTTGCTTTTTATGGGTATCATCTGCCATCCTTCCTGATCTTTCTGTGGGGTGAGGAAGCAAGCTTCATAGGTGTGCTTGGTGCATTCTTCAACGGCTTCCTTGGGCAGCTGTTGGTAGACTGAGATCATATTGGCAGCCATTCTCCAGGGTGGAGGCTCATGTGGATGGGGCGGCTTTACCTGGTAATCTCCCAGCTGCAGCTCACCTTTCTTGACCATTCCTTCCATGATATCTTTGAAGACATAACAATCTTCAATTGCGTGCCCCAGCGCACGGTGAAATGGACAGAACAGCGGATCATCTTTCTTTGCTGCATCTGCTGGTCTTTTGGGTTCAGGCAATGTTACCTTATTGAACTTGTATGCCAGTTGAACAGTGCGGCCGTCTTATCTTTTGGGAAGGAGTATGCTTTTCTCATCTTGTCTCTCAGAGAGACTTTATCTTTTCTTTCTGCTGTATCTGCCAGCGGGGGAGCTTCATCTGCCCCTTTCTTCCCCTTCTGTTGCTCGAAGGTTCTGAAATCGACGGTGTTGGCCTCAGAGTGTGATGGCCGTCGCTCATTGGATTTTCCCTTTGGCATGGTGGGGACATTGGCGGTCGGACGCTTGGACAAGAACGTCTCGACTTCTGCCACTATATTGTTCAGTCGGTCAAATGTTCTGACATCTGCACCGATCATTTTTTCTAGCACCTCCCTCCTGAGGCTCTGCTTGCATATCTGCACCGCATCTTCTTGATGAGGAGGTCTTCGGCATCTCATGGCTAAGTTCCTCCACCTTTTGATGTAGTCCAGTGCAGTTTCATCTTGCTTCTGCCTGGTTGCATATAGCTCTGCTATCGTGATTTCCCTTTCCGTGACATGAAATCTGTCGCGGAATTTTCTCTGCATATCAGGCCAATCAACCACTGACCCAGCTGGCAGGCTTGAGTACCATTCAAAGGCCAACCCAGTGAGGGATGAGCCAAAGAACTTGAGCAGATAAGCTTCATCGACTGCTAGGTCGCCCATGATTGTAGTGTAGTAGGCTATATGCTCCCTAGGGGAGCCTTGGCCATTAAATTTCTCGAACTTCGGCGGCTTACTGACGCCTGGGGGTAATCTCTTGGCAGCATACTGGGGAGGATACGGTACCTTGTACACATCATAGGTACCAGCATCACCACCAGCCTTTTCTGACAGCTTCATTTCCACAATTCTTTCAATCATCTGCTTGTGGGCTACAGCTGGATCTATGTCTTCTGGAAAGAAGTGAGCTTGTTGCTGGCTGTGAGGAGTTGTCATCACAGTGGCGCGCAAGATGGGCGCGGTAGGCTGTGTCTGAGACACAGAGGGCTGAGCTGCTGTTTGTTGTGGAACAGGTTGGCTCGGTGTCTTGCCCTTATCAGCTAGGAGAGGGTTAGCTGGGATAGCCGTCTCTGCTGAGCTGGATGTCTGCCCCGCAGGTTCAGCTTGCTTTGAGACTGATGTAGCTTCATGTCTCTCATTGAGCTACCTTCGGAGAGCACTGATCTCCTGCTGGTATCTTCTGAACATCATCTGGATCATGGGATCCAAGGCTGATGGGATTTGCGTATCTTCAGAAGTCCCTTCAGCATCATCAATAAGGGGATTGTCCTCATCCTCTGTCGTCACCACATTGACTGTCATGGTGGTGATCTTGCGGGCTTCATCATATTTCTTCATCTTATCTTTTGCGGCCTGGCCTCTTCTTGTGACAGGACCAGGTCTAGTAGCCAACCTGAGCAGTTCATCTGGCCGAGTTGGTAGTATATCTTGCCCCCTGGCAAGTCCAGCCATGTTGCAGGCGAAGATTTGCATTTTTTCCTTCCGCCTGTAGACCTTTCTTTTCACCTGGTCAGGATATTTGAGCCGGTCAAAGACCGATATTCTTTCTTTGGCTTCTTCCCTGTACAGGTCTTCTTTGTCATATCCGGCCCTGAGACCTTCTTCATAGTGATTTGAATCGGAGGAAGAGGCTCCGATCATCATTTCTTGAAGTGCTTCTTCTTTTTCTTCACCTCTGGTGCCCAAGGCACGGGATAGTCTTTGTTGACCGAGGGCAGAGCTCCCCAGGTAATGGAAGTAGTCTTGGACTATCTGCTTCATCTCTTCAGAATTGTGCCTCTGTGGCTCAGGCCGGAGCATTAGTCTTTCCTGGCTTCTCTGCTGATAGGCCAGTCTTGTTACCTGAGCATTCAAATGCTCGGCTTTGGAATATTTGAACAAATCGGCCTGTCTGGCACAGGCCCTCGGTCTTCTTGGGATGGCGACCGTGACTGGTTCGCTCATTCCCACATTGCCGTTTCGGCAGCAGTTGACAGCAGCATCATATTTCTTTCTTTGCCATCTTCTGCCCCCAGCCCTGGGACGGGTGACAGTAAGGTCTTCCTTCCTCTCATCCCTTCTGCCCCTCATCATGGGGCGAGCAGCAGTCAAATTTCTTTCTTCATCATTTCTCTCATCTCTTCTGCCCCAGGCTTTGGGGCGAGCAGCAACAGCATTTCTTGTCTCTTTTCCCTCTCTTCTTCGGCTTTCTGCCCTGAAGCGGGCAACAGCATCTTCAGCAGCCTTCTCCTCATCTCGAGCTGGAACCCAGCTCTGAATCCTCTTCGGTCGCCAGACCTGTTTGTATTTTGCTGGCTTGGGCGCCAGCGGCTTCCTCTCATCAGCCTCCCAATTGGCCTGCCTGGCGGCCAGAGTCTGGAATCTGTTGGTAGTGGGCACCATCGGGATGATCACGTCCGGCCTGACCTCCCTTGGGCAACCATTCATGTTTGCCCGGACACCTCCAATCATCATGGTCTTTCCGGAGTTGGAAAGACGACGGTCAACAGCATCATACCGGCTCCTCCGGTTAGTTCTTCTCCCTTTCTGAGCAGCAGTAGGGACCATGCCCCTTTTTTGGACATGATGGACGTAGCAGGCGACGGCCGTGGGGACCGTTTTCTCTGGTAAGATATTCTTCTGGTCAGTGATCTCCACTGGGGCACTTGCAGCAGTGCCTTGCTCATTGTCATCGACCTGCAGAAGGTCAGTGAAGACGACGCCCAAGCAGTTGGGCAGCCCAACGGCAGGCGGCATCGATCCGAACGCGAGAGGTACCGCCAGGTAGCCTTCTCGCACATGCATGTCAATCGACTGCAAGTCGAAGCAGACAGACATGATTCCAGCCGTCATTGTAGATTCCTGAAAATAAGGAAAGTACACAGAATCAGAATTTTGAGGGGGGCCCGCTGGGCCTCCTACTTTAGCGTAAAGATGAAGGGAGACTTAGTCCCACCGGGCGTGCCAGACTTGTGGACGAGGGATTTTTATCTAATTTATTTTATTTATTATTTGATTTGATTTATTGGCGTGTCAGTCACCGAAGTGACGATTTCATTGTGCGCTCGATCTGACTTGATCAGTCGATTGTGAAGTCCGAGTCGGGACCGGAAGTCCGCCATACCATAAAGGCTATGACGTTAATTACATCCCCCCTAAGGAGGACAACCCTTGATTAAACGCTAAAGGTAGGAGGAGGATAGCGGTAAAAATAAAACTCAAACGAGGGAGAGAGTTGGTTCATTCACAAGGCATCAGACAGCCTGAGTAAAGCGAAGATGCACCAGTTGCGGAGGAAACTCGGCAGCATATCCCCATTACCTTGGACTATGCCAAGTGGAGATAGGAAACCACCCATGCAGCGGCAAGGTGGGATCCGTAAAGGATCAGGTATATATACATAACCCGGAATCCGGATGGGGACCGGCCTGATGTAACACACCCGGTACGAGTGCGATGTCTTATTAATGTCCCCCTTTGGCGGACCATCGGAGATCATGCAAGGGCATAACTCCGTGGGCCAACGGGGTTAGAAGAAAGTACCACACTCGATTGGTGGGGTATATGTAAATTTCGGCAGCATGTCCCCTCAACTTGGATTATGCCAAGAGAGGATAGGTCATCATCCACGGAGTGCCGGGACAACGACCGAACAAAGATGGGCACTAGGCCCAGGGACATCTCTTGCCTTCATATCATTGATTAATATTCCCTTGGAACCCATCAGAACACATGTAATGACATGGCTCTTTGGGTTCATAAGGCAGCGGTGAAATCCGGATTAGGGATGAGAGCTGTAGGGGAGATCTTCCCCATTATTGTATCTCATCAAGACACAAGTGATGGTCTCTGAGTATCCCATTAAACACATGTATGGGGAGATTAAGAGGTTTGAAGAAAGATGGTGCAGAGATGGGCCTCGGAGTGGGCTTCATTGACCGAAGGAGGGATCTCGGCGTGGCTTTCATATTGGCCAAAGAGGGGATCTCGGCCTGGGGCTTAGTCAGCCAAAAAAAAAGGGGGGGGGGTCTCGGCCAAGGGTTTAGCCGGCCAAAAGAGGGAGCTCTCGGCCGGGGGGCTATCGGCGTGGGGTTTGATTGGCCAAAAGGAGAGGGTGTCCCAGCCAGGAGCTTTCGGCGGCCAAAAGAGGGTCTCGGCCAGGGGCTTCCCGGCGCGCTCATCGCCGCGCCGGGAAGCTGGCGCCGAGAGGCACCAGGCCGGGAAGGCCAGGTGGAGGGGAGTTCAACGGCCAGTGGGCACGATTGGGGTGATTTTTGTCGGCTTGCTGAAGGGGGAGGCCTTCTCGGCAGCGTAGTTCTCGGCGGGGAATGTTGCACGTCGAGAAGGTGGTAGGGGTTTCAGAGCTTCGCTAATGATGCTCTGTTCATATGTTTTCTGGGATTTCAAGCTCGAATTGATGCCGGGTCAGGAGTGCAGAAGGGGGATTTCATGGATGCTTCCGTTAGAAGGATGCCAAGGGAATTGGACGGTGGAATCAATGAAAGAAACCAGACCATCACCTGATCCCGTGGAGGGTTTTATCTGCTTATTGCAGGCCGTCTGGGGGAGTCAAGAGATGACTGTCCTCTGACCCCTCCGGACGAGCCCAATGACATTGAAAACCGGTGAAGGAGGGACTCTCAAGACAGAGACTCCAGGCCCTAAGCATTCAAGGCTTAGAATGGAGGACCCAGGGATCGGATCATCATTTATCAAAGCTAGACAGTCCAGGTAACCAAGAGATTGATGTCTCTGGTTCCTAAACAGCGTAAAGGCGCTCGACAGAAAACTCAGATTATATGCAGAGAATCAGCCATTGAGATAGGAGAGGGGAGAAGAGAATAGAACTCAGTAACCCATTAGATAGGGGTAGGAGCCCTATCTTCGTCCCTCTTCGAAGAACAGACTCATATGATCGGCTCTGAAACTCGAAGAGTCTAAACTATATTTTCTTTCAGACGAGGACTATGCACATAGAGAGACAGAGATCAGATGTCTTAATCAATCGGTGCCCAGGCGAGCCATATCGATATTTCATTGCATTGCATAGAAAACTTACACTGATCGTGAAAGAGAAATGCAAGATAGAGAGGTAGAAGTCAACGCCGGGACTCTCCGGCTACATTTGATAAATCGAGAAAAGACTCGCTAGATTACATCAAAGAAAAGAAAACATGGAGGAGGGGAGGGTGGAGCATTGACTCCTCTCCCTCCCCGGGCGGCCCACCTGGGGTTTCTCTTCTTCCTCTTCTCTTCTCTGGCAGCGGAGGCTCTCTCTCTCTCTCTCTCTTTTCCTATCTCCTTTTCTTGATGGGTTTCTTTTCTTTCTGGCTGTGTCTAATCTCTTTTTTTTTTTGCTCTCCTTTCTTCGTCCTTTTTTGATCGAGAGAAAGGGGGGTTTTTATAACACCCCTTCTCCCCCTTATCGGCATGGGCATCTCGGCGGGCTATTTTTGACCTCCCGGTGCGCCTTATTCGGAGGTGGTAGGCTCTCGGCGCATCACCTCTCGGCATGGCCTTATTGGGCTTTCGACACCGTACGGATGGGCCAGCCCATTTATTTCTCTTTGTATTTCATCTTTTCTTAAATGAACTCATCATTAAGCTTGAGCTGTAAGAGCCGCTTAATCTGTCCTTCATTTGTCGGCACCTCGAGCAAGTTAGGCTAGGTGAGGGCCCATTAATTGGTGAACTAGCATGGTTTCATCAGAATACTTCTGGGGGTTTTCATCGGTCAGTGGACTGCAGTTCTTCATCAGTAATGTCGTCTGAGTGACGACAATACCGGACATCAGCTTGGCCGGGGAAGGCTTCAACTGGGTGACAGCTTCAGTAACGGACTTTCTGTAATCCCGGCTTTGCAGGAGTTCCTTGGATCTTCATTACTGATTCAATCTCATCTTTTGTCTCATCTCTATCTTTGGTTACATTTCCGGTGTCAACAAATGCCCCCCACCTGCGGGCGGCGTAAGCGCAGAATAAGCGCGGCACGGGGCTTGCAGGTGTCTTTCATCATTCGAGGGTATCTTCCTCAATTTGTCTTTAATCGGGTTCTCAGACCTGATCATCTCGTTGCAACAATATTCTACACACGGATCTTTCATTTTCATATTTTTTTATCTTCGCATTTTCTTTATTTTCAACATTTCGGAGCTTCTCGGCACAGGGCCATAGGCTTCTCGGCATGACCCTCTCGGCGCAAGGCTTCTCGGAGTGAGGGGCCTCTCGGCGCGGCCGAAGGAAGGCTCTAGGCATGCCCTCGGCCGAAGGGGGCTCTCGGCCTGGGTTCTCGGCGTGAGGGGCCTCTCGGCGCGGGCAGGCTCTCGGTGCGCCTTTTGGCCGCCTGGGGCTCTCGGCATGGGGGGCTCTCGGCGCGCATTATTTCACGCCGAGAAGCCCCTCCCCCCCTTTCTCTTATTTAATCCCCCTGAGAGGGTTTTCTTCTCATTTCTTCATCTTCTTTCTCTTTCTTCATTTTTCTTTCATCGGCGGGAGCTTCTTCTCCTCTCGGCCGCTCTCGTTTTTTCTTCCCGTTTGGTTGGATTTCGCCCGGGTAGGACGTTACTCTGGGATTTAATCCCTTTTTATTTCGGGATCACCCCCTCTTGGTTGGTGACTCCCTATTCCTCTTGGGCAGACCCTGAATAAGGGGAGATGCTACCGAAATTTTCATAGAGTCTCATGTTACAATCTTTTATAAGACTGGCTTTTAATTTACACTTTTTCTCCGACTGCAGGCACTGCAATGGCTTCCAGTTCTGATGTTGCATCTTCCGGAGCTGTTGGTGCTAGCTCATCGGCCCAGCCAGACATATCCCGGGCCACAGTAAATTGGCTGAATGTGCACAGCCTGGATTTCGGATATGATAGGATTGCTTCAGTTGACGAATCATCTGACTCTGAAACTGACACCGTGTCAACAGCCCAGGTATACTCCACGGCGACCGAGACATGCTTCGGCAGGATGGTAGCTATCGGCCAGACCTCCCGAAGGACGACATTTGATGCCGTTCATCCGGACTTTCACAGTGGGCGGCATGCGAGATTACGGATAGCTCGCGTAGTTGAAGCTGCCATCCTTGCTGAGCGAGATAGCCTGAAGGACTCAGTGTATCGCAGCAAGGCCATCTATCTTCCTGGGGAAAAGCGCGACTGGGATGCAGTCCTTGGCATATCGGAGCTGGAACCAGAGAAGAAGATGCTGGTCCGGGCCCCGGAATTCACACCTGCCCGGTGGGATAATGCTAGCGGCCGAGTTCATAGGGAGAAGCCCGGCTATGTATGTTGTTGGCACCATTAAAGTGGGGATATCGCGAAGAGCCCTTCGTGCTGAATTGTTCGGCCGTTCAGTTCAAGTACCATCTGGCCGCTGGTTGGTTCGGGGATACCAAAATCACTGACGCGCACTTATTCCGAGTAGGATCAGTGGAGTTTACTGAGTTTGTTCTGAAGGAATATGCCCCTCTGCTGATCAGAGCCGGGGTGTATCACAGCGTCTTCGCTTCTAGATTCCGGTATCCCATATCCCGAGGGTTGTGCTGTGGAATGTTTGAAGTGTTCTGCCCTTTATTCAACACTTTCTATACAGCAGAGGGGGAGACATCCCTGGACCTCTGGAGTTTATCACAGCTCTCCGGCCTGCCCATTGATGGCGAGCCGTATGAGGAAGTTTGCTTGTCAGATTCCGAGAAGGATAGCTCTGACGGCGAGGGCAAGTATTCCATTGGCTTCTCATATCGATATCTGATGAAGGTATACCGCTCCATCTGTCTGGCGTATAGCAGAGGGTCCTCTAAAGGCTATCAACCCCGAGAGAAGGGCAGCAAACTGAGGGTCCGGATAGGGCAGTGGATCCAGTATTTCTTTGACGGTCCCCTGAAGTATGCAGACTTTCCTTCCATGGGTCCGGCTGCTAGCAAGCAGATAAGGGCCCCTCGCTATAGGTCGGCGCTGCCATCCTCATTGCGCCGTGCAGGCAGCGGTGGTCCCAACCCAGCAGGCGTAGACCCCATCACACACTGTGCGGCTTATTTCACATTTTGGCTGTGCACTTTCGCTCTCCCACAAGGGGACGAGACAGTTATTCGGCCAGAGGCCATATATCCAGCTTGTCAGATGGCATGGGGGATGAAGCTGTCGCTCTGCCCAGTGGCCTTGTGTTTGATATATAAATCTTTGGGGGACCTGCACAAGCATCGGACTCCCCGTTCTTTGAGGATCGTGGGTCCTTTTCACTTCTTCAACGCCTGGGTTTGCAGTATATTCCCTGAGTTAGCTCCGAGAACCTTGCAGGCGGATACAGTGTTACCCAGGATGGTTGAATTTGCCAGCGCTGAGCCTGGTCCCTTTTATGATCAGCTGTTTAAAATAAGGGGCTGACTGATAAAAGTACCAGTGGACGCCCCTGGCAGCATACATTTCTGGAGCTTGGCGGCAGGTTCAGCTCCTTTGATTGATCCTCAGAGAGAGTGCAAGCTGGAAGAGACAGAGACATATATCCATCCTGTTTCAGGAGTCAACACTGCCCGGCCAATCCTGGAACCGGAGCTGGTGAGATGGGCCATGGCAATTCGGCCCAGTGTTTTGGTCTACAGGAAGGGTGGCCTGCTTCTGTTGGAGCCATACTATCCGTTCCGGTTTGGGTGAAACTTCGGCTACGACCAGCATATTCCTACCTCAGTTGCCCAGTTTCCCCTGGATAGCCGGGCCAAGCACAGGTCCATCATTGTTGGCGAGGGCCGGTTGTGGTGGGATTTCTATCACCGCCAGGATGATGTAGTTTTCAGGGTGCCCACTGTTTCTAACCGTGTTCCCCGGGTAACACCAGAATATATCAAATGGTGGAATATCCGGACCGACTTTTATAGGGACGGTAGGGGTGCCTTCTGGGATGTGGCAGAGCGCTCCTTCCTGAAACAGCAGCCTGGGCCAGTGTTTGATATTTCTGAGGCCCACTTGAAAAAACTTTACTCACAACACCTGAGGGAGGCGGAGAATTATCTGAATCAGCGGCGGGCTTTGAAGGAAAAGAGTTCCGAGCCGCTTGCTCCTGTCTTCGCTGCTATCAACGAGGACACTTTTATGCAGAGTCTGGAACATCTGAGCCATGTAGGGGGCGCTCGCTTGGAGGTGCAGCAATACCCATTTCCTGTCGAAGAGCCGCTCCCGACAGTAGCTCCTTGGAGGGGTCCAATTGATAAATTTCATCCATATAGGACGTTTGTACGTCGGAAGATAGAACTCAGACGTACTATAGGCAAACGTCCTGGCTGTTCATTCTGCTAAATTTGCATGGATTATCTGCGAAAGCCCGATAGCTGGCATATTGAACAAGCCACTGTTTATATCATTTCATTATGTCGATGGTTGGGGCATGGACCATCTTGATTTATTTCGATGCCTTGACTTTCGCGGCCATAATGATCTGGCTGCTTTAGTAGAGAAGTGCCAGATATTTGGTGATGTGTGCTGGCTCATCAAGGAGGCTGCTTCCCGCTCCAAGGAGGTAGCTTATCTGTACTGGCCACTTTCTGTATTCTATGACGGCCCGGCAGGTAAGATTTCTTCTTTTCTGATTGCAGTGTTTTCTGCTTAGCATCTGAATTTCGCACCCACTGATCCCATCACCCTTCTGCCACTTTCAACAGACCGGCCTGATATAAAGCGGCAGGGGCTCTATAGAAAGATTATTGCGTAGGCCGAGAAGTCGACTTATTTTGAAGTCCCTGCTGCAGCACCGACCACTACTCCCCTGCCTCCTGGTAAGAAGAGGAAGGCTTCCGCAGTCAAAACTACAGTTGGGAAGGCCAGGAAGGCCAAAAAGGCCCATATTCAGCAGTCGACTTCGGTGGCGATGGACACTGAGACCCCTCTCCCCGCCATTCCATCATTCGATGAGTTTGAGCTGCAAAGGGAGGCTGCTCAGACACCGGTTCAGGGTAACATCAAAAGCTTGCATTTGCATTCTTCACTATCTTCTGCAAGATCTCAAAGAAGTCCTTGAATCTGACCCATTCTTTTTGCACAGCCCAAGAGACAGTCATAGCACCTTCTGTGGTGGAGACCAGATTGCCTTCTCCTACGCCAGCTAGTGAGGCAGGGGGTAAGTGTATCTTCTCATCTGTTTCATACCTGTATTTGTTTTCTTTGCTACATTTCTCAGAGGTCTCTTTTTGCATCAGTGGCAGGCGAGGAACAGACTGAGGCTATGGTGACAGAAGAATTGCTTCAACCACAGGAGGGTTACAAGGCTCAGTCGAAGCAGCGTACTGTTTTGGCCAGGCGCATAATTACTCGGTCTGCATCTCGACATGTTTTAGAGGTGGCCCCACAGCGTATAGCTAGTGTGGAAATATCCTCAGGCAGTTCTAAGACCGCCTCTGATGAGGAGGAAGCGACCTTCAGGGACAGTGAGGGGGATGCTTCTGAATCAGAGGCCCCACTTGTATTTGCAAAAGGTGCTCTGTCTTTTCAGCCTGCTAAGCTGGTGGTGCTATCTCCTGAGGAGGAGTTGCAAGAGGAGTTTGCTGGGCTCGATACCGAGATTGACATAACTCCACCATTTGTCATTCCGACTACGGAGCTTCCTTCTCTTTCACCCCACTTCGAGGATGTGGACCCTGCTTCAGGGGTGGGTTCCTTTTCATGTTTGTTGCTTCATCTGCCCCTTTCTTCCCCTTTTTTTGTTAGCGCTGAAGTTGCTTTGTTTTGGTCTCAGGGCATTGCCATTGGTAGCTCAGACATAACTGCGGCTATCACGGACATTTCTTCTATAAACTGGGCTATTGTCCCTTTTCAGCCTTTAACTTGCACGGGAATTCCTGAGATCATTCGCCCTGTGCCAGCGCGAATACAGTCTTCGACAGATTTAGCATCGTTGGACTTAGGATCATCAGGAGAGATTTCCCTCCTTGTTAAGGCCTCCGAGTTCAGAGCCGAAATAGACCCAGCCAGAAGCTCCGCTTTTATACCGGCTGCCATAATGTCAATCGCGCCTGAGTCAGCAGTCCCTGCCACAGTGGCTATAGAGACTGGATTTCTGCCTTTACAGACTAGGGACCCTTCACCCCCATTATCAGGAAGAGTAGCTGGAGACGAAGCCTTTATTCAGGAGACTCATGAAGAGATAGCTCCATCATTCATTGGTCCTCCCTCTGTGAATGTTCAAGCCATAGCACCCGAGACAGCGGTGGAGGGGGAATCTTTAGTTCAGCCGGAGGGCACGGAGAGGGACCGGCCAGTTCTTCCAGCAGATTTGCCGTCTTCATCCTCTCAGCCGGATGTCGCACTGTGGGCAGATATTGATAGTGAAGTGACCTTCGAAGTAGCTCCTCTTCCTTTGCCTGGCTTTACTTCACCTGAGAGTTTTGTCTGGCAACATCTGGGCATGCTGCGCCAGCTAGTGGAGTCCCAGCCCGGACTAACCTATCCACGGTTGAAGGAGATAGCTGAGCGCTTCACTGCCGGCTTGCAGGTGATGAAATGTCCCACAAAAATATGGGCCCAGCGGGTTCTTTTATTGTTAAAATTTGTTCATCGCCGGGATTTCTTGACACATATCATGTCTGACAAACTGGCGGCTTTGAAGTCGCAAAGAATGGAATCCAAATCCGAGCTGGCGAAGACGAACTCTATTCTTCAGGAGCGACAGTGCCAAATGCAGTCTTTGGCGGAGCGGGAGCAGTTTGTGCGCGACCGGATAACTATCCTGGAAGCTGAACTGTCCGATCTCGAGCTGAGCTGCCGCAGCTAACAACTTCTCGACCGCAGCTCGAGGAAGAAGCAGCTCTGTTAGAGGGGCAGGTGGCGTCCTTTCAAGACGAGTCCGTTCAACTGCAGGAGGAGGAGGCTCGTCTTCATGAACTGGGAGCCGCCCCTTATGTGGGTCTTCTGGCTCTCGAGGATATCTTCAGGCAGCCATGAACCATCTTCTCTTTCTTTTTCTTTTGTACTCTTTTGCGATACAACGTCCCCTCGGGGCCCTTTATGTACTCACTTATTAATGAAAAGAAGTATTTAGCTTCACGCGTATCCATTTTCTTCTGCATGTGGTTTTATCACTTTGAGAAGTGGGGTAGCGGTTTTAGCAATTCCTCATGCGAATGGCCCGTACTTGGCAGGAGAGCGTCCACCCCCTCAGAGAAAGGATGGGGAACTCGCTCCACCGCGTGACGGCATCCGGGGAGGTGCTTAAACCGGATTCTGTTGGTAGCAGCAATCGTCCCTCTTGGCAATATGTGCTGCGAGGGAGACAATTTGCAGAAATGTGAAAGAAGAGGTTTCATCGGACTAGACGAAAGGTCTAGACTGGGTAGAGGTTATAGCAGGTGGGACATTGAAAAAGGGTATGGGGTTTTCATCAGAACGGACATAAAGTACGAACTGGACAGATTGTATCATTGGCCGGGCGATGTACCGATCAGCCAACGGTTGACTTCATCATCGATATTGAGCTTATATCGATGCAAGGGGGATTTCATATGTTTTATCAGAATAGACGTAAGGTCTAAACTGGATAGGGTTTCATCATTGATCGGGCAAGGTGCCAATCGATCAACAGTTGGTTTCATCATCGATATTGGGTTTATATCGACGCAAAGAGAGTTTCATCAGCATAGACGAAAGGTCTAAACTGGCTAGGGTTTCATCATTGATCGGGCAGGGTGCCAATCGATCAACAGTTGGTTTCATCATCGATATTGGGTTTATATCGATGCAAAGAAGAGTTTCATCAGCATAGACGAAAGGTCTAAACCGGCTAGGGTTTCATCATTGATCGGGCAGGGTGCCAATCGACCAACAGTTGGTTTCATCATCGATATTGGGTTTATATCGATGCAAAGGGGTTTATAAGTTTCATCAGAATAGATGAAAGGTCTAAACTGCAGGATTTCATCATTGATCGGGCAAGGTGCCGGTCGATCAACAGTGGGACGTCGGTAGAGGCGTAGGTCTCGTCAGAATAGACGTAAGGTCTATTCCAGCAGGTTTTATCACAGGTGAGGCTTGCCAAGAAATGCGTAGGCTTCATCAGGACAGATGTGAGGTCTGAGCTGGACAGGCTTCATCAGAATGGTGATGGGTTTCGTTGTCGGTGGGACGTTTGAAAGAGGGTATGTGAATTTTATCAGGGTAAACGTAAGGTCTATCCCAGAAGGGTTTTATCATCGGTGGGGAATGAAGCCGACTGACCGACGGGAGGTTTCATCAGTGAAAGGGAGGTAAGGGTAGCGTGCCTGTTGGCATGGAACTTTTGAATTACCACATTACTGACCCAAGTGCCCTTTCGGGTTTTCACCGGAGCCAGCCCCCTCTTGCTTTTGCCCACGCGCCCTTTCGGGTTTTCACGTGGCGGGGTACCCGATTTTGCCTGCAGTGCCCTTTCGGGTTTTCACCACAGCTGGGTTTTGGCCATTTTTGCCCTTGTCCAGGATATCCGAACAAGCCTGGCGGGGTATCTCTATTTTTAACCCCATTTTTTTATTTATATATATCTACGTATATATATTTCTTGAATTGGGACTTCAGCACGGATCAGGCGATGTGCTGCTCCATTAGTGACTGCTTTATCATCGGTATTGGGTTTATACCGATGCAAGGATTTCATAGGCTTCATCAGGATAGACGTAAGGTCTAAACTGGGTGGTTTCATCATTGACCGGGCAGTGTACCAATCGATCAACAGCAGGTTTCATCATCGGTATTGGGTTTATACCAATGCAAGGATTTCATAGGTTTTATCGGCATAGACGTAAGGTCTAAACCGGACAGGTTTCATTGCTGATCGGGTGAGTGAGCCCATTGATCAGCAGCAGGTTTCATCACGGTATGGGGTTTATACCAAATGCAAGGATTTCATAGGTTTCATCAGGATAGACGAAAGGTCTGGCCTGGATAGGTTTCATCGCCGATTGGGCAGTGTGCCGATCGACCAGCAGCAGGTTTCATCATCGGTATTGGGTTTATACCAATGCAAGGATTTCATAGGTTTTATCGGCATAGACGTAAGGTCTAAACCGGATGGGTTTCATCATTGATCGGGCAGTGTACCAATCGATCAACGGCAGGTTTCATCATCGGTATTGGGTTTATACCAAATGCAAGGATTTCATAGGTTTCATCAGGATAGACGAAAGGTCTGGCCTGGATAGGTTTCATCGCCGATTGGGCAGTGTGCCAATCGATCAACAGCTGGTTTCATCATCGGTATTGGGTTTATATCGATGCAAAGATTTCATAGGTTTCATCGGGATAGACGTAAGGTCTAAGCCGGATATGTTTCATCATTGATCGGGCAGCGCACCAATCGATCAACAGCTGACTTCACCGTGGTGGGACTTTGGGCCAGGAATGCGGGTTTTATCAGGACAGACGTAGGGTCCGCACTGGGTGGATTTGATCGTTGATCGGGCAAGGTGCCAGTCGATCGACGAGAATTTTATGGCGGGAGGTGAGGTTTCTTTAGGATCACCATATTACTAACCCAAGCGCCCTTTCGGGTTTTAACTGGAGCCAGCCCCCTCTTGCTTTTGCCCACGCGCCCTTTCGGGTTTTCACGTGGCGGGGTACCCGATTTTGCCTGCAGTGCCCTTTCGGGTTTTCACCACAGCTGGGTTTTAGCCATTTTTGCTCTTGCTCAGAAAACCTGAACAAGACTGGCGGGGTATCTCTATTTTTAACCACATTTTTTTTATTATTCTCTTTCATTTCTTCTCTCCTTTTATTTGGTATGCGAGCCGTGAGAGGGTAGCTTGGGCAGGGCGAGATGCCACTGGACCAAGGAGAGGGTAGCTCGATCAGGGCGGAGTGCCATTGACCAAGATGAAGTGGCCTGATTAGGGCGGAGTGCCGCTAACCGAGGAAAAGGGTAGCCTGGTTAGGACGGAGTGTCGCTAGACCAAGGAAGAGGGTAGCTTGGTTAGGACGGAATGTCGCTAGACCAAGGAAGAGGGTAGCTTGGTTAGGACAGAGTGTCGCTAGACCAAGGAAGAGGGTAGCTCGGTTAGGACGGAGTGCCGCTAAGCCAAGGAGGGGGTAGCTCGGTTAGGACGGAGTGCCGCTAGACCAAGGAATGGAGTAGCTCGGTTAGGCGGAGTGCCGCTAGACCAAGAAGGAAGGGTATCTCGGTTAGGGCGGAGTGCCGCTAAACCAAGGAAGAGGGTAGCTCGGTTAGGACGGAGTGCCGCTAGACCAAGGAAAGGGTAGCTCGGTTAGGGCGGAGTGCGCTAGACCAAGAAGAAGGGTAGCTCGGTTAGGGCGGAGTGCCGCTAAACCAAGGAAGAGGTAGCTTGGTTAGGGCGGAATGCCACTAGACCAAGAAAGAAGGGTAGCTTTTGGCCCGATTACTCGGAGAATGTTGGTTGTGCAGCATGATACAGCTTTAGGTGCCTACCGTTGAGTGGCGAGAATTGATCTCCCCTCGATGGTTGACAACCATATAGGCCCCACCTTCGTAGACCCTATGTATCACATAAGGACCTTCCCAATTAGGATTTAGCTTTCCTTTTGGGTTGGACGCCATGACTTCTCTCTTCTTGACCATGACAAGGTCACCTTTCTTAAATTCTCATCCTTTCACGAGTTTGTTGAATGCAGTGGCCATGCGGGCCTGATACATCTGGATATTCTTCTGAGCTTGGAGGCGCTTCCCTTCCAATTCAGCCAATTCTTGTAATCTTCTTTCTGCATTGGTTTGTTCCCCATGGGCCAGGTCATATTGGACTGCCACTCTGAGTGACGGGACTTCCAGCTCTAGTGGAACTACTGCCTCTGAGCCGTATACCAGTGAGTATGGCGAGCACCCTGTAGGTGTCTTGAAGACAGTGCGGTATGCCCACAGAGCTTCATACATCTTTTCTTCCCAGTCCTTCTTATTAGAACTGACGACTTTAGCCAGCAAGGTGCATAAAGTTTTATTGAAGGCTTCTGCCAATCCATTTGCCTGTGGATTGTAAGGAGTGGAAGTCCTCCATTCGATCTTATACTTTTCGGCAAGCCGATAGATCTTCTGATTTCTGAAATGACTTCCATTATCAGATATTATCCGGCTGGGGATCCCAAACCGGAAGATAATGTTCTGCTTGATGAATCTGGCGACCAGTTCACCAGTCACTTCTCGCAATTCTATAGCTTCCGCCCATCTGGAGAAGTAATCTGTTATTGCCAGAATGTACTTATGTCCGGCCGATGAGGTCGGTAGTGGGCCGACTACATCAGTTCCCCATTGTGCAAACGGCCAGCTAGGGACTGTAGGGTGTAGAACGGCAGGTGGCCTTCTAGGCACAACAGCATGCTCCTGACATTTCTGGCATGACTTTGCAAACTTGCAACAGTCTTCAAACATATTGGGCCAATAGTAGCCCAGCTTCTTGATTTCTATCTTCATCTTAGGGCTAGCTTGATGAGCACCTGCCGTCCCAGCATGTATTTCTTTCATTGCTTGCCAAGCTTCCTCAGTAGACAGGCAGCGGAGCAAAATCTTCTTGCGTGCATCTGCCATTATTCGGAACAGAGTTCCATTTCTGAATTCATAAGAATCTTTGATCCTTAGAAGTTTCATCTTTTCTTCCCTTTTCTGCGGCAGCTGTTGGTGTAAAAACCATTGTAGCAGGTGTTGTCTCCAATCAGATGCCTATTCTGTACTTATCGTGGCGACTTCATTTTCTTCGGGGCAGCCTTCTAGCATGCTGGGGACTTGCCGCCAGTTTATAACAACAATGTTCAGTGTCTCATCTGGTGGGACTGCTATTGAGATGGCTAGCTTCGCCAGTGCATCAGCTTGGGCATTATGTCCACGGCCCACATGCTTGAGCTCAATATGATAGAATTTCGCCATGAGGCGCACAGCTTTTTGGTGGTAGGGGTTCAACTCTGGCTTTCGCACTTCGAACTCCCCTTGGATTTGCTTTATTATCAACATTGAATCCCCGAATACCTGAAGCATCTGGATACCCATGTTGAGGCTTATACATAGCCCGATTATCAGAGCTTCATATTCGGCTTCATTATTGGTGCAGGGCTTGTTTATAGAACATGAAGTATGCACAACCTCCCCTTCTGGTGATCTTAGCACAATACCGGCTCCGACCCGTATTCTGGTCTTTCCATCGGAGTCCGTCTCTATTCTAGATGCTCCATCAAAGAATAGCTGCCACATAGTTGACTGAGCCTGGCAGGCTTCTAGTGTCTCATCATCGGGTAACTCAGTTCCCAACATATCATTCACTGGCACAGGATGCTCTGCGAAGAAATCGGCCATGGCCTGTCCTTTTATTGCCCTCTGGGGTATATATGTGATATCGAATTCCATCAGAATTACTGCCCATTTGCCCAACCGGCCTTTCAGTACTGGCTGAGTCAGTATGTATTTGAGTGGATCTGCTGCAGATATCAATCTGATTTCATGTGACAGCATATAGTGCCGGAGCTTTTTAACGGCAAAGACTAGTGCCAAGCATGTCTTTTCTATATAGGTGTAGCTTTCTTCAGTTCTAATCAGCCTCCGACTCAGGTAGTATAGAGCCTGCTCTTTGCCTCCTTCATTTATCTGTGCTAGCATTGCCCCCAGGGAACAGTGTGTGGCTGCAATGTACAGTATCAGGGGTCTGCCCTTAATAGGTGCCCCCAGCACTGGAGGGGTCTTGAGATATTCTTTCAGCTTCTCAAAGGCTTCCTGACAGCCATCGTCCCAAAGGAACGGTACATCTTTCATCATGAGCTTGTGAAAAGGGTGGCATCTCCCCGACAGATTTGATATGAATCGTCGGATATAGGCCAAACGCCCTTGTAGAGATCTCAGCTCATGGAGATTCCTTGGTGGAGGGAGCTCCTGGATAGCTTTAATCTTGGATGGGTCGATCTCAATGCCCCTATGACGGACAATGAACCCAAGGAATTTTCCACTGGACACGCCGAAGGCACATTTCATAGGATTCATCTTGAGTTCATATTTGTGCAGCCTCTGAAACACTATCCTCAGGTCTTGCAGATGATCTTCTCTTCTGCTGGTTTTCACCACCAGGTCATCAATGTAGCACTCCACTTTCTTGAAGAGCAAATCATCAAAGATCTTTGTCATAGCTTTTTGATAGGTGGCGCCGGCATTCTTAAGGCCGAACGTCATCCTTTTATAATGAAATATTCCCTTCGGGGTGTGGAATGCAGTGTGCACCATGTCTTCTTCAGCAATCCAGATCTGGTTGTATCCGGATGACCCATCCATGAATGACAGGGCTTCATGGCCAGTGGTTGCATCGATCATTACTTCAGTGATTGGCACTGGGAAATCATCTTTCGGGCAAGCCTTATTCAGGTCCCTGAAATCTACACATATTCTGATCTGTCCATTCTTCTTCTTCACGGGCACTATATTGGCCAGCCATGTAGTATACTGGTTCTCTTCAACAAAGCCCACATCGATCAGCTTGTCGACCTCTTTGTTGATCTGATTTATCAGTTCGGGGCGCATTCTCCTGGAAGGCTGCTTCACAGGGCTTGCCTCTGGGTTTATCGCCAATCGGTGCTGTGCCACATCGGAACTCAGTCCTGGCATTTCATCATATGTCCATGCGAAGCAGTCTCGGAATTCTTTCAAAAACTAAATATACCGTTCTTTGACAGCTGGCTCCAGCAGTGCACTGAGGAATGTCGGCCTTGGCTCATCTGCTGACCCCAGATTTACTTCTATCAGCTCATCGACGGTGGCTTGGCCTCCGTCTTCAACTTCGGGTGGGGCTTCTTGCAAATCAATAAAGCCTCCCGGGATATAATCTTCTTCATTCTCATGATTTTCTGTTTCATCATACCGATCATCGGCAGATGCTGGTGCATCGTATAAGGCCAATATGGCCGGATTCTGTTCAGTCTGCCCCGAGGACGTGACTAGCTCAGCGGAAAACTTTGAAGTGGAGTCTTCCATGCTTAGAGGCTCTTCTGATGTGGGCTCCCCTGAGAGGTCATCATTATGTAGAGCTCAAAATTCTTCTAGAATGCGCCCAAACTCCAGGCACTCTCTCAGCTCTTTGGCTACTTGGTCTTCATCCGGGGTTCCCGTGTCAAATTGTGCTTCGGCCTGGAACAGATCCTCTTTGCAAGATGGATTCTCCCAGCACCAACCCTTCTTAGTCTCATCAGACATCCTTGCCTCCGGCTGGTTGTCTTGGGCTTCATTGTCTGTTATGGATTGATACATAATTTCTTCATCTTCAAAGGGGTATTGATCATATCCCACTTCAGGGGGATCTTCATTCTGGTAGAAGGCAGAGATGACATCCACCTCGGCTTCATAGTATTCTTGCAGGGTATAACCCAGTCCCGGGTGCTGCGTGATCTTCCTCAGTTCCTTGCTATCTCGAGGCGGATCCCATAGCTCCTTGAATGCTTTCTTCTGAGCAGCAGGCTGCATCGACGGCATTTGCATCTTGGAGAACATTTGTGAAACCCGTTGGGTAGTATAATCCAAGCCTGTAATCGGTACCATCAGGTTTGCAGCTTCTTCAGGGGCCATACAGTCTTGATCGTCTTCTTCGACTGGCTCCCCGGTGTAGAATATAATAGGGGGTTCGCAGATGCGAGGGATTTCCATAGTCTTTAGTGGCAGCACGTCTGGTATTCTAGGCTGACTACGGGCTTGATTAAACCCTGCGGAACCTCCACCTGTGTGTACTTTTCTTTCATTTCTTCATCAATATCATCTGGGCGGATGCTAGGAGGAGTTATCCGAACAAAGTCTCCAGCATAGGAGATGTGGGATACCTCATGCTTTTTAATGTAGCCCTTGGGTGGCGGTGGAGACCAGCTTTTTGTCTTTGTCACCGACTTCTTCTGGCTGACCACAGCTTCTTTTTCTTTATCCCTTTGTGACACCTCGGTGTAGTAGGATGCATCGAGCATATGGCACTCGAATACTTCAAAGGGATGTAGATCAGCAAACACCCTTTCTTCTTTTCCTCCATGGCAGTATTTTATGCATTGGTGTAGCGTGGATGGCACTATCTGATATTCGTGCAGCCACGGTCTTCCCAGCAGGGCCTTATACGTGGTGTTGGAGTCGATTACATAGAATCGTACCACGGTAGTGAGGTCGCCCAGTGTGAGGTTGAAATCAGCCACCCCGAGAGGTGTTTCACATTTCTGGTTGAACCCCGCAATCTTCATGTCTCTGACCTTAGTGAGCTGCAGATCAAAATAATATTTCTGATAGACGCGGTATGGGAGAATATTCACAGCAGCCCCTGGATCTATCAGTATTCTGCTCAGCGACTGACAGTTCAGGGAGCCCCTCATATACAGCGGTGTGTTATGACTGACATTTGGATTAGCATATCACCTTCCGTGAAGGTGACTGATGGCCCAGCATTCACTTCTGCCAAGAGTGCTTCACATTGTGCCGGGGACTGCAGGGCATCCACGATTGCTTGGCGAGCTTCTTCACTCAGAGAGAGAATTTCCCAGATGGAGAATCTGGTAGGGAGCTTCTTCAGCATTTTCATGACTCGACTGCCCACCCGGACATTAGATAGTCTCATCTCCTCTGCCCATCGGGGTCTTGGAGGTTCATGTGGTGCCTGTGGCCTTTGCTGCCCAGTCCCAATTTCATCTTCTTCACCGGTCTCCCGGAAGGCTTCTTCTGCAGCGACTGCCCCTGGTTTTGCTAGAGGGTCACTTTCTTCATTTTCTTCACGCTGTTTCTGCTTTCTAGCTGCTGTCTGCTGGCATTTATTGCTTTTAGCTGGAGCAGTATGAGCCGGTTGCTCGTTTTCTAAGCTGGACAGGAACTCCAGGAATGAAGGGACTTCATCTGCCTTCTTTTTGTCTTGGTACAGACTGGCAGGGGGAGGAACCTGGACACCTCGTATCTATGGTTCCGGGATTTGATAGGGTTGCTCCCCTCTGAACATAATATTATGGTTGGCTGGTGGTGGGCGCCCCCATCTTCTCCCAGAACGTGTTGCATGGGCCGAGGTAGAGGCTTCGGCATGGTTAGCTTCTAGCGGGGCGTCGGATGCTTCTGGCTCGTCATCCTCCCCGGGCAAGGAAAAGAGTACCGACAGAGTGTTACATTGTACTGTCGTGACCTTCTTTCCTTTCTTGGACTTGGGTCGTCTCCTCTTCTTCTGGGAATTTGGCTTTGCTAGCTCCTGCCCCCAGAAGGGTTCATTCTCAGCTTTTTCTTGTTCTGCCTCTGGCTGCTCTTTGATTTTCAATTCTTCGAGCTGTTCCCAGAGTATACAGTCTTTCATCAGCAGATGCTTGGGCTTCTTCTGCTCGTACTCATCGAGCTCATTAATATATTGCTGCAGACGCCTGGCTGCAGGGCTTACTTCTTTATGTGTAGGGAGGGAAGTTTGTCCTCCTCCGGTTGTGAGTAGGGATCCGGATGACTGGTCCAGTCTCAGTTGTATGCCATATTGGCTTTATCGGAGGCGGCTCGGGCCTTGGGGTAACACCCCGGATAACTGCTCCGCTGGTACTGACTGCAGGAGTCTTCTTTTGCTTTTTATGGGTATCATCTGCCATCCTTCCTGATCTTTCTGTGGGGTGAGGAAGCAAGCTTCATAGGTGTGCTTGGTGCATTCTTCAACGGCTTCCTTGGGCAGCTGTTGGTAGACTGAGATCATATTGGCAGCCATTCTCCAGGGTGGAGGCTCATGTGGATGGGGCGGCTTTACCTGGTAATCTCCCAGCTGCAGCTCACCTTTCTTGACCATTCCTTCCATGATATCTTTGAAGACATAACAATCTTCAATTGCGTGCCCCAGCGCACGGTGAAATGGACAGAACAGCGGATCATCTTTCTTTGCTGCATCTGCTGGTCTTTTGGGTTCAGGCAATGTTACCTTATTGAACTTGTATGCCTAGTTGAATAGTGCGGCCGTCTTATCTTTTGGGAAGGAGTATGCTTTTCTCATCTTGTCTCTCAGAGAGACTTTATCTTTTCTTTCTGCTGTATCTGCCAGCGGGGGGAGCTTCATCTGCCCCTTTCTTCCCCTTCTGTTGCTCGAAGGTTCTGAAATCGACGGTGTTGGCCTCAGAGTGTGATGGCCGTCGCTCATTGGATTTTCCCTTTGGCATGGTGGGGACATTGGCGGTCGGACGCTTGGATAAGAACGTCTCGACTTCTGCCACTATATTGTTCAGTCGGTCAAATGTTCTGACATCTGCACCGATCATTTTTTCTAGCACCTCCCTCCTGAGGCTCTGCTTGCATATCTGCACCGCATCTTCTTGATGAGGAGGTCTTCGGCATCTCATGGCTAAGTTCCTCCACCTTTTGATGTAGTCCAGTGCAGTTTCATCTTGCTTCTGCCTGGTTGCATATAGCTCTGCTATCGTGATTTCCCTTTCCGTGACATGAAATCTGTCGCGGAATTTTCTCTGCATATCAGGCCAATCAACCACTGACCCAGCTGGCAGGCTTGAGTACCATTCAAAGGCCAACCCAGTGAGGGATGAGCCAAAGAACTTGAGCAGATAAGCTTCATCGACTGCTAGGTCGCCCATGATTGTAGTGTAGTAGGCTATATGCTCCCTAGGGGAGCCTTGGCCATTAAATTTCTCGAACTTCGGCGGCTTACTGACGCCTGGGGGTAATCTCTTGGCAGCATACTGGGGAGGATACGGTACCTTGTACACATCATAGGTACCAGCATCACCACCAGCCTTTTCTGACAGCTTCATTTCCACAATTCTTTCAATCATCTGCTTGTGGGCTACAGCTGGATCTATGTCTTCTGGAAAGAAGTGAGCTTGTTGCTGGCTGTGAGGAGTTGTCATCACAGTGGCGCGCAAGATGGGCGCGGTAGGCTGTGTCTGAGACACAGAGGGCTGAGCTGCTGTTTGCTGTGGAATAGTTGGCTCGGTGTCTTGCCCTTATCAGCTAGGAGAGGGTTAGCTGGGATAGCCGTCTCTGCTGAGCTGGATGTCTGCCCCCGCAGGTTCAGCTTGCTTTGAGACTGATGTAGCTTCATGTCTCTCATTGAGCTGCCTTCGGAGAGCACTGATCTCCTGCTGGTATCTTCTGAACATCATCTGGACCATAGGATCCAAGGCTGATGGGATTTGCGTATCTTCAGAAGTCCCTTCAGCATCATCAATAAGGGGATTGTCCTCATCCTCTGTCGTCACCACATTGACTGTCATGGTGGTGATCTTGCGGGCTTCATCATATTTCTTCATCTTATCTTTTGCGGCCTGGCCTCTTCTTGTGACAGGACCAGGTCTAGTAGCCAACCTGAGCAGTTCATCTGGCCGAGTTGGTAGTATATCTTGCCCCCTGGCAAGTCCAGCCATGTTGCAGGCGAAGATTTGCATTTTTTCTTCCGCCTGTAGACCTTTCTTTTCACCTGGTCAGGATATTTGAGCCGGTCAAAGACCGATATTCTTTCTTTGGCTTCTTCCCTGTACAGGTCTTCTTTGTCATATCCGGCCCTGAGACCTTCTTCATAGTGATTTGAATCGGAGGAAGAGGCTCCGATCATCATTTCTTGAAGTGTTCTTCTTTTTTCTCACCTCTGGTGCCCAAGGCACGGGATAGTCTTTGTTGACCGAGGGCAGAGCTCCCCAGGTAATGGAAGTAGTCTTGGGCTATCTGCTTCATCTCTTCAGAATTGTGCCTCTGTGGCTCAGGCCGGAGCATTAGTCTTTCCTGGCTTCTCTGCTGATAGGCCAGTCTTGTTACCTGAGCATTCAAATGCTCGGCTTTGGAATATTTGAACAAATCGGGCCTGTCTGGCACAGGCCCTCGGTCTTCTTGGGATGGCGACCGTGACTGGTTCGCTCATTCCCACATTGCCGTTTCGGCAGCAGTTGACAGCAGCATCATATTTCTTTCTTTGCCATCTTCTGCCCCCAGCCCTGGGACGGGTGACAGTAAGGTCTTCCTTCCTCTCATCCCTTCTGCCCCTCATCATGGGGCGAGCAGCAGTCAAATTTCTTTCTTCATCATTTCTCTTATCTCTTCTGCCCCAGGCTTTGGGGCGAGCAGCAACAGCATTTCTTGTCTCTTTTCCCTCTCTTCTTCGGCTTTCTGCCCTGAAGCGGGCAACAGCATCTTCAGCAGCCTTCTCCTCATCTCGAGCTGGAACCCAGCTCTGAATCCTCTTCGGTCGCCAGACCTGTTTGTATTTTGCTGGCTTGGGCGCCAGCGGCTTCCTCTCATCAGCCTCCCAATTGGCCTGCCTGGCGGCCAGAGTCTGGAATCTGTTGGTAGTGGGCACCATCGGGATGATCACGTCCGGCCTGACCTCCCTTGGGCAACCATTCATGTTTGCCCGGACACCTCCAATCATCATGGTCTTTCCGGAGTTGGAAAGACGACGGTCAACAGCATCATACCGGCTCCTCCGGTTAGTTCTTCTCCCTTTCTGAGCAGCAGCAGGGACCATGCCCCTTTTTTGGACATGATGGACGTAGCAGGCGACGGCCGTGGGGACCGTTTTCTCTGGTAAGATATTCTTCTGGTCAGTGATCTCCACTGGGGCACTTGCAGCAGTGCCTTGCTCATTGTCATCGACCTGCAGAAGGTCAGTGAAGACGACGCCCAAGCAGTTGGGCAGCCCAACGGCAGGCGGCATCGATCCGAACGCGAGAGGTACCGCCAGGTAGCCTTCTCGCACATGCATGTCAATCGGCTGCTGGTCGAAGCAGACAGACATGATTCCAGCCGTCATTGTAGATTCCTGAAAATAAGGAAAGTACACAGAATCAGAATTTTGAGGGGGGCCCGCTGGGCCTCCTACTTTAGCGTAAAGATGAAGGGAGACTTAGTCCCACCGGGCGTGCCAGACTTGTGGAACGCGGGATTTTTATCTATTTATTTTATTTATTATTTGATTTGATTTATTGGCGTGCCAGTCACCGAAGTGACGATTTCATTGTGCGCTCGATCTGACTTGATCAGTCGATTGTGAAGTCCGAGTCGGGACCGGAAGTCCGCCATACCATAAAGGCTATGACGTTAATTACATCCCCCCTAAGGAGGACAACCCTTGATTAAACGCTAAGGTAGGAGGAGGATAGCGGTATAAAATAAAACTCAAACGAGGGAGAGAGTTGGTTCATTCACAAGGCATCAGATAGCCTGAGTAAAGCGAAGATACACCAGTTGCGGAGGGAAACTCGGCAGCATATCCCCATTACCTTGGACTATGCCAAGTGGAGATAGGAAACCACCCATGCAGCGGCAAGGTGGGATCCGTAAAAGATCAGGTATATATACATAACCCGGAATCCGGATGGGGACCGGCCTGATGTAACACACCCGGTACGAGTGCGATGTCTTATTAATGTCCCCCTTTGGAGGACCATCGGAGATCATGCAAGGGCATAACTCCGTGGGCCAACGGGGTTAGAGGAAAGTACCACACTCGATTGGTGGGGTATATGTAAATTTCGGCAGCATGTCCCCTCAACTTGGATTATGCCAAGAGAGGATAGGTCATCATCCACGGAGAGTCGGGACAACGACCGAACAAAGATGGGCACCAAGCCCAGGGACATCTCTTGCCTTCATATCATTGATTAATATTCCCTTGGAACCCATCAGAACACATGTAATGACATGGCTCTTTGGGTTCATAAGGCAGCGGTGAAATCCGGATTAGGGACGAGAGCTGTAGGGGAGATCTTCCCCATTATTGTATCTCATCAAGACACAAGTGAATGGTCTCTGAGTATCCCCTTAAACAGATGTATGGGGAGATTAAGAGGTTTGAAGAAAGATGGTGCAGAGATGGGCCTCGGAGTGGGTTTCATTGACCGAAGGAGGGATCTCGGCGTGGCTTTCATATTGGCCAAAGAGGGGATCTCGGCCTGGGGCTTAGTCAGCCAAAAAAAAAAGGGGTGGGTTCTCGGCCAGGGGTTTAGCCGGCCAAAAGAGGGAGCTCTCGGCCGGGGGGTTATCGGCGTGGGGTTTGATTGGCCAAAAGGAGAGGGTTGTCCCGGCCAGGAGCTTTCGGCGGCCAAAAGAGGGTCTCGGCCAGGGGCTTCCCGGCGCGCTCATCGCCGCGCCGGGAAGCTGGCGCCGAGAGGCACCAGGCCGGGAAGGCCAGGTGGAGGGGAGTTCAACGGCCAGTGGGCACGACTGGGGTGATTTTTGTCGGCTAGCTGAAGGGGGAGGTCTTCTCGGCAGCGTAGTTCTCGGCGGGGAATGTTGCACGCCGAGAAGGTGAAAGGGTAAGGGTTTCAGAGTCGCTAACGATGCTCTGTTCATATGTTTTCTGGGATTTCAAGCTCGAATTGATGCCGGGTCAGGAGTGCAGAAGGGGGATTTCATGGATGCTTCGTTAGAAGGATGCCAAGGGAATTGGACGGTGGAATCAATGAAAGAAACAGACCATCACCTGATCCCGTGGAGGGTTTTATCTGCTTATTGCAGGCCGTCTGGGGGAGTCAAGAGATGACTGTCCTCTGACCCCTCCGGACGAGCCCAATGACATTGAAAACCGGCGAAGGAGGGACTCTCAAACGCAGAAACTCCAGGCCCTAAGCATTCAAGGCTTAGAATGGGAGGACCAGGGATCGGATCATCATTTATCAAAGCTAGACAGTCCAGGTAACCAAGAGATTGATGTCTCTGGTTCCTAAACAGCGTAAAGGCGCTCGACAGAAAACTCAGATTATATGCAGAGAATCAGCCATTGAGATAGGAGAGGGGAGAAGAGAATAGAAACTCAGTAACCCATTAGATAGGGGTAGGAGCCCTATCTTCGTCCCTCTTCGAAGAACAGACTCATATGATCGGCTCTGAAACTCGAAGAGTCTAAACTATATTTTCTTTCAGACGAGGACTATGCACATAGAGAGACAGAGATCAGATGTCTTAATCAATCGGTGCCCAGGCGAGCCATATCGATATTTCATTGCATTGCATGAAAACTTACACTGATCGTGAAAGAGAAATGCAAGACAGAGAGGTAGAAGTCAAGGCCGGGACTCTCCGGGCTACATTGATAAATCGAGAAAAGACTCGCTAGATTACATCAAAGAAAAGAAAACATGGAGGAGGGAGGGTGGAGCATTGACTCCTCTCCCTCCCCGGGCGGCCCACCTGGGGTTTCTCTTCTTCCTCTTCTCTTCTCTGGCAGCGGAGGCTCTCTCTCTCTCTCTTTTCCTATCTCCTTTTCTGGATGGGTTTCTTTTCTTTCTGGCTGTGTCTAATCTCTTTCTTTTTTTTTGCTCTCCTCGTTCCGTCTTTTTTGATCGAGAGAAAGGGGGGTTTTTATAACACCCCTTCTCCCCCTTATCGGCATGGGCATCTCGGCGGGCTATTTTTGACCTCCCGGCGGCCTTATTCGAGGTGGTAGGCTCTCGGCGCATCACCTCTCGGCATGGCCTTATTGGGCTTTCGACACCGTACGGATGGGCCAGCCCATTTATGTCTCTTTGTATTTCATCTTTTCTTAAATGAACTCATCATTAAGCTTGAGCTGTAAGAGCCGCTTAATCTGTCCTTCATTTGTCGGCACCTCGAGCAAGTCAGGCTAGGTGAGGGCCCATTAATTGGTGACTAGCATGGTTTCATCAGAATACTTCTGGGGGTTTTCATCGGTCAGTGGACCGCAAGTTCTTCATCAGTAATGTCGTCTGAGTGACGACAATACCGGACATCATCTTGGCTGGGGAAGGCTTCAGCTGGGTGACAGCTTCAGTAACGGACTTTCTGTAATCCCGGCTTTGCAGGAGTTCCTTGGATCTTCATTACTGATTCAATCTCATCTTTTGTCTCATCTCTATCTTTGGTTACATTTCCGGTGTCAACAAATGCCCCCCACCTGCAGGCGGCGTAAGCGCAGAATAAGCGGCACGGGGCTTGCAGGTGTCTTTCATCATTCGAGGGTATCTTCCTCAATTTGTCTTTAATCGGGTTCTCAGACCCGATCATCTTGATGCAACAATATTTTGCACACTTATCTTCCCTTTTCATATTGTCATTCTTCATATTTCTTTATTTTCAGCAATTCGGAGCTTCTCGGCACAGGGCCATAGGCTTCTCGGCATGAGCCTCTCGGCGCGAAGCTTCTCGGCGCGAGGGACTTCTCGGCGCGGAGCTTCTCGGCGTGGACGAAGGGGGCTCTCGGCCTGGGGCTTCTCGGCGCGCCCTGGTGGAAGGGGGCCTCGGCCAGGGCTTCTCGGCCTGGGGGTTCTCGGCCTGGGGGTTATCGGCGCGCCTTCTGGCCGACGGGGGCTCTCGGCCTGGGCGGTTCTCGGCGCGCATTTGGCCGCGCCGAGAAACCCATCTGCTTCGGGCCCTATATTAAGCGCCGAAAAGCCCTTTTTTTCTTCATTCTTGCTTCTTCTTTCTCTTTCCCTCATTTTTTCTTTCTTCTTCTTCGGCCCGAGCGATCTTTTCTCTCGGCCGTCTCATTTCCTTTCTTCTTCTTCGGCTTTCTTTCATCGGCGAGAGCTTCTTCTCCTCTCTCGGCCGTTCATCTTCTTCGCCCGTCAGGACGTTCTTTGGGGATTTAATCCTTTTGATTTCGGGACACCCCCTCTTGGTTGGTGACTCCTATTCTCCTTGGGCAGACCCCGAATAAGGGGAGATGGTTGCGAAATTTTCATAGGGTCTCATGTTACAATCTTTATAAGACTGCTTTTAATTCACACTTTTTCTCCGACTGCAGACACTGTAATGGCTTCCAGTTCTGATGCTGCATCTTCCGGAGCTGTTGGTGCTAGCTCATCAGCCCAGCCCGACATATCACGAGCCAAAGTAAACTGGCTGAACGTACACAGTCTGGACTTCAGATAAGACAGGGTTGCTTCAGTCAATGAATCGTCTGACTCTGAGACTGACACAGTGTCGACGGCCCGGGTATACTCCACGGCGACGAGACATGCTTCAGGCCGGATGGTAGCTACCGGCCAGACCTCCCGAAGGACCGACATTTGATGCCGTTCATCCGGACTTTCACAGTGGGCGGCATGCGAGACTACCGGATAGCTCGCGTAGTTGAAGCTGCCATCCTTGCTGAGCGGGATAGCCTGAAGGAATCAGTGTATCGCAGCAAGGCCATCTATCTTCCTGGGGAAAAGCACGATTGGGATGCAGTCCTCGGCATATCGGAGCTGGAACCAGAGAAGAAGATGCTGGCCCGGGCCCCGGAATTCACACCTACCCGGTGGGATAATGCTAGCGGCCCGAGTTCATAGGGAGAAGCCCGGCTATGGCATGTTCTTGGCACCATTAAAGTGGGGATATCGCGAAGAACCCTTCGTGCTGAATTGTTCGGCGTTCATTTTCAAGCACCATCTGGCCGCTGGTTGGTTCGGGGATACAAAATCACTAACGCGCACTTATTCCGAGTAGGGGCAAGTGGATTTCACAGAGTTTGTTCTGAAGGAGTATGCCCCTCTGCTGATCAGAGCCGGGGTATATGACAGTATTTTCGCTTCTAGATTTTGATATCCCATATCCAGAGGGTTATGCTGCGGGATTTTCGAAGTGTTCTGCCCTTTATTCAACACTTTTTTATACAGCGGAGGGTGAGACATCCCTGGACCTCTGGAGTTTTCACAGCTTTCCGGTTGCCCATTGATGGCGAGCCGTATGAGGAAATTTGTTTGACAGATTCTGAGAAGATAGCTCTGATGGCGAGGGCAAGTATTCCATCGGCTTCTCATATCGTATCTGATGAAGGTATACCGCTCCATCTGTCTAGCGTACAATAGAGGGTCCCCTAAAGGCTTAATCATCCCCGAGAGAAAGGCAGCAAACTGAGGGTCCGGATAGGGCAGTGGCTCCATATTTCTTTTGACGGTCCCCTGAAGTATGCAGAC